>OY757012.1:163630103-164288451 GCA_963580285.1 Lucinisca nassula | reverse complement strand
AAGCAGCAAGACCCATTTCAAAAGAGAATATTATTCTTCATTATCTTGTCAAATGTGATGTAATGATTAATATGTTGTTTTATCCGTTTTCTTGACATGATATTATTGTCCAGTACTTTATAAATTGTACTGGGGGGGGGGGGGGTCATTTTATTATAGCTATAATATTTTGACCCCCCCCCCCCCCCCACCCACCTTTCTTGGCAGCAACACCCATTTCAAAAGAGAATATTATTCTGCATTAATTTTGTCAAATGTGAAATAATCTGTTGATATTATTGTCCAGTACTATTATTTTGAGTCCATTTCCTTAGTTGAAAAAAGATATGTATTGGTGGGTGGGGGGGGGGGTCATTTTATTATAGCTATAATATTTTGACTCCCCTACCCATGTTGTCAGATCTGCAATAGACTCCTTGCAATACCCATTTCTTAACTTGTCAGTACCTATTTATTGATAAAAGTCCACTTCTGATTTATTTTGCTGAAGTTTTAGGGGCAGGTCAAAATATTATAGGGGGGGTCAAAATATTACTGTAATATATTGACCCGCGGGTCAAAATATTACACGGGTCAAAATATTATCTGACACCGGGGCCCCTTAGCTCCTATATACTCATAATGGAAAAAAAGGTTCAAAAATCTTCTTCTCTGAAACCACAGGGCCCAGAGCTTAGATATTTAGCATGTAGCAATGGCAAGTGGTCACCTACATAATACCTGCCAATCATGCCCCTGGGTTCCAAATGGGCCACGCCCCGGGGCCCCGTGGCTCCCATAGACTCATAATGGAAAAAAAGCTTCAAAAATCTTCTTCTCTGAAACCACAGAGCCCAGAGCTTAGAAATTTAGCATGTAGAAAAGGCAAGTGGTCACTTACATAATTCCTGCCAATTATGCTCCTGGGGTCCAAACAGGCCACGCCCTGGGACCCCTTAGCTCCTATAGACTCATAGTGGAAAAAAGCTTCAAAAATCTTCTTCTCTGAAACCACAGGGCCCAGAGCTTAGATATTTAGCATGTAGCAACGGCAAGTGGTCGCCTGCATAATTCCTGCCAGTCATGCCCCTGGGTTCCAAATGGGCCACGCCCCAGGGCCCCTTCGCTCCCATAGACTCAAAATGGAAAAAAGCTTCAAAAATCTTCTCCTCTGAAACCGCTGGGCCCAGAGCTTAGGTAATTGGCATGTAGCAATGGCAAGTGGTCACCTACATAATTCCTGCCAATCATGCCCCTGGGGTCCAAATTGGCCACGCCCTGGGGCCCCTTAGCTCCCATTGACTTATAATAGAAAAAAGCTTCAAAAATCTTCTTCTCTGTAACCACAGGGCCCAGAGCTTAGATATTTAGCATGTAGCAACAGCAAGTGGTCACCTACATAACATCTGCCAATCATGCCCCTGTGGTCCAAACGAGCCACGCCCGGGGCCCCTTAGCTCCTATAGACTCATAATGGAAAAAAAGCTTCAAAAATCTGCTTCTCTGAAACCACAGGGCCCAGAGCTTAGATATTTAGCATGTAGGAAGGGCAAGTGGTCAACTACATTATTCCTGCCAATCATGCCCCCGGGTTCCAAATGGGCCACGCCCCGGAGCCCCTTCGCTCCCATAGACTCATAATGAAAAAAAGCTTCAAAAATCTTCTTCTCTGAAACCATCGGGCCCAGAGCTTAGATATTTAGCATGTAGCAACGGCAAGTGATCACCTACATATTTCCTGCTAATTATGCCCCTGGGGTCCAAATGGGCCACGCCCCGGTGCCCCTTAGCTCCCATAGACTCATAATGGAAGAAAGCTTAAAAAATCTTCTTCTCAGAAACTGTGAAGCACAGAACTTAGATATTTAGTCCAAATTGGCCAAATCCTGTGGCCCCTTAACTCCAACAAACTTATAATGGAAAAAAGCTTCAAACATCTTTGAAACCATGAAATACAGACCTTAGATATATAGTATATAGCAACACAAAATGGTCGCCTACATAAATCCTGCCAACCATGCCCTTTGGGTCAAAATTGGCCAAGCCCCAGGGCTCATAAGCTTCTATAGACTTATACTGGAAAAAAAAAAACTTAAAAAAAAATCTTCTTTTCCAAAACCATAAGGCACAGATTTTGTTTGATTTGAGGTTTTACATCCCTGTCAACACTGTATATGTCATTTTGGCAATGTCTCTTCCAATTTTGTGGGACTTTCACCCGACATTGAGATGAAATTACATCTCAAGCCCTGTCGCCCAATGAAACCAATAGGGTTTATAAGCATGGACACCGCTTTGCCTGAGCTTAGATATTTAGTATGTAGCAATGTCAAGTGGTCTCCTACACTAATGATTTTCTGGTACACAGGTGAGCGATATAGGGCCATTGGGCCCTCTTGTTTCTTATTTGTACTGCAAACATAGGTTGTGGGTGCTTGTTAGAACTGTCCCATTGAAACAGTTCTAATGAGTACCCACAACCTGTGGCTTGAAGCAGAAATAAGATAAATAATGTATATACCTGTAAACCCCAATGTTCTTTATATAAATTGGGATTTTGAGGGTGTTGACTTCATAGACTTTTTATCATGATATCTAAGTTTTCATATATGAAATTTGGTTACAAATTACCCAGAAGTTTCTGAGGAAAAAGTTCACAGTTTATATTTCTGAATGACCTTGTGCTAAGGTCAAGACCTTAAATATGCATGTACATGTTGCATGTACTCATTTAGCTATCTGCATCTACCAATTTACAGATCACAGGCTGCAACACCTGGTGTTTGAAAAACACATTGCCTTTGTGACCAAATTTGACCTTAACATAAAATAGATAAAGGTATATCTGTCCAAAAACCAAGAACCTTTACAATAGTATATGTTATTTAACTTCAAAACTTGCTTATAATCTACAAAAATAGTGAAAGTGACCACCAACCTTACGTTCGAACAACTAAGATCTGTCATGACATTTCCATGCACTTCATATATGTCTGTTAGAATATTCCATTTACATGTAAAACACAAAAAACTACCACATGTATGTCTATTCCATAATTTAAATTCACAATTATGTCTTATACTTCTGTCTGCTTCCTTACAGATGCTATAAAGGACTAAAATTTTTGGTTCCAAAGCAATAAAGAGATTTCAGTTATAACAGATACCATCTTGTATCTATGACAACAAATTCTGCTGGGAGTTGGTTATATAATCTATGTTCTCATCTGGTCTTAAAATTTGCAAGTGCCGCCAATTTCCGTCCCTGCAATTGGCTATCTTATATTGCCATCATTTTTCTGTCTTCAGAATTGACTAAGTTCAACTTTCCGCGGCATCTACTTAATAAATCCGTGGAAAGTTGTCAATGATTTCCTTGGTTCCGTAGAAAATTATTGGATTCCACGGACATCAGTGGTAAAGAAAAAGATAGAGAAGCTGCCACCTGCTAATTCTGTGGAATTCCACGAAAAATCAGCCTGTTTTTGAAAATTCCACGGCAAATTCTGTAGAAATCCGTGGATTCTGTGGAAAATCAAGAAATGGCATGGCATTTTTAGAGACGGGTTAAACACAACATTTGTTTCTTGGAATTACTTTGTGGAAAAGGCCATTTATTGCCTATCATACTACTCCTTGTTGGGATTATTTATAGCAGCAAATTCTTTGTAACATTAAAGAGTAAGGGAACAAATACTGTCATAATAATGAGGGTTATCTGTAGAACTGTCCAAAATTTGCTATGTTTTGTGTTGCTGTCCACCATGTGACTGTCCATGTTGTTTTTGTCCTTTGTCCTGTTTGAACAATGTATTTTGTGTCTTTAACCCATTGCATGCGGGGAAACTCCTAAAGGAGTACCATGGCAAAGAGTGCAGGCTCAGATCAGACGCCACAGAATGTGGCATTTGATCAGGGCCTGCACTATTTGCTCAAAGAATTTTCCATCTAAAAATAGAATAAAAATGATAAAATAGGCCTGACAAATATGACAAATATATATGACATAGACTTGTCCAACATATCACAATGGAAGAGTCCACTAGTATACAATGGGTTAAACTTTTTTAAAGTTGTTACATATGTGTCTGTCGGTATGTCTTATTAGGGCCCCGCACTGAAAGTGTGGGTGCCCTATAGTAATCACTCTGTCTGTCCGTCTGTCCGTCCACAAATGTTTTTACTACTCCTCTGATAGCGCTGCCGGGGCCCTAGTCAGTTTCACTGACAGCTCTAGTTACCACTTAAACTGTCAGTCATGATGTTTGCAAATGTCATTTTCAAATATTTCTGTCTTTATTTTCCAAGAAAATATGGCTTGACATTACATGTGAATTATCCGTTGGTCAGAGAATTCAGATGAAATGTCAAGCCTAAACACTCTGAAAGATAGTTTAACAGTAAAATTGTCATCTGCTCTTTACCGGTGGTGCTATATGGGTAAAGAGAAGTTGATCCACCTCCAAGTGTGGTACCTCAACTACAGTTATTTTTTTTCTCCTCACATTTAGGCCATTTTTAACCCATAAAATGCCAATCAGGACAATTGTTGTCTGCTTTGCAGTCTGCTGGTTACCTTAAAAGTAATTATTTTGCAAACAGTGTGGACCCAGATCAGACTGCTCCTGATCTGGGCCTGCACTGTTTGCCTAGGTATTTAGGGGTTTACCGCATACAATAGGTTAAACATTAGGCCACTCACTACTGAAGGTTCAAGTTCTGCAATGGAAGGTTTGATGTTTTCTCTGGGGAATCCAGTTTTCAAACACCTCTAATTTTATTGAAATAAGTGAAATAATTTTAAAGGGCTGTTAGATTTTTACCAGTTCTATACTTTTCCTTTGCACTTTATATGAGTTAATTTTAAATCTGCTCCCTGAGGGAGGTAGCCATATAAACCCTTAAGACGCCGAGACAAAATAAAATGTTGTCTGCTTATGTTGTCTGCTGAATCGTTTTGCAAACTTTTCAAAAATATTTTTGCATACAGGCAAACAGTATGGATCAGACGGCTCCTAGGTCCACACTATTTGCAAAAAACTAAGTTCAAAGTACTTGGCAGACGACAAAGCAAACAACAATTGTCGTGATTGGCATTTTATAGGTAATACCCTTTTTAAAAATGTGAATCAAAACCCAAGAAAAATACCTTCTGTACCCAAAAGTGATTTTCCTTTATAAAAGAGCTTCTTTCTTTCAGGTATATTTTCTCGCCTTAAACTTTATTCTGTTAACGTTATTTCAGTATTTGAGTTAGAAGCAAGATGGAAGAGGTAGTTTATAATGCTGTTTCTGATTGGCTGAAAATGATATAAACCTTGTGGATACTCTGGACATTATTTTAAAATTTCTTCCTGGTGGTCTGTTGGTGTTGACTAGTGTTCTGTCTATTGATTAATCATATTATGGTAGTAATTTTCCCGTTTTATTCAGCAAATCCCATTAACTCCTCTCCTGCTGAATATATTAATTTAGCCACACCGATTTCTGGCTTTCAGTCAATCAGATTTCTTGATGTAATTTATTCCCACAAATTCACAAACTGAATGTCAAACATTGTAGATACTGATCAGATGGCTTCTGAACTTATCTACCATGTTTGCAAAAGTTGGTATCTTCTGCTTCGGCAGGAAAAGGGTTAAACCTGCTGGCTCAGACCAGATGCCGCAGAATGGAACATCTGATCAGGGCCTTCATTGGTTTCAAAATTTTCATCCTCTTTCTAAATAAATTTCTAAAGTAATTCAACCAGACTCCGTTAAATTTTGAATTCAGCTCCTGCATAATTTATAAGGTAGATGATTCTATTTGACCCTATCCTGCTGTTCAAGACAACCCCTACACCAAACAGTGTAGATCCAGATCAGATGGCTTCTGATGAAGCCATCTGATCAGGATCTACACTGTTTGTCATTCAGTTTGTGAACTTGAACAAAACATCATATCATGTGATCTGATTGGCTGATAGTTTGAAATGGGTGTGGGTAATTAAATTTTTCAGTGGGATAAGGGTTAAGACAAAATTGGTTTGTTTAACTTCTCAATAATAAAATTTCCTGCTTCACTAACATTGCACTATTTATGAAAATCATATCAAGCTTTATGTGGCAGTCACGGAAATACAGGCTTTATATGTCAGTCACGAAAATACAGATCATCTATAATCAATAAGAATATATGTTTTGATAACAATATTTAACTCTTATCCTGATGAATGAGTTAATTTAGCCTCACCCATTCCTAACTATCCATCAATCAAATTACTTGATACAATGTTTTTATTTCATGAACTATGACAGAAAGTGTTGATCCTGATCTGGGTCTATACTGTTTGCAAAGGTAGGGGTTGTTGTTTGCAGCAGGATAAGGGTAAATAATTTAAAAGTTATATGATCAAAATTATGTTTCCTTGTATGGATGGCAGTTCTAGATGGGTTAGACTTTTATTCTCCTGAAAGGCGTAGATTTTAGGTACTTAGTATAAGAACCTTTTGACATAATAAGCATATTTGGAGTAAATTGCTTTTGTTCAAGTTTTAGAACAAGTATGGTACCATACTTGTTCTAAAACTTGAACAAATGCAATTTTCTACCTGATGTTTGTTTAAAAACAGCTGGATGAGTGCAAACTGTGAACACCCTGATAAGCTCATTCTGCAGCATCTCATCTGGGTTTACGCTGTTTGCTCATGCCTGTTTGTCCAAATATTATAAGAGACAATTTAGGTTGAACAGAATATACCATATTTACCATATGTATTCAGAAGACAGGACTGAGCAAACAGTGAAGGCCCAGATGAGATGCCACAGAATGTGGAATCTCATCAGGGTCTACACTGTTTGCCACTCTTCAAGCTGTTCTTAGACACAACATCGAGTAGAAAGTTGTACTTGGTAAGGAGTTGAGCTGTCCAAATAAGGTTAATATTTAAAAAAATATATAATTAAAATATACAATAGTTCAGTTGGATGCACGACTGACTGGTGAACAGGAGGACGTGGGCTCATTACCTGCCAGGGTCTGCAACATTCTTTTGTGGACATTGATCATGAAATCTTTTCTACGGTCATTCTCTCCCTTCTGCTGATTCAAGAAGGTCAGTTGTCAGTGCTGGCGAAAGAATGTGCATTGTACTGGCCAACTGCTTACGTATAAGCCTGCCCAGGTAAAATGTATGTAGCTAAACTGACTGGCTTGATATGACATATATAGTGATGACTGGGCCATTAAAGTCCAAAAGCAAATATACATATAGACCAGCTGGTATAGATCATGGCCTCTGTCCATCGGGGCTTGAAGAAATAGATTGGGCTGCATGATGCTTCCAGGCAGAGTTGAAAGTAGCTGCACATGAGTACTGGTAAACTGCTTAGAGGATCTGAGCCTGCCCAGGGTAAGTGGTGCGAATCGAACCACCCCTACATATAAATCCTTTTGATTTGTTTGGGCAGCAGGGCTTAAGATGTCATATCATCTCAGTGTTTGGTAAAAATCCCACAAAATGGGAAGCAACATCTCCAAATTTACCTAAATAGTATTGACAGGGATGTAAAACCTGAATTCAAACAAACAAAAACAGCTAGATAGACCAGCTTTTTGTCATTATCTGTTCAGTCATGTAGCTGCCGCATTCACCATAAATATTGGGACACCTCATTTCCTTGCCATACTTGTTCTAAAATTTGACTTAGTGCCCGATGCTGTGTATAAAAAGTAACAGGATGAGTGGCAAACAATGTAAAATAGAAGTGTAAGCAATGATCAGGAATCGATACAGTTAACCCACAGTTCCCATCAGAGACACCAAAGGGAAAGAAACACAAACAAGAAACAACAGACCCTAATGGAAACATCAATAGCGGAAAGCCAAAAGGACAGTTACTTTCCCCCAAAATGGCCAATAGGCTTTCCAATATAAAATAATATAAGCGACACAAACACCCAAAGACAAACCATAACAAAAGTAAACCATGACAGAAGAACCACCTTGGAACGGTCAGCAGAAACGAATTCCACTGGGGGGCTTAAATCTATTTTACATGGCCACAATCCTCGCCCTTACTTCCATCGCGATTAAGACAAATAATTTGTTCAGTCCGCATGAAGGCCTCCTATCTCAACAGTGCAACAACTCTGTGAACACAAAAATCAAACAACCACAGAGATGAAACAACGGTGAGGACTCGACAGCAAGAAACAATTGAAATGCTGGAGCAAAAGAAAACTAACAGACTCCGATGGGCCCGACCAGAGACAGATCATCAGGTACCAACCAACATAAGCCTTTACGCTGGAACCGTCATAGAAACTGAGGCCTGACCGACCGGTGTGCAATTAAAGAGGGAAGCAAAGTTGTCAACCATGATTGGGTTAACTACCATGCATGCAGTCTGTCGTATAACATTTATGTTGTACCCAATCTTTTTATATCGAAGAATGATTTTACGAAATTGGGTGCTGAAGTCATTGCGGTTATATTTTTTTCTGAATTTATATACTAAGTCACCATAAAATTTGGGTTCCGATAGTCCGTGTTGCAGAAGAGATTTAAGTCCAATATTGAATTTTGAAATTAAATCAGAATGATGTCTATACAATTTTGAAAAGGCTTTGCATAGTTTATGGTACCTATAAACCTGATTAAGAAGTTTAGCTGGTAACAATTTATTACGAGTGTTGAAGTCAGTTACATGACTACACACTCTGGCAAATCGAATTAATTTGCAAAATATAAACGCCATAGGATGGCGCACGAGGAACATCACCATCCAAAAAAGGAAAATTTTACAATCTCAAAATCAAAATCATCGCATTTATCATAAATTTTGCAAGAAAACAAACCCATCTACAATAGATAGAGACTCCGCATTCTGTAGCATTTCATCTGAGTTTGCACTGTTTGCTCAGGCCAGTCTCTTTGAATCCATATGGTATATACGGTACAGCACAACCTCTTTTTAACACTAGTGGTGTGGTTCAGAGGTGATACTGGGTTAGTTAAATAACTGAATTGCTTGACTGGAAAAATTGGAAGGCCACAAACATTTTAATGTATACACTGTTATTCGAACAAAAATATATAGATTATATAAAAAAAGGACAATTTATGCTACTAGCTGTTAGGGAAGAGACCTAATGCTAACTTTCCATTCAAAAATAATGATGATGATGATTTCATGTTTAACGACGTGTCAACCCTCTTTGTGGGCCATAAGCGTCAAGCGGTTAATGATCAAACAGTATGAAGAATTAAGAGGATATTAATAGTAAAAATTCAGAATGATGATGTATAAAAATCTGTAACAGTCCAATTCCAATCAAAAAAGATAAACCAACCTAATAATAGTATATTTAAGATTTGTCCATGGTTCCTAATGATTGGAATATCCTGCACTAAATAAACCTTCAGTAAGTAAAACCCAGCACCATTGTACAATTTGCTTAATATGGTAGCCAAAATCTTTCTCTTTGTTAAAAGCAAGAATGTGTCCTGTCAGAATTTCTGTCGGAATTGTTCTTTTTTTTTTCAAAACAGACTGTGCAATCTGGTTCTCCTGAATATTATAAGCTTTTCAGGCCGCCTGGTGGTGTTTTGAAACATTAATTGTATCCACAATGTTTATGTTATTTTCATATTTCAAAAATACTGTTTATCACTGTTTTTGTCTGATGTTGATTCTGTTTATATGGGATACCCCCAAAAATGGGACACGAACAAACAGTGAAGAACCAGATCAGACTCCATGAAATGTGGCATCTGATCTGGCCCTTCAATGTTTGCAAAAGCATTCTGCCAATTTCCTAAATATGTAATTAACTACATTTTGCAAATACACATTATAAAAGTGGGGAGAATAAATTTGTTAAAATCATGATGTGTTTGCTGGTCAAATGTAAGCTGCATCATGAAATAGGGCTTTAACTGCATATCAGCTTGGAGAATTGAAATGTGTACTCTTTAAACATGTATAAACTGCGAACTTTGAGAATCAGATCAGGCTGCACATACCATGATTCTTTGCAGCAGAGTCTCACATTTCATGTCTGCCAAGCAAACAGTAAAACAATTTTCAAGCCCAATATTTTTATCCCCCCCCCCCCCCCCCAGAATCTTTGATTCGGGGGCATATAGTATTTGCCCTGTCTGTCTGTTTGTCTGTCTGTCTGTCTGTCACAAAAACTTTAACCTTGATCATAACTTCAAAAGTATTTGACCTAGCCCCATGAAACTTCACACACTTATTCACCATCACAAGGGGTACATTCTTCTGACCAAAGGCCATAACTCTGTTGTCATTTTTGGCTGAATCATCTCCCCTTGAAATTTTGCAAAAACTCAGAAATTGGCTCCCACGGGGGGCATTGGTCACCTATAGTGACAGCTCTTCTTAATGGTAGTAATTACATGTAGCCTTGGTATTTTAACCCTTATCTTGCTGTTCGCGACAACCCCTATCTTTGCAAACAGTGTAGATCCAGATCAGATGGCTTCTGAAGAAGCCATCTGATCAGGATCTACACTGTTTGGCATTCACTTTATGAATTTGTAGCAATAAATTACATCAAGTAATTTGATTGGTTGATAGACAGAAATGGGTGTGGCTTAAATGAATATTCAGCAAGAGAAGGGTTAAGAGATACAGGAAGGGATAGACTAAGAATTAGGGATCTAGCCCAAATTGAGTCATTATAGATTACATGTGCACTTGTGGGTAGGAGACTTTATTTCTAAAAAATGGATTTAGATGAAATGTTTTGAAAAAAAAATATGTAATAAAAAGGTTAACATTCGTGTATGCAGTAAATATGTTGTCAAACACAGGCAAAAACAGTGATATCTGTAATACTATTTAACTATATACATGTGAATGTTGGACAAGACTGGTTTTGAGATATGAGGTCATTTGCAAAACAAGGTTGAATGAAAATGCACAGGATTTCGTTTCTACACACACTGGGTATTAAGATGGTTGTGGACTTTTTAAGTTAACCCTTTCTCTTCCAGATTGAAACTTTATGGGTAGTAATTATGTCTCCCCCGAAAAAAAATTTTTCGGAGAGACATGTTGTTTTTCCCCCGGGCGTCTGTCTGTCTGTCCGTCTGTCCGTCTGTCTGTCTGTCACACATTCGTGTCCGCTCTATAACTTGAAAACCGTTGGAGCTATCGTCACGAAACTTAGTATAAATATAAATCAGCATTAGAAGACGTGCAGTGCGCAAGAACTATAACTCTCGCATTTATACTTTTTGAATTATCTCCCTTGGAAGTTTGTTGGTATGTATATATGTATGGGCAAATCGTGTCCGGTCAATAACTTTCTTATTTTCAGATGGATTTTAAAATTACTTGGCAGAAATATTAACAACCATAAGACGATGTGTGGTGCGCATGAATCAGGTCGGTACCTCAAAGGTCAAGGTCATACTTAGAGGTCAAAGGTCAAAAAAGGGGCCTTTTTTTCGTATTTGGTCAATAACTTTCTTATTTTGAGATGAATTTTAAAATTACATGGCAGAAATATTAACCACCATGAGACGATGTGTGGTGTGCATCAGGCAGGTCAGTACCTCTTAGGTCAAGGTCATACTTAGAGGTCAAAGGTAAAAAAGGGGCCTTTTTTTCGTGTTTTGTCAATAACTTTCTTATTTTGAGATGGATTTTAAAATTACTTGGCAGAAATATTAACAACCATGAGACGATGTGTGGTGTGTATCAGGGAGGTCAGTACCTTGAAGGTCAAGGTCATACTTAGAGGTCAAAGGTCAAAAAAGGGGCCTTTTTTTCGTGTTTTGTCAATAACTTTCTTATTTTGAGATAAATTGTGAAATCACTTGGCAGAAATGTTAACCAATATAAGTCAATGTGTTACGTGCATGACCCAGGTTGGTACCTCAAAGGTCAAGGTCATACTTAGAGGTCAAAGGTAAAAAAGGGGCCTTTTTTCCGGTTTTGTCAATAACTTGCTTATTTTTCGATAGCATTTGAAGTTACTTGGCAAAAATGTTAACTATCATGAGACGATGTGTTACGTGCATGACCCAGGTTGGTACCTCAAAGGTCAAGGTCATACTTAGAGGTCAAAGGTAAAAAAGGGGCCTTTTTTCCGGTTTTGTCAATAACTTGCTTATTTTTAGATAGCATTTGAAGTTACTTGGCAAAAATGTTAACTATCATGAGACATGGGCAAAAATGTTAACTATCATGAGACGATGGGTTGCATGCATGATTCAGTTTGATACCTCAAGTGTCAAGGTCATACATAGAGGTCAAAAGTAAAAAAAGGGGCCTTTTTTTTCGTGTTTGGTCAATAACTTTCTTATTTTTAGATGGATTTTGAAATTGCTTGGCAGAAATGTTAAACACCATGAGATGATGTGTTACACGCATGACCCAGTTTGGTACCTGAAAGGTCAAGGTCATACATAGAGGTTAAAGGTCAAAAAAGGGCCTTTTTTGTGTTCTGTCAATAACTTTCTTATTTTTAGATGGATTTTGAAATTACTTGGCAGAAATGTTAACCACCATAAGACGATGTGTTGCGTGCATGACCCAAGTTGGTACCTCAAATGTCAAGGTCGTACTAAGAGGTCAAAGATAAAAGGGGCCTTTTTATGTCTCCAACTTTGAAAAAGTTGGAGGGGCATATTGGTTCTGGTTCGTTTGTCCATTCGTCTGTCCGTTCGTCTGTTCGTTACGATTTTGATGCATAGCATAACTAAAGAACAGTGTATGCTAGGGTTTTGAAATTTCATATATGGATTCCTCATGGAAAATTACCTGACGCGTATTTTTTTTCTTGTCCGGATTATGCCTCCTTCAAGAGTTATTGCCCTTTGAAATTTTTTTAATAAAATCTTGTCAGCAAGATATCTCAAAAACTATTGGAGCTAGAGCCTTGAAAGTTGGTGAATATATTGGTGGTGATGAGTAGATGAACTGATTAACTTTTGACAAAATTCCAAAAAATACTTTGTGAGTTACGGCCCTTTGTCATTTTGGTAATTTGTGCCCATTGTAATGTATGCTAAAAGTGATGCATAGCATAACTTTAGAACCGTGTATGCTAGGGTTTTGAAATTTCATATATGGATTTCTCATGGAAAATTAGCTGACGCATATTTTTTTTCTTGTCCGGATTATGCCCCTTTCAAGAGTTTTTGCCCTTTGAAATTTTTTCAATAAAATCTTTTCAGCAAAATTTCTCAAACACTATTGGAGCTAGAGCCTTGTAAGTTGTTGAGTATATTGATAGTGATAAGTATATGAACTGATTAACTTTTGACAAAATTCCGAAAAAAACTTTGTGAGTTATGGCCCTTTGTCATTTTGGTAATTTGTGCCCATTGTAATGAATGCTAAAAGGGATGCATAGCATAACTTTAGAACTGTGTATGCTATGGTTTTGAAATTTCATATATGCATTCCTAATGGAAAATAAGCTGACGCGTATTTTTTTTTCTCATACGGATTATGCCCCTTTCAAGAGTTATTGCCCTTTGAAATTTTTTGAACATTTTTAAAGTTACTTTGCAGAAATGTTTATCTTCATTAGATGATGTTTTGCACACAAGACCCGGCTCAATACCTCCAATGTCAAGGTTATACTTAGAGGTCAAAAACGGGGGAGACATCTGTGTTTTTGTAGAAAAACAAATTCTAGTATTTATCTAGACTGTTACATGTATTGTCATATTGTATGAAATAAAAGGGACAATTCTTCATGGAAACACATATGATTTTGACCCTCAAACCCCACTTTTATATAGTATAACTGTGGTTTACAGGGGTATACATTATTTTTTTTATTTCTGCTCAAAAACATAGATTGTGGGTACTCGTTAGAACCGCCTCTATGAGGCGGTTCTAATGAGTATCCACAATCTATGTTTAGAGGAAAAAAATGTATTAATATCGGAATTTTTTTATGGGAAAAATTTTAATTTTTGGTGGCAAAATTTTTAATATATTTGAATAGGCGTGTTTTCATAAGGTGCATGGCATTCCACATTTTCTTAACATGTTTGTGTTTCAAAGCTGTTTTAGGTAATAAACATGCTATACACAGAATATATTTCCAAATACATGTGATGTTTTTATTTTGCATGGTTGAGTTATCAAGCGACAAAACTAAACCAGTTGGTTTTTGGAAAAAAAAAAGATGCATGATTAAAAAATTGTGATGCACATTTTAGACTAGGGTATTGCTTAATTGACTAACATACCTTAAAATTATAGGTATCTAATATCCTTTTGTAACTAAAAACAAATTTAATGCTGTTTTCATCTGAGCTATGACAAGTGCATTTGCACAGTCTGATCAGTCTTTGCTGTATGCTGTATAGTTGCCTGTTGACGCAAAGCTGCCATGCCCAGACATGGAAGACTGTGTAATGGCTGATTAGTGTCTTCTTTAAAGATACATTTTTGCTTGACACAGCTCAAGTATCCTTGATGTAACCCATTTAAGACTGGAAACCCCACCTCAGGTCATTGGCAAACAGAGAAGGTCCAGATCAGATGCCGCATTACGCGGCATTCGATCTGGACAATTCACTGTTTGCTAAAAGTTAATCCTTGTCCTGCTGAGCCCGGATATGTCTTGCCTTTCAAACAATGCAGATCCAGATCAGATGGCTTCTGAAGAAGCCATCTGATCAGGATCTCCATTGTTTGTCATTCACTTTATAAATTTGTGCAATAATTTGCATCAAGTAATCTGATTGGTTGATAATCAGTAGAGGGTGTGTCATATTTAAATATTCAACAGGACAAGGGTTAGGACATTTTCTAAATAAATTTTAAAAAAATTAACTTGACATGACACCCCTAAATTTTTAACTGGACTACTGCTATATACAGAGGAGGAGGATTCTATTCAGTTCAAAATTAACCCTTATCTTGCTGAATATTCATTTAAGCCACACCCATTTCTGTCTATCACCGAATCAAATTACTTGATGTAATTTATTCCTACAAATTCATAAATTGAATGCCAAACAGTGTAGATCCTGATCAGATGGCTTCTTCAGAAGCCATCTGATCTGGATCTACACTGTTTTCAAATATAGGGGTTGTCGTGAACAGCAAGATAAGAGTTAAAATCGGTTTTATGTAAAGGTTACGCATGCTTCAGCATTTCTCTAATTGTTATTTGAAACACTGAAGGAAACATTGAAAGAGAAGTACACATGCAGTGTGCAGAATCTTGAAATAATGAAAGACAAAAACAAGAACAAAGAAACATTAAAAGCTGGAACTGATAACCGATAAAATATTATTTTTCTTTATATGAAAAAAATTCAAGATATATTTCTCTGATTTAGTGACTGCCCCTATCTTTGTGTAGGAATGGTGAGTAAGAATATTAGTGGTGACAAGGGGTCTTGCTGAAATATTCTGTCATGTCAGTTTATGAGCCTGAATTTTGTTTTTTATCCGCTTTGGGTGTTGTGAATTTGAAATAAAATTTATTATGACAAATTTAAATGCCATGATTCTGGAGATAGTTGAGTTTGTTGTCAGTTGAATTCCATTATTTTAGTTTGCCGTATTTGATAATGCATCTTGTGTAGAATTAAGCATGATTGGTATATCATAGTTACATGCTAGGACTTGTTGGGTAGAGTATTTTTAAATATATTTATTTGAAATGAATACAATACCAGATTTCCAAAGTTCAAGGGAGACAACTGTTTCAGAGGACATATTTGACTACCTTAGGAAATAATTTGCTTCTTCCCTTTAACAAAACTTTGCAAACAGTGTAAATCCAGATCAGATGGCTTCAGCAGAAGCCATCTGATCTGGATCTTTCACTGTTTGTCATTCATTTGGTGAATTTATAGAAATAAATCCCATCAAGTAATTTGATTGGTTGATAGCTCAAAAAATGGGTGTGGAAAAATTAATTTATTCAGCATGACCCGGGCTTAGATGTGGTTTATATGAATGTTAGCAGAAGTAGTGGAAGTTGTCAGCCTGATGAAAAATAGAGGAAAGTACATCATGCATTTTCATTCCTTTTCACCCCCATTTTGTACTGAATGGGATCTTCCCAGAGTCCAGTTTGAAAGGCTCAATGATTTTTAGAAAGTTACTTAGAGAACGGTTGAACATAGTGCAAACAGTGAAGGCCTTGATCAGAAGCTGCATATGTACCGCATTTACCCTATGTATGCGGACAGAAAAGCCTAAACAAACAGAGTAAGCCCAGATGAGGACAGATAGGCCTAAACAATCAGTGTAAGCCCAGATGAGATGTCGCATTCTGCGACATCTCATCAGGGTCTACACTGTTTCCCACTTATCCAGCTATCTTTAGAGTAGTAAACTGTACTTGTTCGATTTTTTGAACAAGTATGGTAAGAAGTTGAGGTGTCCGAAGGATTTAATCCATTTTAGACAGGAAACGCCAAAATGGGACACTGACAAACAGTGCAGACCCAGATCAGACAACATGTTCTACTGGATCTGATCAGGCCTTCAATGTTTATTAAAAGTGCAGGCATTTTCTAAATAAACTCCTATAAATTCTTCAGCCTGACACACATAAAATTCAAATTGCACTTTTCCGAATATAATAATGTGAAAGATTTCATAAAGGATAAAAATTTAGAATTATCTTAAATTGTTATCCTGCTGAATAAAATAATTTAGCCATAGCCATTGCTGACTATTAACCAGTCAGATTACTTGATTAAGTTCACAAACTGCATGACAAACAGTGTATATTGATCCTCATTCTGATTGCGAAGTTAGGGGTAAATGTCGTGTTCAACAGAATATGGGTTAACCCATTGCATGTGGGAAACCCCTGGCATACAGTGCAGGCCCAGATCAGATGCCGCAGAATGCGGCGTCTGATCAGGGCCTGCACTATTTGCTAACAGAATTTTCCATCAAGAATAGAATAAAAATAAAAATAAATAAGCCTGACACTGACACCCCTTATATGACAAATGGACTTGTCCAAAGTATAGCAATGGAAGAGTCCACCAGTATACAATGGGTTAAAAGTATTTTCTTAACAGGCATACCCTTTTATTGAAATCATTAGAGATTCCCAACAAGTGCTAAGTTATGCAGGTTCAGTTAGAATGGGGAAAAACTGAAGAAAGACATGACCTCTGTAGACAGCAAAACCTCAAGCCAAATACACCTTAAAACCCTTAACCCGCTGAATATTTATATATGCCACACCCACTACTGATTATCAACCAATCAGATTACTTGATGCAAATTATTGCAACAAATTCATGAGCTGAATGACAAATTATGAAGATCCTGATCAGATGGCTTCTTCAGAAGCCATCTGATCTGGATCTTCATTGTTTGAAAGATAAGACATATCTGGGCTCAGCAGGACAAGGGTTAACCTCTTTAAAATACTGTTCATTGTAACACAGGTTTGGATATAAGATGATTTACAAATGGATCACAAAATGTATAGATTATATAGAAAAATGGCCATAAATGGCCATTATACATTTTTGTTTGGATGAATTTTTACTGAAACAGTATTGGCTTTGGAACACAACTATAAGGTGTTATACAGAGGTTGTTGTGATTGGGTATTGACACACATATGCAGTATAATTCACTTTTAATCCCCTGACAGAATAGGTTCGGAGGATATAGAGATGAGCCTGCTGTCCATCCCTCTGTCCATCCATCCGTCCATAGACACAACCTTGTGATTGCCAAAACTCCAGTACCCTTTGAGATGTGTTGATGATACTTGGTAAAGTTATACTTGAGGTCAAGTAGGTCTGTCTTGAGCAAGAATAACAAATCTGGATTTCATGGTATTTTTAGTTATCTCCCCTGCCAATATAACTTTGTGATCACAATAACTCCAATACTCTATGAGATATATTGATAACACTTGGTACAATTTTTCACGAGGTTTAAAGCAGGTGTGTCATGAGCAAGAACCTAAACTCTGGTTGCCATGGTATTTTAGTTATCTCCCCTGACAAAATGACCTTATGATCACAATAATTCAGATACTCTTTGAGATATATTGTTTGGACTTGTTACAATTGTATATGAGGTTAAGAAGGTGTGTCATGAAGAACCATAACTCTGGGTGCCATGGTATTTTAGTTAATAATAGTCTCTTCTGACAATTTAATCTTGTGATTGCAATAACTTCAACACCTTTTGAGATATGTTTATGGTACGTGGTATAGTTGTGCACGAGGTTAAGAAGATACGTTATAAGCAAGAACCAAAAGTCTGAATGTCATGGTATTTTAGTTGTCTTCCCTTTGTGATTGCCATAACTCCAATAGCCTTTAACCCTTATCTTGCTGTTCACGACAACCCCTATCTTTGCAAACAGTGTAGATCCAGATCAGATGGCTTCTGAAGAAGCCATCTGATCAGGATCTACACTGTTTCATTCAGTTTATGAATTTGTAGCAATAAATTACATCAAGTAATTTGATTGGTTGAGAGACAGAAATGGGTGTGGCTTAAATGAATATTCAGCAAGGTAAGAGTTAAGATAAATTGCTGGTACTTTAACTGTACAATTGTATATGAGTTTAAGAAGGCCTGTCATGAGCAAGAACCACAACTCTTGGGTATTATCGTATTTTAGTTATCTCCCCTGACAATATAACCTTGTGATGACCATAACTCTGATATTGATGGGACTTAGTAAAATTGTATACAATGTTAAGAACATATGTCATGAGCAAGAACCATAACTCAGCCATGGTATGTTAGTTATCTCCCCTAACAATTTAACCTTGTGATCACAATAACTCAAACACCTTTTTAGATATGTTGATGGTACTTGGTATATTGTACATGAGGTTTAGAAGGCATGTTATGTGCAAGAACTACCATGGTATTTTTGTTATCTCCCCTTACAATAAATCCTTGTGATCCCCATAAGTCCAACAGTTTTTGACCACATGCAGAATGTCTCGCTGACATTAGCAGCAATATATTTGAGGATTATAGCTGGTGTGTTTTATTTCTAGTTAGAATATTTTCTGAATGCCATATCAGCTTTTGGTCAGGGGATTTGGCATCTCTTCTGATGGCTGTAAAATGTGGATTAGTGTCCTCTTTATACCACACACATAGATTGTGGGATGCTCTGCTTTTTGGAACCACCTCTTTTAGGCAGTTCTGTATAAGATTGTCTTTGTATTTGAACAGAGGTATATAAAAAAACAACTATACAAACAGTGAAACTGCACTATTAAGACCACCTAAAATTAAGACAAATAATGTTTTTAAAAGCATATTTAGAAGGTTTTAGTTACCTTTTTTTGTATTTTCTACATCCAGTGTGCTCTAATTCGAGACCATCTTTGGGACTGTTCAAAAGTGGTCTTAAAGACCACTTTTGAACAGTCCCAAAGGTGGTCTTAATATAGGAATTTTACTGTATATGTTGACCACATGGCAATTGGGTTTGCCTTGTTCATTACATGGACTTGTTTACTTGATACAACACCCAAACCAATAAGCTGGAAGCTTATGATGATAAGCTGAAAGCTTATGATGCGAGCTTACTGTAAATTTACCCTATGTTGCATCCTCATTCCCACTCAGACCATCACTGTTTATTTGTCTTCTCCCATGTATACCAGTCATCTCAGGCTTGCAACAGAATTTCAAAACATTAAACCTTATCCTACTGAACATGTAAACCCTACCTTTGCAAACACTGTAGATCCAGATCAGATGGTTTCTGAAGAAATATCTGCCATGAAATCTTTTAAAAAGTAGAACAAAAGCAAGGTTTAAGTCAACATACAAAGCGTAAGAGGACTTTATATTAACATTTAAGTTGAAGTTTAAATGGGAAAATGTAGTTCAGATTAATTTAGCTTTTGCTGTTGGCAGATCTTTTCTTTAGATTTTGCTTATTTAAGAATGTATTTGAAACATAATGATAAAACATCCTCACCTTTCATATCTCTAGAATTTAGCATTTTTCAGATTAAAAAATATGATTTGTTTGTTTGTATTGGTGTTTAACGACCCAATCAACACTATTTTAGGTCATTTTTTAGCTGGTACCTATCCACACTTTTCCTGGGCAGGCTTATACCAAAGCGGCTATCCAGTGAGTACAAATAGAGCTACCGAGGCTGGCTAAAAAAAAAAATATATATATATATATATTCTTATTTCTAGTCCCAACATAGATTGTGTTTGCTTGTTAGATCTGCCTTATTGAGGCTGTTCTAACTAGTACCCAGAATCTATTGTTTTATGCAAAGATTAGGAAAATAATTTATACCCCAGCAAACCCCACTTTCCTTTATATAAAGTCTGGTTTAGGTGGCTGTTCATTACACAGACTTGTTAACTTGATGAACAACAAACAGCATGCATGGTGGCTTTTTATTACCATTTTGTTTTTCAGTCGAACTTCAATAACAGGAATAGTACCTTTGGTACCATGAAAATTTGTTTGAGATAGGGATAGTTCAAACTACTGAAGTTTATGCCTAGCTCCAAGCATTGAAGAATAATGGTGGTTGACTGAGGGATATCTTTTTTACCTATAAAATGAAGGAATGTTGTGTGTACACATTAGAATCACCTCATTGAGGTGATTCTAATGTGTACACACAACATACCTTTAAAAAACTGGCCCCCACCCATCGGGGCTTGAAGAAATATATGGGCTGCATGATGCTTCCACGCAGAGATGAAACTGACCCGCACACGAGTACTGGTAAACAGCTTAGAGGATCTAAGCCTGCCCAGGCAAAGCCGTGCGAGTCGGCCAGTCCATGCTTATAAACTGTATTGGTTACATTAGGCGGCAGGGCTTGAGAAGTCATTTCATCCCAATGTCGGGTAAAAGTCCCACAAAATTGGAAGTGTTGACGGGGACATTAAACCTCAAATCAAACAAAACAAAACCTTCCCAAAATAAAATCAGAAATAAATACACACACTGAAAAAAAAAAATCACGAAATCATCATAAATATAAGGATATCTGGAGCTAGGGGAAAAATAAAAGCAAGTTGTAATTAACCAGTGATTAACCCATTGTATACTAGTGGACTCTTCCTTTGCTGTATGTTGGACAAGTCCATTTGTCATATAAGGGGTGTAAGGCCTATTTTTATCATTTTTATTCTATTTTTGACGGAAAATTCTGTTAGCAAATAGTGCAGGCCCTGATCTGGGCCTGCACTGTTTGCCAAGGTACCCTTTAGGGGTTTCCTGCATACAATGGGTTAATGAGTAGTCTATGTTTGATTTGTTGAAGTTCCACTGTATTTTCAGTCCTGTTTTTATTGACAGTTGTACCATTTTGATATGTCGGTGTCCTCTGTTTTGTTTATTTTCTCATCATTACGAAACCACGCCTATACAAATACATTGTAACCTTTATCACCGAAAAAATGAAAATTTTAAGATGAAAATTTGTGATATTTTTCTTATTTCTGCTCAAAATATAGATTGTTGGTACTTGTTAGAACCGCCTCATCGAGGTGGTTCTAACGAGTACCCACAATCTATATATCAGAGCAGAAATAAGAAAAAATAAGGTGGTTTACCCCTGTAAACCCCAGTTTTACTATATAAAAATGGGGTTCAAGGGGGTCAAAATTACATAGGCGTGTTTTCATGATGCATAATCAGCTTTTAGAAGGGAGTCTTATATTTATCAGATCTCTACATATTTGGCTTAACCCTTTTCTTGCTGTTCACGACAACCCCTATCTTTGGAAACAGTGTAGATCCAGATCAGATGGCTTCTGAAGAAGCCATCTGATCAGGATCTACACTGTTTGACAGTCATTTTATGAACTTGTAGGAATAAATTACATCAAGTAATCTGATTGGTTCAAAGTCAGAAATGGGTGTGGTTAAAATGAATATTCAGCAGGATAAGGGTTAAATAGTACTATTTTTCAAACTGTTTGTTCTGTAGATTCCTCTCTCACAGTGTGGTAAGTTAAATGAAAATATATGTCATGTATTTTAGATTCCTTCATAAATACAAAAGTTACTCGCATTTTCAGAATTATTAACAATTTATTAGTAAAATTTATGTTTTAATACAGTGGGGTATGTAATGGTCATTCTTTAACTTTTTGGAGAGGATCAAAACAGACCTTGATTTTATTATGATATACAGTAAAATTCCTGTATTAAGACCACCTTTCGCACTGTTCAAAAGTGGGGCTTAGAGACCACTTTTGAACAGTCCTAAAGATGGTCTCTGACCAGAGGACACTCTGTGCAGAAAACACAAAGAAAGAATAACTGAAACTTTCCAGATAAGCTTTTTAAACCAGAATTAGTCTCACTTTTTGGTGGTCTTAATAGCGGAATTTTAGTGTATTTTTTCCCCGAGTTTGTAATGGTTTTCTGTTAAACTAATGTAATTGCATGCATAAGTAACTAAAAATATAAATGACAAACACCACACCAAGCAGCTAGTGTAGAGGTTACAGCCAGATAGGCTTGAGACAATTGGTGAAGAAAGGACATGCTTTTGTCCCGGCTGCTTCCCCCCCCCCCACCACACCCACACCACCACCACACACACACACAGACACCCACACACACACTCAGGAAGGGCAATTGTCAGGTTTCTGGTGAAAAAATGTTCACATAACCAGTTAACTGCTTATGTATATTAGCCTGCCCAGGAATGTGTGGTTAGGTACACTGACCAGCTTGTTATGACCTAAATAGTGTTGACTGGGCCATGTAACGTCAAACAAACCCAACCAGTCCTCCTTTCTAATTCTCTTTTTACTCCTCTTTTCTTTTGTCTTTTCAGAATGTCATCTCTCTCTGTTTTTTTGTTTTTTATGTGCCCCGGAAATGATAGCAGGGACACATTGTTTTTGTTTGTTGGTTTGTTTGACAACTTTAACTTTGGTCGTATCTTTTGAACATTTGAGTTAAAGCCTTCATATTTGGCCTGTAGGTTCCTTGTGACAAGAGCTTCACATTATACAAAAGATTTGACCTTACTTACTCTTGACCTACTTTAAAAAAAAAATAAATCCGTTTCGAGATAGAGCCTTCATACTTTGCATATAGGTTTCTTGTGACAAGGGCTTTAAGCCCATACAAAAAAATTTGACCTGTGACCTTGACCTTTGACCTACTTAAAAGAAAAACTTAACATTGCTCATAACTTTTTAACCATTTGAAATAGAGCCTTCATATTTGGCCTGTGGGTTCCTTGTGACAAGAGCTTCACATTCATACAAAAATTTTTGACCTGTGACCTTGACCTTTTACCTACTTTAAAGAAAAAAAAAACAAATAACATTGGTCATAACTTTTGAACCGTTTTAGATAGATCCTTCTTATTTTGCATGTAGGCTTCAATCCCATACAAAACAAAATGACCTGTGACCTTGACCAGTGACCTACTTAAAAGAAAAACTTAACATTTGTTACAACTTTTGAACTGTTTCAGTTATGGTCTTCATATTTGGCATGCAGGTTCCTTGTGCCAAGGGCTTTCCACTCAAACAAACAATTTTGACCTGTGACCTTGACCTACTTTAAAGAAAAAATTAATATTGGTCATAACTTTTGAACCATTTGAGATATAGCCTTCATATTTAGCATGTAGGTCCTTGTGACGAGGGCTTCCCACTCAAACAAAAAATCTTGCCTTGACCTGTGACCAACTTTGAAGAAAAAATTGACCTTGCCCAAGGACATGTTCATGTTTCACAAACACATCTTGAATTTTTTGTGAGTTTTTAAGGGGAATTGGAACCCCTTCAGGAGAGGCAACTCCTGCAAAAGTATTTTTGTCTCCCATGTCAATAGGGGTCAACTCTTAAAGGAAAGAATTTGCTCCAGAGGAGCAAATTCTTTCCTTTAAGAGTAGATCCCTTTTTCAGTGGGACAGGGCTTATAGAAAAGTGAACAGGAAGTCCCAAAAGTTGTCTCCCTTTGAAAAATGATGTGAAAATCTGCCAGGTGTTCCCATTCCCCTTAAGACCACACAGAGTGACTGACTATTATGTCAGTGAGACTTAGTAAACCACAACAGAACAAACTACTATCAAAGTCGTAGCATTCATCAAGCCATTACCAATTGAGCCCCGCCAAGCTAATTTGTGTCTTCGAGCATTCCGTCATGACAAAGTTTACTGCGCATGCCCAGCCATTCAGAGGGGCCAGGGATATGGCTTTCTGTCTGAAGGTTCATCTTGATTCACTGCTTGTATGAGCGAGCAGCGAAGGTTCTGGCGAGACTGCGCGGATGCGCAGGCTCGCCTGAACCTTCGCTGCTCGCATAGGTGATAAGTACCAAAATTGCTTGACGGGGCCAAATTATCGTTATATCAAGCTTAGCAAATATTTTTTTAACTTCCCATAAATATCTAAGTACCTCAATGAAAATGCACTGTCACAGTTTGATAATCAGAGAAAGGCTAGTTCATAGATTCTGGATTGAACTTTGCTTTGTTAATGTTTTCAAACCTATAGACCTGTACAGATACCTATGCAAACAGTGTAGGTCCAGATGAGACAGCGTCTTATGAGCATTCCTACAGGTATCAGGATCTACTGTGCTTGCTTGTTTATGGTTATTGACTAAAACTGCCTATTTAATAGAATGGACATGATCAAAGTTCAAAATGGTGGATTTCATTTCAGACACTTAGGGGATGAAAGGGTTAAATTGGTATTATAGGTTTATGTAAGACCTTATCCTGCTGAATAAATTAATTTAGACTATTTCTGACTATCCACCATTCAAATTATTTTATATATTCATTCAGTTCACAAACTGCATGTCAAACAGTGTAGGTCTTGATTGAGCAGATGACTTCTTCAGAAACCATCTGATCTGGATCTACACTGCTTACAAAAGTAGGGGTTGTCATGTTCAGTAAGATAAGAGTTAAAGTTTTGGAGAGAATAGCCTGAACATTACGGTCGGACAATTTCTTAAGACTGATGTTATATACATTGTTATTGTTATTATTTTTATTTTTGGCAGTCCTGTACAGCTTTGTGTAACTCATATGATATATACAACAGTAATTATTATTGCTTTCACATCAAATGCATGGCATTAACCCTTGTCCTGCTGAGCCCGGATATGGCTTATCTTTGAAACAATGTAGATCCAGATCAGATGGCTTCTGAAGAAGCCATCTGATCAGGATCTTCATTGTTTGCCATCCAGTTTATGAATTTGCTGCAGTAATTTGCATCAAGTAATCTGATTGGCTGAAAATCAGTAGTGGGTGTGACATATTTAAATATTCAGCAGGACATGGGTTAATATAGAAATGATGATAAAGTAAGGAAAAAAAAAAAACATCAAGGAAAGGTAAATAAAATTTGAAAATCATTAACTTATTAAAATCAATCAAGCTGCAAGATATCAACTGTTTTTATGCTCAGCTGAATTGAGCTTGAATTTTTTTATTGCTCTTGTTTAAGATAATTATGAATTTAAATTTCATCATTTAAAAACTTCATTCATGCTCATATCTGTAGAGAATAAGATATACATAGATCACAATTCTTTTTCACTTCCTTCAGTTTGTTTGTTTGATTTGAGGTTTAACATCCCCGTCAACACTGTAAAGGTCATTTTGGAGACGTTGCTTCCAATTTTGTGGGACTTTTACCTGACATTGAGATGAAATGACATCTCAAGCCCTGTCGCCCAATGAAACCAATAGGGTTTATAAGCATGGACGGTCTGACTCGCACCGCTTTACCTGGGCAGGCTTAGATCCTCTGAGCAGTTTACCAGTACTCGTGTGCGGGTCGGATTCAGCTCTGCGTGGAAGCATCATGCAGCCCATATATTTCTTCAAGCCCCTATGGGCAGGGGCTGTAGTATCCTGTTATCAAAATTGAACTACATTTCTGACACATTAAGAGATACTGTTTTACATATAGGGAAACTAGGCTGACATTTACAGTGCCTGTCTGTCTGATTACGTAAGGTAAATATGGTACTAATCTTAGAACCACATTGATGCTGCTATTCTAATGAGTACACACATTATTTCTTTATTTTGTAGAACGTAGAAAAGGAATACCTAAATTATTCACATTTTAACTCATGGCTTGCGGCTTTGAATTTCCCAGAGAGGCAGCCTTATCGATTGCCTTACTATTTGTTATCTCATCAGGGCCCAATGGTTAGATTAACAAGCTTGTGAGTAGTCAAAGAATCAACCATTAAGAATTCTTGCAAGTACAATATCTAGTACTCTGGTATTTCTTTTGCTGGAAAAAATTTGAGTATGGTAGCTTTTGCAAATGGTTTTGCTACTCACATTTTTTTCTGAAAAAAAAAATGCATTTTTGCTGTATTAATTGATCAAAGTTTTGATGATATGCTAACTAATGACAGTGTTATGTTTGGACACCTGGGGCCAGTTGTTCAAAACTAACGACGTCGTTAGTTAACGTATCGTTAAAACTTTGATCATTAAATTTGGCAAATATGCAGAAATTTTTGCTGAAAAAATGTGAGTAGCTTTTGCGGACGCAAAAGCTGCTCACATTTTTTCAGCAAAAATACCAAAATTTACGATATTGTACTTGCTAGAAGAGTTAACAATATGACCACTAACGAGCTCGTTAAGCTAACGATGCTTTGAACAACTGGCCCCAGATGAGTAGAAAATTAAATTGGTCCTGCTCCTAAATATTGAAATGCCAACAGTTATTGATATTCTAGTATTTATGAGCAGGAAAGATTTCATGCACAACAAAGTTGCGCAGTGTGTTAAAGTTTTTTTTTAACAAAGCCCATTTATTAAAGAAGAATACCATAGCATTATGTAAGGTATGGGTAATATTATGTAACTCTGAATAAAATGATAGAAAAGTTATCATTTTCTATCTGTATCTTTCAGGTATGAGGGCTCGCTCAATGAACATGGATCAAATTCTACGTGGTTCTAAATCTAATATCAAACCTCGGAGAGCCAAATCTACCTTTGTTCAAGGAAGTATAGACAGGGACCAAATTGATATAAACTTGGAGGCAGTGCCTGAACGCATATCTGAACATTTCTGAGCTTCTGTATTTATTGTGTATATGTCGCTTTGTCTTAACCCTTATCCTGCTGAATATTTTAATCTGCCACACCCACTACCGATTATCAACCAATAAGATTACTTGATTCAAATTATTGCAACAAATTCACAATCTGAATGGCAAACAATGTAGATCCTGATCAGATGGCTTCTTCAGAAGCCATCTGATCTGGATCTATATTGTTTGAAAGATAAGGTATATCCGGGCTCAGCAGGACAAGGGTTAACCCTTATCCTGCTAACATGACAAACCCTACCTTTACAAACAGTGTAGATCCAGATCAAATGGCTTCTGAAGAAGCCATTTGATCAGGATCTACACTGTCATGCAATTTGTGAATTGAATGAATACATTATATCAAGTGATTTGATTGGTTGATAGTCCATCATGTTAACATGTCCATGAAATGGACACCCCGTAAACCCCATTTTATATAGAGGAAACTAGGCTTTACAGGGGTATACATTTTTAGCTCACCAGAGCCAAAGGCTCCGGGGGAGCTTATAGGATAGGCAGTTAGTTGTCCGTCGTCGTTGTATGTCGTTGTATGTCTGGTGTCAACACTTTTAAACGACTTCTCCTCTGAAGCCCCTGGGCCAATTGGACCCAAATTTCATCTGTAGCTTGCTTGGGCTGGGGGATTGAAAGTTTGTGTTTTTAGTGAAAATGGGCTCATAAGTTTGGTTGCTATGGCAACTTATAGTTTCCATATATTATGGGGAAAATAGAAAAATGGCATTTACTGCCAAACCTTTGCAGATATTTTGACAAAACTTATATAGAAACATTCCTTGAGTGAACTTCTTTGAGCCACATGCTTTTATGCCAACCTGGGGGGTCCCCAGGGTGTGCCGGGGCAATGCCCCACACCTTCTAATGCATAAAAGGCCATATATCTCAGAAACCATTCAGATCCCCACCCCTAAAGTATATGTATTTTTTTTCTTATGATAAGATGCATTCGGTGACACCAACCTGGGGGTCCTCTGGGATGTGCCCGGGCCATGCCCCGCCCCCTCCACTTGGTAAAAGGCCCAATATCTCAGAAACTGTTCAGATCACCACCCCATAACCATCTATATTCTTGTTCCTTATGATATGAGGCATTTAGTGATTCCAACCAAGGTGTCTTACGGTGTGCGCCGGGGCCATACCCCAGCCCTCCACTTCATAAAAGGCAATATATCTCAGAAACCATTCAGATCCCCCTCACCCCCAAACCATATATATTCTTGTTTCATGTGATAAGACGCATTCAGTTACACCAACCTGGTGGTCCCCTGGGATGTGCCGGGACCATGCCCCACCCCCTCCACTTCGTAAAAGGCCCAATATCTCAGAAACCATGTAGATCCCCACCCCTAAACCACACATATTCATGTTTCTTATGGTAAGACGCATCAGTAATACCAACCTAGGGATCTCCTAGGGTGCGCCGGGGCCATGTCCCACCCCTCCACTTCATAAAAGGCGAGATATCTCAGAAACCATTCAGATCCCCACCCCAAAACCATATATATTATTGTTTCTTATGATAAGACGCATTCAGTGACACCAACCTTGGGGTGCCCTGGGATCCCACCCCCTCCACTTCATAAAAGGCCCAATATCTCAGAAGCCGTTCAGATCCCCATCCCTTAACCATATATATTCTTGTTCCTTATGATAAGACGCATTCAGTGATTCCAACCTAGGGGTCTCTCAGGGTGTGCTTGGGCCATGCCCAATATCTCAGAAACCATGTAGATCCCCACCCCTAAACCACACATATTCATGTTTCTTATGGTAAGACGCATCAGTAATACCAACCTAGGGATCTCCTAGGGTGCGCCGGGGCCATGTCCCACCCCTCCACTTCATAAAAGGCGAGATATCTCAGAAACCATTCAGAGACCCATCCCAAAACCATATAATATATATTCTGGTTTCTTATGATAAGACACATTCAGTGACACCAACCTGGGTGTCCCCTGGGATGTGCCTGGGCCATGCTCCACCCCCTACACTTTGTAAAAGGTCCAATATCTCAGAAACCATTTAGATCCCCACCCCTAAACCATATATATTCTTGTTCCTTATGATAAGACACATTCAGTGATACCAACCTAGGGGTCTCCCAGGGTGTGCTGGGGCCATGCCCCACCCCTCCACTTCATAAAATGCCATATATCTCAGAAACTGTTCAGATCCCTACCCCTAATGTATGTATATTTGTGTTCCTTATGATAAGACTCATTCAGTCACATCAACCTGGGTCTCTTTGTGCTAGGGCAATGTGTCGATGCCATGGCCCACCCCTCCACTTCATAAAAGGCCATATATCTCAGATACTGTTAAGATCCCCACCTCATAATTATACCCCCGGCATACGAAGTATGTCAGGGGGTATATAGTTTTCGTCTTTCCGTCCGTTCGTTGGTTCGTTCGTATGTTCGTTTGTTCGTTCGTTCGTACGTTCGTTCGGTCGTTCGTCAACCTTTACGTCAAAGTTTTGCGTTAAACCTTTTTGATTGCTGATATCTCTGTAACCACAGGTTGGATTCTCTTCATATTTGGTACAGGATATCTCTATAGCATTACCTTTCATATGGAATATCCAAGCCCCTGGGTGGGTTGGCTGTCTGTCCGTCTGTCTGTCTGTTCATCTACTTTTACGTCATAGTTTTGTGTTAAACCTTTTTCATTGCTAATATCTCTGCAACCGCATGTTAGATTCTCTTCATGTTTGGTAAAGGATATCTCTATAGCATTACCTTTCATACGGAATATCTAAGCCCCTGGGTCAAGCCCCTGGGTGGGCTGTCTGTCTGTCTGTTCATCTAATTTTACGTCAAAGTTTTGTGTTAAACCTTTTTCATTGCTGATATCTCTTTAACCACATGTTAGATTCTCTTCATGTTTGGTAAAGGATATCTCTATTGCATTACCTTTCATATGGCATATCTAAGCCCCTGGGTCAAGCTCCTGGGTGGTTTGTCTGTCTGTCTGTTCATCTAATTTTACGTCAAAGTTTTGTGTTAAACCTTTTTCATTGCTGATATCTCTGCAACCACATGTAAGATTCTCTTCATGTTTGGTAAAGGATATCTCTATAGCATTACCTTTCATATGAAATATCTAAGCCTCTGGGTCAAGCCCCTGGGTGGGCTGTCTGTCTGTCTTTTCATCTTCTTTTACGTCAAAGTTTTGTGTTAAACCTTTTTCATGGCTGATATCTCTGTAACCACATGTTAGATTCTCTTCATGTTTGATAAATGATTTCATGATGCATGCCCCTTCCCCCACCCACGGTGACCTTTACCTCAAGGTCACGGACTTAGAAATTTTACATTTGGTTAAAGTTTTATGTCAAAGTTTATAGATGCCTGTATGTTCTATTTGATGCCCTCACTCCCTTGGTCCATTTAGAAATTTTATGTTTGGTTTAGCTTTTACAAGCACATTTATAGATTCTTATAGCTTCTTGACTTCATTCATATTACATACAAGCTCGAAAGATATATCAGAGGGTGGCACTGGCCGGGGGTATACGTGACCCACTGGTCACTTTCTCTAGTCATATATATTCTTGTTCCTTGTGATTAGACACATTCAGTCACACCAACTTGGCGGTCCACAGGGGCCATTCCTCTCCTCTTTACTTCATAAGAGGGCCTCATATCTCAGAAACAGTTCAGATCCCCACTCCTAAACAATATATTTTCTTGGTCCCAATGATAAGACACATTCAAGGACAAAAGTCTTGGATTTCCTGGGGTCTGCCAGGGCCATGCTCCAACCACTCCACAGCTTAAAAGGCCTTATATCTCTGGAACTGTACACATCCACACTCCTAAACCATATATATTCTTGTTTCTTATGATAAGATGCATTCAGTGATACCAACCTGGGCTCTGTTGTGTCCATGTCCCAGCCCTCCACTTCATAAAAGGCCTAATATTTCAGATAGAGTGTCCACATGGATGCTCATTTGGAAATGGGGGTTCATTTGGGAGACTTTATAATCGATAAATTAAAACCATATATGGCTGCCAGTGGGCAGTGCCCGCCTGAACTCTGGTGAGCATAGTGGCCCATTGGCCTCTTGTTCTTATTTCTGCTCCAAGACATAGGTTATGGGTACTCGTTAGAACCGCCTCAATGAGGCGGTTCTAACGAGTAACCAGAATCTATGTTTCTAGTATAAATAAGGAAAATATCACAAATGGTATGAGTCACATCATGTGTAAATTTGTTTTGCCTTTCGGAAGACAATAAAGGTGCAGATTAGCCAATACAGTCATGCAGTCTGATCAGCACCTTGTTTCCCTGCTAGGATAGTACAATACCTCATTAACACTGGCGTCGCTGGCCTAGTGGATAAGAACGCTGACTCTTAATCCTTAGGTCTCCCTTCACTGTGGGTTGGAGCCTCGCTCAGGTCATAATATTATGTGAGACGCCAAGTTCTGCACAGAAGGTCAGGTGGTTTTTCTCTGGGTACTCCGGTTTTCGTCCACCTCTGATTAACGATTGGCTCGATATGAGTGAAACAATCTTGAAAGGGCCTTAAAACCAGAACCCCACCAAAAAAGCCTCATTCACCCATTTAGGACCGGAAGCCCCAAAACGGGTACCAGGGCAAACAGTGCAGGCCCAGATCATATGCCGCAGGGCCTACACTGTTTGCGAAAAGTTAAGCCATTTTCCAAATAAATTTTAAAGAAAAAACCTGACACCCCTAAATTTTGAAATGGGCTGCTGGAAGATTCCATTTTGTACAAAAAGGGTTAATAGGGTTGGTACAAAAAGGGTTTATAAAACATCTCCCTGCCCTACATCATAGTGTAGATTATATTTTCTTGTCCTTTGGGATCATTGATTCCATTGTGGAAATTTGAAAATATCTGAGGGTCACTGATGAGGCCTAATTGGCCGAAACTAGCTAGTCTGGCCCAGAAAACATGTACACTCCATATTTTTCACTTCTGTAGTATATTCCTTGCTTCCAAAGGATAACCCTTTTATAGAACATATTTATAAGGTTCTTTCTTCTTTTTCTCATTCTTTTGTAACTTCTCTAGCTAAAATTTCAAGACTGCATTTGTAACGCGACGTTTGATTGGATAACGTCAAAAATTTGTGACAGTTTATTCTGCGATACACTGTCGGAAACCTGACGTTATCACGTAATATCACTTTTCATTGGCTGGCATTGGTTTTACACAGCTCACAGCACTTGCTGCTTTTTGCAAAATAGTGCAATTTTAATAAGTGCATTAGAATGGGGATAACTGTAATGAAAATTGCCATTTGAGGAGGTAAATCATCGGTTTTATGGTCACAAATTAGTTTTATGGTTCCACTAGCGCATCGCCATAAAACAAAAATTCCCAACCATAAAATCTCTGATTTACCTCCCCAAATGACAGTTTCAATGCAGATATCCCTTAATTTTGCATTTGTATTGGCACATCATAATACGTTTTCAGATAGTAGTTACTAAGATTAAGATATTTTTTATGGTAATTTATTTCAATTTTTATTAGAACAACAGACCTGGTACTGTTTAGGAGTTTGTGGAATAGATATTACTAGTCCTTAACCCTTTTTGTATCAGAAACCCAAAAACGGGTAGTTGGCAAACAGTGCAGGCCCAGATCAGACACCACAGAACGCGGCGTATGATCAGGGCCTACACTGTTTGCAAAACATTCAGCCAGTTTCAAAACAAATTTTGAAGCAAACACAACCTGAAACCTCTAAATTTTTGTAATGGACTCGGCTAGATTGCACTTTGCCGGTCACTGTCTTCTATCTAGACTGCGCAGGCGCACTATGTTGTCAGGGGGCGTGTCATTTCCTGTTGTACCTAATTACTTATTCATGATGTCGGAAGAACCTGTCTGCCATTTTGTTTTGCAAGAATGAATCAACGAATATTTAAACTTAACATTTCAAGTCTTCACATTGAAATCGAAGCGAACCGATTGAAAAATCGGAATTGTTTAGACCGTATCTGAGAAATTGAGAAAATCACAGTATTTATAAAGACCTTAATATGGAAATTGAAGCGTGGGTAAATATATGTTACTTAATTTAGCACACTGCATAGACTTACTGTGTAGTAAAGTAAACATCTCCACATGGATCTGTCAAATGTAATTTCAGTTCCAGTAAATAACAAAATGTAAGCAAGGAAACATTAAAGGGTGTGGGGGCGGCAGCCCCCATCTAGAAAAGAATAGACAGATGCAAAGAAAATAATAGGCCACAACAAATAATCAGAATCAAGTTGTGAAACTTACCTTCATTAATCATCAAATAAGTCCAGAAGACTTGAATTACAAGCATTCTCAGAAGCATCAGAATGTTCAACACTGTTGGTGAGGTCTGTAAGGGGTCGTCTCACTTTCTTTCCGGGATATACTCTTTTTATCAGGTCCAAAAAGGTAAGAAACTTGTCCTCAGCATCATTTAAGTATTTCTTACGAACACAGTATTCAATCAGGTAGCTGTCATATAATTGCTTCTGCGTGCCATACTTTGGTAGGGACTTTTTTACAGCATTCCATGTGCTCTCAATTAGGTTTGTGCACGCTCCAGTCTCTTTGTTTTTAAACTCTACAGAGTGATTGACTGTCAAATGTAAGTAACCTTCATTCTTCAAACAATTGTAGGCTTTCCAGCAATCTGATAAAATAATACTGCCAGGTTTCACGTAACGCTTTATGATTGGAATCAGTGGTTCTGATGATCGCTCCACAACAATTTCAAAGAAACACCCTCAACTTATCCTCTCAGTTCCGCCAAACACCCACACTCCATCAACCCTTTTCCCTCTATGATACTTCTGCTTTCCAAATTTGGATTCATCAATTTCAACTTCAATACCTGGTCCACCAATCTGTTCATTATCAGCCTGTATGATCCCTATGCACACCTCTCTTGCAAAGTTGCACCAGTCCACAATAGTGTGTTCACTCCCAATTTTCAATTCTCTGCTTATAAATTCCAGTGGTAGCTTATACACCCAGGAGTAAGTCAGTTTAATCACTTGGTCAAGCGATAAATGCGACCCAGAGAACCAGCTTCCTTCTCTCACTGAGATTTTATTGCTTCACATACTGTTGCTGCATTGCCATACTACTCCATCTTTACTGTAAGATTTATCTTTTCTCAATGTGAAATGTCCCTTAGCACACTTTAAACACGGCCCACTAAAGTCCCCAAGAAGCTCTTTTTCACGAAGCCACAATAATAAATTATCTTTATCGCGACAAATTTCTGCTAGATCATCATAAACGAATGGGATTCTTTGCATTTCAAAACACGCCGATGTGAATTGTGTTAACACACGCTTTGTTTACAAACACTGCGTCATCATAATGCGCGCGCGCATTTAACCTACTTCATTAATATTCATTAGCTCATTAACATCGACCAATGAAATGCTAGGCATGACTGGTTTCTCTCGGACATAATAAAAACTTCTGGGTTGTTTTTCTCGGTAATTATCCATCCGAAATATTCATAACCTCAGAATTTAGTTCAAACCTTCGGTTACAAAACCTTGGTTTTAACCATAACTTCCTTTGTTCTTCACGTTTTTGGGGTTATTTTTTCAAAATTCTTTCTACTTTTCATTTTTCAGCCGCGCTCACGTGCGACTTCTTAATAGGACCTTGGATACCTACCTCACGTGAGTTTTCCTTCGGAAAAACTGTGCCCGGTAAAGTGCAATTGTCAATTTCAATTTTGCTGCTATATATAAGGTGGAAGATTCCATTTGGTACAAAAAGGGTTAATGCTGGATTCCTTGTATGTAAGATGTGACCAGCTCTTAATGCTGGATGCCTTTTCGCCAGTCATTGAAGAAATCATTGTCACAATCTTCGAGCATGTCACAAGAAAATATGTTTTATAATGTGGGTGACCAGCAAAGGCTCTGATTAGACTGATCTGATCTGAACGTTTGCTGGCCCCAATACTCTGGCATTTTTGCTGAAAAAAAAATGATACTGTACTTGCTAGAAGGTTAATGTTTTGTTGAAAAAAGAAATTGAGTAGCTACTCACATGTTTTTTTCAGCAAAACTATTAGCATCTTAAATGATCAACATTTTACTGATTTTCTAACCAATGTAATTATAAGGCCTGAACAAATAGACCCAGGCCAGCCACTGATCAGACTACATGCTGTTTTTGTTCAGGGCCTGTGGGTCAGTCAGGTGTTATTTAACCAGGAAGTTGCAGGCTCCATTCTTAGCCAGTTGTCACTTTAATACTGGTAAAACTGTATCAGTGCACCTTAGAGGGACCCAGCCAGAAAGCTGATTGGCTGTACATGGTCTAAAAAGTGTTAAAGTAGAATCCATAACTAAGCTGTAACAAAGTCGTCTTGCAGGTTCTACTCTGTGTGTGTGTCTTCTCAAATATATGTATATATAGATTATAAAGAAAAAAAATATGAATGATCATTTTTCTACATCGTCTGTTTATTGTTGAAAAAAAGTATATATGTATATACATGTAGGCTATACAGAAAACAACCATAAATGATTCTTTAAACTATACTTTCTTGACGAAACCACCCATCTTTTAATAGCGTTACATAAAAGACCCACTATGGCTTAATTTTGAAGTACCAAAAGTGCACATGGTCTCAAGCTATACCAAACATACTCAGTCATGGTCCTGAACTTCTGTACCAAAAATGTACATGGTCCAAAGTACAATTTTCCACCTACATTATGAAAACACGCCTATACAAATACATTGTAAATTTTATTGCCGAAAAAGAGAAAATTTTAAGATGAAAAATTGACATTTTTATACCCCGCCACACGATAGTGGCGGGGTATTATGTTATACCCTCCGCTGTCCGTCTGTCTGTCCATCTGCAGGAACAGATGTATACTTGTGTGTTTAAAAGTATGGACACTTCCATTAAACTCAATGCGATTTATTCCGTCAGTGTCTTGTGTGTCTAAAATAGTAACTTGTGTGTCTTTTTTTTCCAAGAAATTTCCAGGAAATTTGACACACAAGGGTACTTTGTAGGGATGAAGACACACAAGTATACATCCGTAAAGACGTCCATATGTCTGTCCATCCGTCCGTCCGTCCGTCCGCACTTCGTTTCCGATCGATAACTTGAGTATTTTTTCACGGATTTTGTTCAAATTTTGCATACATATTGGTATCGGGGATGAGTGGTTTTGGATTGTTAATGGGCAAAATCCGTTAATTTTTAGCAGAGTTATTGCCCTTTTCAGTATCTGAAAAATGGTTTTTGGCCTCTAATTCCCTTACTATATGGAATATCTGGATGAAACTTCACAGATATATAGAGGACTAAACGGTTCATATTGTGGCCAAGGACTGCTACTCTGGCTGTTCCAGTTCTTGAGTTATCTGCCCTTGACCTATTTAAAAAATGCATTTTAGACTAGTTCGTGTATCATTTACAATATCACCCTTGGAATGTGCAGTAAAAGCCTAACCAAATAGATGCCTAAAATAAAGGCCCTTCTAAGTGGTTAACCAGTACTTAGTGCACATACTTCATGCCTGCCCTTCTTGAATCAGCGGAAGGAGCACAATGACCGTAGAAATTACTTCATGATCAGTCTTAACGAAAGAATATAGTCAGACAGGCAGTACATCGAAAAACATGAAATTCTTACATGTACCACATAAAGATACATGTTCCACAGCCATTTAAGGTAAATACTTGCCTCCATAATTTTCTAATAATGTCAACTTATTGAGTTGCCTTCCCATCAAATGTCTGAAAAATGGATTTTTACATATGCTTCCTACATCTTCTAACAACTTCATCCACTCACATTAAGACATTACACTTGCGGATCATATCTCTGCTATCCCCTTTCTAGTTATTTAGCCTTGATATATTTTCAAATAAGTTACATTGCTTAGCAGTGGCGGTGCTATTATGCAGTGTCTGCGGTGCTTTTATTCTTATTTCTGCTCAAAATATAGATTTTGGGTACTCTTTGGAAGCGCCTCATCGAGGCGGTTCTAACGATTACCCACAGTCTATATTTTAGAGCAGGAATAAGAAAAATAAGGTGAACCCTGTAAACCCCAGTTTTACTATATAAAAGTGGGGTTTAAGGGGGTCAAAATTATTTTGGCGTGTTTTCATGATGCATTCCAAAGTTTATAAGCCTAGACTATTTTTCCACCTAAATAAGATAAATTAATAAAATGTTTTTAGTAAAAAGGGCTTTTGTCTCATACAAGAATAAAATCCCAACTTTTGACCTACTTATACATTTCTTGAATTATATTTTTAGGCCATTTATTTATATATTTTTGTTTTCTTACGTACAGCTCTTTTGTAAATAATTCAGTTTTGTACAGCTGAATATATGCATGTTTATTAACTATTGTCTTTCTACCTAACTGTTGACTAGTTGGTGTACATTTACATATCTGAAATAATTTGGTCAGTTTGTGTTCATTTGCATTTTTCTGTTATATGTAAATATTGTTCATATGAATATTTATGATTTATGCAATACGCAGTTAATATAAGGCTGTTAACCAGTTTCTTGCATGCTTTATAGTAATCATTTGTTCGACCATTGTAGAAATCCTAACAAAATAGAAGTGGAGGCAATGATCAGGAATCAATATAAGTAACCCACAGCTCCAATCAAAGACACCAAAGGGAAAGCAACACAAACAGGAACAAAAGACCCTAATAGAAACATCAATAGCGGAAAGCCAAAAAGACAGTTACCTTCCCACAAAATGGCTTATTACTATCCAAAACAAAATAAAATAAGCGAAACAAACATTCAAAGACAAACCTTAACAAAAATAAACTGCGACAGATTTGTTCCAATGCACTTGAAGGTCCTGTTGGATTATGTCAGAAATTTGCGACAGAAAAAAAAAATAATCATAGATAAGGTGGGTATTTTGTGATAATTGAATGATCATTTTTGTCAGTTCTCAATAAAAAGCTATGTTGTGGGTATTCATTTGAACTGCCTTAGTTCAAACGAATACAACATAGGTAAGGAAAATTATCCTTCACCAAACTAAGGTGGGTATTTTGTGATAATTGAATGGTAATTTTTGTCAGTATTTTGTCAGTTCTCAAAAATCTATGTTGTGGGTATTCATTTGAACCACTTCAGAGAAAGACTGAAATGAATAACCACATCATAGGTTTATATGGAGAAATAAGGAAAATTACCCTTCACTTATCACTAAATACTCACTCCACCCAGGTGTAAATGGGTTGCAGTGTTGTAAAAGTTACTGCCTCTCTCATGCATGCGCATGATAACATCCGGAAAGAGTTTTTGTGAGTGATTCAGATAAGCTTGAAGTTTTCATCAAAATCAAACTAAAATAAGTTAGTATAAACTAAATACCCACTTTATCTGTTGTTTTGGAACTATATTCTACAATAATCTATCAGAAACCCAGTGTCTTATAATGTCACTTTTGATTTTTTGCAGCTAATCAATGTGCCATTTTGTGCAAAAAGAACACATTTTTAACCCTTGTCCTGCTGAGCCCAGATATGCCTTATCTTTGAAACAATGTAGATCCAGATCAGATGGCTTCTGAAGAAGCCATCTGATCAGGATCTTCATTGTTTGCCATCCAGTTTATGAATTTGCTGCATTAATTTGCATCAAGTAATCTGACTGGCTGATCATCAGTAGTGGGTGTGACATATTTAAATATTCAGCAGGACAAGGGTTAACATTAAAATAGGGATAACATTGGAATTGTAATTTGGGGAGATATCATCAGTTTAACAGTTTTATGGCTTTGGTAATCTGTTGCCAAAGCTGGCAATTTCCAACTGGCCATGGTCAAAATGTGAATTGTTCTGGTAAACAAAATATAGGTACAGTGGTATTTTTGCTGAAAAAAATGTGAGCAGCTTTTTGCATTTGCAAAAGCTGCTCACATTTTTTTCTGAAAAAAACTTAGTAGTATATTTGTCATATTAAATGATCAAATCCGCTGAGAAACACTACATCTGTTGTCTGCTGAATCTTTTTGCGAACTTTTTAAAAATATTTTTGCAAACAGGCAAACAGTGTGGAACCCTGATCAGACAGGGCACTGCTCCTAGAGGAGCATTCTGACACACTGACACCTGGCACACTGTTTGCAGAAATGACTTTTAAAGTAGACGGCAGACAACAAAAAAGACGACAGTTGTCGTGATTGGCATTTTTTGGGTTAAGACCTGTTCTGCTGACAACAATCCAGTTCAGATGTGGGTGAGGCAAAATATAAGTTAATAGCAGGACAAAGTTTAACCCATAATATGCTTGTGGACTCTTCAATTGCTATATGTTGGACAAGTCCATTTGTCATATATGGGGTGTCAGGCCTATTTCTTTGTTTTTATTAGCTCACCTGTCGCGCAGTGACGAGGTGAGCTTTTGGGATCACTTTTTGTCCGTCGTCCGTCATGCGTGCGTGAGTGCGTCCGTGAGTGCGTGCGTAAACTTTTTCTTCAAACTACATCTCCTAAACCACTGATAGGATTTTGACCAAACTTCATAGGAATGATCCTTAGTTGGTCCCCTTTCAAAGTTGTTCAAATGGTTCCGGTCCGTTGCACATCTAGGTCACAGAAGCTAAAAATAGATTTTATTACTGAAAATTTTAAAAATCTTCTTCTCTGAAACCACATGGCCCAGGCCTTTGATATTTGGTATGAAACTTCATCTAGAGGACCTTTACCAAGATTGTTCAAATTATAGCCCTGGGGCCAAAAATGCCCCGGCCCCGGCTTATATAGGGAAAATCTTTAAAAATCTTCTTCTCTGAAACCGCAAGGCCCAGGTCTTTGATAATTGGTGTGAAGCTTCATCTAGTGGACCTCTACCAAGATTGTTCAAATTATAGTGCTAGGGCCAAAAATGCCCCCGCCCCGGGGGCCTTTGGTTTAACATAGGCTTATATAGGGAAAATCTTTAAAAATCTTCTCTGAAACCACAAGGCCGTGGTCTTTGATATTTGGTATGAAGCTTCATCTAGTGGACCTCTACCAAGATTGTTCAAATTATAGCCCTGGGGCCAAAAATGCCCCTGCCCCAGGGCCCTTTGGTTTTACATAGGCTTATATAGGGAAAATCTTTAAAAATCTTCTTCTCTGAAACCCCAAGGCCCAGGTCTTTGATATTTGGTGTTATGCTTTATCTAGTAGACCACTATCAAGATTGTTCAAATTATGGCCCTAGGGCCAAAAATGCCCCCGCCTCAGGGCCCTTTGGTTTTTTCGTAGGCTTATATAGGGAAAGTCTTTAAAAATCTTCTTTTCTGAAACTGCAAGGCCCAGTTCTTTGATATTTGGTGTGAAGCTTCATCTAGTGGGCCTCTTATCAAGACTTCAAATTATAGGCCTAGTGTGATAAATGCACTCACCCTTTGATTTTGTCACCTGTTACACAGGATTTTACATAGGCTTATATAGGGAAAATCTTAAAAAATCTTCTTCTCTGAAACCGCATGGCCCAGGTCTTTGATATTTCGTATGAAGCTACATCTATTGGACCTCTACCAAGATTGTTCAAATCATAGCCCTTTGGCCAAAAATGCCTCCGCCCCGGGGCCCTTCGGTTGTATATTGACTTAAATAGGGAAATAAAAAATCTTTTACTCTGAAACTGCAAGGCCCAGATCTTTGATATTTGGTGTGAAGCTTCATCTAGTGGACCTCTTATCAAAATTGTTCAAATTATAGCCCTAGGAAATAGAAGTCAAGGCAATGAAAAAATTTGAAAATCTTCTTGTCTGAAAGCAGAAGGCCAAGGTCTTTGATATTTGGTATGAAGCTTCATCTTGTTGATTTCTACCAAGATTGTTCAAATTATAGCCCTGGGGCCAAAAATGGCCCGTCCCTGGGACTCCCAAGATTTATATAGACTTATATAAGGAAAACCTTTAAAAATCTTGTCTGAAACCAGAATGCTGCTGTCTTTGATATTTGGTATGAAGCTTCACTTTTTAGACCACTACAAAGATAATTCAAACTAGAACTGTCAGAGGATCTGACTATAGCCCCGCTATAGCCCTGTCAGAGGAGAAAGACTCATAAATTAAAGGTAAAGACTTGTGAGAGGGTTAAATCCCTAACAAGGTACCTATGCCTTATAGACTTTTCACGTTATTAGATCTGAAAAACAGTCTAAGATAAAAAATAAGTTTTGGATAATGCAAAAAGCACATGCACATCTTCAGACCTATATGAAAAATTGTGAGAGCTGAGTTGCGATCACAAGATAAACTAGAACTGTAAGAGGAGTTGCGATCACAAGGTAGCAACTCCCTATACATTTTAACATTAGTAGATCTCAAAAATTGTCTAAGTTAAAAAAGGTGAAATAAGTGAAAAAAATTATTTAAGGATAATGAAAAAAGAATATGCACATCTTCAGACCTATATGAAAACACCTGTAAAGTTTCAAAAGGATTGACCTAGAACTGTAAGAGGAGTTGTGGTCACAAGGTAGCTACTCCCTATACATTTTAACATTAGTAGATCTCAAAAATTGTCTAAGTTAAAAAAGGTGAAATAAGTGAAAAAAATTATTTAAGGATAATGAAAAAAGAATATGCACATCTTCAGACCTATATGAAAACACCTGTAAAGTTTCAAAAGGATTGACCTAGAACTGTAAGAGGAGTTGTGGTCACAAGGTAGCTACTCCCTATACATTTTAACATTAGTAGATCTCAAAAATTGTCTAAGTTAAAAAAGGTGAAATAAGTGAAAAAAATTATTTAAGGATAATGAAAAAAGAATATGCATATCTTCAGACCTATATGAAAACACCTGTAAAGTTTCAAAAGGATTGACCTAGAACTGTAAGAGGAGTTGCGGTAACAAGGTAGCTACTCCCTATACATTTTAACATTAGTAGATCTCAAAAATAGTTTAAATTAAAAAAGGTGAAATAAGTGAAAAAAATTATTTAAGGATAATGAAAAAAGAATATGCACATCTTCAGACCTATATGAAAACACCTGTAAAGTTTCAAAAGGATTGACCTAGAACTGTAAGAGGAGTTGCGGTAACAAGGTAGCTACTCCCTATACATTTTAACATTAGTAGATCTCAAAAATTGTCTAAGTTAAAAAAGGTGAAATAAGTGAAAAAAATTATTTAAGGATAATGAAAAAAGAATATGCATATCTTCAGACCTATATGAAAACACCTGTAAAGTTTCAAAAGGATTGACCTAGAACTGTAAGAGGAGTTGCGGTAACAAGGTAGCTACTCCCTATACATTTTAACATTAGTAGATCTCAAAAATAGTCTAAGTTAATAAAAGGTGAAATAAGTGAAAAAAATTATTTAAGGATAATGAAAAAAGAACATGCACATCTTCAGACCTATATGAAAACACCTGTAAAGTTTCAAAAGGATTGACCTAGAACTGTAAGAGGAGTTGCGGTAACAAGGTACCCACTATCAAATATTACAGACAGACAGACAGACAGACAGACGGAATTCCGGACAGATTACAGACGGAATTCCGGACAAGATTACAGACGGAATTCGGGACAAGCCAAATCCAATATAGCCCCCCCTTTTTTAAAGCGGGGCTATAATTATAGCCCGGGACCAATAATGGCTCTCCCAGGGGCCCACTTGTTACCCTATGGATCAGGTAAGCGATCTAGGGCCATCATGGCCCTCTTGTTCTATTTTTGACAGAAAATCCTGTTAGCAAATAGTGCAGGCACTGATCCGATCCTGCACTGTTTGTCAAGGTACCCCTTTAGGGGTTTTCTATATGCTATGGGTTAATGAGCGAAGATAAAAGACAATCACTTCAATGAAGTAGTCCCAAAGAAAGGTTGTCAAAAGCATTTTGTTTTAAGTACAGTAAAATTCCTATATTAAGACCACCTTTGGGACTGTTCAAAAGTGGTCTTTAAGACCACTTTTTAACAGTCCCAAAGGTGGTCTCTTATAAGGATATACTGATTGTAGAAAACACAAAGAAAAAAATAACTGAAACTTTCTAAATAAGCTTTTAAAGGCAGATTTAGTCATAATTTTAGGTGGTCTTAATAGCGAAATTCTACTGTATAGTGAGGTCTTGTTCTAACACTAATCAATATAACACAGTTTTTGGTGTGGTTGGGTGAGGCGATGGTGTCGTGTATCTTGCTTCACTAATGGAAGTCCAACTGATATTGGCTTACAGTTGGAAAAGGCCTGCTGTCCTTGCAGTATGTATGGGTAGAGGGGGAATGCTGTTATTTCTTCTGTTTCTTCATTTCCATTCATTTTCCTCTTCTCCCCTGTCCCTCACTTTCATCTCCTCTATTGTCTCTTATATGTCATTTGTTACTTTCTCTGGGAGACAACACAAAATGATCCACAAGAGTTGACGTGTCGTTATACTGATTGATTGAGTTGGGGTTTAACGTCAGTGAAACCAATAGGGTTTATATGCACATGGATGGACCAACTCGCACCAGCTTAGACCTTCCAAGTGGTTTACCAGTACTCGTGTATGGTCAGTTTCAGTTCTACCTGGAAGCATTATGCAGCCCAATCTATTTCTCCAAGCCATGATAGGTGGTGGCCGGAAGCCCCAGTAGGATGTGGAAAAGAAAGTTTTTGGACAGAAGTTACTTCTCCATTTTCCTATAATTTTTTATTCTTTGGCTGCCATTGCAAAATGAATACATTTTTGCCTACCATTTATTATCAGTTGTATATGTAAATATGTTGATCCTTATCCTGCTAAACATGACAACCCCTAATGATCCAGATCGTATTTCAAATTTGTCTTTATTAATAAACTTACTGTGTTATGATATATATTCTCATTATGCCAACTTTGTACATGTTTGGTTCAGTCAAACATGTCCAGAGTCTACATAAATATGCTCTTTAAAAAGGATTAACCTTTTTTGTACCAAATGACATCTTCCTCCTTATATATAGCAGAAGTTCATTTCGAAAATTAGGGATGTCAGGTTGTGTTTTCTTCAAAATTGATTTGGAAAATGGCTGATCTTTAAGCAAACAGTGTAGGCCCTGATCAGACGTCTGATCTGGGCCTGCACTGTTTGCCTGGGTACCCGTTTTGGGGTTTACGGTAGAAAATGGGTTAAAGCCTACAGTTGCATCTGACCATGCAGTAAATGGAGGACTTTCTAATGTCCTAGCACAACAACAAATATGGTACAGAAAATACACTGATTATTAATTACAGCAATGCTTGTTTTGTCATTATACCCCCGCAAACGAAGTTTGAAGGGGGTATATAGGAGTCAGCTTGTCGTCCGTCGTCGTCGGTCCGTTACAAAAAACTTTAACATTGCTCATAACTTCCTTATTCTTTGACCGATTTCTTTATACCCCCGCAAACGAAGTTTGAAGGGGGTATATAGGAGTCAGCTTGTCATCTGTCGTCGTCGGTCCGTTACAAAAAACTTTAACATTGCTCATAACTTCCTTATTCTTTGACCGATTTCTTGGCTATATTTGATTTGCCTTGTCCTTCTGTGATTCTGAAATTCTGTAATTCTGTAATTCCGTTATTCATTGTAACTCGAAAACCGTTAGAGTTATTTTCATGAAACTTCACACAAATGTAAAGCACTATGCGTCAATGTGCAGAGTGCATGAACCCTAATGCTGGATTGCCTACTTTTGGAATTATTGCCCTTTGAACATTGAAAAATTTAATTAGAGGCTGAAAGCTGAAAACATATTTTTTCTTGTATTTTTCTTTTCTGATAGCGCTATTTCTTGTATTTTTCTTTTCTGATAGCGCTATAGCGGGGCTATAGCCAGATCCTCTGACAGTTCTAGTTTTTGTTGCAGAGCCAAAATTTTATTGAGCCAGCACACAATAAAACCTACAATAAGATGTGTGACCAGTGGACTGATCAGCATGCATAGATGTGCAGTCAGGTTGGTCTTTTTCGATTGGATTGGCCTTAAACAAATTACCTTGCAGGCACACAACATTAGAAACGTATACAACGCTTCCAGCAGACACACTGTTGAATCAACTTTGAAAGATTAAAAACTTTCCAATGTTGAGTCAATGGTATGTGTCTGCAGGGTTGTTTCAGTGTTGATTCAATGTTAGGTGATTGAAACAGAATTAAAAACATTTCAATGTTGAGTCCATATTGTGTGCCTTCAGGGTTGTTTCAGTATTGCAAAGAACCATCAGACTTTCTAAAGAGATATATGAAAACTCAGTCATACTGGGTGGATGTAGAGGCTGGTCTGTGTCTTTACTGGTCACATAAATCTCATAGGTTTTGTTATGGTATGGCTCAACTGGCTACACATCGTATCGCCGTCGGCCCAACATTGGCCCACTCTTTTGTGCTGGCTGGGATAATCACAGTTGTAGCTAGTCTTTGAATAGATTTATTTGCTGCAGAAAATTGTGTTATTGATAAGAAATGCACCTATTAAAACATTAACTAGATTTAAATGTTTTGCGTTCTTATTTTCCAGTACAAATTTGTTTGGGATTTTCACCAATTTGGTTTGGAGTTTTTTGGCCCATTCAGAACTATTAAGGTCATCTCAAGCCAGTCAACTTACCTTGTCATGTCATCCTTAACATTTAGCATGCTGAGCAGTATTCAATACTCATTCTTTGGAGGGGCACCCTTATTCTCTTAAACTTTGACTGATTCTGCTCATACTGACATATTGTAGGCAAGACTTCTTCCACCATTTCTGCTGTTGGTCGCGATATCTGACCGGGAGCCTTTTAAGACAAAAAATAAAATAAAAAGAACTACAAGACAGTAGCGCTCTGTGTGCTTTGTAGGATAAAATTGATAGCTTCTGTAGCTACCTATATTATGGCGACATAACGACCCCTCCTATATAGGAAAACCTCATCCGATGGAGTGCACATGCTTTCTAATGAGCGTGATAAGTTGTTCAAGTTGGAATACCCCCTTGGGCGAATAAATGTGCCTACAGCATGCTGAAGGTTAAGCTTGCATTTGATAATTTCCTAGCACAGTAAAAATAGAACAAACACTAATAGCTAAGAAAATATTTTTGGAAGTTGCTATAGTAATGTCACACACACTGTTATCCCCTAAATAGCCCATCACAGTAACAAATCAATGAAATGAAGACTCCCATAAACCCTGCTTTATGGGGGTATTTATTAGGGCCCCGCACTGAAAGTGTGGGTGCCCTATAGTAATCACTCTGTCCGTCCGTCTGTCTGTCTGTCTGTCTGTCCGTCCGTCTGTCCGTCCACAAATTTTTTTATCCTCCATAACTTTTTATTATTCCTGGATGGATTTAAATATTACTTGGCATCATTCTGTCCGTCCGTCTGTCTGTCTGTCTGTCCGTCTGTCCGTCCACAAATTTTTTTATCCTCCATAACTTTCTTATTCCTGGATGGATTTAAATATTACTTGGCAGGAATGTTAACCATAATGTGATGGAGTGTTGCGCGCAAGACTCAGGTCCGTACCTCAAAGGTCAAGGTCATACTTAGAGGTTAAAGGTCAAAAAAGGGTCTTTCCTGTGTCCAATTAATAACTTTGTTATTATTCCTGGATGGATTTAAATATTACTTGGCAGAAATGTTAACCATAATGTGACGAAGTGTCACACGCAAGACCCACAGCCGTACCTCAAAGGTCAAGGTCATACTTAGAGATAAAAGGTCAAAAAAGCGTCTTTTTCATTGTGTCCAATCTATAACTTTCTTATACCTGGATGGATTTAAATATTACTTAGCAGAAATATTAACCATAATGTGACAGTGTGTCACACGCAAGACCCAGGTCCGTACCTCAAAGGTCAAGGTCATACTTAGAGGTGAAAGGAAAAAAAAAACGTCTTTTTTAACATCAACATTTTCCTACTCCTCTGATAGCGCTGCCGGGGCCCTAGTCAGTTTCACTGACAGCTCTAGTTCTTCTTCTTATTTCTGCTCCAACACATAGGTTATGGTATTTGCTAGAACCGTCTCAATGAAGCAGTTCTGTCAAGCACCTACAACCTGTGTTTTTAGTAAATATAACTGTTGTCCAAAGATAAGTTGAAAGTGACATCAGCAAATGTTTTTGTTATTAAGCATTGTCCATTGTTGTGAAAAGCTAACGAAGCTTTAGTAATCATAATTATAACGGTATAGTGATGATGGGTATGATAATGATAACGGTGCGACCTGTCAAACCTACCTATGGTGATATACTCTTTTACGTCACGGTCTACTTATCCTCCAACAAGAATTAATTTTCACCACAAATTAACCATTTCGGAAATATAAAAGAATGCAATATGTTACATGGGTGAGTGGTTGTGTTGCAGATCCAACAAAAAGGATCATGGATTGATGTCTCATAGATGGCATTTTCTTTCACATTGGTAAACAAGAGGCCTACGGGCCACTATGCTCACCAGAGCTCAGGGGGCACTGCCGACCGGCAGCAAAGTATTTTAATTAACCATGGAAGCCCTGCGCCCAAGGATGCAACAGCTAAAATTTGGACCCAATCAGCCTAGTTGCTTCAGAGGTCTGATGTCCCTTGAATATGTTGTTGCAGGACAACAGATGTGTTGTTACAGGACAACAGATGACAACTCTGTGGCAACCAATAGGCCTAAAAGAACATTATTAAAGAAACATTTCTATGTAAGTTTGACAAAATATCTTGAAAGGCATAAATGTCATTTTTCAATTTTCCCCATTATAAGTCAATGGAAACTCTTAACTTGCAATAGCAAACAAACCAAAGAGCCAAATTTCATAAACCGGAGCTCAGATGGGCACTGCCCAATGGCAGACATGTAATTGAACATGGTATGATTTTAATCTACCAATTATAAAGTCTCCCAAACAAACCCCATTTCCAAATGAGCACTCATGTGGACTGTATCTGAAATATTTGGTGTTTTATTAGCTCACCTGTCACGTAGTGACAAGGTGAGCTTTTGTGATCACTTTTTGTCCGTCGTCCGTCGTGCGTGCGTCCGTCAGTGCGTCCGTCCGTAAACAATTTCAAATAAGTATATCTCTAATACCCCATGGTCAATCTTGATCAAATTTCATGAGAAGCATCATCAGGTAGGGGGAAAGGCTGCATTAGGTTTTTGGGCTGATCAGATTGGAATTCTGGTTGCTATGGCAACATAAAGCTCCCATAGACTTACAATGGGAAAAAATTAAAATATCTTCTCCTCTGAAACCACAGGACCCAGAGCTTAGATATTTAGCATGTAGCAACGGCCAGTGGTCACCTACATAATTCCTGCCAGTCATGCCCCTGGGGTCCAAATTGGCCACACCCCGGGGCCCCTTCGCTCCCATAGACACATAATGGAATAAAAAGCTTCAAAAATCTTCTTCTCGGAAACCACAGGGCCAAAAGCTTAGATATTTAGCATGTAGCAATGGTAAGTGGTCACCTACATAATTCCTGCCAATCATGCCCCTGGGGTCCAAACGGGCCAAGCCCTGGGTCCTTTAGCTCCTATAGACTCATAATGGAAAAAAGCTTCAAAAATCTTCTTCTCTAAAACCACAGGGCCCAGAGGTGAGATATTTGGCATGTAGCAACAGCAAGTGGTCACCTACATAATTCCTGCCAATCATGCCCGTGGGGTCCAAATTGGCCACACCCCGGGGCCCCTTAGCTCCCATAGACTCATAATGGAAAAAAAGCTTCAAAAATCTTCTTCTCTGAAACCACATGGCCCAGAGCTTAGATATTTAACATGTAGCAACGGTCAGTGGTCACCTACATAATTCTTGCCTACCATGCCCCTGGGTTCCAAATGGGCGACACCCTTGGGCCCCTTCGCTCCCATAGACTCATAATGGAACAAAAAGCTTCAAAAATCTGCTTCTCTGAAACCACAGGGCCAGGAGCTTAGATATGTAGCATGTAGCAACGGCAAGTGGTCACCTACATAATTCCTGCCAATCATGCCCCTGGGGTCCAAACGGGCCACACCCCGGGGCCCTTTAGCTCCTATAGACTCATTATGGAAAAAAGCTTCAAAAATCTTCTTCTCTGAAACCACAGGGCCCAGAGCTGAGATATTTGGCATGTAGCAACGGCAAGTGGTAACTTACATTAATCCTGCCAATCATGCCACTTAAGGGTCCAAATGGGCCACGCGCCGGGGCCCCTTTGCTCCCATAGACTCATAATGGAAAAAAGCTTAAAAAATCTTCTTCTCTGAAACCACAGTGCCCAGAGCTTAGATATTTAGCACGTAGCAACGGCAAGTGGTCACCTACATAATTCCTGCCAATCATGCCCCTGGGGTCCAAAAGGGCCATTCCCCTGGGCCCCTTAGCTCCTATAGACTCTTGTGGAAAAAAAAAGCTTCAAAAATCTTCTTCTCTGAAACCACAGGGCCCAGAGCTTAGATATTTAGCATGTAGCAATGGTAAGTGGTCACCTACATAAATCCTGCCAATCATGCCCGTGGGGTCCAAATGGGCCACGCCCAGGGGCCCCTTAGCTCCCATAGACTCATAATGGAAAAAAGCTTCAAAAATCTTTTTCTCTGAAACCACAGGGCCCAGAGCTTAGATATTTAGCATGTAGCAATGACAAGTGGTCACCTACATAAAGCCTGCCAATCATGCCCCTGGGGTCAAAATGGGCCACACTCTGGGACCCCCTTTGCTCCCATAGACTCATAATGGAAAAAAAAAACTTCAAAAATCTTCTTCCCTGAAACCACAGGGCCCAGAGCTTAGATATTTAGCATGTAGCAACGGCAAGTGGTTACCTACATATTTCCTGCTAATCATGCCCCTGGGGTCCAAATGGGCAACGCCCCGGGGCCCCTTAGCTCCCATAAACTCATAATGGAAAAAAAGCTTCAAAAATCTTCTTCTCAGAAACTTTGAAGCACAGAACTTAGATATTTAGTGTCTAGCAACATAAAATAGCCAGCTACATAAATCCTGCTAACCCTGCCCCTGGGGTCAAAATTGGCCACGCCCGAGCTCATCACCTCCAATAGACTTATAATGGAAAAAAAACTTAAAAAATCTTCTTCTATGAAACCATTAGGCCCAGAGCTTAGAATTTTAGTATGTAGCAACGTCAAGTTGCCACCTACATAAATCCTGCAAGTTGTGCCCCTGGGATCCAAATTGGCTACACCCCAGGGTTCTTTAGCTTCCATAGACTTACAATTGGAGAAACTTCAAAAATCTTCTTCTCTGAAACCACAGGGCCCTTATAATGAAAGAAAAGCTTAAAATGGGGAAAAAAATCATCTCCCTGAAACCATAAGTCCCAGAGCTTAGGTATTTAGCATGTAGCAATGTCGAGTGGTCGCCTACATGAATCCTGCCAATCAAGCCCCTGGGGTCCAAATCCTGTGGTCCCTTAACTCCAACAAACTTAATATGGAAAAAAGCTTCAAACATCTTCTTTGAAACCATGAAGTACAGACCTTAGATATTTAGTATATAGCAACACAAAATGGTCCCCTACTTAAATCCTGCCAACCGTGCCCTTTGGGTCAAAATTGGCCAAGCCCCAGGGCTCATTAGCTCCTAAAGACTTATACTGGAAAAAATTAAAAAAATCGTTTTCTCCAAAACCATAAGGCACAGATTTTGTTTGATTTGAGGTTTTACATCCCCGTCAACACTGTATAGGTCATTTTGGAGATGTCTCTTCCAATTTTGTGGGACTTTTACCCGACATTGAGATGAAATTACATCTCAAGCCCTGTCGCCCAATGAAACCAGTAGGGTTTATAAGCATGGATACCGCTTTGCCTGAGCTTAGATATTTAGCATACATACAATGTCAAGTGGTCTCCTACACTAATGATTTTCTGGTACACAGGTGAGCGATATAGGGCTATTGGGCCCTCTTGTATAGCAGAGAGGGAGGGGCATGAACCCAATGGAGCCCTGGTTGGTGTCACTAAATGTGTCTTATAAAAAAGAACAGAGACATATATGGTTTAGCGGTGGGGTATGTATGGCTCCTGATATGTAAGGCCTTTTAAGCAGTGGAGGGATTTGGGCATGGTGGATTCCAGAAAAGCCCAAGATTGTTGCAACCTAATGCTAAATAGTTTCCGAGATATGAAGCCCTATAATGAAGTGGATGGGAGAGAAATGGCCCCTGATGGGGTGACTGAATGTGTCTAATAACAATGAACAAGAATATATGTGATTATGTGGTGGGGATTTGAATAGTTTCTGAGATATATGGCCTATTAAGAAGTGGGGTTTTATCATAAGGAACAAGAATATATATGGTTAAGGGGTGGGGATCTGACCGGTTTCTGAGATATATGGCTTTTAATGAAGGAAAGCGGTGGGGCATGGCCCGTGGCACCATGGGGGTGGGGGGGGGGGGGGGGGGCCCATGTTGGTGTCACTGATTGCACATAAGAAACAAGAATATGTATGGTTTAGGGGTGGTAATCTGAATGGTTTCTGAGTTAAATGGCATTTTATGAAGTGGAGGGGGGTGGGGCATGTCCCTGACACATCGGGGGGGACCCCCAGGTTGCTGTCACTTAATGCTTCTTATCATAAGGAACAAGAATATATATGGTTTAGGGGTGGTGATTTGTAAGGTTTTGGAATATTTGGCCTTTTATGAAGTTTTGTTTATTTGTTTGTTTGATTTGAGGTTTAACATCCCCATCAACACTGTAAAGGTCATTTCGGAGAAGTTGCTTCTAATTTTGTGGGACTTTTACCCGACATTGAGATGAAATGACATCTCAAGCCCTGCTGCCTAATGAAACAAATAGGGTTTATTAGCATGGACGGTCCACCTCACACCGCGGTTCCTGGACAGTCTTAGATCCTCTAAGCGGTTTACCAGTACTAGTGTGCGGGCCGGATTCAGCTCGGCGTGGAAGCATCATGCAGCCCATATATTTCTACAAGCCCCTATGGGCGGGGGCCAACCTTTTACGAAGTGGAGGGGGTTGGGCATGTCCCCGGCACATCCCGGGTGTCCCCCAGGTTGGTGTCACTGAATGCAACTTATCATAAGGAACAAAAATATATTTCGTTTAGGGGTTTGGATCTGTTATATTTCTGGAATATTGGGCCTGTTGTGAAATGGAGGGGTGGGGCTTGGCCCAGGCACATCCCGAGGGACCCCCAGGTTAGGTGTCACTGAGTGCGTCTTATCATAAGAGACAAGAATATATACGGTTTACGGTAGGGGATCTGAATGGTTTCTGAGATAAATGGCATTTTATGAAGTGGAGGGGGTGGGGCATGTCCCCGGCACATCCGGGGCGATCCCAAGGTTGGTGTCAGTTAATGCATCTTATCATAAGGAACAAGAATATATATGGTTTAGGGGTGGGGATCTGTAAGGTTTCTGAGATATAAGGCATTTTATGAAGTACTGGGGGCGGGGCATGGCCCCGGCACAACCTACTGGACCCACAGGTTGACATAAAAGCATATGGGTGAGAGAAGTTTACTAAAGGAACATTTCTATGAACGTTTTGTCAAAATATTTGCAAAGGCTTTGTAGTTAATGCCATTTTTCAATTTTCCCCATTATAAGTCTATGGAAAATCTAAGTTGCCATAGCAACCAAACTAAAGAGCCGAATTTCATAAAAAAACACAAAACCTGTAAAGGCAAATACGGTGAATATTTTCATAAACTCTCAGCCTCATAGAGCATACGGTTTCTGAGGAGATGATTTTTTAAGTATTTTTTTTTTTTCTATTTTTTTTTCATTTTGGTTTCCATGGCAACCAATACAAATGACCAGTAGGCCTAAAATCATATGACAGATAGTAGATTGCCTAAGGAATATTTCTATGAAAGTTTTGTCAAAATATCTGCAGCGGCTTGGCAGTAAATGCCATTTTTCAATTTTCCCCATTATAAGTCTATAGAAAATCTAAGTTGCCATAGCAACCAAACTAAAGAGCCGAATTTCATAAAAAAAACAAAAAACCTGTAAAGGCAAATATGGTGAATATTTTCATAAACTCTCAGCCTCATAGAGTGTGTGTGTGTGTGAATTCGGGTTTAACGTCGCTTTCAACAATCTTTCAGTCATATCACGACGGTGTCTGGTTGCGACAGGGAGCTCAATGCTCACGTTTATAGTGCTGCCTCACTGAAGTATCATGTCCCAGACACATTACATGATACCACACCCAGTCACATTATCCTGACACTGGATCGACCAGCCCTAGCTCTACCCCGTAAATCTGAGTGCCAAACGAGGAGCAGCTAGTAGCATTTTTAACGACTTTGGTATGTCGCGGCCCGGGATCGAACCCGAGACCTCCCGTTCCCCGGAGCGGACACTCTACCAACTGAGCTATCGGGGCCGGTACAGCCTCATAGAGCATACGGTTTCTGAGGAGATGATTGTTTAAGTATTTTTTTTCTATTTTTAGCTCACCATCACGTAGTGACGAGGTGAGCTTTTGGGATCACTTTTTGTCCGTCGTCCGTGCGTCCGTAAACTTTTTCTTCAAACGACATCTCCTCCTAAACCACTGAGCGGATTTTGACCAAACTTCACAGGAATGATCCTTAGGTGGTCCCCTTTCAAAGTTGTTCAAATGGTTCCGGTCCGTTGCACATATGGGTCACAGGAGCCAAAAATAGATTTTTATCACCGAAAACTTAAAAAATCTTCTTCTCTGAAACTGCAAGGCCCAGGTCTTTGATATTTGGTATGAAGCTTCATCTAGTGGACCCCTACCAAGATTGTTCAAATTATAGTGCTGGGGCCAAAAATGCCCCCGCCCCGGGGCCCTTTGGTTTTACATGGGCTTATATAGGGAAAATCTTTAAAAATCTTCTTCTCTGAAACTGCAAGGCCCAGGTCTTTGATATTTGGTTTGAATCTTTATCTGGTGGACCCCAACCAAGATTGTTCAAATTATAGTGCTGGGGCCAAAGATGCCCCCGCCCCGGGGCCCTTTGGTTTTACATAGGCTTATATAGGGAAAATCTTTAAAAATCTTCTTCTCTGAAACCGCAAGGCCCAGGTCTTTGATATTTGGTATGAAGCTTCATCTAGTGGACCCCTACCAAGATTGTTCAAATTATAGTGCTGGGGCCAAAAATGCCCCCGCCCCGGGGCCCTTTGGTTTTACATGGGCTTATATAGGGAAAATCTTTAAAAATCTTCTTCTCTGAAACTGCAAGGCCCAGGTCTTTGACATTTGGTATGAATCTTCATCTGGTGGACCCCTACCAAGATTGTTCAAATTATAGTGCTGGGGCCAAAGATGCCCCCGCCCCGGGGCCCTTTGGTTTTACATAGGCTTATATAGGGAAAATCTTTAAAAATCTTCTTCTCTGAAACCGCAAGGCCCAGGTCTTTGATATTTGGTATGAAGCTTCGTCTATTGGACCCCTACCAAGATTGTTCAAATTATAGTGCTGGGGCCAAAAATGCCCCGCCCCGGGGCCCTTTGGTTTTACATGGGCTTATATAGGGAAAATCTTTAAAAATTTTCTTCTCTGCAACTGCAAGGCCCAGGCCTTTGATATTTGGTATGAATCTTCATCTAGTGGACCCCTACCAAGATTGTTCAAATTATAGTGCTGGGGCCAAAAATGCCTCCGCCCCGGGGCCCTTTGGTTTTACATAGGCTTATATAGGGAAAACCTTTAAAAATCTTCTTCTATGAAACCGCAAGGCCCAGGTCTTTGATATTTGGTATGAAGCTTCATCTAGTGGACCCCTACCAAGATTGTTCAAATTATAGTGCTGGGGCCAAAAATGCCCCCGCCCCAGGGCCCTTTGGTTTTACATGGGCTTATATTGGGAAAATCTTTAAACAATCTTCTTCTCTGAAACTGCAGGGCCCAGGTCTTTGCTATTTGGTATGAAGCTTCATCTAGTGGACCCCTACCAAGACTGTTCAAATTATAGTGCTGGGGCCAAAAATGCCCCCGCCCCGGGGCCCTTTGGTTTTACATAGGCTTATATAGAGAAAATCTTTAAAAATCTTCTTTTCTGAAACTGCAAGGCCCAGGTCTTTGATATTTGGTATGAAGTTTCATCTTGTGGACCTCTATCAAGATTGTTCAAATTATAGCCCTGAGGCCAAAATTGCCCCCGCTCCTGGGCCCTTTGGTTTTTCATAGACTTATATAGGGAAAATCTTGAAAAATCTTCTACTCTGAAACCACAAGGCCTAGGTCTTTGACATTTGGTATGATTTGTTTGTTTGATTTGAGGTTTAACGTCCCCGTCAACACTGTAAAGGTCATTTTGGAGACGTTGCTTCCAATTTTGTGGGACTTTTACCCAACATTGAGATGAATTGACATCTCAAGCCCTGTTGCCCAATGAAACCAATAGGGTTTATAAGCATGGACAGTCCGCCTCGCACCGCGGTTCCTGGACAAGTTTAGATCCTCTAAACGGTTTACCAGTACTAGTGTGCGGGCCAGAATCAGCTCTGCGTGGAAGCATCATGCAGCCCATATATTTCTTCAAGCCCCTATGGGCGGGGGCCACAACATTTGGTATGAAGCTTCAGCTAGTGGACCTCTACCAAGATTGTTCAAATTATAGCCCTGGGGCCACAATGCCCCCGCCGCAGGGCCCTTTGGTTTCACATAGACTTATAATAGAGATAATCTTTGAAAATCTTCTTCTCTGAAACAACAAGGCCCAGGTCTTTGATATTTTGTTGTGTAGCTTCATCTAGTGGACCTTTGCCAACATTGTTCAAATTATAGTCTTTTGTTGATATTTGGTATGAAGCTTCACCTTTTTAGACCTCCCTCAACATTATGCACATTATAACCCTGGGGTCAATAATGGCCCTCCCCGGGGCCCACTTGTTACTCTATGGATCAGGTGAGCGATCCAGGGCCATCATGGTCCTCTTGTTTTCATTTTGGTTTCCATGGCAACCAATACAAATGAGCAGTAGGCCTAAAATCATATGGCAGATAGTAGATTGCCTAAGGAATATTTCTATGAAAGTTTTGTCAAAATATCTGCAGCGGCTTGGCAGTAAATGCCATTTTTCAATTTTCCCCATTATAAGTCTATAGAAAATCTAAGTTGCCATAGCAACCAAACTAAAGAGCCGAATTTCATAAAAAAAAAAAAAACCTGTAAAGGCAAATATGGTGAATATTTTCATAAACTCTCAGCCTCATAGAGTGTGTGTGTGTGTGAATTCGGGTTTAACGTCGCTTTCAACAATCTTTCAGTCATATCACGACGGTGTCTGGTTGCGACAGGGAGCTCAATGCTCACGTTTATAGTGCTGCCTCACTGAAGTATCATGTCCCAGACACATTACATGATACCACACCCAGTCACATTATCCTGACACTGGATCGACCAGTCCTAGCTCTACCCCGTAAATCTGAGTGCCAAACGAGGAGCAGCTAGTAGCATTTTTAACGACTTTGGTATGTCGCGGCCCGGGATCGAACCCGAGACCTCCCGTTCCCCGGAGCGGACACTCTACCAACTGAGCTATCAGAAGGTACAGCCTCATAGAGCATACGGTTTCTGAGGAGATGATTGTTTAAGTATTTTTTTTCTATTTTTAGCTCACCATCACGTAGTGACGAGGTGAGCTTTTGGGATCACTTTTTGTCCGTCGTCCGTGCGTCCGTAAACTTTTTCTTCAAACGACATCTCCTCCTAAACCACTGAGCGGATTTTGACCAAACTTCACAGGAATGATCCTTAGGTGGTCCCCTTTCAAAGTTGTTCAAATGGTTCCGGTCCGTTGCACATATGGGTCACAGGAGCCAAAAATAGATTTTTATCACTGAAAACTTAAAAAATCTTCTTCTCTGAAACTGCAAGGCCCAGGTCTTTGATATTTGGTATGAAGCTTCATCTAGTGGACCCCTACCAAGATTGTTCAAATTATAGTGCTGGGGCCAAAAATGCCCCCGCCCCGGGGCCCTTTGGTTTTACATGGGCTTATATAGGGAAAATCTTTAAAAATCTTCTTCTCTGAAACTGCAAGGCCCAGGTCTTTGATATTTGGTTTGAATCTTTATCTGGTGGACCCCAACCAAGATTGTTCAAATTATAGTGCTGGGGCCAAAGATGCCCCCGCCCCGGGGCCCTTTGGTTTTACATAGGCTTATATAGGGAAAATCTTTAAAAATCTTCTTCTCTGAAACCGCAAGGCCCAGGTCTTTGATATTTGGTATGAAGCTTCATCTAGTGGACCCCTACCAAGATTGTTCAAATTATAGTGCTGGGGCCAAAAATGCCCCCGCCCCGGGGCCCTTTGGTTTTACATGGGCTTATATAGGGAAAATCTTTAAAAATCTTCTTCTCTGAAACTGCAAGGCCCAGGTCTTTGATATTTGGTATGAATCTTCATCTGGTGGACCCCTACCAAGATTGTTCAAATTATAGTGCTGGGGCCAAAGATGCCCCCGCCCCGGGGCCCTTTGGTTTTACATAGGCTTATATAGGGAAAATCTTTAAAAATTTTCTTCTCTGCAACTGCAAGGCCCAGGTCTTTGATATTTGGTATGAATCTTCATCTAGTGGACCCCTACCAAGATTGTTCAAATTATAGTGCTGGGGCCAAAAATGCCCCCGCCCCGGGGCCCTTTGGTTTTACATAGGCTTATATAGGGAAAACCTTTAAAAATCTTCTTCTATGAAACCGCAAGGCCCAGGTCTTTGATATTTGGTATGAAGCTTCATCTAGTGGACCCCTACCAAGATTGTTCAAATTATAGTGCTGGGGCCAAAAATGCCCCCGCCCCAGGGCCCTTTGGTTTTACATGGGCTTATATTGGGAAAATCTTTAAACAATCTTCTTCTCTGAAACTGCAGGGCCCAGGTCTTTGCTATTTGGTATGAAGCTTCATCTAGTGGACCCCTACCAAGACTGTTCAAATTATAGTGCTGGGGCCAAAAATGCCCCCGCCCCGGGGCCCTTTGGTTTTACATAGGCTTTTATAGAGAAAATCTTTAAAAATCTTCTTTTCTGAAACTGCAAGGCCCAGGTCTTTGATATTTGGTATGAAGTTTCATCTTGTGGACCTCTATCAAGATTGTTCAAATTATAGCCCTGAGGCCAAAATTGCCCCCGCTCCTGGGCCCTTTGGTTTTTCATAGACTTATATAGGGAAAATCTTGAAAAATCTTCTACTCTGAAACCACAAGGCCTAGGTCTTTGACATTTGGTATGATTTGTTTGTTTGATTTGAGGTTTAACGTCCCCGTCAACACTGTAAAGGTCATTTTGGAGACGTTGCTTCCAATTTTGTGGGACTTTTACCCAACATTGAGATGAATTGACATCTCAAGCCCTGTTGCCCAATGAAACCAATAGGGTTTATAAGCATGGACGGTCCGCCTCGCACCGCGGTTCCTGGACAAGTTTAGATCCTCTAAACGGTTTACCAGTACTAGTGTGCGGACCAGAATCAGCTCTGCGTGGAAGCATCATGCAGCCCATATATTTCTTCTAACCCCTATGGGCGGGGGCCACAACATTTGGTATGAAGCTTCAGCTAGTGGACCTCTACCAAGATTGTTCAAATTATAGCCCTGGGGCCACAATGCCCCCGCCCCAGGGCCCTTTGGTTTTACATAGACTTATAATAGAGATAATCTTTGAAAATCTTCTTCTCTGAAACAACAAGGCCCAGGTCTTTGATATTTTGTTGTGTAGCTTCATCTAGTGGACCTTTGCCAACATTGTTCAAATTATAGTCTTTTGTTGATATTTGGTATGAAGCTTCACCTTTTTAGACCTCCCTCAACATTATGCACATTATAACCCTGGGGTCAATAATGGCCCTCCCCGGGGCCCACTTGTTACTCTATGGATCAGGTAAGCGATCCAGGTCCTCTTGTTTTCATTTTGGTTTCCATGGCAACCAATACAAATGAGCAGTAGGCCTAAAATCATATGGCAGATAGTAGATTGCCTAAGGAATATTTCTATGAAAGTTTTGTCAAAATATCTGCAGCGGCTTGGCAGTAAATGCCATTTTTCAATTTTCCCCATTATAAGTCTATAGAAAATCTAAGTTGCCATAGCAACCAAACAAAAGAGCCGAATTTCATAAAAAAAAAAAAAACCTGTAAAGGCAAATATGGTGAATATTTTCATAAACTCTCAGCCTCATAGAGTGTGTGTGTGTGTGAATTCGGGTTTAACGTCGCTTTCAACAATCTTTCAGTCATATCACGACGGTGTCTGGTTGCGACAGGGAGCTCAATGCTCACGTTTATAGTGCTGCCTCACTGAAGTATCATGTCCCAGACACATTACATGATACCACACCCAGTCACATTATCCTGACACTGGATCGACCAGTCCTAGCTCTACCCCGTAAATCTGAGTGCCAAACGAGGAGCAGCTAGTAGCATTTTTAACGACTTTGGTATGTCGCGGCCCGGGATCGAACCCGAGACCTCCCGTTCCCCGGAGCGGACACTCTACCAACTGAGCTATCGGGGCCGGTACAGCCTCATAGAGCATACGGTTTCTGAGGAGATGATTGTTTAAGTATTTTTTTTCTATTTTTAGCTCACCATCACGTAGTGACGAGGTGAGCTTTTGGGATCACTTTTTGTCCGTCGTCCGTGCGTCCGTAAACTTTTTCTTCAAACGACATCTCCTCCTAAACCACTGAGCGGATTTTGACTAACTCTAAGTTGCCATAGCAACCAAACTAATGAGTCGAATTTTCTTAAAAAACACAAACTTTCAATCCCCCAATCCAAGGATGCTACAGATGAAATTTGGGCCCAATCGACCTAGCTGCTTCAGAGGAGATGTCGTTTAAAAGTGTTGCCGTCACACGACGACGCAGACGCCGACGGAAAACTGCCTATCCTATAAGCTCCCCCGGAGCCTTCGGCTCTGGTGAGCTAAAAAAGCACCCATTTTCTTACCACCTTTGGATATACATGTACCATATTCACTGTAAAAAGGAAACAGTGTTCCTACCCATTTCAATCTTATAAAATCAAGTGTTAAGCGCACTGAGGTGCAACCTTGTGCTCATACTGACTTTAGATGTGTCCAAGCTATGTATAAAGAGTATAAAATTATACACCAGTATTAATACATAATAAGTTCCTTAAGTTCCTTAATAAACATATCAGAAATTTGTCCGCTTTGTTAAAAAAACATAAATTGATATGTTAGTGAGCTTTTTTGATATTAGTCCAATCACATATACATGTATTTGTTTTAGAAAAATAACTACCCTAATAATCCTCTGGAGAAATAGAATGGGCTGCACAGTGCTTCCGCACAGAGCTGAAACCGACCAAACTTGAGTATTCGTAAACAGCTTAGGTATAAGCCTGCCCAGGAAAAGTGATGCGAGTCGGACCGCTCCTTAAACCCTAGTGGTTTCAATGGACGGTAAGGCTTGAGATGTCATTTCATCTCGGTGTCGGGTAAAAGTCCAACAAACTCGGAAGCAACATCTCCAAAATGACCTTAATAGTATTGACTGGGACGTAAAACCTCAAACAAACAAACAAAACGGTAATATTCCTAAGTATTGGGACAGATAGACTTATGTGGATGTTGCCACTGTACCTGCACGTTAATCAAAGATCTGTTGATGATGTTGATGATGAGAATTAGAGCAAGTCCTAAAGGTGTCCGAATTTTTTTTTTTTTTTTACGGTAAAGCCATTTTCTTGAATAATCTATAAATCTTTGTTCGGATATAACTTGGTTTCTGCTAATGACCCCAACAACTCTTATAAAGAGGTTATGGTGTATTTATGTATGGGCATACAGTCGCCTGTATGGTCCCCAGCCCATCACGGCTTGGAGAAATAGATTTGGCTGCATGGTGCTTCCACCTAGAGCTAAATTTGACTGCACACAAGTATTGATAAACCGCTTGGAAGGACTCATTCTGCCTAGGCAAAGTGTGTGAGGCAGACCGTCCAATGCAAATAAGCCTTTTGGTTTCATTGGGTGGCAGGGCTTGAGATGTGTATAATCTTAGTGCTGGGTAAAAGTCCCACAATCTCCAAAATGACCTAAGTAATGTTAACTGGGATGTTAAACCTCAATTCAAACAAACAAACAGTAGCCTGTATACAGAAACCAAACACAACAGCCCACGAAGATGGAGGTGCATAGGCAGTTTTCACATCAAAACTTCCACCGGGCAACTGGACTGATTTAACTTATGAATACATAGATACAGCAGAACAATTTTATTTGATCACTCAAGGAGAGACTGAGTCAGTCTGCTGCCTTCACCAATTTTCTGAGACAACCAGAACACCCTTGCAAAAACTGATTTGGATTATATGATTTATCCTAAAATGTAGTGGAACTAACCTGCCCCGCCCATCGGGGCTTGAAGAAATAGATTGGGCTCCATGATGCTTCCACGCAGAGCTGAAACCGACCGCACATAAGTACTGGTAAACCACTTAGAAGTTCTAAGCCTGCCCAGAAAAAGTTGTGTGTCGGACTGTCCATGCACATAAACCCTATTTTCATTGGGCAGTAGGGCTTGAGATGTCATTTCAACTCAATGTCTGGTAAAAGTCCCACAAAATTGGAAGCAATCTCACCAAAAATGACCTATGTTGATGGAGACGTTAAACCTCAAAACCACATTATTGGAACTAACTTTATTGCGAATTTTTAAGAATTTCCAAAAAATACCACTTAACCCTTATCTTGCTGTTCACAACAACCCCTGTCTTTGCAAACAGTGTAGATCCAGATCAGATGTCTTCTGAAGAAGCCATCTGATCAGGATCTACACTGTTTAGCATTCAGTTTATGAATTTGTAGCAATAAATTACATCAAGTAATTTGATTGGTTGATAGACAAATGGATGTGGCTTAGATGAATATTCAGCAAGAAAAGGGTTAATTCATTTATTGGGATTATTTAGAATAAAAATGGAATGTTACCATAAGAATCCTAAAATTTTGGACCCATTAATTCTCCCAAAAAATATAGCAAGTTGTTTCATTATCCCGCAAGGAGTCCAAAAGGGGCAGACAGAATGGCAAACTGTGTAGACCCTGATCAGACTGCTCCTTCACAAAGTTGGCAAAATGCTGGAAAATATAAGTATTTTCCATGCCGGTGGCATTTACCCATAAATATGGGCAAATATTGGAAAATGCCGGCAATTACTGGAAATTTGAATTTACCATCCTGGAATTAAAACAAAACCCTACACTCAACATTTATATATGGAATAATTTCAATAATAAAGGTTAGTTGACTTAATATTATAATATTATGTTACTGGTCCGAGGTCTGCTGTATTGACCTGGCCGAGGCCAATACAGCAGACCGAGGACCTTAACTGGGACAATGCGAAATTACTTCATTAATGACAATTTTATTAATCGACACCATTAAAAACATGATTATTGATTTTTGACCTGCATGTTAATACTGATGACCTTGGAACAATACAGGCTAGTTAATAATAAGTTATACGGATGTAGTTTTAACTGGTTATGTGTGTCAATATGGAAATATTTATTATTACATGTCATGTAATGGTAAATATTTCCATATTGACACACATTTCCATATTGACGCACATTTCCATATTGACACACATAACCAGTTATTGGAATAAAGTACCAGAAAATACCATTATTAAATGACTGGAAGTCATCCATATTAACACGGGTCAAAAATCAATAATCATGATTTTAATGGTGCCAGTTAATAAAACTGTCATTAATCAAGCAATTCCGTATTGGCCCAGTTACAGGTCCTTGGTCTCCTGTATTGGCCTCTGCCTTCAGCCTCTGGAGAATACAGCAGAGCTCGGACCTGTACCTGGGCCAATACGAAATAACTTAATTATAAAAACATTATATTAATAACCTCTGTAGACTAAAATAAGTTTCAAATAATCCCAGTGATGCTGATATAAAGTACCACAAAATACCATTTAATCAGACATAATCCCACTAAAGCATTTTTTTCAACTGAACGTTTTACAGTCACGGAATACTAAAAATGTCAATCTTTGATAGAGTTGGGATTAAATGGAAGTTCTACAAAATAGCAGAAAGCTGGTTTTGATTGGATTTTTACGGCAAAGTCAACACTATTAAGGTTATATCGAGCCGGCCAGTTTAACCAAACTTTTCCTGGGCAGGCTAATGTCTGTGCGTGTGTTCGAGTTTGACATCCCACCAACAGCTAAATATTAAGTCATACAGACATAACCTTCGTTTAAAGACTCAACTGAATGTTGGAGAACCAGTGATTGAAAACACTACACCTGGTTTTTGAGACGAATATTTTTTGTTTTGTTTGATTTGAAGTTTAACTTCTCCGTCAACACTGTAAAGGTCATTTTGGAGACGTTGCTTCCAATTTTGTGGGACTTTTACCCGAAATTGTGATGAAATGACATTTCAAGCCCTGCCGCCCAATTAAACCAATAGGGTTTATAAGCATGGATGGGCCGACTCGAACTGCATTGCCTGGGCAGGCTTAGATACTCTAAGCGGTTTACCAGTACTCGTGCACGGTTAATATCAATATTTACATCTCAGCACATTGCTCTGAATAATGAAAGGAATGTACACTCAGCTTCAAAATAAAATCCCCACCTGGTAATAAGGAAATAATGAAATACAGTATTTCCATTAAAGTAAAATTGCTGATGAGGTTTGATTGTCAAAATCCATTGGTCAAGACTGAAGGTAATGTCAAACACTTTTACAGGGAAGTACCCAAATTACAGAAGTCACAAGTGTTAATATAGGGTGTGTCCCCCCTGAACATTAAGCACCGACTGACGTCTCCGCCTCATACTTCTGATAAGCTGCTTGATTCTGAACTGGGGGATTGCCTGGCGCTGTGATCTCCTGATCTTTGTTAACCCCTGTCCTGCTGAATATTTTAATCTGCCACACCCACTACCGATTATCAACCAATCAGATTACTTGATGCAAATTATTGCAACAAATTCACAATCTTAATGAAAAACAATGTAGATCTTGATCAGATGGCTTCTTCTTCAGAAGCCATCTGATCTGGATCTTCATTGTTTCAATTATAAGGCATAGCCGGGCTCAGCAGGACAAGGGTTAAGAATATGACGTCAGCCATCAAATACACATCACCCAATCTGATACCATAAGAAGGGTGGGGACTTTCTTTTGATGCAGAGTATATATGCATTGTCTCTGAAAAACCTCTCTTTTCACTTTTTTTTTGTTTGTTTTTTTTTTTATGAAAAAAATGGAATCTTCCACCTTATATACAGCAGGAGTCCATTTCGAAATTTAGTGGTACCAGGTTGAGTTGATTTCAGAAAGATTTAACCCTTATCTGGCTGTTCAAGACAACCCCTACCTTTGCAAACAGTGTAGATCCAGATCTACACTAACATTCTGTTTGTGAATTATAATAATGTAATCTGATTGGCTGATAGTCAGAAATAGGTGTGTCTAATTAAAGTATTCAGCAGGATAAGGGTTAGTATGGCTAAACTTTTTGCAAACAGTGAAAGCCCTGATCAGATGCTGTCTGATCTGGGCTTGCACTGTTTGCGAGTGACCAGTTTGGGCATTTCCCCAATATATAAAGTGGGTTAAAATCCACTCATTATGAAAACACGCCTGTACAAATACATTGTAAAAATGCCGAAAAAAACACAAAAAAACAAGAGGGCCCACAGGGCCCTGGTTCGCTCACCTGTGTGTCACTGTCTCGAGTACATTCTATTTTTAGCTCTGGTGGCCATCTTGTTCATCAGCAGAGTGATTTTAGCTTATTTGGTAGGGAGTAACCTAGGCAACATTCCTGTGAAGTTTGAATCAAATTGGCCTTAGGGTTTAGGAGGGGTTCACATTTGAGTCAAATTCACAATATTTTTTCTATTTTTAGCTCCGGTGGCGGAGCGGGATTGTTCTAGCCTTTTTGGTAGAGTGTCATCTAAGCAACATTACTTCGAAGTTTGAATAAAATTGGCCCAAGGGTACAGAAGGAATTGTTGTTTGAAGATTTTTTTTTTATTTTTAGCTCTGGCAGCATCTTGTTCATTGGAGTGGAATGAGTTTTAACTATTTTGGTAGGAAGTCACCTAGGCAACATTCCTGTGAAGTTTTAAATCCAATTGGCCTAAAGGTTTAGAAGGAGTTCGCATTTGAAGCAAATTTACTATGTTTTTCTATTTTTAGCTCTTGTGACCATTTGTTAATCGTTATGCTCTTTTCCAAGAGGGTCATCTACACAACATTCCAATGAAGTTTAGACGCCTTCATGGTGAAGTGGCCATGCTACTTGCATTGTAAACCAGGGGTAGCAGGATCAATCCCAGGCTTCTCCAGACTTTCAGATTGGTCTATAAACAGAGGTCCCATCACTGTATGACCTTAGCTGTTGGTGACTTAAACTCAAACACTCACTCCTATGAAGGAACCTATATGCCAAATATGAAGGCTGTATCTTAAATGCTTCAAAAGTTATGACAAAGTAGGTCAAAGGTCAAGGTCATGGCTCAAAAGTTTTGAATGGTTTAGAAAAACCTTGTCACAAGAAACATACATGCCCAATATGAATAGAAGCCTCCGTGGTGTAGTGGTTACGCTACTCGGCTTGTAAACCAGGGGTCGCTGGATCGATCCCGGGCTTCTCCGGACTTTCGGATGAGTCTTTAAACCAAGGTCCCGTCTCCGTATGACCTTAGCTGTTGGTGGGACGTAAAACTCTTAAACACTCACTGCCCAATATGAAGGCTCTATCGCATATGGTTCAAAAGTTATGATAAAGTAGGTCACAGGTCAAATCTTTATATGAGTGGGAAGCCCTTGTCACAATGAACTGACATGCCAAATATGAAGCCTCTATCTCAAACGGTTCAAAGCTTATGGCAAAATAACCTGATCTACTTTTTGATTTGACATGACCCATATTTGAACTTAACTGAGATATTGTCCAGATGATCATTCTGAGCAAGTTTTATGATGATTTGACTAAAACTGTGGCCTCTTAGAGTGTTCAAAACATTTTTCTATGATTTGACCTGCTGACCTACTTTTTAACCCGACATGATCCATATTCGAACTTGACCCAGATATTGTCAAGATGATCATTCTGAGCAAGTTTGATGATCTGACCAAAACTGGGGTCTCTAGTGTGTCCACAAGGTTTTTCAACACTCTGACCTACTTACTGACCAGATATGACCCATATTTGAAATTAACTGAAATATTGTCAAATGATCATTTTGAGCAAGTTTGATAATGATCGGACCAAAACTGTGGCCTCTAGTGTGTTCAGAGGGTTTTTCTATGATTTTATCTACTGACCTACTTTTTGGACCAACATGATCCATATTCGAACTTGACTCAGATATTGTCAAGATGATCATTCTGGGCAGGTTTGATGACGATCAGACCTAAACTGTGGCCTCTAGTGTGTTCACAAGGTTTTTCTATTATTTGACCTACTGACCTACTTTTTAACCTGCCATGACCCATATTCGAATGTGACCAAGGTATTATCAAGATGATCATTCTCAGCAAGTTTGATGATGATCAGTCAGAAACTGTGGCCTCTAGTGTGTTCACAAGGTTTTTCTCTGATTTGAACTATTGGCCTACTTTTTGAACTGACATGACCCATATTCGAACTTGACTCAGATATTGTCAAGATGATCATTCTGGGCAGGTTTGATGACGATCAGACCTAAACTGTGGCCTCTAGTGTGTTCACAAGGTGTTTCTATGATTTGACCTACTGACCTACTTTTTGACCCCACATGACCCATATTCGAATGTGACCAAGGTAATATCAAAATGATCATTCTGAGCAAGTTTGATGATGATTGGACATAAATTGTGGCCTCTCGTGTGTTCAGAAGGTTTTTCTATGATTTGACCTACTGACCTACTTTTTGACCCAACAACACCCATGTTTGAACTTGACTGAGATATTGTCAAGATGATCACTCTGGAAAAGTTTGATGATGATCGGACCAAAACTGGCCTCTACACAAGGTTTTTTTCTGATTTGACCTACTGACCTACTTTTTGACCCGACATGACCCATATTCAAACTTGACCGAGATATTTTGTGTTGGTACAAAATGTGTGCATGTTTAGTTAAAATCAAATCATAAATGAAACAGCTATCATGCAGACAAGACCAAAATAGGCAATTTTTGCCTTTCAGGGGCCGTAACTCTGAAACACATGATGGAATATGGCTGGTTCAATAAAGGAACCTAGATCTCATGGTGGTACAAGTTGTGTGCAAGTCTGGTTAAAATCAAATCATAAATGAAGATGCTACCGTGCGGACAAGACCAAAATAGGCAATTTTTGTCCTTTCAGGGGCCGTAACTCCATAACACCTGATGGGATATGGCTGGTTCAAGAAAGGAACCCAGATCTCATGGTGGTTCAAGTTGTGTGCAAGTCTGGTTAAAATCAAATCATAAATGAAGTTGCTATCCTGCAGACAAGAAATTGTTTACGGACACACGGACGGACGTGGACAAAATGTGATCACAAAAGCTCACCTGTGACAGGTGAGCTAAAAACAAGTGCTGTCACTATAGGTGACCAATGCCCCCATGGGAGCCAGTTTCTGATTTTTTTGCAAAATTTCAAGGGGAGATACATGTAGTTCATCGAAAATGATAACAGAGTTATGGCCCTTGGTCAGAATGTAGCCCTTGTGATGGTGAATAAGTGTGTGAAGCTTCATGGGGCTAGGTCAAATACTTTTGAAGTTATGATCAAGATTAAAGTTTTTGTGATGGACAGACAGACAAACAAACAGACAGACAGGGCAAATACTATACATATGCCCCTGGCATCAAAGATTTTCAGATGAAAAATTGCAAAATTGCCATAGTTTTCTTATTTCTGCTCAAATATAGATTGTGGGTACATGTTAGCACCACCTCATTGAGGCAGTTCTAACGAGTACCCATAATCTATATTTTAGAACAGAAATAAGAAAAATGTGTACCACTGTAAACCCAAGTTTTACTATAGGGTATATAAAACTGGGGTTCAAGGGGGTCAGAATTATATTATAAAGTCTTGTTTTCCTGGTGTACTTTTCAAGGGCCAACATTATATAATATTTGGTTTGGAAGAAAAGAGAAAACATAACTAAATACCACATTTATTTTCATACATGTATATTAAAAAAAAGCCGTTTGATCAATATGTGCACAGGAATCTAGATATCCTTCCCAGGGAGAAAAATTTATGGAACATTTTCTCCCATATTTACCCATTTTGTAATGAACAGAATCTTTCCCCTTATTTGGAAAATGGTTGAACCTTCTGCTAACAGTGTAGGTCCTGATTACACTGAACTGGACGTGCACTGTTTGCCAATATCCACAGCATGTTTCTACAAAGAATTAACCCATCGTATGCGGTAAACCCCTGAAGGGGTACCTTGGCAAACAGTACAGGCCTAGATCAGACGCCGCGTTCGCGGCGTCTGATTAGGGCCAACACTATTTGCTAAAAGAATCTTCTGCCAAAAATAGAATAAAAATGAAAAAAAAATAGGCCTGAAACTCGTATATGACAAATAGACTTGTCCAACATATAGCAATGGAAGAGTCTACTAGTATACAATAGGTTAAGGGAAGTTCTCCCTTGACCACTTTACTCCTTGGGTAATCTGGGGATATTTTTCCTATTTCCTATTTCTCTATTACAAATTCATTATGAAAACACGTCTACATAAATTCAGTGTCAATTTTACCGCTGAAAAACAAAAATTTTAAGATGAAAAATTGTGATTTTTTTTATTATTATTTCTGCTCAAAATATAGATTGTGGGCACACTGTAGGGCCGCCTCATCCAGGCGGTTCTAACGAGTACCCACAATCTATATTTTAGGACAGAAATTAGAAAAATAAGGTTTACCCCCATAAACCCCAGTTTTGCTATATAAAAATGGGGTTCAAGGGGGTCAGAATTATATAGGCGTGTTTTAGTGATGTATGATGTGAGTCTCAATTAACATATATGCTGTGGGTACCGTACTTGTTAGAATCGCCTTACTGAGCATGTTTCAATGGAGAATTAAGGAAAATTATCCATCAACCTTACTACTCCTGACCTTGTGGAGGGTAATTTGATGATATTTTTTTATTTCTCCATTTAAGGGGAATGGGAACACCTGGTAGATTTTTTCTGCCATTTTTCAAAGGGAGAAAACTTTCGGGACTTCCTGTTTGCTTTTCTATAAGCTCTGTCCCCCTGTAAAACGGGTCGACTCTTAAAGGAAAGAATTTGCTCCTCAGTAGCAATTTCTTACCTTTAAGAGTTGGCCCCTATGGACACAGGAAACAAAAATCCTTTTGCAAGAGTTGCCTCCCCTGAAGGTGTTCCCATTCCTCTTAAACATATGCTGTGGGTATTTATTAGAATCGCCTCAATGTGGCAATGCTTCAGTATCCAGAGCATGTTTCTACCAAGAATTAAAAAAATTTACACCCTTACCTTGTATCTCCTTATCTGGTGCTTAAACACCCTTATGTTGTTGAATAAATTTATTTAGCCATACCATTTCTGACAATCCACCAATCAAATTACTTGATATAATGTATTGGTTCAATTTACAAACTGGATGACAAACAGTGTAGATCCTGATCATCTGATCTGGATCTACACTGTTTGCAAAGGCAGAGGTTGTCTTGAACAGCAGGACAAGGGTTAAGATATTGTATGTGCATTGCTAAAGACCTTGCTCTCCTTAATTTACTTTTCATGAATGTATGAACGACAGCGGGTCGCTGGCAAAGTTTGCATGTGACCCACTGTGTTCATCCTTTCATGTACAGCAGAAAAATAAAATTTATTTCTTAACCCTTTTCTTGCTGAATATTCATTTAAGCCACACCCATTTCTGTCTATCAACCAATCAAATTATTTGATGTAATTTATTCGTACAAATTCATAAATTGAATGTCAAACAGAGTAGATCCAGATCAGATGGCTTCTTCAGAAGCCGTCTGATCTGGATCTACACTGTTTCCAAAGAAAAGGGTTCTCCTGAACAGCATGATAAGGGTTAATTATCAAAAAGGGATCAATGCCGGAAGCAAATCAGACTGCTATAGAACATGATCACAGTGCAGTGAAATTCCGCTATTAAGACCACCCAAAATTAAGACCAATTCTGCTTTAAAAAGCTTATTTAGTAGGCTGCAGTTATTCTTTCTTTGTGTTTTCTGGATAACCTGTCCTTTGGTCAGAAACCACCTTTGGGACTGTTCAAAAGTGGTCTTAAAGACCACTTTTGAACAGTCCCAAAGGTGGTCTTAACAGACGAATTTCACTGTACATGTTTTCATCGACTTGTGTATGGCTTCAGACAAGAAACAGTAATGAAGACAACATCTCTTTACATTTCTTTACTTCTTGTTGGAAACATGTTGTGGTTCCTTGTTAGGGTTCTACCAAGTACCCACAACATATACATGTGTACCGTAATGATCCTAAGTATTGGGGCAGACATGCCTAAGCAAACAGTGCAGACCCAGACCAGACTGCTCCTGAACGAGCAGTCTGATCAGGGTCTACAGTTTGCCAGATTCAGATCAGGCTCCTCCCAAAGGAGCAGTCTGATCAAGTTCTACAGTTTGCAAGACCCAGCTCAGACTCCCCCTGAAGGAGCAGTCTGATCAGGGTCTGCACAGTTTGGCATTCCATCTGCAGTTTTTGGACTCCTTGCTGGATCATGAAAAAATATTTGTTAAAATTTTAGAAGAATTACAGCAAGTGCACAAGAGGTCCCAATTTTTAGGATTTTTATGGTACATTTTGTTGGAGAAGTTAGAAAAATAATCTCAAAATTATCAGCTGTTCAAAACATACACCACAACCTCTTTATAACACTATTAATGGGATCCAAAGCAGAAACCGTGTTAGTTAAACAACCGTGTTATATCCAAACAAAAATGTATAGATTGTATAGAAAAATGACCATTTATGGTCATTTTTCTATATAATCGATACATTTTTAGGATCCATCTTGAAACCGTGTTATATCCGAAACCTTGTAAAAACGAACCGTGTTATAATGAGGTTGTGGTGTAGTTAGCTTAACGAGCTCGTTAGGGGTCATATTGTTAACTGTTCTAGCAAGTTTAATATTTCAAATTTTGGTATTTTTGCTGAAAAAATGTGAGCAGCTTTTGCAAATGCAAAAGCTGCTCAGATATTTTCAGCAAAAATATTAACATATTTGCCATAATAAATGATCAAAGTTTTAACGATGCATTAACTAATGATGTTGTTAGGTTTGAACAACTGGGCCCAGTTGTTCAAAGCATCGTTAGCTTAACGAGCTCGTTAGTGGTCAACTTGTTAACTGTTCTAGCAAGAAAAATATCGAAAATTTTGGAAAGCTGCTCACATTTTTTCAGCAAAAATATTAGCATATTTGCCATAATAAATGATCAAAGTTTTAACGATGCATTAACTAATGATGTTGTTAGAGTTGAACAACTGGCCTCTGGCAGTACTCCTCCGTATCTAGAGTTATGGAACAGTCTTGTAAACCTGGGGCCAGTTTTTCAAAACTTATGCTGTTGTTAGTAAACGAATCGTTAAAACTTTGATCATTTAATCTGGCAAATATACTTAATATTTTTGCTGAAGAAAAAAAATGAGCAGGTTCTGCATTATTAAAATAACTATTAGATTGTATACCAGTACTTGCTAGAACAATAAACAATTTTACCACTAACAAACTTGTTAAGCCTCGAACAACTAGCCGCTGATCATCTTTAGTTACCTGCCCAGGCAAAGCAGTGCAAGTCGGAGCGTCCATGCTTATTAACCCTATTGGTTTCATTGGGAGACAGGCCTTGAGATGTCATTTCATCTTAGAGTCGGGTAAAAGTCCCACAAAATTGGAAGCAAAGTCTCCAAAATGACCTATACAATGTTGATGGGGACGTTAAACCTCAATTCACACACTCACATTGATGAAAGTAAGGTGACACAGCACCAAATTTGAATAGGGTATTGGTGTTTTTATTCTGCCCATACTTGAAAATTAGTGTGTTGTGACTTGTGGGTAATATTGATCATATTGCAGTAGCAAATATTAGCATGAAATGACATTTTAAGGGGAATGGGTACACCTTCAGAGGAGGCAATTCCTGCAAAAGTGTTTTTGTCTCCCATGTCAACAGGGGGTCAACTCTTAATAGAAAGAATTTGCTCCTGAGGAGCAAATTCTTTCCTTAAGAGTAGACCCTTTTTCCCTGGGACTGAGCCTATAGAAAAGGAAACAGGAAGTCCTGATAGTTGTCTCCCTTTGAAAAATGGCGGGAAAAGTGCTTGGTGTTCCCATTCCACTTTAAAATTAACATGGTATGCCTTGTGGCTAATAGTGATCGGGGCTGGAAAATTCCACTCATCCGCTCGCCATGGCAAGTAAGCATTTTGGAGGATGGATAAGATTTTTGTCTTGAACATATGAAATTTGACAAAATCTATATGCCCTTGTTCATACAGGGGAAGTGACTTTTTTAGAAATTTTCTAGCCATGATGATCATATTGTGATAATTAACCCCTTTTGTACCAAATGGAATCTTCGTATAGCACAATAGTCATGTCCATTTCAAAATTTACGGGTGTCTGGTTGTATTTTCTTCAAAATTGATTTGGAAAATGGCTTAACTTTTAGCAAACAGTGCAGGCCCTGATCAGACGCCGCCTTCTGCGGCGTCTGATCTGGGCCTGCCCTGTTTGCCAAGTACCCCTTTTAGGGTTTCCGGTACTGAATGGGTTAATTGGCATGAACTGTCAAGCCACAGAATTGATAAATAATTTTTTGTTTCAAAACTGAACATATTAAAGGCCAGGTATCAGACAGCTACCGGTCAGCAATAATATGGCAAGTGGGATGGACTTATTCTCTCACTGCTTCGTTATCACTGATTTGTTTTGTTTGATTTGAGGTTTAACGTCCCCGTCAACACTGTAAAGGTAATTTTGGAGACGCTGCTTCCAATTTTGTGGGACTTTTACCCTACATTGAGATGACATGACATCTCAAGCCCTGTCGCCCAATGAAACCAATAGGGTTTATAAGCATGGACGGGTCGACTCGCACCACATTGCCTGGGCAGGCTTAGATTCTCTAAGTGGTTTACCAGTACTCGTGTGCGGGTCTGTTTCAGCTCTGCGTGGAAGCATCATGCATCACTTTGAATCTATTGGCTTTGTGTAAAGTAGATTTTATTGGACTTTGTGTCAGGAGCTACAATTCTCAGTTGCTGCAGTAGAGGTTATGCTCCCATTTGGTGGTATTTGAATTTTGTACCAGACAGCAAAGCCGGCCTCGGTGGCTCAGTCGGATGCGCGTCTGACTGGTGATCAGGAGGTCGCGGGTTCGACTCCCGCCGGGGTCGGCAACATTCTTTCGTGGAGATTGATCATGAAATCTTTTCTACGGTCATTCTCTCCCTTCCGCTGATTCAAGAAGGGCAGTTGTCAGTTTCTGGCGAAAGAATGTGCACTGTACTGGTTAACCGCATACGTATAAGCTTGCCCAGGAAAGTGTTGATAGGTAAACTGACCGGCTCAAAAATGACCTAAATAGTGTTGACTGGGCCGTAAAACTCCAATACAAACAAACAAACAAAAACCAGACAGCAAAAAAGATTTTCTGAAAAGCTGACTATGGAATGGCATAAAAACAAGTGTTGTGGGTACTCATTAGAAGTGCCTTGGAGAGGTGCTTCCAATAAGCACTGACAATATATGTTTTTGTGCAGAAATAAGAAAAAAATACAAGCCATTTTCGGATGAAAAAAGTGCCTTATCTGAAGCTATGAGAGAGGAACTAAAAATCTCTGAATCTGAAAAATGCTAAACATACATGTACATACACCAAAACCTCTTTATAACACTTTTAATGGGGTCCAAAGCAGAAACCGTGTTAGTTAAACAACCGTGTTATATCCAAACAAAAATGTATAGATTATACAGAAAAATGACCATTTATGGTCATTTTTCTATATACTCTATACATTTTTGGGATCCATCTTGAAACCGTGTTATATCCATAATCGTGTTATGATGAACTGTGTTATGATGAGGTTATGGGTATTGTTACTTGTTTGACTAATTAAAATCATCATAGTATACATACTTCATATTGTCTTTTAAATAAATACAAATACACATTAAGCCTTTGCCTGAACAATGTAAATTACACTTGATATTAAACTGATGTTTCAGTGTCATTAAAACTGTGAAATTACATGTTCAGCATCATGATTAAAACAATTTGAATCTTTATAAGAACTGCTCACTCCAGTCTTTTAAACAGCCATAACAATCTGTGCTCTGTTTTTTGTTGGCTCCACACTCTATTTTCAACCAGTCTATGAACAAGTCTGGATCCTTTTTTAACACCAGAAATTGTCCGAGAACTACATACGCCTGTAATGATACAATCGTAGATATCAAGACAATAAACAAACAGTGAAACTTCAGAATATCAAACACAGAAAGCTAGTTTGAACGTGCTCTTAAGTCCCCGTAGAATTCTTCAATCATGACAGTTGTTGTCTGCCGGTTACTTTAAAAGTCATTTTTGCAAACAGTGTGGACCCAGATCACCTTCAAGATATAAGGCAAATTACTGAACCATGAAATATAGGTCATACTCATCTAGATATATTTTGAGGTCAATCATCATGTCACATGGAACATATATTCAAGATATATATTACATTTCAGACTGAATTATAAGGCAAAAATCATTGAACCATGAAAATAGGTCACACTGACCTAGATATATTTCTATGTCAATCATCTGGGAACATGGAACTTATACCGTAATTCAGGTTTGAAGTTTCTCCAAGGAATAGTATTCAAAATATATGACAGAATCACTGAATCATGAAATATAGGTCACACTGACCTAGTATAGTATAGTATAATAGTATTCAAAATAGGCAAAATCCCTGAACCATGAAATATCGGTCAGTGACCTTGATATATTTTGAGGTCAATCATGGGGTCACATGGCACTAATATCACAGGTATGACATTTCTCTAACAAATAGTCTTCAAGATTGAAGGTAAAATCACTGGACTGTGAAATGTAGGTCACCCTTTTACTCTTGAACCAATGTCACATGGTTGGCTGATGTATAACAAATTGTGTCTTACTACAACTTGTTAGCATAATAGAAAGGTATAAAACAAATTACAAATGTATCCTAGATTTTGACCCCTTGCCCCACCCCATCCCCACCCTTCAAGGCATGAACCCAGGGGTGTGTTGTGTTGGAATCTCAGTAGACACTTCCAGGTATGCAAGTTTTAAATATAAATGCTTTATGATAAATAACTGTAGAGATATAAGAATTTAAACAAGAAGACCAAATTGGCCCTGTATCGCTCATCTGTCACCAGATGATCATGAGCAATGTTCAGAAAACAAGAGTTGGCGTTAGATGCTAGACATAAGAGTCAGTGGTTCCTTGTTACAATACAAAGCTGACTTGTACACCTTGTGGACACTGATAGTCAGGTCCTAGTGCACCAGAAGGAGATGGAGTGGCTCAGTCTTACTAACATTACAATACCTGGGCCATCTGGTTTCAGACAAGAAGATTTTCAATGGGTTTTCCCCATATAATTCTATGTAAAACCGGTGGGCCCCAGCGTGTGTGTGTGTGTGTGTGGGTGGGTGGGCATTTTTAGCCCCAGGGCTATAATTTGCACAATCTTGGTAGAGGCCCACTAGATACAACTTCATACCAATTTTGGTTGATTTGATGTTTAACATCCCCATCAACATTGTACAGGTCATTTTGGAGACGTTGCTTCCAATTTTGTGGGACTTTTACCCAACATTGAGATGAAATGACTTCTCAAGCCCTACCCCCAATGAAACCAATAGGGTTTATATACATGGATGGTCTGACTCACAACACTTTTCCTGGGCAGGCTTAGAACCTCTAAGCTGTTTATCAGCACTCATGCGCTGTCAGTTTCAGCTCTGCATGGAAGCATCATGCAGCCCAATCTATTTCTTCAAGCCCCAATTGACGGGGGCCAAACGTCATACCGAATTTCAAACAAATGGGCCATCTGGTTTCAGACAAAAAGATTTTTGAAGGTTTTCCCTATGTTTGTTTGTTTGATTTGAAGTTTTATGGGTTTTTTTGTATTACAGCCCTTTCAAGATTATTTCACTCATATCGAGCCAATCGTTAATCAGAGGTTGGCGAAAACCGGAGTAGCCGGAGAAAAACCACCTGACCTACCATTGCAGAACTTGGCGTCTAACATTAGACTCGAACCCACAGCGGTGAGAGACCTAATATTTAAGAGTCAGCGCTCTTATCCACTAGGATATCCATGTTTGAAGTTTTATGTCCCCTGTCAACACTGTATAGGTCATTTTGGAGACGTTGCTTCCAACTTTGGGACTTTTACCCGACATTGATATTTTTTGGTCCCAGGGCTATAATTTGAACAATCTTGGTAGAGGTCTACTAGATACAACTTCATACCATATATCAAACATCTGGGGCATCTGGTTTCAGACAAGAAGAATTTTAAAGGTTTTCCCTATATAAGTCTATGTAAAACCGGTGGGCGCTAGTGCTAGGGCATTTTTGGCCCCAGGGCTATAATTTGTTGCCCCAGGGCTATAATTTGAACACTCTTGGTAGAGGTCCACCAGACACAACCTCGTACCAAATATCAAACACCTGAAGATTTTCAAAGGTTTCCCCCATATAAGTCTATGTAAAACCGGTGGGCCCCAGCGTGGGGGCATTTTTGGCCCAAGGGCTATAATTTGAACAATCTTGGTAGAGGTCCACTAGATGCAGCTTCATACCAAATATCAAAGACCTGGGCCTTGCAGTTTCAGAGAGAAGAGTTTTCATTAAAAAAATCTATTTCTAGCTCCTGTGACCTAGATGTGCAATGGAGCGGAACCATTTGAACAACTTTGAAAGGGGACGACCTAAGGATCATTTCTGTGAAATTTGGTCAAAGTCCGATCAGTGATGTTGTTTAATGAAATTGTTTACGGATGCAAGCACACACGGATGCAAGCACACACGGATGCACGCACGGACGACGGACAAAATGTGATCACGAAAGCTCATCTCGTCACTACCTGACAGATGAGCTAAAAACTTAAACAGTTTTAATTACACAGGTGTTCTAGTTTTTGACCCCTAGCCCAACCCGGGGCATGAACCCAGGGATCTGTTCTCATTGAATGTCAGAAGACCCTCCCAGGTATTTAAGTTCCAAATATGAGTGTTCTGTGATGTGACTGTTGAGATATAAGCATCTGAAAAACTTTACCGCAGTGTGACGGGAACGCAAACGCAAACATCCGGGGTGACAACAATAGCTCTCCTTTGTATTTCGTAAGGGAGATAACTCATAAACGATGGTACCCAGAGTTGTGGTTCTTGTGCATGACACTCCGACTCAGCCTTGCGAACAATTGTGCCAAGAACCATCAATGACCCTCAAAGGGTATTGGAGTTATGGCCATCACAAGGTTTTGCCTATGGACAGACAGATAGATGGACACCAGGCTGATGGCTATATCTTCCAAACCTATTCGGTCGGGGGCTAAAAAGGTTTTCAGAGGAAAACAATGTCCCCCACATAAATATATCTTAACCATTTGTCTTTTGTGCAGACATGCCATTTTTGGCCCAAAATTGGCTTATTTTAGGGCCTGTAACCTTGCAAAAAGGTCAAGGTCACCAAAATCTAATAAAATCTACAGTATGTTATGATATATTGTACCAAGTTTGACTAAAATTTATCAATTGTTTATGAGATAGATTGCCAACAAGCCATTTTAGCCCAAAATTGACTGTTTTGGGGTGGGGGTAGGGGGGGGGGGGGGCAAATTGGCAAGTTAAGATTGCCAAATTTAATCAAAACTGCAGTATGTTGTAATGATATACATGTATTGTACCAAGTTTGACTAAAATTAATCAATCTGTTAATATTATAGAGTGCATTTTTGGGCAAGAATTGACTGTTCTGGGCGGCATGTTTGTTTGGTTTAAACAGTATTTTATTATTCATATTAACATGGTAAATGATACAAGATAAATGGTACAGGATCTGACAGTATGCCTGATGCTTATGTGAGAATCATCTCATGTTTGTTTGTTTGTCTGATTTGAGGTTTAACATCCCCCTCAACACTGAATAGGCCATTTTTGAGAGGTTGCTTTCAATGCTGTGGGACTTTTACCTGACACTGAGATGAAATGACATCTCAAGCCCTATCGCCAAATGAAACCAATAGGTTTTATAAGCATGGACGGTCTGACTCGCACACTTTGCCTGGACAGGCTTAGATCCTCTATAGACTAAGCCGTTTACCAGTACTTGTGTGTGGTCGGTTTCAGTTCTGCGTGGAAGCATCATGCTTTCTTGAATAAAAGGTCAAGGCCAACAAAATCTAACCAAATCTGCGGTATGTTGTTGTGATATATTGTAACAAGTTTAACTAAAATGAATTCTTCAATGAGAGTGCAGACAGGCAATTTTTGGCCCAAAATTGACTTTTGGGGGGCATGTGACCTTGAAAAACAGGTCAAGGCCACCAAAATCTAAACAAATCTGCAGTATGTTCAATTATGTTGTAATGATATATTGTACCAAGTTTGACTAAAATTCATCAATTTGTTAATGAGAATGATGAGAGTGCCGACAAGCCATTTTTGGCCCAAAATTGACTGTTTTGGGGGCCTGTGACCTTGAAAACAAGAGGGCCATGATGGCCGGCCCTGGAACGCTCACCTGATCCATAGAGTAACAAGTGGGGCCCCGGAAGGGCCATTACTGACCCCATGGTTATAATTGTGCATAATGTTGACGGAGGTCTAACAAGAGGGCCATGATGGCCCTGGATCGCTCACCTGACCCATATGATAAAGTAACAAGTGGGCCTCTGGGAGGGCCATTATTGACCCCTGGGCTACGATGTGCATAATGTTGAGGGAGGTCTAAAAAGGTGAAGCTTCATACCAAATATCAACAAAGCCTATAATTTGAACTATCTTGGCAAAGGTCCACTAGATGAAGCTACACACCAAATATCAAAGACCTGGGCCTTGGGGTTTCAGAGACGATTTTTTAAAGATATTCCCTACATAGCCTATGTAAAACCAAATGGCCCCGGGGCGGGGACATTTTTGGCCTCAGAGCTATAATTTAAACAATCTTGATAGAGGTCCACTAGATGAAGCTTCACACCAAATATCAAAGACCTAGGCCTTGCTGTTTCAGAGAAGAAGATTTCCAAAGATTATCTCTATATATAAGTCTATGTAAAACCAAAGGGCCCCAGGGCAGGGGCTATAATTCGAACAATCTTGGTAGAGGTCCACTAGATGAAGCTCCATACCAAATATCAAAGACATGGGCCTTGTGGTTTCAGAGAAGATTTTTAAAGATTTACCTATATAAGTCTATGCAAAACCAAAGGGTCTCGGGGCGGGGGCATTTTTGGCCCCAGGACTATAAATTGAATAATCTTGATAGAGGTCCACTAGATGAAATTTCACACCAAATATCAAAGACCTAGACCTTGTGGTTTCACAGAAGAAGATTTTTAAAGATTTTCCCTATATAAGTCAATGTAAAACCAAAGGGCCCCCGAAACAGGGGCGTTTTTGGTCTCAGGGCTATAATTTGAACAATCTTGGTAGAGGTCCACTAGATGAAGCTTCATACCAAATATCAAAGACCAGGGCTATCTGGTTTCAGAGAAGAAGATTTTTCAAGATTTTCCCTATATATATATAAGTCTATGTAATACCAAAGGGCCCTGGAGCGGGGACATTTTTGGCCCCAGGGCTATAATTTGAACAATCTTGGTAGAGGTCCACAAGATTAAGCTTCATACCAAATATCAAAGACCTAGGCCTTGTGGTTTCAGAGAAGAAGATTTTTAAAGATTTTCCCTATATAAGTCTATGTAAAACCAAAGGGCCTCAAGGCTGGGGCATTTTTGGTCTCAGGGCTATAATTGAACAATTTTGGTAGAGGTCCACTAGATGAAGCTTCATACCAAATATCAAAGACCTAGAAAATTTTTTTTCAAGAATTTCCCCATATAAGTCTATGTAAAACCAAATGGCCCTAGAGCGGGAGCATTTTTGGCCCGTGGGCTATAATTTGAACAATCTTGATAGGGGTCCACTAGGTGAAGCTTCATACCAAATATCAAAGACCTGGGACATGTGGTTTCAGAGAAGAAGATTTTTTAAGATTTTCCTATATAAGCCTATGTAAAACCAAAGGGTCTCGGGCGTGGACATTTTTGGCCCCAGCACTATAATTTGAACAATCTTGGTAGGGGTCCACTAGGTGTAGCTTCATACCAAATATCAAAGACCTGGGCCTTGCGGTTTCAGAGAAGAAGAGTTTTAAAGATTTTCCCTATATATGCCCATGAGAAACCAAAAGGCCCCGGGCGGGGGCATTTTTGGCCCCAGCAATATAATTTGAACAATCTTGGTAGGGGTCCACTAGAGGTGACCGCTTGCCATTGCCACATGCTAATTATCTAAGCTCTGGGCCCTGTGGTTTCAGAGAAAAAGATTTTTGAAGCATTTTTTCATTATGAGTCTATAGGAGCTAAGGGGCCCCGGGGCGTGGCTCGTTTTGACCACAGGGGCATGATTGGCAGGAATTATGAAGGTGACCACTTGCTGTTGCTACATGCTAAATATCTAAGCTCTGGGCTCTGTGGTTTCAGAGAAGAAGATTTCTGAAGCTTTTTTCTATTATTAGTCAATGGGATCTAAGGGGCCCGCGGGCGTGGCCAATTTGGACCCCAGGAGCATGATTGGCAGGAATTATGTAGGTGACAACTTGCCGTTGCTACATGCTAATTACCTAAGCTCTGGGCCCTGCGGTTTCAGAGGAGAAGATTTTTGAAGCTTTTTTCCATTTTGAGTCTATGCGAGCAAAGGGGCCCGGGGGCTTGGCCCATTTGGAACCCAGAGGCATGATTGGCAGGAATTATGTAGGTGACCACTTGCCGTTGCTATGTGCTAAATATCTAAGCTCTGGGCCCTGTGGTTTCAGGGAAGAAGATTTTTGAAGCTTTTTTCCATTATGAGTCTATAGGAGCTAAGGGGCCCCAGGGCGTGGCCTGTTTGGACCCCAGGAGAATGATTGGCAGGAATTATGTAGGTGACCACTTGCCGTTGCTATGTGCTTAATATCTAAGCTCAGGGCCCTGTGGTTTCAGAGAAGAAGATTTCTGAAGCTTTTTTCCATTATGAGTCTAAAGGAGCTAAGTAGCCCCAGGGCGTGGCCTGTTTGGACCCCAGGAGCATGATTGGCAGGAATTATGTAGGTGACCACTTGCCGTTGCTACATGCTAAATTTCTAAGCTCTGGGCTCTGTGGTTTCAGAGAAGAAGATTTTTGATGCTTTTTTTTTCATTATGAATCTATAGGAGCTAAGGGGCCCCGGGGCGTGGCCCATTTGGAACCCAGGGGCATGATTGGCAGGAATTATGTTGGTGACCACTTGCCGTTGCTACATGCTAAATATCTAAGCTCTGGCCCTGTGGTTTCAGAGAAGAAGATTTTTGAACCTTTTTTTCCATTATGAGTATATAGGAGCTAAGGGGCCCAGGGGTGAGGCCAATTTCGACCCCAGGGGCATGATTGGCAGGAATTATGTAGGTGACCACTTGCCATTGCTACATGCTAAATATCTAAGCTCTGGGCCCTGTAGTTTCAGAGAAGAAGATTTTTGAAGCTTTTTTCCATTATGAGTCTATGGGAGCGAAGGGGCCCCAGGCCATGGACCATTTGGAACCCAGGGGCATGATTGGCAGGAATTATGTAGTTTACCACTTGCCCTTCCTACATGCTAAATATCTAAGCTCTGGGCCCTATGGTTTTTGAAGCTTTTTTCCATTATGAGTCTATAGGAGCTAATGGGCCCCGGGGCGTGGTCCGTTTGGACACCAGGGGCATGATTGGCAGGAATTATGTAGGTGACCACTTGCTGTTACTACATGCTAAATATATAAGCTCTGGGCCCTGTGGTTTCAGAGAAGAAGATTTTTGAAGCTTTTTTTCCATTATGAGTCTATGGGAGCCAAGGGGCCCCGGGGTGTGGCCCATTTGGAACCAAGGGGCATGATTGGCAGGAATTATGTAGGTGACCACCTGCCATTGCTACATGCTAAATATATAAGCTCTGGGCCCTGTGGTTTTAGAGAAGATGATTTTTGAAGCTTTTTTTCCATTATGAGTCTATGGGAGCGAAGGGGCCCCGGGGCGTGGCCCTTTTTGAACCCATGGACATGATTGGCAGGAATTATGTAGGTGACCAATTGCCATTGCTACGTGCTAAATATCTAAGCTCTGGGCCCTGTGGTTTCAGAGAAGAAGATTTTTGAAGCTTTTTTTCCATTATGAGTCTATGGGAGCGAAGGGGCCCCGATCGTGGCCCATTTGGAACCCAGGGGCATGATTGGCAGGAATTATGTAGTTGAGTACCTGCCATTGCTACATGCTAAATATATAAGCTCTTGGCCCTGTGGTTTCAGAGAAGAAGATTTTTGAAGCTTTTTTTTCCATTATGAGTCTATGGGAGCGAAGGGGCCCCAGAGCGTGGCCCATTTGGAACCAAGGGGCATGATTGGCAGGAATTATGAAGGTGACCACCTGCCATTGCTACATGCTAAATATATAAGCTCTGGGCCCTGTGGTTTAAGAGAAGAAGATTTTTGAAGCTTTTTGTGGCCCATTTGGCACCGAGGGGCATGATTGGCAGGAATTATGTAGTTGACCACTTGCCCTTGCTACATGCTTAATATCTAAGCTCTGGGCCATGTGGTTTCAGAGAAGAAGATTTTTAAATGTTTTCCCATTATAAGTCTATGGGAGCTATATGTTGCCATGGCAACCAGAATTCCAATCTGATCAGCCCAAAAACCTTATGCAGCCTTTCCCCCTACCTGATGATGATTCACATGAAATTTGATCAAGATTGGCCATGGGGTATTGGAGATATACTTATTTGAAATTGTTTACGGACGCACGGACAGACGCACGGACGCACGCACGACGGACAAAAAGTGATCCCAAAAGCTCACCTCGTCACTACGTGACAGGTGAGCTAAAAAGGTGAAGCTTCATACCAAAAATCTACAAAGGCTATAACTGTCCACTAGATGAAGCTCCATACCAAATATCAAAGACATGGGCCTTGCAGTTTCAGAGAAGATTTTTAAAGATTTCACTATAAGTCTATGTAAAACCAAAGGGTCTCGGGGCGGGGGCATTTTTTGCCCCAGGGCTATAATTTGAACAGCCTTGATAGAGGTCCACTAGATGAAATTTAACACCAAATATCAAAGCCCTAGGCCTTGTGGTTTCACAGAAGAAATGTTTTAAAGATTTTTCCTATATAAGTCTATGTAAAACCAAAGGGCCCACGAGGCGGGGGCATTTTTGGCCTCAGGGCTATAATTTGAACAATCTTGGTAGAGGTCCACTAGCTGAAGCTTCATACCAAATATCAAAGACCTAGGCCTTGTGGTTTCAGAGAAGAAGATTTTTCAAGATTTTCCCTACATTAGCCTATGTAAAACCAAAGGGGCCCCGAGGCGGGGGCATTTTTTGCCCCAGCAATATAATTTGAACAATCTTGGTAGGGGTCCACTAGATGAAGCTTCATATCAAATATCAAAGACCTGGGCCTTGCAGTTTCAGAAAAGATTTTTACAGATTTTCCCTATATAAGCCGATGTAAAACTAAAGGGCCCCGGGGCGGAGGCATTTTTGGCCCCAGCACTATAATTTGAACAATCTTGGTAGGGGTCCTCTAGATGAAGGTTCATACCAAAAATCAAAGACCTGGGCCTTGTGGTTTCAGAGAAGAAAATTTTGAAGATTTTCCTATATAAGCCCATGTAAAACCAAAGGGCCCCGGGCGGGGGCATTTTTGGCCTCAGCACTATAATTTGAACATTTTTGGCCTCAGCACTATAATTTGAACAATCTTGGTAGGGGTCCACTAGATGAAGCTTCATACCAAATATCAAAGACCTGAGCCTTGCGGTTTCAGAGAAGAAGATGTTTTAAATTTTCGGTGAAAAAATCTATTTTTTGCTCCTGTGACCTACATGTATATGTGCAAAGGCCCGGAACCATTTGAACAACTTTGAAAGGGGACCACCTAAGGATCATTTCTGTGAAGTTTGGTCAAAATCAGATTAGTGGTTTAGGAGATGTTGTTTGTAGAAATTGTTTACGCACGGATGACAGACAAAAAGTGATCCTAATATAAAACACAAGAGGGCCATGATGGCCCTGGATCGCTCACCTGATCCATAGGGTATCAAGTGGGTCCCTGGGAGAGCCATTTTTGGCCCTTGGCTATAATATGATTAATCTTGGTAGTGGTCTAAAAGGTGAAGCTTCATACCAAATATCAAAGACTTGAGACTTCTGGTTTCAGACAAGATTTTTAAACCTTTTCCTTATATAAGTCTTTATAAACCTTGGGGTTCCCGGGTCGGGCCATTTTTGCCCCCAGGGCTGTAATTTGAACCATCTTGGTAGAAATCCACAAGACAAAGCTTCATACCAAATATCAAAGACCTTGGCCTTCTGCTTTCAGACGAGAAGATTTTCAATGGTTTTAAAAGTTTGTCATAGCAACAGATATTATACATGTTTGTTTATAATAAAAGGATAACTATTCCTCCATAAAATACATAAAGCGTCAGTAGGACAATTCTGATGAAAACAATGAATTTTATGTAATGTCCCTTGGTTTTCATTGAATCCCCACATTCATAAAATTCATTGTTTTCATCAGAATTGTCCTACTGACCATACTTTCCTTGTTTCTCTACAAGAAATGGATGTTGTGGGTACTCATTTAAAGTGCCTCGGTGAGGCATTTGTAATAAGTATCCCAACATAAGTTGCTGTGTAGAAATTTGTGGATACTCCCGTTATTTTGAGCTATGCTCATTCAGTTTAAGTGACACTTGCTTTTCTCTAGTAATGTTTTTGTATGTTCATTTATGTTAAAGACACAAAATGCTCTAGAGCCAATGATGACTTCTTCTGGCTCTGGGAATACACACACTGTATCGGAAATGTTCTGTAAGTAGTCACGGCTATCGGTTGTATACTTGTAGTACTTGGACCCCCATTTCACAATGCCTCATCCAAAATACACAAATATTATTGGGGATGAAATTAGAGGTGTCACGATTCACCGAAAACTCGATTCACCGCGGTACAAGGGCTTCGGTTCGATTCACGATATTGTTTTCTTAATTTTCGTTACGATTCGGTTCGAATGTCAGGGCCGAAATGTCCGGCCGCTTAAATCAATTAGTGGAAGAAAAAGAAATAAATCCAGCGAAGATCTGCCTTCGAAACAGTTCAGATAATAATGTTTGTCGATCTTCTTATATATTTTTGATGTAAGAAGGCACAGTTTTATAAAATTTATGTCCAAAAAGAAAAAATAATTTTCGATTTTTTCGTAACATGAGCGGTATTCAAATCGGAAAATGGCCGACCGGGGAGTGAGGGAAACTCGTGAAATAGAAGATGCGCCAGCAAAGTTTAAATCCATAGTCTGGCAGCATTTCGGATTCGAAAAAAAAAAGGACAAAGACATAAGCTATAGGACATACTGTGTTTCAGGGATATTACAACTCAGATCTCACGTGTATAAGCTAGTCATTGCTAAACTTTTAAAACAATTTTCAAATTTATCCTTCAATCATCACCAAATACCCATACTTACCTATAGAATTTTACTTAATTAAGTTTTTAAAGTTTATTGTTACATTTAATTTAGTTTTCTTTCACTTTCACCTTTGTTTTCCAACAAGTGATCCTTCATAAAACGTATCGCGATACGTATCGTATCGTGAGACAAGTATCGCGATACGTATCGTATCGTGAGGTAAGCGTATCGTGGCAGCGCTAGATGAAATCCTTCATGAAAATGTTGACTGGAATAGTGAGAATGTCATCAGAAATACAGAATAGGCCTATATTCAAAGTCATCAAAAATACAAAGTGTCATCCATTCCTGGTTATGCAAATATCATTGGCATGATACTTAACTTGGCAATAAACTGGATGGCTTCCTTGCATTATGTTACAACACATGTATATGAAATTAATTTCAACAGTTTTGGGGAAAATCACTAACTATCATATTGTTAACTTTCAAAAACTGTTAAAAAAAGCAACAACAAAATGCTGTCCAAGCCTTGCAGAGCAAAGAAATGAAAATATACTCATCCTGTAATGTCCGTCCCTTTTCTGTAATGTCCGTCCCCTCTTTATTCAGTCAGTCAGAAAACTGTTTTCTTTGTCAGGAGCTAGTCAGTTTTAAGTGGTTGTTTTCTCTGCATCAATTCATGGTTTTGATTAAGATTCTTGTAACTTAGGTTATATTTTACAATAGCAGAGAGAGAAAATTGTTAATAGTCTCATAATGAAATTTCTTTCTGACCAAAAATGATTTTCTGTTCTTCAAAATGAGAATATTCAATGTTTTAATGACTTAGAGTATAACTTTATTATCTATTTCAAGTTTAGAACTCATTTAGCATGTAAATTGTGAATGAACAAGTTTTTATATTCTTCTTAGCAATTATGGTAGTCAGTGGGACGGACATTACAGGGATGGATATAACAGATAACTTTTGGTTTTATGCCCAGAGATCTGACAAGAAGCACCATATTCTTATTATATCTCTTTCTTTATTTACAGTCCCTATATACCTATGTTCTGAAGGTATTTTATGAACTCATTTTGTGTTCTTTGGATAAATAATGATAGGGGACGGACATTACAAGTTTTTTGTCACAAAGAAAACCAGCATACTGAAATGAAAAAAAATCTCTTAATACTAAAATTGTTCATGCATTGGTCCTGCTAGCCAACAAATATATCCAAATGGCTTGTAAAATACAGTTCTATCATTCCTCTACAGTATCATTTAATATTTTGGGAACACTTTTTAAACAAAATGGCATAACTAATACAAAGTCTGTTACACTAGTACTGATTTCACTGACATATATATAGAATTCACAGTTTCGACATATTTGCCTGATGCTATACACCAAAATAAAGGGTAGGAAATTCTCCATCCAGTAAATGAAGACTGAAACCCCTACATGTCAAAAAAGAGCTTTGTATTTTAAATGGAAAAAAATGAAAAAAGTTAATGCTAACCCGTTACATGCAAATTTGGGACATTTTCGCACAGTAATCGACACAGATTTTTTTTTTCCTTCAACCGATTCTTATCAAACTTGGTGTACACTTGCTGAAGGTAACAATGTTAATAAAAACACAAATTAATTGAATTTAAGTCAATATTTGGTGAAATAACAGAATTGTACAACATTTTTCCCCTAATTGGACACTTGACTGTGCAGCAGGCCCTATATAAGTCTATGTAAAACCAAAGGCCCCGGGGCGGGGGCATTTTTGGCCCCAGGGCTATAATTTAAACAATCTTGGTAAAGGTCCACTAGATGAAGCTTCATACCAAATATCAAAGACGTGGGCCTTGTGGTTTCAGAGAAGAAGATTTTTAAAGATTTTCCCTATATAAGCCTATGTAAAACCAAAGGCCCTCGGAGCAGGGGCAATTTTGCCCCAGGGCTGTAATTTGAACAATCTTGATAGAGGTCCACTAGATGAAGCTTCACACCAAATATCAAAGACCTGGGCCTTGCAGTTTCAGAGATGAAGATTTTTAAAGATTTTCCCTATATAAGCCTATGTAAAACCAAAGGCCCCCAGGGCTGGGGCATTTTTGGCCCAAGGACTATAATTTGAACAATCTTGGAAAGGGTCCACTAGATGAAGCTTCATACCAAATATTAAAGACCTGGGCCTTGTGGTTTCAGAGAAGAAGATTTTTAAATATTTTCCCTATATAAGCCTATGTAAAACCAAAGGGCCCCAGGGCGGGGGCATTTTTGGCCCTAGGGCTGTAATTTGAACAATCTTGATAGAGGTCTACTAGATGAAGCTTCACACTAAATATCAAAGACTTGGGCCTTTTGGTAAAAGAGAAGAAGATTTTTAAAGATTTTCCCTATATAATCCTATGTAAAACCAAAGGCCCCCGAGGCGGGGGCATTTTTGGCCCCAGGGGCTATATCTTGAACAATCTTGGTATAGGTCCACTAGATGAAGCTTCATATCAAATATCAAAGACCTAGCCTTGTGGTTTCAGAGAAGAAGATTTTTAAAGATTTTCCCTATATACGCCTATGTAAAACAAAGGCCCTCGGGGCAGGGGCATTTTTGGTCCGAGGGCTATAATTTGAACAATCTTGATAGAGGTCCACTAGATGAAGCTTCACACCAAATATCAAAGACTTGGGCCTTGCGGTTTCAGAGAAAAAGATTTTTAAAGATTTTCCCTATATAAGCCTATGTAAAACCTAAGGCCCCGCTTGGGGGGGGGGGGGGGGGGGGGGGGGGGGGGGGCATTTTTGGCCCCAGGGCTATAATTTGAACAATCTTGGTAGAGGTCCACTAGATGAAGCTTCAAACCAAATATCAAAGACCTGGGCCTTGCGGTTTCAGAGAAGAAGATTTTCAAAATTTACAGTAAAAAAATCTATTTTTAGCTCCTGTGACCTAGATGTGCAACAGACCGGAACCATTTGAACAACTTTGAAAGGGGACCACCTGAGGATCATTCCTGTGAAGTTTGGTCAAAATCCGATCAGTGGTTTAGGAGGAGATGTTGTTTGAAGAAAAAGTTTACGGACACACGGACACACGCCAGGGCGCACGACGGACAAAAAGTGATCCCAAAAGCTCACCTTGTCACTACATGACAGGTGAGCTAAAAAGGTAAAGGTCACAAAAATCTATTCAAAACTGCAGTATGTTGTAATGATATATTGTACCAAGTTTTACTAAAATTATTCAATCTGTTAATGAGATAGAGCGCAGACATGCAATTTTTGTGCCAAAATTGACTTTTGTGGAAGTGTGTGAACTTGAAAAAAGGTCAAGGTCAACAAAATCTAATCAAATCTGTTGTATGTTGTAATGATATCTTGTACCAAGTTTGACTAAAATTAATCAGTTCATTAACAGACAAGCCATTTTTGGCCCAAAATTGACTGTTTGATGGCATTTGACCTTAAAAATGAGGTCCAGGTCATCATAACCTAATGACTGTTTTCCCCCAGCCTAATGATGTAACCATGCATGTTTGGTCAGAATCCATCCATAGGTTCAGGAGATATAGTGCTTCAAACTGGCTACACCGGCACTAACGGAATCCACAACATCACCTCCTCTGGAGGTGGGGGACATTATTGTTCTTTCTTATGATGAACCTGGTCAGTTATCTCGACAATTTTCATAGTCATAAAAATCAAATGTTACAAAAATTTGAAATATCTGAACTATTTTGTCACGTACAAACATTTTAAACAGAGACCTTTTCAGTGGTTTTAGACCTGATTCAGAAGGTGGATTACCTCACTTCTATTGATTTACAGGATTCTTATTTTAGTATTTTCATTAACTCAGACTTTCATAAATTTCTAAAATTTTCATGGAGGGGATGCTTAAACAAATTGTTTTGCGGTGCATTTGGACTCGCCTCACTTTCTAAGGTGTTCAATAAACTTCTCTTCCCATTTAGTACCAGAAACCCCAAAACGGGTACCACGGCAAACAATTCAGGCAAATATCAGACGCCGCAGAACGCTGCATCTGATCAGGGCCTACATTGTTTGCAAAAAGTATCAGCCATTTTCCAAATAAATTTTGAAGAAAACACAACCCGAAACCCCTAAATTTAGAAATGAACTCCTGCTATTTATAAGGAGGAAGATTCCATTTGGAACAAAAAGGGTTAAACCAATTTTTTCATGGTTAAGACAGCACAGAATAAGGTGTTCATATTATTTTGACGATTCATTGAATATGAACAAGGAAAAAACTCTTTGCAGAAAGAATGCTATGATAATTGCAGAAACTCTTACTTTTTTAACCCTTGTCCTGCTGAGCCCGAATATGGCTTATCTTTCAAACAATGAAGATCCAGATCAGCCATCTGATCAGGATCTTCATTGTTTGTCATTCAGCTCATGAATTTGTTGCAATAATTTGCATCAAGTATTCTGATCGGTTGATAATCAGTAGTGGGTGTGGCATATATAAATATCCAGCAGGACAAGGGTTACGGTAATGATATAAACACACAGAAATCAGTTTTTGAATCAGCACAGGAGGGGGGGAATAACTATTGGCTTCTTTTATAGGGCTTGTTATATCAATGCATTCTATGTAATTTTGGAAGATCATCTGCATTACAGAGAATGGGAGAGAAATAAAATTGCTGCTCTTGGAATATCCAGGAATTTCATTAGAGTAGTTCAGCTTTCTGAGTCGAATTGTTCAGATCTCTTTTGGCGGATTGGGAACATAGATGAAAAGAATGGAAAGCCTATAAGACCTACATGTAGAAAACCTTTGGTTATGTTGCAAACAGATGCATCTCTTCATCACGTGAACAAGTCCATGAGAAGAAGATCCCTCTAAACCCCATTTTATACAGAGAAAAGTGGCCTTTACAGGGGTATTGTTTGTTTGTTTGATTTGAGGTTTAACGTCCCCATCAACACTGTAAAGGTCATTTTGGAGACTTTGCTTCCAATTTTGTGGGACTTTTACCCAAAATCGAGATGAAATGAAATCTCAAGCCCTATCGCCCAATGAAACCAATAGGGTTTATTAGCATGGACGGTCCGCCTCGCAGCGCGGTTCCTGGACAGGCTTAGATCCTCTTAGCAGTTTACCAGTACTAGTGTGCGGGCCGGATTCAGCTCTGCGTGGAAGCATTATGCAGCACATATACTTCTTCAAGCCCCTATTTTTTTTTATTTCTGCTCCAAGACATAGGTTGTGGTAACTTGTTTGAACTACCTTGGTGACGGCCCTGCCGTTTGGGGCTTGAAGAAATAAATGGGCTGCATGATGCTTCCATGCACAGTTGAATCCAACCCCACATGAGTATTGGTAAACCACTTAGCGGATCTAAGTCTGCCCAGGCAAAGCGGTGCGAGTTGGACCGTCCATGGTTATAAACCCTATTGGTTTCATTGAGATGTCATTTTGTTTGCATCAAGGTTTAATTTCCAGGTGGAAAAATTTGTTTCCTGGTTCCCAGAGCCAGAGGCCTTCAGATAATATGCCTTTAGTTTTTCATGGGAAAAATTTACTCCATATCTTTTTCCTCCTTTTGCCTTAGTTGCACACTGAACAAAATAATGGAGGATCAAGTCAATACAGCCTTGTTGGTAGTTCCACACTGGGCAGGGCCTGACAAATCCAAAAATTTTCCACTTGCCTAACGGGCAAGTAAAATATTTTTGCACTTGCCCAGCTCAAAATCCTACTTGCCCAGGATTTTGGAACTCAAAGTGGGGTTGGATGCGAGGGGATAATGGTGACGTTGATGACGACCAACATTTATAAATATAATCCAAGGTTTCTGTCAAGTTTCAAGAACAACCACTTTCCATTAGGGTCTAGTTATTTCATGTTTGTGTTTCTTTCCCTTTGGTGTCTCTGATGGGAGCTCAGGGTCAATTGTATCCATTCCTGATCATTGCCTTCACTTCTATTTATTTCCCTCTGTGTGGTAATCGACAGAAAATACTGTTGTTGTCACAGCCAATAAGGGTACTTTTTCAAGTTGATTGCTGACATAATAACTTAACCAATTAGCAATTTAAGATACAGTTATATAAACTCATTTAGCTTGATACGCATGATAAACACGAGCTGCAGCCGATATAGATCTACTCAGAAGCCTCAGGGCAGCGAGATAAAAGATTAAAAGAATGCAGTTTATTCAGCTTACAATTCAATGAACCAACCACAAGACGAGAATCACCTCCATCCAAAACGAACCCAAACTTTCACACCCGCCCTAGAAGCAAGTTTAATGCGATCATCATTTCCGCCATCCAAATCGTCGTCCACAAACCACCACTCCCATTTTTCTGCACGCAATCGGTAAATGACGTCATCTGACCCCAGCAACCTCACACGTGTTTAATGTCATTATTTTATTTTAATGGGGTGTATATCTTTCATAAAAAATGTTTGGAACCGGTAAAAAATATTTTCTCGATAGCTAAACAGTTGTGGATAGATACACGACTAATCTGCGGTTACCAACATTAAAACATTCGACTTTTCCTGCCAGTGTCTGCTATGTGATGCCAAAACATAACCATTCAGGAGATAGTCCGTTTTTACTACCGTAAGATGTAGCAAATCGTCTCAGGAGCTATTAAATCATTTTCACATTGATTGTGGATTAAATTTCATGGCAGGGATAAACGCAAATTAGAGCCATAATTTAATCTTATTTTCACACCTTGTCACGCTTATCGATAGCGCTGGTGGTACACACTACACCAGAAATGAAAGACACGCATCGCCTGGCAATCATGTTTAATTGGTAATTATATGACCGGGATTAACAATAATGTCATAACTGAACCGTTATAAAAACATAGATGGTTTTGTCCCTGAATTGCCGACAAAGCGGGAATTATTGTGATTTACTTACTGGTCTAGTTTTACCGTATTTAAAGGCTCAAAAGACTTGACAGTTGTGGACGATTTTTGCACTTGCCTGACCGGGCGTCGAAAGGTCAAAGTGCACCTGCCCGGCGCAATTTCGGACTTGTCCCGAGCGGCCGGGCAATGTATTTGTCAGCCCCTGCTAGGTGTCACAACTTAGGTTTCCTATGCTTTTGTATATGCTCATTTATTTTCCTATCTTATTCTTATTTTGTAGAGTGCTGTGGTGCAGTGGTAAAGCATCAGGTTTGAGATCGAGAGTTCTTAATACACACAAGTCTATATTATTACAATCTTTGCTGTTGTTAGGGAATAAATGGTGCGACAATCCAGTGTTTATTAGTAGATTTATGAAAGGATATTTCAATCTGCCTAGGTATAACTTTACCTGGTCTGTTACTAAGGAAGTGGAATAATTAAAGATTTTGTTTAGTGTCAGGTTGTATTATCTTAAAAATTAATCAAGATTATGGCTGAATGTTTTGCTAACAGTGTTTGTTTGTTTGATTTGAGGTTTAACGTCCCCGTCAACACTGTAAAGGTCATTTTGGAGACGTTGCTTCCAATTTTGTGGGACTTTTACCCGACATTGAGATGAAATGACATCTCAAGCCCTGTCGCCCAATGAAACCAATAGGGTTTATAAGCATGGACTGTCCGCCTCACACCTGGACAGGCTTAGATCCTCTAAGCGGTTTACCAGTACTAGTGTGCGGGCAGAATTCAGGTCCGCGTGAAAGCATCATGCAGCCCATATATTTCTTCAAGCCCCTATGGGCGGGGGCCAATTTGCTAACAGTGTACACCCTGAACAGATGCCACATTTTGCAACATCTGATCTTGGTCTCCATTGTTTGCCAGTGTCTCCTTTTGGGGTGGGCAAATTTCATACCTTACCTTATCAAACCCCTTTTCCTCCAGTCTTTGTCCCAGTACTTCTCCAATACCAGCCAAGTCCTTTACCGATTTCTCACCCATTGGTTCGGCCACAAAGTTTCTATGCTTCTGTGAGGTTGAAGACATTGTTTCACTGAAACAACAGAAAGTACAGATGCCTTGAAATCATGATTGTTGACTTAACTCTTATCTTGCTGTTCATGACAATCTTTATCTTTGCAAACAGTGTAGATCCAGATCAGATGGCTTCTGAAGAAGCCATCTGATCAAGATCTACACTGTTTGACATACAGTTTATGAATTTGTAGGAATAAATTACATCAAGCAATCTGATTGGTTCAAAGTCAGAGATGGGTGGTGCTAAAATGAATATTCAGCAAGAGAAGGGTTAAAATAATCTTCCTTACTTCACACACGCTAATGAAATATCCATGAATCACAGCAAACCAAGTATTAACCTTTATCTTGATGAATAAAATAATTTGCCACTCCTATTTCTGACTATTAACCAATCTAGAAACCAAGCTAGAAATCATTTATTTATTCATATTTACAAATTGAATGACAAACAGTGTAGATCCTGATCAGATGGTTTCCTCAGAAGCCATCTGATTTTTGCAGAAGTGTTCAGAAGGAAGAGGTTTAAACCTGATACTGCCATGGTTACTTCTGTAATGCACAAAGAAAGCACAGTGTGTCCCAGATATTTTTTTTTGGCATTCGAGTATTTAATCGTCATTTTTTAATACAAGAGGGCCATGATGGTCCTATATCGCTCTCCTGAGAGATTTATATGTGTGTCCTGGGGCAGGGCAATTTTTGGACCCAGGGCTACAATCTGAATAATCTTGGTAGAGGTCCACTGGATGAAGCTTCATACCAAATATCAAAGACCTAAGCCTTCTGGTTTCAGACAAGAAATTTTTTTAACATTTTTTCACTTCTAAGTCTATGTAAAACAAGTGGGCCCCGGGCCATCCTTAAAAAAAAAATTTTGTTTGCTGTGCTCCTACCCATCATAAGCATAAGTGAGGTGGGTAGGAAGGTAGGTCTTTTTTTTTTTTAGACCTTAAAAGATATTTGACCCTTAACCCTTTCCCACTCAGATACATGTTTTTACGTGTCTGCACCCCCCTCCCCCCATTTAAGCCCCAGAAGCACCTAAAATCTGCATTTCTACCCCTGGATAGTTATGTTTGCTTTAGGATTTGTTGGGCAAAAAATTGACCTGTTTTTTCGCGCGCCTCCCCACTAAAAATATTCTGGAGGGAATTGAAGGGGGGCGTTGCCCCACTCACATCCCGAAAAATTTTGGGTGTATGGCTCAACTGGCCGCTAAAATTTGTATCTGAGGGTGTCTGGGGTCAAAAATGCCTGAAAATTGATGCGGATAAAACATGCTGCAAACAGTGAAAATTGCCAGTGCCAAACACCTTAATTGTTGCCTTGACAGCGGTGTGAAGATTAAAATGTGGTCAAAAGTTCATGTGAAAACACACTTTTTGACAACTTTGAGATGCCCCCTCTTTACCATGACAACAATGATCAAGTCATGAAAGGTTGCATTTGAAAGGCTGCTGCCCAATGAACATTCATACCGAGTTTGGTGTAAAACAGACCATCCATTATGAAACAATGGCTAGTTGAAGTTGCTGTCAGGTGCAACACTGTGAAAATCAGTGAAATTCACAAAATCCCTGAGTGGTAAAGGGTTAAAGCACCATACAACAACCGGAAACATCATTTCAAATACTTATTTTCTGATTTTTCAGAGAAAATCAGGCTTGAAATTTCATTTGAATGGTTTGCTGGGCAGACCATTCAAATGAAATGTCAAGCCTGATTTAGGCAGACCATTCAAATGAAATGTCAAGCCTGATTTTATCTGAAAAAAATAAAATAAAACAGCAAAAAAAAAAAAAAAAAAAAAGCCAAGAATGTCATCCTCTTGAAATTTGGCTTAGTGTGTTAAATTTGAGTTTAATCAGGATTTCAAAAAAAAAAAAATCTTTTCTTCAGAATGGTAATAAAATGTTTTGGGTAGGGTCAATCTGTGTGGGTAGGTAGGAGCACAGCAAACCGAGAATTTTTTAACATGTTTAAGGATGGCCCGGGGCAGAGCCATTTTTCACCCACTGGGCTATAATTTGAACAATCTTGGTAGAGGCCCACTAGATGAAGCTACATACCAAATATTAAAAACCTGGGCCCTCTGGTTTAAGAAAAGAAGATTTTTAAAGGTTTTCCCTTGTAAGTCTAAGTAAAACTAGTGGACAACAGGGCAGGGCCATTTTTGGCCTCAGGGCTATAATTTGAACAATCTTAATAGATTCCACTAGATGAAGCTACAAACCAAATATCAAAGATCTGTGCCCTCTGGTTTCAAACAGGAAGATTTTTAAAGGATTTCCCTTATAAGTCTTTGTAAATTAAGTGGACAACAGAGCAGGGCCATTTTTGGCCTCAGGGCTATAATTTTAATAATCTTGGTAGAGGTCCACTAGATGAAACTACATACCGTAATTCCCTGTGTAAACCACGCACTTTTTCACCCAGAAAAGGGTGAAAAAAATCCCCTGCGTGTAATACAATGGCATAGAAAAATGACATTGTTTTTCTCGAAAAGTCGGCAGGCCACGAAAACCCATTACAAATACAATGTGACACTTTGAGACCCTCATAAAGTTCGTTTGACATATTAATTCATTGAATCATTCATACCATTAATAATGCAATCAATATTCCTATCTCAGACATCAACCTTTCATCCATATTACCTTTTATTAGCATAAAAATTGTTTCCATATTTTTCCACATTTTGACAGGAAGGTATACCCAAATTTACATACTGAACTAATTTGCTGAATCTGAATAGACTGGTCACAAAACAGTGGTTGGTTGGAAATACAGAAATTCTGCATTTTTTGAAAACTTCTAATAATAATAATAATAAAAATAATAATATTATTATTAATAATAATACTTATAATATTAATTATGATAGTTAATGTATGTCAACAAAGTTCCAAATTGCACAGGAAATCAGGTTCCTTGAAGTCAGGCATGAATCACCGTTTTATTAACAGTAAATGCAAAATGGGCTTCTTTAAATGAGTGAGATGTTTGACTCACGCTGAGGTGTTAATTATGGGATTAGCATAGAGAACGTGTGAATAACCAGAGGTGTCAAACTACTCAATCTACCTGTAGATACCTTTAATTTCTGTCAAAAACGCTATGGAGCACCTGACTTGGAGGCATGTTGTCACAATTTTACCTTTGGAAAGAAACCTGTTTCTATCATTCCTTGTGAAAGAAAACTGGGAAAACGCATTGTCATCTTTCATAACAAATGAATAACCGCACCCTTAAAATGTCACCTTGTCACACACCTCCGTTATGGGTAAATGAAGAACTGCCTATGCTGCAAGAGAGAAACTAACCACTATTCTATTCTATAACTACTGGGAAATATACCTATAACCAGTCAGGCTATTTTGATAGTAGCCAATCAAAATTCGTGTACTTTCATTTTCAATGAAAATGGCATCTGAGAAAAGCATTCTGTGATACTGGGGAAAAGCATGTGCGTGTTTTAAACTGGAATATCTTTTTTTTTCACATATCTTGGACTCAGAATTGAGGTGAGTGTTATAGATGAGTGCATGGTATACACAGGGTATTACGGTACCAGATATCAAAGACCTGAGCCCTCTCATTTCAGACAAGAATATTTTTAAAGGTTTTTTCCCTTATAAGTCTATGTAAAACAGGGTGGGGCCATTTTTTGCCCCAAGGTTAAAATTTGAATAATCTTGGTAGCCTCTAGATGAAGCTACATACTGTACACTCACCGTGATGGTTATATTGTCAACGGTCACAGAGGAAAAATCACGGAAGCCACAAAATGACCCAGAAAAGGTGGATGTGTCGTTAAACCTCAATGCAGACGGGGCTGCATGATACATATACGCACGCAGATCTTGAACCAACCGTACATGAGTACTGGTAAACCGGTGCGCAGACATTTGCTCACAAGACAATTGCCCACAAGACAATTGCCCACAACCTTAATGGAAAATAGGACAATTGCTCACAACACTTTTTTATGATTTTATTTTTTTATTTTGAAAGTCTTTTATTTATATCATCTATAATTATGGAACTATTTCTTCCTTTAGTTTATTGACCCTTTTTGTACCAAATCGAATTTTCTTTCTAATATATAGCAGGAGTCCATTTCAAAACTTAGGGGTGTCAGGTTGTAATTTCTTCAAAATTGATTTGAAAAATGACTGAACTTTTAGCAAACAGTGGAGACCCTGATCAGACCCCACATTCTATGGCGCGTCTGATCTGGGCCTACACTGTTTGCCAGAGTACCCGCTTTGGCCATGAAATCGTTTGTATTTGCTATAAGTAATGCGTCTCATGTTGTTATATGTATTTTGTATGTATAACCTGAAAAATGAATAAACTTGGAATGAATAAACTTGGGGTTTACGGTACACAATGGGTTAATAACATTATGTAATCAAATTGAATCATAACACCAATTTTAGGTGATACATGTAACAAAAGCTCACATTTAATTTGATTAAGGGGATGAAATGAGTTCTTATTAAACTTTGGAAAAAATAAATAAATAATGGTTAATTTTACTTAATGATGAGTAAATTTATCAAGTTGCTTAGTATACATGTATATAACATTGATAAAGTAAGCTGACTAATGCTCATTATAGTTAAGTGATTAGTTGGCTATCATTTTATCCAAATACTGATGTTTCACTAATTAGTTGAAATCAAGCTTTTCAGGAAGAAATAGTTCCCATAACTTATAGAAAATATAAATAAAGACTTTCAAAATAACAAGAGGCCCATGGGCCACTATGCTCACCAGAGCTCAGGTGGGCACTGCCCATCCTGCCCAATGGCAGCCATGTATTTTAACATGATATTATTTTAATCCACCAAATGAACCCCCATGTCCAAATGAGAACCCATGTGGACTCAGCATCTGAAAAGTTAGGCCTTTTATGAAGTAGAGGGGGTGGGGCATGGACCCAATGGAGCCCTGGTTGGTATCACTAAATGCGTCTTATCATAAGAAACAAAAATATATATGGTTTAGCAGTGGGGATCTGTAATGCCTCTTTAACAGTTGAGGGGTTGGGGCATGCCCTGTTGATCCCAGGAAAGCCCAAACTGTTGTCCCTTAATGTGTCTTATCATAAGGACCAAGTATATATATGGTTCAGTGCTGGGAATCTGACCGGTTTCAGAGTTTTGAGGCCCTTTTATGAAATAGGAATGGCCCCTGCGGACCCCGCTACAGTAGGTGTGCTAATAATAAGGAACAAGAACATATATGATTATGGGGTGGGGATTTGAATGGTTTCTGAAATATAAAGCCTTTTATGAAATGGAAGGGCGGGGCACATTGCCTCAGCACAAAGAGACCTCCAGGTTGGTGTGATTGAACGAGTCTTATCATAAGGAACAAGTATATGGTTTAGGGGTGGGGATCTGAAATATTTCTGATATATATGGCTTTTAATGAAGTAAAGCGGTGTGGCATGGCCTGGGCGTGCCCCGGGGACTCCCAAGCTGGTGTCACTGAATGCGTCTTATCATAAGAAAGATGAATATATATGGTTTAGGGTGGGGCTAAGAACATTCTCTGAGATATAAGGCCTTATGTGAATTGGAGGGGTGGGGCAAGGCCCAGGGAGACTCCCAGGTTGGTGTCAATGAATGTGTCTTATCATAAGGAACAAGACTATATATGGTTAAGGGGTGGCCATCTGTAGGGTTTCCGAGATATTGTGATATTATGAAATGGAGGGGGTGGGGCATGGCCCCAGCATATCCCTGGGAACCCCCAGGTTGGTGTATCTGAATGCGTCTTATCATAATGAACAAGAATATATATGGTTTAGGCAGTGATTTTTTTAGGCGTGCGTCCTGCGTCCTGTACGCATAATTTCGCAAGAGGACGCATAAAAATATCGTCGGCAGGTCCTGGGACGCGTAAAAATTCTCGGATGAATGTAGGCTTGCTTTATGAACACTTACTTTCGTTTTCAAAAATCAAAAACGGTGTTTAACTAAGTACAATATTTGATAAAACCCAGACGTCTGATATGGATTAAAACTGTTTGATAATTTATAACGGTTCAATTATGACACTATTATTAATCCCTGTCATATAATTGCCACCCTGCGGTGCGTGTCGATAAGGTGTGAAAATATGGCCAAGTTATGTCTCTAGTTTGCGTTTATTCCCCAATCATAAAATTTAATCCGCAATCAATGTGAAAATTATTTAATTGCTCCTAAGACGAGTTGCTACGACTATTCTACTATCTCGTGAATGGTTATATTTTGGCGCCAAATAGCAGACGCTTGGCGAGAAAAGTTGAACGCTTTAATTTGTGTTAGCACATCTATATGTTGTTGTTGGTTATTGACACGGAGCTTACGGATAGCGCTGTTTTCCACAACCGTTTTGCTATCGAGAATTATTTTACCCTTACCGTTTCCAAACATTTTTTATGAAAGAGATACGCCCCCATTAAGATAAAACAACAGACACGTGTGGGGTTGCTGGGGTCCGATTACGTCATTTACCGATCGCGTACAGGAAAAAACTAGCGGTGGTTTGTGGGCCGCAGTTTGGCTGCCGGAATTCGATGTTCGCATTGAAGTTGCTTGTTTATTTCGTTTAAAATCGGAGTTTTAGGAATAATACTCACAAAAATCGGGCTTGCTTAGTAATGGAGATTGTTATATTACTCATGTGTAAGTAAAATTGAGTGGACAATTATTTAATTAAACGTTATTTATGTCGGGAATTGTTAAAGGATAGAGCATAACATGAGATGCATCATATTTTAGCTGACAAAAGTAAAAATAAAACGGTACAAAAATAATTTGGGCGGGTTACCCGCACCCTGAACTTGGGCCTGTAATTTGAGGGAAAACAACTGCGGGTAATACACGCCTGAATACGGTATATACACAAGTTTAAGTAAAACTGAAAACGGGCAATGATCAGGAATTGCTACAATCCAGAATTCATGCATTCCAGACTACAAGTCTTACTCTAGGGGTGCAAAAGAGGGTTTCACATTGGGTCCTGGGTTGGATGCATGGTTTGGGTCTGGGATGCATTAATTCTGAACCCAGTGGGTCCCAGGACTCATAATGGCAAATTTGTAAAAAAATCACTGTTTAGGGGTGGGGATCTGAACAGTTTCTGAAATATATGGCCTTTTTTGAAGTGGAGGGGTGGGGCAAGGCCCCAGCGCGTCTCTGAGGACCCCCAGGTTGGTGTCAATGAATGTGTCTTATCATAAGAAGCAAGCATATATATGGTTTATGGGCGGGGATCTGTAAGGTTTCCGAGATATTGGGCCTTTTATCAAATGGAGGGGGTGGGGCATGGCCCCGGTGCATCCAGGGGACTCCCAGGTTGATGTCACTGAATGGGTCTTATCAAAAGGAACAAGAATATATATGGTTTAGGGGTGGGAACCTGAATGGTTTCCGAGATATTGGGCCTTTTATGAAGTTGAGGGCGTGGGGCCTGACCTGTGCGCATCCCTGACGACCCCCAGGTTGGTGTTACTGAATGCGTCTTATCAATAGGAACAAGAATATATATGGTTTAGGGGTGGGGATCTGAACAGTTTCTGAGATATATGGCCTTTTGTGAAGTGGAGGGGTGGGGCAAGGCCCCAGCGCATCTCTGAGGACCCCCAGGTTGGTGTCAATGAATGTGTCTTATCATAAGAAGCAAGCATATATATGGTTTATGGGCGGGGATCTGTAAGGTTTCCGAGATATTGGGCCTTTTATGAAATGGAGGGGGTGGGGCATGGCCCCGGCGCATCCAGGGGACTCCCAGGTTGATGTCACTGAATGGGTCTTATCATAAGGAACAAGAATATATATGGTTTAGGGGTGGGGATCTGAATGGTTTCCGAGATATTGGGCCTTTTATTAAGTGGAGGGGGTGGGGCATGACCTCGGCGCATCCCTGAGGACCCCAAGGTTGGTGTTACTAAATGCGTCTTATCAATAGGAACAAGAATATATATGGTTTAGGGGTCGGGATCTGAATGGTTTCTGAGATATATGGCCTTTTATGAAGTGGAGGGGGTGGGGCATGGCCCCGGCACAACCTGGGGGACCCTCAGGTTGGCATAAAAGCATATGGCTGAAAGAATTTTACTCAAGAAACATTTCTATAAAAGTTTTGTCCAAATATCTGCAATGACTTGGCAGTAAATGCCATTTTTCAATTTTCCCCATTATAAGTCTATGGAAACTCTAAGTTGCCATAGCAACCAAACTAATGGGCCGATTTTCATAAAAAAACACAAACTTTCAACCCCCCAGCCCAAGGATGCTACAGATAAAATTTGGGCTGAATCGGTCCAATGGCTTCAGAGAAGAAGATGTTTGAAAGTGTTGACGTCAGACGACGACAACGACGCCGGACAACTGCCTATCCTATAAGCTCCCCCGGAGCCTTCGGCTCTGGTGAGCTAAAAATAAAATAATGAAAAAAAAAAGTGTTGTGAGCAATTGTCCTATTTTCCATTAAGGTTGTGGGCAATTGTCTTGTGGGCAATTGTCTTGTGAGCAACTGTCTTGTGAGCAATTGTCTTGTGAGCAATTTGTTTGTTTGTTTGATTTGAGGTTTAACGTCCCCGTCAACACTGTAAAGGTCATTTTGGAGACGTTGCTTCCAATTTTGTGGGACTTTTACCCGACATTGAGACTAAATGACATCTCAAGCCCTGTCGCCCAATGAAACCAATAGGGTTTATTAGCATGGACGGTCCGCCTCCCACCGCTGTTCCTGGACAGGCTTAGATCCTCTAAGCGGTTTACCAGTACTAGTGTGCGGGCCAGATTCAGCTCTGCGTGGAAGCATCAATGCAGCTCATATATTTCTTCAAGCCCCTATGGGCGGGGGCGGTGTCTTGTGAGCAAATGTCATGAAATCGGTAAACCACTCAGAAAGTCTAAGCCTTCCAAGGCAAAGTGGTGCAAGCCAGCCAGCACCAGTGAGAAGTTATTTCACCTCAATGTCTCAAAATGACCCAAAAAGTGTTGACTGATCCCAAAAACCTTGAATGAAAAACCAGACGGCCCTGGTTCGCTCACCTGATCCAATGTATAACAAGTGGGTCCCGGGCAGGGTCAATTTTGGCCCCAGGGCTATAATTTGAACAATCTTGGTAGAAATCCACAAGATGAAGCCACATATCGAATATGAAAGACCTGGGCTTTCTGGTTTCAGAGAAGAAGATTTTAAAGGTTTACCCTGCATATAGAAGTCTATGTAAAACAAGATTTTCCCTATATAAGTCTTATAAATATATGTTAAACAAAAGGGCCCCAGAGCAGGGGCATTTTTGGCCCCAGGGCTATAATTTGAACAATCTTGGTAGAGGTCCACTAGCTGAAGCTTCATAACAAATATCAAAGACCTAAGCCTTGTGTTTCAGAGAAGATGATTTTTAAAGATTTTCCCTATATAAGTCTATGTAAAACCAAAGGGCCACATGGCGGAGGCATTTTTGGTCTCAGGGCTATAATTTGAACAATCTTTATAGAGGTCCACTAGCTGAAGCTTCATAACAAATAACGAAGACCTAAGCCTTGTGGTTTCAAAGAAGAAGATTTTTCAAGATTTTCCCTATATACGTCTATGTAAAACCAAAGGGCCCCGGAGCGGGGGCATTTTTGGCCCCAGGGCTATAATTTGAACAATCTTGGTAGAGGTCCACAAGATGAAGCTTCATACCAAATATCAAAGACCTGGTCCTTGCAGTTTCAGAGAAGAAGATTTTCCCTATATAAGCCTATGTAAAACAAAAGGGCCCTGGTGTGGGGGCATTTTTGGCCCCAGCACTATAATTTCAATAATCTTGGTAGGGGTCCACTAGATGAACTTCATACCAAATATCAAAGACCTGGGCCTTGCGGTTTCAGAGAAGAAGATTTTTCAAGATTTTCCCTATATAAGCCCATGTTAAATCAAAGGGCCCCCGTGAGGGGGCATTTTTAGATCCAGCACTTTAATTTGAACAATCTTGGTAGGGGTCCACTAGATAAAGCTTCATACCAAATATCAAAGACCTGGGCCTTGCGGTTTCAGAGAAGAAGATTTTTTAAGTTTGCGGTGAAAAAAGATTTTCCCTATATTAGCCCATGTAAAACCAAAGGGCCCCCGTGCGGGGGCATTTTTGGCCCCAGCACTATAATTTGAACAATCTTGGTACACAGTTGACCATCGTACAGTATCTGAAATCGGAAGCTGCTGATACTGTACGCTCAAAAATCGTTAGCTGCTTTACACGATATTTATAAAAAACACAAAAAAATCAATAAAATTCATTAATGACACTTTAATCGAACACATGTTTTGGAAGGTAAGAGGTGTTTCTTTTCAAATTTGCTTCGATTTGCAATCATAATGCGCCCTGTTCTTCACAAGAACAAGATTCTGATGCTGCATCAGTGATTTATCTCAACCTCACTTGCAGCGATCGTTACTATTTTACATTTTGTCTGTCATGTGGTCAGTTTACACAATTATAAAATTGGCGAAAGCCAAATACGGTTATAAACCAGGATATCTCAATACTCGTTTGCTAGTTCTATAGTCCTACCATCAAAATAATAACCTCATTGTTCAGGGCCTATCCTGTTGGCGACTGTACGATTAGCTGCTAGCTTCGTTTTTTTCTTTGTACGCTCAGCTGCGATTATCAGTGCCTGCATGTTTCCTGCTGCTTTGATTGGAGACGTAGTTTTAGCCTTGATAGATCCTATTTTGATAACTTGACTGAACGCCGCGGTATGTACAGCGAAACGGTAAATATTGCTAACAGAGTCATAATGGTGATACTAAGACCAATGGACCTTCATACACTATATATAGGACCCCTGATACAGGCATTTTCAAGACAGAGGAAAACTGAGCTCGCTATTCCCACCACCTTGAGCCATTGACATTTTCGGATCGAGAAGAGCATTCCACTCTCTAATGGCCAGAGGGAAGAACTGATTTTCTTGAAAACCATTGAATGGGGATTTCCACACCTTCCAGATGGGGGAACAAGGTCATCTGTTTAATTGCTTGCACTTTGTTATACAGTATTAGCATACTGTAGCATACTGTCTGTAGCATGCTGTCTGAAAGAACGTGCATTGTACTGGTTATCCGACAGACTGATAGCAAGCAGTTGGTAGCTATATATGCTCCATAGCGTAGATTGTGGGTAATCGTTAAAACGCAATATTATTCAGTACAAGTTTTGTCTTTTTGTGTTCCAGTCTATATGTAGCTTACGCGTTTATGTTCGATAGCCGGAAAAAAGCCCGTCGACGGGCTACGGTTTATTTTGTTTTCCTTTGTTTGATTTGAGGTTTTATTACCCCTTTAACACTGTAAAGCTCTTTTTGGAGACGTTGCTTCCAATTTTGTGGGACTTTTACCCGACATTGAGATGAAATGACATCTCAAGCCCTGTCGCCCAATGAAAGCAATAGGGTTTATAAGCATGGACGGTCCGACGCGCACCGCTTTGCATAGGCAGGCTTAGATCCTCTAAACGGTTTACCAGTACTCTTGTGCGGGTCGGTTTCAGCTCTGCGTGGAAGCATCATGCAGCCCATCTATTTCTTCAAGCCCCGATGGGCGGGGGCCGCGGTTTATTTCGTCTGTATCCCGTAAACGATACCAAAGATGCCAGCAAAAATTATCGTCTGCTTTGTTGTCTGTTGGGTACTGTTAAATTCATTGTTGCAAACAATGTGGACCCAGATCAGACAGCTCCTCAAAGGGCAGTTTGATCAGGATCCACATTGTTTACCTATACATATAAAATATGTTTAAAGTTTGCAATAATGGGAAGCAGACGACCTTAACCGTAGACATTTTCAGGTGAAGCATTTTTTATTGGCATCTATCCTTGTTGACAGTAGATAGCCCGGACTTGATTTTGTTTGTTTGTTGGTATTCGAGTTCAAAGGCCGATGCAACGCAATTTTGACAGGCATCTTCGTAAGCGATTAGCAAGTACAGTGTACATACTTTCACCTGAAGCTGCCAACTGCCCTTCAACGGCTTGAAGCATTATGCAGCCTAGTCAATTTCTTCAAGCCCCGATGGGCGAGGCCGGAAGATTTCATGGTCAGTGTCATGAAAGAATGCTGCCGACTGCAACAGGTTTCCATCCCGCATCCTGCTGCTCACTAGAAACGACACGAGACTTATACTTATATTTACACTCTTTTGTTTAATCAAGAATTTAAGCAAATAATGTGGACCTTAATCAGACTGCAGTTTGCAGCATCTCACACGGGTCTGTTTGTCAGAAGACAGTGGCTGGTTTCTGCGTCTTTATAATAGCCACAGTCTATAGCTAACAGTCTTCATGCACCTGTATACTATCTAATTTTGCTGGAGTTTTTTTTTTCTCATGTTGAAATCGATAATTGTGACCGGGGTGTGGGTGGAGGTAATGTAGGGTAGGCTTAGTGGTGGCCTATGGCGTAGGAGATATGTTTTGTTTAATTTAAGGTTTAACGTCCCCTTCAATACTATTTAGGTCATTTTGAAGACGTTGCTTCCAGTTATGTTGGGCATTAAGCCTTCATTGAGATGAAATGCCGGTCTCGGTAGCTCAGTCGGATGCGCGTCTGACTGGTGATCAGGAGGACGCGGGTTCGATACCTGCCGGGGTCGGCAACATTCTTTCGTTGAGAGTGATCCTGAAATATTTACTACGGTCATTTTCTCCCTTTCGATTATTCAAGAAGGGTAGTTGTCAGTTTCTGGCGAAAGAATGTGCTCTGTACTGGATAACCGCTTAGGTATAAGCCTGCCCAGAAAAAGTGTGGATAGTTAAAGTGACCGGCCCAAAATTGATCTAAATAAGTGTTGATTGGGCCGTTAAACTCAAATACAAACAGACAAACAAACATCTCAATCCCTGTCGCCCATTGACTTGCACGACTTTGTTCGGACAGACTTAGACCTTCTAAACGGTTTACTAGTACTCTCAGCTCATGCAGTCAAATCTATTTCTCCAAGCCCCAATAGGCGGGGGCCAGGAGATATATCTGAATTTGCCTGGTACACCATACATCTCAAGTAGAGTATTATATTTGTTTATTTGTTTGATTTGAGGTTTAACGTCCCCGTCAACACTGTAAAGGTCATTTTGGAGACGTTGCTTCCAATTTGTGGGACGTTTACCCGACCTTGAGATGAAATGACATCTCAAGCCCTGCCGCCCAATGAAACCAATAGGGTTTATTAGCATGGACGGGCCGACCGACTCGCGCCTCTATGGGCAGGCTTAGATCCTGTAAGCGGTTTACCAGTGCTCGTGTGCAGGTCGGTTTCAGCTCTGTGTGGAAGCATTAACAGCCCATCTAATTCTTCAAGCCCAATGGGTGGGGGAGAGTATTATATGGATATATGTTAATACTATATACAGTGAAATTCTGCTTTTAAGACCATCTACATTTGAGACTTATTCTGCTTTAAAAAGCTTATTTAGAAAGGTGCAGTTATTCTTTCTTCGTGAATTCTGCACACAATGTCCTCCTGGTCAGGGACCACCTTTAGAACTGTTCAAAAGTGGTCTTAATATAGGAATTTTACTGTATAACGACCATGTGCATCTTTTCTCCAGAAAGCATGCACAGATTGCCTGTTTGGATCTTTATAATCTTATGTCCGACTTTCAGTGTCCTTAGGTGCGGAGTCCTCATAAAGGTGATTCCGAGGGACAGGATGCATTGGCCAGAATTTCCAGATCTTACTGCTGGTTCCGATATTTAACTGCACACGTGGCGGGCGTTCAGCGTATGGCGTCCGTTGCTTTGGAAGCCTTTCGGGCTGAAAAGGCTGCACGACAGAGAGGTCCCTTTGACTGGCCATCATCTTCCAGCGATGATGAAGACCTTGAAGATTTTTACATTAAACAACCACGTGTCTTAGGGAGAAATCATTAAACCAAAAGCATTGGCGGTGATTTATGGATATCCATAATTCGAATTATGGATATCCATAAATTGATCTGAATTATGGATATCCATAATCCGAATTATGGATATCCATAATCCGATTTATGGATATCTATATATACGGATTAAATAGTAAAACGGCGCCCCATAGAATTGTGCTATTTGGAAACAAAGCCACTACCTCTCTCTCGTGTGACCCGCCCATAGGGACTTGAAGAAGTATATGGGCTGCATGATGCTTCCACGCAGAGATAATCCGGCCCACACACTAGTACTGGTTAACCGCTTGGAGAATCTAAGCCTGTCCAGGAACCGCGGTGGGAGGCGGACCGTCCATGCTAATAAACCCTATTGGTTTCATTGGGCGACAGGGCTTGACATGTCATTTCATCTCGATGTCGGGTAAAAGTCCCACAGAATTGGAAGCAACGTCTCCAAAATGACCTTTACAGTGTTGACGGGGACGTTAAACCTCAAATCAAACAAACAAACCTCTCTCTCGTGCGCGCGTGAAAACACCCGGAACGAGTGTTCGACAGCAATTAAATAAGCTTGAAGCTTTCATCGCAATCGAAATAAAATAAATTAGTATAAACTAACTTATTTGTAAAGTAACGGGGCCCTTGTTTCTCAACTAAGATGCCCCGTGACCGCAAATGTGTAACAAATATGTTGGTCACTCCTCAGTTTTCGGCTTACCTAAGCCGAAGGCTCCGTGGGAGCTATTATGATCACCCACTGGCCGTTGTCGTCCAAACTTCTGTCCACCCGTTCACAATGTCTTTGAAAGACATCACTTACATTGTAAACCACTGAACAGATTCTGACCAAACTTGGCATAAATTATCTTTGGGTGGTCTTCTCTCTTTTTTAAAAATCCTCCTGGTTGAAACCAGATGGCCCAAGTCTTCGATACATGTATTTTTGGGTTGAAGCTTTCTCTAGTGGACATCTACCAAGATTGTTCAAATTATTACCCTGGGGCCAAAAATGAAAGAAAAGATGTGCACACCTTGGCAAATTACTTTAAGAATCATTTACAAATTCTTAACAACGATTGGTCGTTTGTGGCATTTTCCAGGCAAGAATTTGCTCCCAACGGCAATAAATTCTTCAACTTAAGAACAGTATTCTTAATGGGATGAAATCGTTCCATCTGGTAAGTTCGTCCGTGGAATGAGCATCCCTCTAGACCCCACATTATATCCGGAAAATTAGGGTTTACTAGGCATTCATTTTCGGGCTTATTTCTGTTCAAAAATACTCAAGGAGGCTGTTCTAAAGAGCACCTGCAATCTATGTCAGACCCCTGTTAGAGTGTGGGTACTCATTAGGACCACCTTGATGAAGCTGTTATAAAATGCACCCACAATGTAAATTTGAGAGTAAAATAACACAGACGGTTGGTTCTCTTTAGAACCGCCTCACTTCGCACCACTTTCCTGGGCAGGCGTAGAACCTCTTAGCAGTTTACCAGTAGTCTCAGTTCTGCATAGAAGAATAATGTAGCCATATCTATTTCTTCAAGCGCCAACCAGCTGATGTAATAACATCCATGCGTACCCAAATGCAGATGAAGAAGATAAATAATGTTTATAATGTTAACATTAAACTACTGCTCAAAACATCACAACCAGCTCGTCGTGTCCTTTTATCTCTTGAGTCATTGTTCCGCACGTGCGCACGTGCAGTATTGGCGTATGCAGTGATTTTTTTACCCCTGCGTCCTGCGTCCAGGACGCACAAATAGGACTGAGGACGCACGATCATAAAATATGTGCGTCCGTCGGACGCAAATATTTCATGGGCGAAAAATCCAACTTTCGTTTTCACTGCTGTAAATATCGGCGGAAGTGATAAAATACCGCACTTTTACCGAACCTTCAACTGCCCAACGAGTCACCGAAAAATCGATACAGGTACAATTTAATGATCCAACCACAAGACTAGAATCCCCTCCATCCAAAATGAGCCCAAACATTCACAAAAGCAACTTCAATGCGAACATCAAAGTTTTCCGCCATCCAAATAGCCGCCCACAAACCAACTCTACCATTTTTCTGAATGTGATCGGTAAATGTGTCAAATGACGTCACCCGATGCCAGCAACCCTGCACGTGTTTAATGCCATTGTTTTATTTTAATGGGCTGTATCCCGTTCTTAAAAACAATGTTTGGAACCGGTAATAAAATATTTTCTTGATAGCTAAAAGGTTGTGAATGGAGGTATATAGAAAACAGCGCTTTGCACAGCCCCCGAATTATCCCCAGCAGCTCAAACAACAGCGTTCGACTTTTCCCTCCAAGCCGAGCGTCTGTTATTTGGCGCCAAAACATAACCATTCACGGTCCGTTTTTATAATGCATACATCTACCGTTAGATGTAGCTAATTGTCTGAGGTGCGAGTAAATCATTTTCACATTGATTGTGGATTAAATTTTATGATTGGGGAATAAACGCAAATTAGAGACATAACTTGACCATATTTTCACACCTCGTTCAAGTTGGCTTATCGCCAGAAATGAAAGACACGCACCGCAGGGCAATCATGTTTACTTGGCAATTATATGACAGGGATTAACAAAAGTGTCATAATTGAACTGTTATAAATACACAGACGGTTTGTCTCTGAATTGTCGACAAAGCAGGACAGTGTAGCACAATTATTGTGATTTACTTACTTTAGTTTTACTGCAGGGATTTTCCTAGTGCAACTTTGGGGCCGGTAATCGACCCCTATTTTTCCCAATTTAGAGACAGATATTCCCAAACTTTATAACAGATTTCCCAATTTCTGATGATGTGCTACATTTTGATATAAATTTCATGAAAATTGAACAAAAATTGACCAAGTTACAGCTGATTTAAATTCCCAAATATAAATATTAGCGAGCTGTTTTCCCAAACCCAGCGGCCCCTGGACCCTGATTCTGAAGGGTAGGAAAATCCCTGTACTGTAATTAAGGGCTCAAAAGACTGACAGCTGTAGACAATTCTAAGGTCAAAGTGCACCTGCCCAGCGCGATTTCGGACTTGTACCGGGCGGTCGGGCAATGGATTTGCCAGCCCCTGAACCTAGATAGCTGGTGTCCCAATCAGGGAAGGAAACGTTTGTCGATAATGGTTCGGAATATTATCTCCATTGTGCATGAAGTAAATTTCACGCACATGTGCGGTGCGCATTTATCGAAAACGAAAGTAGAAAACATTACGGAAAATAGACTAAAAAACGTACACTTTAGCAGGATTTCTTTGGGCTAGTAAACAACACAAGTTGATTGATTCTGTTCATTGCAAATAAAAGATAATTGACCGCATTATATGAGGGTTTCTTTTTGTCGAGTATCAAGTATCGAGTTGTAAAAGTCGAGTATCGAGTCATTATTGTCGAGTATCGAGTCAAAATTGTCGAGTATCGAGTGAAAAATTTCGAGTATCGAGTCACAAAAGTCGAGTATCGAGTCAAAATTGTCGAGTATCGAGTCAAAAAAGTCGAGTATCGAGTCAAAATTGTCGAGTATCGAGTCAAAAAAGTCGAGTATCGAGTCAAAATTGTACAGTATCGAGTTACAAAAGTCGAGTATCGAGTCAAATTTGTCGAGTATCGAGTCAAAAACGTCGAGTATCGAGTCAAAGTTGTCGAGTATCGAGTCAAAAAAGTCGAGTATCGAGTCAAAATTGTCGAGTATCGAGTCAAAAAAGTCGAGTATCGAGTCAAAATTGTCGAGTATCGAGTTAAAAAAGTCGAGTATCGAGTCAAAATTGTCGAGTATCGAGTCAAAAAAGTCGAGTATCGAGTCAAAATTGTCGAGTATCGAGTTTAAAAAGTCGAGTATCGAGTCAAAACTGTCGAGTATCGAGTTAAAAACGTCGAGTATCGAGTTGGAATTATCTAGTATCAAGTTGAAATTGTCGAGTATCGAATCAAAAATGTCGAGTATCGAGTTAAAAAAAGTGAGTATCGAGTTAAAATTGTCGAGTATCGAGTTAACATTAACACAATTCTGCAGCACGACTTTGCAGGTATGCGAGTCGTCTTATTTGAACAAGCAATGACTCAAAAATAATGGCATGTGTTTGTTTTATCCTAAAATATGTCATCATTTTAACAAGCTAATTTTGCTGATCTGGGGCAACAGTGGTCCTAAAGTGGTCTATTCCTAATATTTATAAATTTGGTATGCAACACATCTACACTGACATTTTTATTTTTCCTCTTTTTTATTGTTCATTTAAACCCTTTTTGTACAGGAAACACCAAAACAGTAATTAGTAAGCAAACAGTGCAGGCCCAGATCAGAAGACGCAGAACGACCTTCACTCATCACGAAAACACACCTATATAAATTTGACCCCCTTAAACCCCAGTTTTATGTAGTAAAACTGGGGGTTTGCAGGGGTATAAATTATTTTTTCTTATTTCTGCTCAAAAACATAGATTGTGGGTACTCGTTAGAACCGCCTCGTCGGGCGGTTCTAACGAGTATCCACAATATATATGTTTTGAGCAGAAATAAGAAAAATATCGAAATTTTTTATCTGAAAATTGTCATTTTTTGGTGGTAAGAATTATAAGGTATTTGTATAGGCGTGTTTTCGTAATGATTTGCAACATTTCAGCAAATTTTCAAGTAGTTTTTGAAGACAACACAACAAGACACCCCTAAATTTTGAAATGGACTTATTCTGTATATGGTGGAAGATTCCTTTTGGTACAAAATGGGAAAGCAACAATTTTCCGCTTACAGTTTAGGGAACAGCCATAGATTCTCTGTGGAAGAGCCTTTCTAGCAGTAACTGATAATGATTATTTAATACAGTGATTAGAGCCATTAAGAAACAATAAAACCTCAGCATCATAATCTAGAGCTGACCACAAGGGCACCTGTTGATTTTCCTACACAGGAGAGAATGGAATATTTTATTAACATTGTGTTGAACAGCAGATGCAGAATATATTCAGCCTATATGGCCGCTTGATGCTTTTATTTACTTCATCTATTTACAAAGCAGGCATGTCCATGAATGTATTTTTTTCATAAAGAACAATTTTACACGAGCCTTCTGCCACATCTGATCTGGGCATACCCTGTTTGCTAAGAACTTTGGCATAATGTTTTATTGAGCCAGTTGAAATCCAGGCACTACGAGTCTGCCAGCGCAAACGAAGTTTGTGGGGTGGGGGTGTACTGGATTCAGCTTTTGTGTGTGTGCGCGCATGTATCGATCCGAGCATCCATCCATCCCTCTGCGGACTCCCGCAAACGAAGTTTAGCGGGGAGGGGTTGGGGTGGGGGGAAGGGGTATACTGGATTAAACTTGTCTGGACTTTACAGTCAGTCCTTACCTACCCATTTCCTTCAAACGTCATACATGGCTTTGCATGTGAGACATCAGACGAGTTCGATAATCGTCAAAATCTGACGCGTATCATCGGAGTTAAAGCCCTTTTTACGGCCCCCCGCCCATCGGGGCTTGAAGAAATACATGGACTGCATGTTGCTTCCACGCAGAGCTGAAACCGACCAGCACACGAGTACTGGTAAACTGCTTAGAGGACCAAAGCCTGCCCAGGCAAAGCAGTATCAGAATATTATTATACCTACCTTTTGTGTGAAGTTACATAAAAAGCCATTGATAAATCTAGGTGCTAGCTAGAGCCATGAAAAAGTTTTCCCTATATAAGTCTATGTAAAAGCCAAAGGCCTCGGCGCAGGGGCAGTTTTGGCCCCAGGGCTATAAATTGAACACTATTGGTAGAGGTCCACTAGATGTAGCTTCATACCAAATATCAAAGACCTGGGTCTTCTGGTTTCAGTCAAGAATATTTTTCTAGGTTTTCCCTATATAAGTCTACAAATTATGGATATCCAAAATCGAATTATGGATATCTATGAATCGGGCTGAATTATTGATATCCATATTTCGAATTATGGATATCCATAGATCAAATAATGGATAGCCCTAGTTCGATTTATGGATATCCATAATTCGAATTATGGATATCATTAATTCGAATTATGGACATCGAAAATTCGGTCCATTTATGGATATCCATTATTCAATTTATGGATATCCATAATTCGTCTTGGCAAATAAATACAATAAATAATGACTGACACCAAAGGCTTTTGCGGTGAATTATGGATATCCGTAATTCGAATTATGGATATCCATAATTTGACTGATTTATGGATATCCATAATTCGAATTATAGATATCAATGAATCGAGGAATGGATATCCATAAATACTGTTTGTCCAGACGTGCGTTGGAATTTATTCATTTTGTTGGGAGCAGGCTCTTTGGATTTCAAAGCAAACTATCTTGCAAAATTAATGCCACTGACATCAGTTACAACCTGACCAGTAAAACAACATAAATAAGCCACTTAACAGACAATAAAAGTCAAATTAATGGATATTTCTCTGAAATAACTTAGCTTAATCTTTAGAGAGCTGGGGTCAGTCTGTGGCTTTTGGTGAAGCAGAGATTTAACCCATTTTGTACTGAAACCCCAAAACAGGTAGTTGGCAAACAGTGCAGGCCCAGATAAGAGGCCGCAGAACGCTGCATCTGATAAAGGCCTACAATGTTTGTAAACTGTTCAGCCCATTTCCAAATAAATTTTGAAGAAAACAAAACCTGACACCTCTAATTTTGGAATAGACTCACACTATATAAAAGGAGGAAGATGCCATTTGGTACAAAATAATTAATTATCAACATCCATACCTATATTTTCTTGGGAATATTCATGTGGTTAAATCTGCTTTAGACTTATGCTCTGAGTCTCATATTTGTTCCCTCTTTAGTAGAAGCGGAATACGCCTAAATCAAGCCAAAAAAAAAACATAAAAAACTAAGAGGGAAAAGGAGAAACAGAAAAAAAATATAATAAAATTAGGAGACTTGTACAAGTGTATATAACTTAAAATTTGATCTAGAAGCCTGAGATTATGACCATCTTTACTCGATACTCGACAATTTTAACTCGATACTCGACATTTTAAACTCGATACTCGACATTTTTGACTCGATACTCGATAATTTCAACTCGATACTCGACATTTTTGACTCGATACTCGACATTTTTGACTCGATACTCAACATTTTTGACTCGATACTCGACAATTTCAACTCGATACTCGACATTTTTGACTCGATACTCGACAATTTCAACTCGATACTCGACATTTTTGACTCGATACTCGCAACTTTACAAACCGTGAAACTCGCATTATATACTGAACCGATCTTTTTTGTACTTCCTTTTTTCCCCTCCAAATATTGGGACTCATACTTTCAGATTTGGGACGCACAGTTTTTTGGTTGAGCGAGTCCCAGGACGCATAGTTAAAAATTTGTAAAAAAATCACTGCGTATGTTGCTTATATCTCACCCAGTGAAAATATCTTTCGAGATAGTTTCGTTAAAACACTAAAACATGCATTTATATTTTATATTCTAACATTTTAAGTGTCCTTGTCCATCATTGTCAGTCCCTGTCAGTCCAAGATGTGTTAACGGGGAAGTACCGTATATTTTAGTGAAGAAATAATGAAAATAATGTTTGACCCCCCACCCAAAGTAAACCCCTGTTTTGCTATATAAAAGTGGGATCCAAAGGGATCAGAATTATATAGGCGTGTGTTCATGTTGCCTATACAGCTGTTTAAATAGACAGGTGATTTTAGAACTACAGTCGAACTTCGATGGCTCGAACACCGATGACTCGTTTACTATGGCTGAGTCAAACCCGTTTTTGAGTCCCTAGGGAATTCCTCTGCATAAGAAAAAGTGTGGGATAAATAAGGAGATTTTCGACTTTTATCTTGCAAATGTATGCTGTGTGTACTCATTAGAATCGCCTCAATGAGGCGATTCTAATGAGTACACAGAGCATACATTTATGTTACAGAACACCGAAAAGAAGTCCAAAAATACCCCTGTTATGTTTTCTGGAAGTATGCAACAGTGGCTCGAACTACCGCTGTTTCGAATACATTTCAATGGTCCCGAAGAGGTTCGAGCCATCGAAGTTCGACTGTATTTTAATCATCACAGAAGCGTTGAATCTATCAGAACCTCTATTTATACCAATTTCCTTTGATGATGGTCCAAATTTCTCGGTCATAGCGATGGACCACAACGTTTATATAGCATGAAGTCAGTACCCTTCATAAGTTCACTTTTTAAATGCTGCAGCTAAGCGTACAGATTTTTTTTCGACTTGTGCAGCTAATTATTGCGTACAGATGCAGCTAATCGTACAGTCGCTAGAATGATAGGCCCTGGATAAAGCAGTACTTTTTTTGAAGGGAGGCAGACAGAACAAGGAAATTGGTACTGAGATGTGCTGGTAAATGATTGTTTTATGTCTACGCTTATTTAGAATAAGTGTGAACTGGCCATAAGACAGACAAAATGTGAAAAAAATAACGGCTGCTGCGAGCGAGAATGAAAAAAATCACTGATGCAGCACCAAAATCATTTCACTGTGCAAAACAGGGTACATTATTATTCCAAATCGAAGCAAATTTGAAAAGGGAGGACTGTTACCTTCCCAAGCATGTGTCCTTTCCGGGTGTTAATACCGAATTGTATTGATTTTTAGCGTTTTTCATAAATATCGTGTAAAGCAGCTAACGATTTTTGAGCGTACAGTATTAGCAGCTTCCGATTTCAGATACTGTACGATGGTCAACTGTGTGGTAGGGGTCCACTAGATGAAGCTTCATACCAAATATCAAAGACCTGGGCCTTGCAGTTTCAGAGAAGAAGATTTTTAAAGATTTTCCCTATATAAGCCCATGTAAAACCAAAGGGCCCCTGTGCGGGGGAATTTTTAGATCCAGCTCTATAATTTGAACAATCCTGGTAGGGGTCCACTAGATGAAGCTTCATACCAAATATCAAAGACCTGGGCCTTGCGGTTTCAGAGAAGAAGATTTTTAAAGATTTTCCCTATATAAGCCCATGTAAAACCAAAGGGCCCCCGTGCGGGGGCATTTTTGGCCCCAGCACTATAATTTGAACAATCTTGGTAGGGGTCCACTAGATGAAGCTTCATACCAAATATCAAAGACCTGGGCCTTGCGGTTTCAGAGAAGAAGATTTTTTAAGTTTGCGGTGAAAAAAATCTATTTTTGGCTACTGTGACCTATATAGTCAACGGACCGGAACCATTTGAACTATTTTGAAAGGGGACCACCTAAGGATCATTCCTGTGAAGTTTGGTCAAAATACGATCAGTGGTTTAGGAGGAGATGTCGTTTGCAGAAAAGTTTACGGACGGACGCACGCACGGACGCCGGACAAAAAGTGATCCCAAAAGCTCAACTTGTCACTATGTGACAGGTGAGCTAATAAAAAATAAACAAGATGTGTTTGTGAAACACTGATGCCTCCGACAGCGCATGTTAAATATGAAAGCAGTGTCACTAAGCAACTAAAAGGTATGGCCAATGTTCAAGTGATAAAAAAGGAGTTCTAGGTCACAAGGTCAAAAATTATGGGATTGTTGAAAAGGTCTTGTGACACAGTATGGTACCACTAGAAAGGTCTTGTGACAAGGAGTGCACATGTGAAATATGAAAGCCCTACCACTTACAGGGTGTCCACAATTTGAGTAAAGCAAAATTCCCTGACTTTTCCCTGACTAAAATCAAATTTCCCTACCAACGTTTTTGATATTTTGCGCCTTAAGTTCTAACATCTGTTGGCCTCCTTCTCCCCTACAGCCAACAACCATTTCCTCCTTTTACAATACCAGCTGTCATTGTCTTACTCTTTAAATATGTTTTTGTTTGCTTTGCATCCTAATCTATCTATGTCAGCCTTAAGTTTCACTGAGTCATCTGTATCTCTAATTTCCCAGTAACAAACACAGCCATCTGCGAACAGTCTTATTTCTGAGTCGATGTCAGTGGAAATATCATTGATGTACAGCGAGAACAAAAGTGGACCAAGAATGGTCCCTTGCGGGACTCCAGACAAAACTGGAGCCCACTCCGAAGATTCACCATTAACAACAACCTGCTGTTTTATGTAGCCAAGAAAGGAATCTATCCATTTGAGGGTCTTTCCCCCAATTCCATAACCAAATAACTTAGATTTAAGTAGTTCATGAGGAGGGGTGTCAAAAGCCTTCTGGAAGTCCAGAATAAAGGTGTCCACCTGTCCCCCTTTGTCCAAGATTTTTGCCCAGTCATTAATAACTATGATTAGCTGAGTTTCACAACTGTGCCTTTTCCTAAATGCATGTTGTCTGTCTGACAAAAGTTTATGTTCGTCCAAGTGGGCCATGATGTTTGAGCAGACTATATGTTCCAGCAATTTACACAGAATACCAGTCAGAGACACAGGGCGATAATTACGGGCAAGAGCCCTATCTCCTTTTTTGAAGAGTGGACAGATGTTTGCGAAGAGCCATTCTTTGGGGATTTCACCCGTATCAAGAGACTGTTGAAACAAGTCAATAATGCCTTACTGGGGTTTAAGTCTTGAAGTAACTTGATCACTCCTGCAGCTGTCACAACAATATTATTCATGAATGGGGCCGAACTTCCAGTCAATGGAACCTCCACGAACTCAGTTTTATTAAACGCATCATTGAATTGACCAACTAGTTCCTCTGCCCTTTCAGAGTCTGATTCAGCAACCCCGTTCCCTCCTCTTTTATTTTATTAAGGGGCGGGATACCTTGCCTGTCTTTCTTCTGGCTATTGATGTATCTGTAGAAGTCTCTGGGATTTGCCTTTACATCACCTACCAAGTGATTCACATACAAATCATGCTGATTTTTTATATCAGTCTTGATTTCACGTCTCAAGTTTTCAAATTTTGTCCGAAGTTTACCACTTTCCGTCTTTTTTGCCTTTGCATGAATCTTATTCCTTCTGCGAATTTTTCTTCTTATCTCTGGGGTGATCCAGGGAATAGAAGATACAGACCTACTAGTTTTTGAGGGGATATGATTTCCGGCCGAAGTATGAATGAAAGAAGTTATCAAATCAAAATTCTCCTGTACAGACCGAGCATCTGAATGACCATTAAAGTATTTCTCCTTTGCAAATCCGAGTGCATTCTTCCTCATAGTTTCATAGTCACCTTTCTGATTTGAGTACACCTTCCTCCGAGGTTTCTTTATTGGTGGGATGTGAATTTTTAAATATCCGGAGACAATATCGTGGTCACTTAGTTTGTCTGGGGAATGAATGTCTTCGAATTGTCCTGGCAAAGTCGTAAGGATCAGATCCAATGTGTTCTTTTCACAAGTGGGGAAGTTAACAATTTGTTCAAGGCCATGATCGTTCATTATGTCAATTAATATTTGTCCTTCCGACTGACTCAGTATTGTGCCTTGTTTGCTGAGCCTGTCGGGCCAAGCAATGTCTCTGAAGTTGAGGTCACTTGAACATGTACAGCCGGGAGTTTTTACCCTTATGCTGCGATTTAATGCAATCCAGTTGGTCTTCAAACAACTGGAAGTCCTTGATCGTACCATTTGGTGGTGGATACCAACTTGCGACGAAGTAAGTTTTATTTGCAAAAACCTTAACCCAGACCGATTCGGTGTCATTTTCCAGTTCCATGAAAGGCAATTGAGGGATGTCTCTATGAATGAGCAACACCACCCCACCGCCATGAGAATTCCTATCTTTTCTGTAGACACAGTACTAACAAGTTTCAGGGAAAAGCTCAGATGTAGTAATTGAACTGTCAATCTTTGTTTACTGAATAGCAACGATATGAGGTTGAGATGTATGGAGGAAAGCTTTTCTCAGACCCAGACATATTTGCATGAAATGCGGCCCTGCCCATCGGGGCTTGAAGAAACAGATGGATTGCATGATGCTTCCACGAAGAGCTGTAACCGACCGCTCACGAGTACTGCTGGTAAACCGCTTAGAGGATCTAAGTCTGCCCAGGCAAAGCGATGCGAGTCGGACCGTCCATGCTTATAAACCCTATTGGTTCCATTGGGCGGCAGGGCTTAGGATGCCATTTCATCTCAATGTTGGGTAAAAGTCTCACAAATTTGGAGCAACGTCTCCGAAATGACCTATACAGTGTTGAAGCCGGCGTTAAACCCCAAATCAAACAAACAAACAAATGAAATGCTGAATCCTATTTTCTGGGAAAAATAAGAAGACCTGTCATTCAGATTAGACCAAAAGATGCAGATAAAATGATAAACAGTGAAGACCCTGATTAGACTGACAAGAAGCAGTCTGAACTGGGTCTGCACTATTTGCTTAGACCAGGACTGCCCTTAATCTAAGGATCATTTCTGTAGATGTGAAAAAAAAAAAAAAAAAAAGATAAATAAATGTCCAAGCCTCCGTGACCTAATTGGTAATAGCGCTGACTCACTTAGCCTCACAACGCTGTGGTTCAAGTCTTGCTCAGACCACATGTGAGAGGAAAGACCAGTAGTTTCTCTTCGGGTACACGGTTTTGGCCCACAGGCTGACAATAAGTCAAATAATCTTTAAAGGACTACGGAAACAATTTTACTTTTAATCAAATATTGTTCAGTCATAAGAATCCTGCGCATCCCCGCAGAGCTTAGTCTGTTAACCTTACAGCTATCTGTGTAAACCGCTTAGAGATAAAAATACCTCCAATATGCATGTATTCCGCCACTCTACGCTGCTTATCGGTGAGTGACGTCACAGTTCCCATTCCATTGAAGAACGTGTAAAGATTAATATTTATTTCTTTGCATTACGCTTTTATTTTCTGGAAACAAATACATTAACCCTTCTCTTGCTGAATATTCAGATTAGCCACACCCATTTCTGACTTTGAACCAATCAGATTAGTTGATGTAATGTATTCTTACAAAGCTACAAACTTAATGTCAAACAGTGTATATCCTGATCGTCAGAAGCCATCTGATCTGGATGTACACTGTTTCCTAAGATAGGGATTGTCGCGAACAGCATGATAAGAGTTAATATGGCGTATTGTGTAGCATTTGGGTGCACAAGTAAACATTCAAAAGGATGTGGGATTCATTTCTTTGCATTCCCAAGTGATCCTAAACTACGACAACAATGGGTGTTTTATTGTAAAAGAAACACGACCGAAGACTAAATTTTTCAAGTGATTTGATTTGAGGTTTAACTTCCCCGTCAACACTGTAAAGGTCATTTGGAGACGTTGCTTCCAATTTTGTGGGACTTTTACCCGACATTGAGATGAAATGACATCTCAAGCCCTGTCGCCAAATGAAACCAATAGGGTTTATAAGCATGGGCGGTCCGACTCGTGCGCACCGCTTTGCCTGGGCAGGCTTAGATCCTCTAAGCGGGTTACCAGTACTCTTGTGCGGGTCGGATTCAGCTCTGTGTGGAAGCATCATGCAGCCCATATATTTCTTCAAGCCCCGGTGGGCGGGGGCCGTATTTTTCAAGTGAATGTAACGAAAGAGACCCACAGAAAATGGCTGAATTTGGATACCCAAATGCAAGGCCGATGTTTTAAGTGGGTGTGTGTAGGTTTCTGACCGTAGAAGAGGCCCCACTTTGCCTCAGGCTACTCGCACGCCAAGTTAGCGATGTCAGGGTTCGCACTAGCGGTCGCCAAAGTCGCCAAATGCGAAAAGAAAATAAATCTGGCGCAAATCTGTGTCATTTGGCGAAAACTAGTGGCGAAAAAAACTATAAAAAAGTAAAAGAAGTCCCATCCCGGTTATTGTCGACTTAAGCCGTTTACTGACACGTGTATTTTACACCTTTTCTTCCACCTATTAAATAGACGACAGGACTGACAAATCCATTTCCCGTCTGACCGGGCAACTGCACTTTGACCTTATTACGCCCGGTTGGACAAGTGCAAAAAAAATCGTCTATAACGGTCAGTCTTTTTGAGTCCTTAAATCCGGTAAAACTATACCAGTAAGTAAATCTCAATAATTGCTGCACTGTCAATTCAAAGACAAACCATTTGTGTATTTATTACGGTTCAAGTATGACACTATTGTTAATCCCTTAAATATAATTGACACCCTGCGGTGCGTGTCGATAAGGTGTGAAAATATGGTCAAGTTATGTCAATCATAAAATTTAATCCGCAATCAATGTGAAAATAATTTAATCGCTCCTCAGACAATTAGCTACATCTAACTGTAATAAAAATGGACTTTACTACGATCTCATGTATGGTTATGTTTTGGCGCCAAATAGCAGACGCTGAGCCGGAAAAGGCGAACGCTGTTGTTGGTTATTGACACGGAGCTTCTGGGGATAATTCGGGAGCTGTGCAAAGCGCTGGTTTTCTATCCACCTCTATTCACAACCGTTTAGCTATCGAGAAAATATTTTTTACCCTGTTCCTAACGTTTTTTTTTTTTTAATGAAATAGATACACACAATGACATTAAATACGTTTTGGGGTGCTGGGGTCGGACGACGTCATTTTCCGATCCTGTGCAGCTAAATGGTAGCATTTGTTGCATTTTAGGGAGAGAGGTAATGCCGCTGGAAGACGGAAAACTCAAGCAATCTAAATGATTTTGGTCTGTGGATTTTGCAAGACAGCATAGATGACTGGTTTGACGTGTGACCCTGTTGGTTTGATCGAAAAACCTGGGGTCTTTAGGCGCAACTACAGCCCATTACACACGTCCATAAAGGCCACAAAAGGACAGTCCGTCTGTGCATTTAAGCTTCAACCCTTTAAGTGCCAACGAAAATTGTAGAGCAGATCTTTTTTATCCATGTTCTGCATTTTGCGAAAAAGTTTCTTCAACTGGCTCAGGTTTTAAGATTTTGCCTCAAAAAAAATTAGATTGGCGAAAGTGATGGCGAAAGAAAAAAAATCCTAGCGCGAACCCTGGATGTAGACCCGGATAGTCTCACCCCGGGTGTTTTTTTTTTTCTGCACGTTTCTTTGTTTTCGGATATGCTAAGAAGATTAGCCGACAACTGAATACTTTCAATGCAGCGCAGAATATTCACTTATTTTATGGCCGTGGCATCTGATATGGGCCTATACTGTTTGCCAGTTACCAGTTAAATGGGTTAATGATCATGTGTCCGCTGAGGTGTTACGTGATGTTTTAATCTGAATTCTATCATTCTTTTTAGCACAACTCACTGAAGCTCCCGTGGTGTAGTGGCTATGCTTCTCGCCTCAGAAACCAAGGGTCGCGGGTTCGATCCCTGGCTCCTGTAGAGTTCGGATTTTTAAAACAGAAGTCCTGTCCCCGTATGTCCTTAGCTGATGGTTGGACGTTAAACACACACACACACACACACACAAACATCATAACTCACTAATTTGTAGTTATTATTGTTATTATTATAGCTCATGTGCGGCCCCCGTCCATAGGGGCTTGAAGAAATATATGGGCGACATTATGCTTCTACGCAGAGCTAAATCCGGCCCGCACACTAGTACTGGTAAACCGCTTAGAGGATCTACGTAAGCCTGTCCAGGAACCCCGGTGCGAGGCGGGCCGTCCATGCTAATAAACCCTATTGGTTTTATTGGGCGACAGGGCTTGAGATGTCATTTCATCTCAATGTCGGGTAAAAGTCCCACAAAATTGGAAGCAATGTCTCCAAAATGACCTTTACAGTGTTGACGGGTACGTTAAACCTCTAATCAAACAAACAAATTATAGCTCACGTGTTGGTATCTTCGGTTGTTGGTTCACTGCTTGCTGAAGTACAGCCTGAAGTGGAAAGGCGGCATAATGACAGTCTTTGTTTGTTTTGGAGTTTAACGGCCCAGTCAACACTATTTTAGGTTATTTTTGAGCCGGTCAGTTTACCTAACACACTTCCTGGGCAGGCTTATACGTAAGCGGTTAACGAGTACAGTGCGCATTCTTTCGCCAGAAACTGACAACTGCCCTTCTCGAATCATCGGAAGGGTCAGAATGACCGTAGAAAAGATTTCATGATCAATCTCCACGAAATAATGTTGCCGACCCCGGCAGGTATCGAACCCGCGCCTTCCTGATTAACGCGCATCCGACTGAGCTACCAAGATCGGCACATAATGACAGTCAGCGTCTTATAAATGGCACTGATAATACTTTATCTACGTCAGTTATTTGAGCTTGTGATGCTAGTTTTCAAATCAAGTGGAGACCAATAATGTTTATAATAAGACAAATGCCAAGAACAAAACAAAAACAAACAAACAAAAAAAAAATACGGCGCCAACAGTGGGCGCTTTGCAGAGGAAACTTCCAAGCGGGTATATATATTTGAAACGACTTCGTGTCAACGTTGATGCAACAACGTGACAAAATATCCGTGTAATATTATTTTGTTTTATATTTGCTTTTATTAAAATATATCGATGTTGGATGAATGTAAAAAATACTGAATGGAACCTATGTCCTAACATGCCGTTCGAAAATATTTTTTCAATACGCTGCATTAATCAAATCGACAATTCTGTACAAAGAAGGCAGTGCCATACTGACCAATTTGTATCTTGCATCCTCTGTGTTCCACTAAGGCCGTCAAGAGGAGTCTTCGGCTTCGTCCTGCTGCAACTCAGCGGGCTCAAACCAGACCCGTGCGCTGAGAGGGGGTTGCGAGGGTGCAAAGCATCCCCCGTACTTATTTGGAAATTATCACACATTCTATAGATTTTTTATCTATGTGCGCGTAAGGGGCCTGCGATTATATAATTATATATATGGCTGTATTTCTGGTATACGCTTCAAGCTCGCTTGCATTTTGTTATTTATTTATTTATTTTTTAAATCTTTGTTTTCTGGCCGAATTTATGTACATCTCCGTTGGTTTACTATAGCAAAGTGGGAATATTTACGTCACTACACCACGTGATTCGGCAGCTGATTAATTATCGGAATTTTCTCACGCACACTACACTAGCAGACAAATGCACATGTTTACCTGGCTACTATTTATTTATTACGCTGTGTATAAATCTCGGAATTTCAGCATCATGGAGTGTTAACTTGCGATTTTAAGATGTTATTTATTTGAGAATGATTTCCCGTGTCCTTTAAAGAACCGTAAAACCGAACAAAAAATGTCCTGGACACCACAAAAGGACTTATACCTCTGAACATGAAACAATTGGTGAAATACGCAAAGAGATAATGGTTTCACCTGTCAGATTATGCATTTCGTGCACATTTGTTTGTCCGAAATTGATGACATCACAGCCACGCTGCAGGATGCTAAAATTAGTGCTGTCTATTAATAGTTCATTATTGGAATTTGTATAAACGCTATTGCAACTGTAGCGTGTCTATAATTATGCATGACTGCCTCGTGCTTATTGGATTAACGGTGAGGAGATTACCTTTATAATATGAGGTTTATAGCAGGGCGCATTTAATTGGCGTAAAGGGCAATGCACGACGCAAAGAGGGACAAAAATTTCATATTTTAGGGCACCGGGGGGGGGGGGGGGGGGGGGGGCGCCCCGCATTTCCACTTTATGGCAATTACTACTACACAGTAATCAAGTAATTACGGCAGGGGTCTTAACCTGCACAGGAGATCAGAATCAGAATTGTTACTGGTGACACGTCAAATGACATTCATACACCATATGACTCATCCTGCACAGGGGGCCTCCAGTTAACGTCCCCGATCCAAAGGACGGTGCATTTTTTGGCATTCATCCCTGTAAATGATGCCAATGGAATGTGTTCGGACACCGAAATAATCACCGCCTCCGGGGATCTAGCATTCAGAATTGGTACTGGTGACATGTCAAATGACATGCATACACCAGAAGAGGCAAGTGCACTAACCACTGAGCTATGGGAACAAGACAATTCATCGACAAGACAATTCATCGACACGGGTTTTGGAGACAATTCATCGACACAATTGAAGACAACTCATCGACACTTTTTGAAGACAATTCATCGACACATTATTATGTTGAAATTATACACTAGTTGATAGAATGAAGACACTGTTTTGAAAATAAAATTATCTTTTATCACGTTTATGATCAAAATAACGAATTTAGAAACATTTAATTCAATAGTTTGGCTTATAGACCCTTTTATCCGCATAAAAGAAAATGTATACGGAACTTGGTCAAATATTATTCAAAACTTTCATAATCAAAATAAAAAAGATGGCAAGTGAAGCTTGATTGTGAGTTACATGTATGTTTGCATTTTTCCCCTAAATTTTCAGCATTAAATAAGATTCTGCTCAAATCGAAACGATTCCAACGATAACGCCTAACGTTTATAGGCAGAAATATGAAAAGTAAACATAATCCCATTCAATACCATATACCCCAAAACGGGTACCCTGGCAAACAGTGTAGGCTCAGCTCAGACGCCGCAGAACGGGGCGTCTGATCAGGGCCTACACTGTTTGCAAAAAGTTCAGCTATTTTCCAAAACAAATTCAGTTGAAAACACAACCTGACAACCCTACATTTTTAAATGGACTCATGCTATATATAAGGAGGAGGATTCCATTTGGTACAAAAATGGTTAAACTGAACTTTTACCCCTAAAGTGGGATTAATCAAGGTCCATCGCATAGGCTTATTATCTAGATGATAATTCACCGACACGGTTTATATCTCATGATCAGAATTATGTATCTAAATGCGAATTGTACAAATCTCGAGGCTAAATTATCCTTCAACTCCAGTGGTCGTACTATCAATACTGCCACTACATAGCACTCAGCACCCTAAAAGCTACATGCTATCCTCAACTACTTTGAGACAGCTCCCCGACAGTCACTGTTTTGCGACATCAAATCAGACGAGGCAAACTAATGCGGTTAAAATGGTCAATAAGCCAAAAGATTGAATTAATTTTTTCTAAATTCGTAATTTTGATCATAAATGTGATAATAGATAATTTTATTTTCAAAACATTGTCTTCATTTTATCAGCTTGTGTATAATTTCAACATAATAATGTGTCGATGAATTGTCTTCAAAAAGTGTCGATGAGTTGTCTTCAATTGTGTCGATGAATTGTCTCCAAAAACCGTGTCGATGAATTGTCTTGTCGATGAATTGTCTCGATTCCTGAGCTATCACACTCCTATCACCAGTTACAATTCTGACTCTTAATATAAAAACCTGCAAATCAAAGACAAATGTCCACTGGCTTTCTAAAATCACACACAAACGTTCACCGGCGATAAAGACGCAAAATGGGTAAGCCCAGGATTACGTCATTACGTCAATTTACGATATCTAAAGCGAAAGTAGACTAGTTTCTTTGTAAATGACACTCTGTGCGTGTCAAGTAGATCTACCTCTTTCAGAATGTAGATAAACCACTAGGCCAAATCAAGACAATATTAGCCCAAAGCAATACTGCAGAACAATATGGAACTTAGTTGTTGTCGGCGTTTCGACAAGTCAGCTAGCCAGCTAGGAAAGAGAAATGAAATGGCGCCTTTCCTTAATAAGAAGAAACGCAAGTTTAAAACGAACCGCAAAGCACCCAAATTTGGCATGGGTGCAACGATTCGCCGAATTACGCATCCTAGCTATCTATCGATACTGCGTCACCCTCATAATTAAGTATTATGCGAGGGATGCGTGCACGAGAATAAAAAGTAAAAAAAAAAATATTTATAGTGAGCGTTAAAAAAAGAACTAGAGCTGTCAGTGAAACTGACTAGGGCTCCGGCAGTGCCATCAGAGGACAAGGTGGAGCGTGATAGCTCAGTGGTTAGTGCACTTGCCTCTGATGCTAGAGGTCCCGGGTTCGACCCCCGGCAGCGGCGATAAAATTTCGGTGTCCGAACACGCTCCATTGGCATCATTTGCAGGGATGAATGTCATTAAGTGCACCGTCCTTCGGATCGGGACGTTAACTGGAGGCCCCCTGTGCAGGGAGAACCATCCCCTGTGCAGGTTAAAGATCCCTACCGTAATTACATGATTACTGTGTAGGCTTTCATCCTGCAAAACTGGAGTGTATGTAATATACACCTGCGGTAGTGGTCAAATGTGACCGACGCAGTATCAGAGATAGATAGATAGATAGATAGATAGATAGATAGATAGATAGATAGATAGATAGATAGATAGATAGATAGATAGATAGATAGATAGATAGATAGATAGATAGATAGATAGATAGATAGATAGATAGATAGATAGATAGATAGATAGATAGATAGATAGATAGATAGATAGATAGATAGATAGAGGAGTTGGATTTTTTTCAAAGGGCCATAACTCTTAGACTATTGTAGCTAGGGTTACGTGACTTGCCATGTAATTGTGTAATGATATTGTGACCTTATATCTAAAGTTTTAAGTTGATGAATGTGAAGGTTTGTAAGTTATGAATGAAAAAACGAAAGGGAATTACTATATGGCAACTGTCAATAACTTCAGCTTCATTTTCATTTGGATATCTATATTGGGTTTGAAATTAAGATGAAAACAAAAGACGAAAAAACCTGATTTTTTTTTGTTTTTTCAAAAGACAATAACTTTCAGAGTATTATAGCTCGAGTTCAGTAACTTGCCATGAAACTGTTTAATGTTGTTGTGATCTTTCATTAAAAGGTTGAAAATGTGGTGTTTGAAGGTTTGTAAGTTATAAAGAAAAAACATGAAAAAATGTTGATGGACAGACGGTCAGATGGACAGACAGATGAACGGGTGGATGGACGTGCGGACGGACAGACAGACAGGGCATTACTACACGTCAACTGTCAATAACTATAGGAAGCTTTATTTGAATATCTATAGCGGTTTTAAAATAAAGACGAAAAAAGACGGAAAAAGCTGATTTTTTTTTTAAGTTTGTCAAAGGGCCATAACTCTGAGAGTATTAATGTTACAGTTACGTATTTTGCCATAAAATTGTGTAATGATAATGAGACCATGTTTTTAAAGTTTGAAGTTGATAGGTTTGACGGTTTGTTAGTTATTAAGAAAAAAAAAACATGAAAAATGTGGACATTTTTAAGTTTTTCAAATGGCCATAACTCTGAGAGTATTGTAGCTAGAGTTACGTAACTTGCCAAGAAATTGTGTAATGATAGTGTGAAAGATTGAAGTTGATGCGTCTAACGGTTTGTAAGTTATTAAGAAAAAAACATAAAAATGTGGATGGACAGACGGACGGACGGACGGACAGGGTGGTTACTATAGGGCACCTATAAATTTGCGGGGCCCTAATGATAGTGGAGGGCGAAAAAAAAGATGTTAGTCTTTCAGTGTTAGAATAAATGAAATTTAAAAGCAGATTAAAAATTTTATTACTTTCTATGGCCTTAAGTGATTGATCTTGCTCACTTCTCTCTTGAAGGAGTCAATCAGTGTCAGAATCAGAATTGTTACTGGTGATACGTCAAATGACATTCATACACCAGGGCCTGTGATATGGGAAGTTAGTCCCTAGCCCTAACCAAAGAGGTAAACTAAGCTACACAATCCTCAGCACCTTCAGCTGTCGAAATAATCGTATCGGGAAGGGCATTCCAATCTCTAATGGTTCGAGTGAAGAACGATTCTTTATAAATGCCAGTTCTTCCACGAAGGGTCTGAAACGCCATTTAATGGTGCTTTCTACAGTGCCTAGCTGGGGGAACAAGTTCATCTGTTGGAATGTTGGCAGCACCCTTTAGACCTTTTTTAAGAGTATGAGCCTACTGTCTCTTCTCCTTTTCTTGAGAGACTCCCATCTTAATTTTCCTAGAATGCCAATCATGCTCCCAGTTTCAAAGCAGTAATTGCTTGTTACAAATCTGGCAGCTCTATTCTGAACTATTTCAATTTCTTCATTAAGGACCACTCCACTTGGGTCCCAGATCAACTACCATGTTCCAAGATTGGGCGAACAAGTCCCTTATATGCTGTCTCTTTCACATCTTGAGGACACTGACGAAGATGTCGCCTCAGAAACCCAAGTGTTCTATTCGCCTTTGTACACATGTTGGTAATGTGCGTATTCAAGATAGACATAGAATATTTATTTTCTGTCGAATACGGTAAACATATAACATAAGCCCAGTAGAGCTTTTACTTCAACAAACAGTTGTAAAGCAACACAAACAAACAAACATATCACAGTGCATGCAATACAAGTTTAAACATTAATTACAGAGGTTAGAATAATTTACAATGAGTACATACCACAGTTAAAATAGCCATAGGCTATACTATTTTAAAGAAAACTTGGGTATATAATGTCTGATCTCAATAGGAGTCTGAGCTTAGTTAGAAATGTTAAAGAGTCTGAGCTTCATATGAAGTGTAAAAGAGAAATTTTAGACCATTTTTTTTTTTTTTTGAGAAAAATAAAATATAAACATTTAAATTTAAAAAATAATAGAGAGTATTTAAACTAAAGATGACAAAAGAGTCAAGATATAGCTGATTGATTTTTAGTGCGGCCATTTGGTCTGTGCAGTCCATTATTATAAAGTCTCTTAAGCACAAGACTTTGTACTCAAGCCGAAAAAGCGAACAAGAGCGTACGGCATATTACCGGTACAGACATGAAGAACTGACGGAGGGGCCAGTATCGCTAGGAGAGGTGTCCCCCTCCAGAGAGTCATGTTGGTCTCTTACCATAAAAAGAAGCCTCCGTGGTGTAGTGGTTAGACTACTCGCCTGGTAAACCAGGGATCGCAGGATCGATTCCGGGCTTCTCCAGACTTTCGGATGAGTCTTTAAAAACCGTGGTACCGTCTCCGTATGACCTTAGCTGTTGGTGGGACGTAAAATTCAAACGCTCACTCACTCACTCTTACCATAAAAAAGTATGAGCTCAAAAGGCTACAAATAACTTACAACCATGGGCCTGCAGCTGAAGCCAAATAATTGATGTATGAGCCTGCAGCAGCCATACTATTATCCGATGCTGTTCACGGAATTGAGCATTCTACGGAACCGAGGGTGGGGTTCTGCTAGCCTCAGTTAATTAGAAAGGCAATTCTAGATGCGTGGCGCCTCGGATCTGAAAGACCTCAGTCCATACCTTGTAGTATTTGCTCTGGGAATATCTGCTGTCTTGTCGCTCCTTAAATTACACTTTGATGATTTTAAGATTCCTAACAAATATGTTCTATAAAAGGGTTATCCTTTGGAAGCAAGGAATACACCACAGAAGTGAAAAAATAGGGAATGTACATGTTTTCTGGGCCAGACTAGCTAGTTTCGGCCAATTAGGCCTCATCAGTGACCCTCAGATATTTTCAAAATTCCACAATGGAATCAATGATCCAAAAGGACAAGAAAATATAATCTACACTATGATGTAGGGCAGGGAGACGTTTTACCGCCGCCACACATTCCCACACACCAGCTGTAGTGAAGTTAAATATGTTCTATAAAAGGGTTATCCTTTGGAAGCAAGGAATACACCACAGAAGTGAAAAAATATGGAGTATACATGTTTTCTGGGCCAGACTAGCTAGTTTCGGCCAATTAGGCCTCATCAGTGACCCTCAGATATTTTCAAAATTCCACAATGGAATCAATGATCCCAAAGGACAAGAAAATATAATCTACACTATGATGTAGGGCAGGGAGACGTTTTACCGCCGCCACACATTCCCACACACCAGCTGTAGTGAAGTTAAATATGTTCTATAAAAGGGTTATCCTTTGGAAGCAAGGAATACACCACAGAAGTGAAAAAATATGGAGTATACATGTTTTCTGGGCCAGCCTAGCTAGTTTCGGCCAATTAGGCCTCATCAGTGACCCTCAGATATTTTCAAAATTCTACAATGGAATCAATGATCCCAAAGGACAAGAGTCGGGTGACATTTCATTTACAACGTTAAAAACTTCGCAGGCCATTTGTTTGAGCCTGCGTACCTGCAGAGCGTACATGCAGAGGTTGAGTATTTGTGGAAGTGAGAAGGTCCCGGGGTGAGGGTGACTAATCATCATTGGTGAATCTCAGGGCCCTCTCTTGGATTTTCTCAAGTTTGTTTGTTGTGCTGGTTGCACTACAGAAATGCCAAGCCAATGGGCAATAACTGAAGTTTGAAACTAAATGAATTGTAGATGACAAGTTTTCCTTGCTTTGATAGGAAATTGCCTATGCGTTTTAAGACGATATTAACACCCAGCAGGGTCACACTGTCATCACATTTGATACTCGCCTGGCCAATCTGGAAAGAATCAATACGATCATGAGTGATCTTACCAATACATATTGTGTGGAATATGTCGGGATTGGCTTTCATTAAATTGTTTTCGAACCAGGTTAATAGATTGTGACTTTCTTGTTCTAAAACTGATTTCAGAGTCACAAAGTATTTATGGATGTAGGACAAAGTATTGTCATCTGCATAATTGTATAAAATACAGTGAATAATAAAGTAAAATATGTCATTAATAAATACATTAAATAAAAGGGGTCCTAAAATGAACTCCTGGGGGGACGATTTTAAATAGTTTTTCCCATGAGCTGGTATATGACCCCAGTCTAACCTTTTGAAATCTGTCACTCAGGTAACTGTCCACGAGCTCGACTACCTAATTGGACAATCCATAAGATCGTTTAAAAGTACAATATCTACAGATGACATATGCAATAAAACAACAGTCAGGGGAAAGAAAGAAAACCTGTGGTAATCTATCTGTCTATCTATTTCATATACTGCCATACGCCCGCGAGGACATTCTAGGCAGATGCGCAGTCGAACACCGTTAAAAGAAAAGAAAAACTAAAAGCAGATGGTGAAGGGGACAAAAGATGATATGTTAAATTAGTGAAGATAGCTAAAATCAGGTTAAAAACAACAACTTATGGATATAAGATCTGGAGTGCAGCAGCTCACTGATTGCGATCTTGAATGATTCCAGGTCCGGTGAGCCTCCAGCGGCTTCAGGTAGGGCATTCCACTGGAAAACAGCCCATGGAAAGAATGAGTACTTTGGTGTCTCTGATGGGGGCTGTGGGTTAATTGTATTGATTCCTGATCATTGTCTTCGCATCTATTTTGTAGTAATCTCTAGTTGTGTGGAGTTGACGGAAGGTCAAAAAGTGACAGTGCCTTAAGTTTTCCTTAGCAAGAGGTTGTATGTGTTTGGGGAGGGGCAGATCTACATAACCGTGGACGATTTTATGAAAAAAGAAAACAAAAGAAAGAAAAAAAAAAAAAAAAACAGGCAAAGGCGCCCATCTGTCCGTCTCTGCTCTAAGGTTCTCCAACCAAGATACTCGACCATGGCAGTTACGCTTGACCGGTAATTACATATGGTCCAGCGTGCTGCCCTACGTTGGTCTTTTTCCAGCTGGTGTATTTTCTCCTTAGTAAGGGGGTCCCAGATGGGGGTGGCATACTCCAGCTGAGGGCGGACCAAGGTGTTGCAGGCAGTCTCTCGTACCTTAGGATTTTTGGTTTTGATATTTCTTTTAATCTACAGAGGCATATACCTTGTTGAAACTAAGGGGATTATTAAGGCTGTGGCGATTGATATTCTTGGGCCGCTCGAAATATGAAGGCATCGGCACTGCAACAAGGCCATATTGTATTTTGTAAAACATCGCGAGGGGCGAATCATAGCGAAGGTTTTCAAGGGAGCGCCAACCGAGGTTGCCCAGCATCGTAGAAACACTACCATAGGTGAAGTATCTGTTGCCCTCTATGTGAGATTGGTTCAAGTGTAAAAGAGTGAAGAACATTTCAGGGTGATTTACTTTATATGTTGAGTTGAGGTTTTACGTCATCGTAAACAACATTTAGGTCATTTTGGAGGCTTTAATTCCAATTTTATGGGACTTAATCGACACTGAGATTAAATGGCATCTCAAGCCCTGCCAAAAGGGTTTATTTATTGTACGGTTTGACTCGCACCCCATTGCCTAGAAAGTCTAGATCAGATCCTCTAAGAGATTTACTAGTGCCCAGTTGTGGTTCATTATTTTTCAGAGAGATGTCATATAGCTGGGATATTAGTCCCTTGTGAGCAGATGAATGACCTCAATTCATATCTAGCCCAGCGTGACCCAGTAATTTTGCCTTATACCTGGAAAACTATGTGATGGAAATAAGACTATTTGATCACCATTTGCATGTACCAGCAATATAAGCTGGAATTCGATTATTGGTCTCGAAATGTATATGAAGTTAAGCATGACCTATATTTCATGGTTCACTGACTTTAAAGATCATATCGGGAGTATAACTTCCGGGTGACCTAACGATTGATATAGAAGTAGTTCGATCACGAACCGTGGTTAGCCAATGGTTAAACAAAGTGTGATCGAACTCAGTCTGGTTGAGAGGCGGGAATGTCGTGACGTCACCCTGGTCCAACCAGACTAAAGCGTTGGTTTTTCTGGTAAACAGTTTACAAGATGGCGGTAAATTTAGATAAAAAGCCAACTCAGTACTTTTTTTTTGTGTGTGTGTGTGTGGGGGGGGGGGGGGGGTCCAAACAAATTATTGGATGACTAGCAAAGGATGAAATAACTCGTTCGGAATAATTACTTGCATTAAAAAATATGAAAAATTGCAAAAGTCCAGGAAATGGTGGTTTTATTCTGAGTTTTTAATTTCTTCCGGTTAGTTACGGGTGTTTTCATTTTAAGGTCTCTTAATTACGGTTCTAGAACTGAGTCTTTGTCTGTTACACAACAACAGGGAATTATTACCCAATAAACCAAAATATCTTTTAAAGAACTGGAAGTAAATTTCACTCTTAAACGTTATTTGCAAATTAGCTTCATCAGTGATTTATTTCTGGTAGGTTTATCGATGAAAATATTCGTTTAATTTACGTTATTTTATTTGTAACAAAGCAACAAAATATACAAGGTTTGCTGCTCTCTATAGATTTTCATCAAGCGTTTGACTCTGTCTAATGGAAAGTTATCTCCAAGACTTTAGTTTATTTTAATTTTGGACCCTATATGAAAAGATGGATTAAGCTCTTTTCAACGAGACTGGAGGATTATGTCCTCCCGGAATAAACTACAGACAAGATACTAAAATTGTGGACTCGAACATTGTGGCTAAGTTTCGTTGGTCCGATGAACCTCAAGTCTACGAGTGAGTGATTTGTAAATAGGATTCAGTGTTGTTTCTATACTATTATATTCATGTAGACCGGTTTGGTACCCAGACCATAGGTTTCTTGCAAATAAGTTTAATGAGTTTGGGACTGGAGGTTGTAGGTACTGTGGCTTGGTTACGCCGGCCTTTATCTGCATATTCCGCTGCTTGGGTACGTTGTGTATATAGAGATCTGTCCTGTTCTAATTATGACTATACATGACTATGACTATACATATTACCCTAACCTTTCTATCTAATACTTTGCTGGTCTGAATTGTATTTGGTTCCGAGGTATGGATAATTTCTTTTGGGTATTAAAAGCCTCACTTTCCCTCATTTGAATGTGCAAAATCGAAGGCACCAAATTGCAAGCTGAACATTCGGGGCATTAAGCTCGAAATTGAAAAAAATAAGTTGGGGAAGAATGTTGTGCTAAAGTCCAAAGTCGCGTCCATGGCAACCCCGAAGATCACCGACTACAGCCGAGAATCTCCGTGTTCTTTGTCTTGGATTGCCGATTACAGTAGAATTTCAGTGGATCGAACCCCGATGGCTTATTTGTCATGTTCGAGTCAAACCCATTCTTTAGTCAGCAGGGAATTTCTTCAGATACGGGATAGGGGTGGTTTAGGGACACACACACATATATATATATGAATGTTTATCTTGCAAATGTGTGTTGTTCGGTTCGTTCTCATTAGGATCGCATCGATGAGGTGGTTCTAATGGGTAAACACAGCATGAATTCTGTTATAGAAATAATGGGATGACCCAAAAATTTACCCGGTCATGTCTCCTGGCATTAACCCGTTAATGGCTCGAACCAACCCTGTCTGAAACAGGTTTTTGTGCTCGTATTTGAAGTTCGACTGTAGGCAGTTCTGACCTTCTATGCTTTTTAGAGGGTACCATTTAGATATCTGACTCTTTTTCAGCGCGAATGAAAACCAAAAGAAGCACGAGTGGCGAAGCCCAAATGAAAATACACCATTCAGAGTACATTGGAAAACTGAAAACTCAGATCTTTTATACTAAAAAAAAACCAAATTTTCTGTTCATTTCATATTTATAACAGACGTGAAGGCAATGATCAGTAATCCATACAATTATCCCACACCTCCCAACAAAGACACCAGAGAGAACGAAACACGAACATGAACAACAAAGCCCTACTGGAACCATCGCCAGCGGAAAGCCAAAATGACAGATGCTTTACAACAAATGGCTACTTGGCTATCCAAACCAAAAATATATAAGCGATACACACATTCAGAGACGAACTATTACAAAAATACACCTTGACAGAAGAACCGACTTGGAACGGTCAGGACGATTTTACGTGATCTCAATCATCGCCATTACTTCTTTCGTGGCTTGGGCAATCAATTTGTTCAGTCCGCATGAAGGCTTCGTAACTCATCAGTGTTACATCTCAGATAACATAAAATCAAACAATTACAGCGATGAAACAACGGTGAAGACTCAACCGTATGCAATAACTGAAATGCTAAAGATGTAGAAAACCAATATTTAGACTCCGATGGGCCCAACCAAAAATAGAGCACCAAGTACCAGCCAACGTTACCTAGTAAGCCTTAACGTCATAGAATCTGATGCCTGACTCTTCGGTGTGCAATTAAAGAGGGAAGCAAACTTATCAACCGTGAATGGGTTAACCATTTATGCGGTCTGTCGTATAACATTTATGTTGTTCCCAATCCTTTTATATCGAAGAAGTATTATTAATGCAGTTCTAAAGCGTCAGTCGGAACCACTGGGAAAAAAATTTCAGTGGCGATTTTACGTCGATTGAGGTGTGTATTAACCCTGATCCTGCTGAATATTCAGTTTAGCCACACCCATTTCTATCCTTGAACCAATCAGACTACTTGATGTAATTTATTCATACAATTTCATAAACTGAATGTCAAACAGTGTAGATCCTGATCAGATGGCTTGTTCAGAAGCCATCTGATCTGGATCTACACTGTTTGCAAAGATAAGGGTTGTCGTGAACAGCAGGATAAGAGTTAACTGTTCTTGATCTGGGTATATAATTGAGTGTAAACTACTATGGAATAGGTGACACCTAATCCAAAGAAAATTCCCGTGGATTATTTTGAAATCAGACCAGAAGTTTCGGAGTTGAAGTTATTTAAAGCAAATTCTACCATAGCGCGCCTATATCACTGGTAAAGGCAAGCGCGCAGGGTAAGGAACAAACCCTCAGGATAAGGAATTTTTTTCCGCTCGGGATAAGGAAGAAAATGGCGGAATCGGCATCACATGTGCAGGTTTGTTGTTGTTCTATGTCTCGTGTTATGGTTACTGGTCAATACGGCTGCTCACATTAGCTTCACGGAAGACACATATTCACACTGGTAAAGGCAAGCGCGCAGGGTAAGGAACAAACACACCGGATAAGGAATTTTTTCCGATCAGGATAAAAAAGAAAATGGCGGAATGGGTATCACATGTGCAGGTTTGTTGTTGTTCTAGATCTCGTGTTATGGTTACTAATCAATACGGCTGCTCACATTAGCTTCACGGAAGACACATATTATTCACAAATTTATATTCGATGGTCCGAATTCGACAGTTACATCCAGTCAAACGGAGAACCGGACACAGTGGAGCTACTCCACCGCGAAATCTCATTATTTTACATGAAACGCTCTTCTGGGAAGATGGCATGCACTTTTTTGTTGGTTGTAGACATACACATGATAAATCGGACTGTTGCAAATACGATTTAAGGAAATGTGAAATTAGAAGGCACGCAGTGAGAAATCCTAGTTCAATTTTCAATACAACGCCAACGGGCAAGGAAATTGGTACAACGCATGTGATAAGACACAAAATTTTCCGGAGAATATGGTTGTTGTATGGTCGTAGAACTAGGAAATTTCCATCTCAGATTAGGTTTTCCGATATGAACAATTAGTCCTACATAGTTTAAAGCACCAATTGTGATCTTTAGGAAACGTTCAAAGTTTCTGTGCATTGGCTTGGCATGTGCATTGCTCTGGTTTTAGCAATGTACCCCCCCCCACCCCCCCACCCCCCCACACACACACATACACTATGAATCTAGGACGATTTGACCCGGAGAATGTGGTCCGTAAAACTATATTGGGTAGGACAACTTGGCAAGGCTAATATAATGTCCTGTGCAAATTGACATTTAAATGTTTTGGGTTTGTTTTCAGTAATGCCTCTTGGTTTGTTTGTTTGTTTTAGAGTTTAACGGCACTGTCAACACTATTTTAGGTCATTTTTGAGCCGGCCAGTTTAACTATCCACACTTTTCCTGGGCAGGCTTATACGTGAGCGGTTAATCAGTACACTGTACATTCTTTCGCCAGAAACTGACAACTGCCCCTCTTGAATCAGCGGAAGGGAGAGAATGACCGTAAAAAAGGTTTCATGATCAATCTCCACGAAAAAATGTTGCCGACCTCGGCAGGTGTCGAACCCGCGCCCTCCTGATCACCATCAGACGCGAATCCGACTGAGCTACCGAGGTCGGCATAATCATTCAGTTACCAATACATGTACATACTTTAATATTTGCCTTGCCCATCGGGGCTTAAGAAATAGATGGGCTGCATGATGCTTCCACGCAGAGCTGGAACCGATCCACACACGAGTACTGGTAAACTGCTTAGATGATCTAAGCCTGCCCAGGCAAAGCGGTGCGAGTCGACCCGCCCATGCTTATAAACACTATTGGATTCATTGGGAGGCAGGGCTTGCGATGTTGTTTCATCTCAGTGTCGGGTAAAATCCCCACAAAATTGGAAGCAACGTCTCCAAAATGACCTTTACAGTGTTGACGGGAACGTTAAACCTCAAACCAAACAAACAATAACTGCCTTATATCCGACGACGAACTGCGTAAAAGGGCCTGTTAAGATTATATCTGCTCCCCCCCCCCCCCCGGAACATTTGTTTCATAAATGTTGTATGTTGATTGATAGCCAAAGGAGTTATATGAAAAGATACAGCTTCAAAGAAAAGCAAATCATTAAAATGTTTGGTCATTCACAAATAAGGTATGTTTTTACCATGAGTTTACCCCTACCCCCAGCTGATTTTGACCAAAATTGCAAAATTTGTCACCTTTATGGCTTTCGAAATATAATAGCCTAGCCTTGCCTATACATATTTTATATTTTGTATACAGATACAGTTTTGATATGTTAACATGTGGTGAAAATATATATATAAAAAATGAACTGTGAACTCTGTGTTTATTTTTTCATAAATTAATTTTTGCTCATTATCAGAAATGTCAACATAAAATTGCCATAACTCCGTTCATAGTAAAGCTAAATATATGTTGTTATTACTCATTTTCTTAGTTAGAAACCAAGGAATAATTTGATACCTGTTTCATTTTGATCCTGTAATGTTTTATTTTTCGTATATCTCCATGATGACGCAAGTGGGTGGGGTAACAAGATACGACTCACTTAGTGTACAAACGATGAGCAGTGCTACCTGATATATCAATGCGCCAATTGAAACCGGGTTTCTAAGGGCACTTTCTATTGTCGTTTTCTTTCGAAGGGGTATACTTTTATCACACCTTTCTTACTATTTTCGTCACAATTTATTAACTCGATACAGACACATCAAACGTCAAGTTATTCTGAAAATACTTGAAGACGAAACAACTCGTTTCTGTGTATGTTTCCATTAACGACGCCTGTTAGCAAGTGAAACGTCGCACACTGAAGAGGATTTGAGTGAGGGTCAAAAAGAAGCCAAATCATATCAGGCCCTTTAATGACCATGTAATAGGTATGTCTCACGAATTTGGCGAAGTTATCTACCTTATTTTCAGCCAAAAGAACAAGCATACAATTTTCTACCAGAAATACTGCATGGAAAAATACATCATTTCTCTAATTCATGATCACGATGAACACAATCCATCTATCCCCCATAGGGGATGATTATATTGCTAGAACCAGAGCAATGCGCATGCCAAGACAATGCACACAAACTTTGGACGTTTCCTAAAGGTAACAATTGGTGCTTTAAACTATGTAGGACTAATTGTTAATATCGGAAAACCTAATCCGAGATGGAAATTTACTAGTGCTACGACCATACAGCAACCATTTTTCCCCTGAAACTTTTGTGTCTTATCATATGCGTTGTACCCATCTCCTTGCCCGTGGGCGTTGTATTGAAAATTGAACTAGGATTTCTCACTGTGGGCCTTCTAATTTCAATTTTTCCTTAAATCGGATTTGCAACAATCCGAGTTATCATGTGTATGTCTACAACCAACAAAAAAGCGCATGCCATCTTCCCAGAAGAGCGTTTCATGTAAAATAATGAGATTTCGCGGTGGTGTAGCTACACTGTGTCCGGTTCTCCGTTTGACTGGATGTAACTGTCGAATTCGGACCATCGAATATAAATTTGTGAATAATATGTGTCTTCCGTGAAGCTAATGTGAGCAGCCGTATTGATTAGTAACCATAACACGAGATCTAGAACAACAACAAACCTGCACATGTGATACCCATTCCGCCATTTTCTTTTTTATCCTGATCGGAAAAAATTCCTTATCCGGTGTGTTTGTTCCTTACCCTGCGCGCTTGCCTTTACCAGTGTGATATTATTCACAAAGTTATCTTCGATGGTCCGAATTCGACAGTTACAGCCAGTCAAACGGAGAACCGGACACAGTGGAGCTACTCAACCACGAAATCTCATTATTTTACATGAAACGCCCTTCTGGGAAGATGACATGCACTTTTATGTTGGTTGTAGACATACACATGATAAACCGGACTGTTGCAAATACGATTTAAGGAAAATTGGAAATTGGAAGGCCCACAGTGAGAAATCCTATTTCCATTTTCAATACAACGCCCACGGGCAAGGAAATGTGTACAACGCATATGATAAGACACAAAATTTTCCGGGGAAAGTGGTAGTTGTATGGTCGTAGCTCTAGTAAATTTACATCTCAGATTAGGTTTTCCGATATTAATTATGAGTCCTACATAGTTTAAAGCACCAATTGTGACATTTAGGAAACGTTCAATTTTTTTGTGACTTGCCTTGGCATGTGTATTGCTCTGGTTCTAACAATATAGATAGATTGGGTTCATCGCGACCATGAATTAGAGAAATGATATATATGTCCATGCAGTATTTCTGGTAGAATATTGTACAGTTGTACGTTTGTTCTTTTGGCTGAAAATAAGGTAGATAACCTCGCCAATTTCGTGAGACATACCTTTTGCATGGTCATTAAAGGACCTGATATGATTTGGCTCCTTTTTGGCCCCCACTCAAATCCTCTTCAGTGTGCATCGTTTCACTTGCTAACAGGCTTAGTTAATGGAAACATACAGAAACAAATTGCTTCGTCTTCATGTATATTCAGAATAACTTGACTTTTGATATGTCTGTATTGGGTTATTAAATTATGGCGAAAATAGTAAGAGAAGTGTGATAAAAGTATATCCCTTCGAAAGAAAAAGACAATAGAAAAAGCCTTTGGAAGCACCTGATTATATAGGTTTCAATTGGCGCATTGATATACCAGGTAGCACTGCTAACCATTTGTACACTAAGTGAGTCATATCTAGTTATCCCACCCACTTGCATTATCATGGAGATATGCGAAAAATGAAACATTACAGGATCAAAATGAAACAGGTACCAAATTATTCCTTGGAATAATTCTAACTAAGAAAATGAGTAAAAACAACATATATTTATCTTTTGCTATGAACGGAGTTATGGCAATTTTTAAGTTAAAATTTCTGAGAATGACCAAAAATTAAGTTATGAAAAATTAAAAAATAAACACAGAGTCCACCTTCCTTTTTTCACCACATGTTAACATATAAAAACTTTATCTGTATACAAAATATAAAATATGCACAAGCATGGCTAAGCTGGTATATTTTGAAAGCCACAAAGATGGCAAAATTTTCAATTTTGGTCAAAATCAGCTGGGGATATGGGTAAAGTAATGCTAAAAACATACACTGTTTGTGAATGACCAAACATTTTTATTGTTTTGTTTTTCTGTGAAGTTGAATCTTTTCATTAAACTTAATTTGGCTATCACCATAAAACATTTATGAAACAAATATTCAGTGGGGGCGGGGGGCAGATATAATGGGAAATCTTACCAGGCCCTTTGTATAAGGCAAATAATAAAGTATGTTAATGTATTGGTAACTGAATTTTTATGCCGGCCTCGGTAGCTCAGCCGGATGCCTTTCTGACTGGTGATCAGGTTGACACGTGTTCGAAACCTGCCGGGGTCGGCAACATTCTTTCGCGGATATTGATCATGAAACCTTTCTCTACCTTCCGCTGATTCAAGAAGGGCAGTTGTCAATTTCTGGCGCAAGAATGTGCACTGTACTGGCTAACAGCTTACGTATACGCTTGCCCAGGATAAATGTGGATAGATAAAGTGACCGACTCAAAAATGAGCAGGTCAGTTTACTTAAACGTAAGCGGTTAACCAGATCGATCATTCTCCACGAAAGAATGTTGCCGACCCCGGTAGGTATCGAACCCACGTCCAGTCCGACGCGCACCCGACTGAGCTACCGAGGCCGGCCTAGAGAGATAGGGGAGACAAAACATATACTACTGACAAGAAATAAGGAAGTTTATCCGAAATTATCTTTGGAACACATCCTAACAAGGGTTTGTTTTACAAAATCCTAAAAAGTATGTTGTGGGCACATGTTAAGAGTTAATGAAAAATATCACAATGTATACACAAACAAACAAAACCAACCATTTTAAGTGTGAAAAGGTAATTTAGAAAGCAAGGAAACATGACCGGTCAACAAATTAGTCAGCCAGTTAACCAAGTGCTAATTGATCTCGTCCAACAAGTTTAAACAAATCATTAAATTTATTTTTTTTGCATAGTTATCAATTATTATGTCTTTGCTACTAACGATTTTGGACAGTCGTAATATCACAGGTTTAAAGATATAGTTTTTGTTTGATTTGAGGTTTAACGTCCCCGTCAACACTGTATAGGTCATTTTGGAGACGTTGCTCCCAATTGTATGGGACTTTTACCCGACATTGAGATGAAATGAGATCTCAAGCCCTGCCGCCCAATGGAACCAATAGGGTTTATAAGCATGGACGGGTCGACTCGCACTGCCTTGCCTGGGCAGGCTTAGATCCTCTAAGCGGTTTTCCAGTACTCGTGTGCGGTCGGGTTCAGATCTGCGTGGAAGCACCATGCAGCCCATCTATTTCTTCAAGCCCAGATGGGCGGGGCCGTAAAGATATAGTTTAAGAACAAAATAAAATTTCTAATATATTTTGATTAAAATCTTCTTTAAAATGTTCCTTCCACAAGCATTACTGAAAACAAACCCAAAACAATAAATTGTCAATTTGAACTGAACGTTATATTAACCTGGCCAAACAAATTGTCCAACCCAATATTTTTATCTGTCCAAATTGTCCTAGGCCGAATTGTCCTAGGGTGAATCGTTCCGGCCACATCGTCCTAGATTCATAGTGGGGGGAGGGGGGGGGGGGTATTTTTATATTGCTAGAACCAGAGCAATACACATGCCAAGACAATGCATACAAACTTTGAACGTTTACTAAAGGTCACAATTGGTGCTTTAAACTATGCAGGACTAATTATTAATATCGGAAAACCTAATCTGAGATGGAAATTTACTACAGCTACGACCATACAACTAGTACTACCATTTCCCCCGGAAAATTTTGTGTCTTATCATATGCGTTGTACACATTTCCTTGCCCGTGGGCGTTGTATTGAAAATGGAAATAGGATTTCTCACTGTGGACCTTCCCATTTCCAATTTTCCTTAAATCGTATTTGCAACAGTCCGATTTATCATGTGTCTGTCTCCAACCACCAAAAAAGTGTATGCAATCTTCCCAGAATAATGAGATTTCGTGGTTGAGTAGCTCCACTGTGTCCGGTTCTCCGTTTGACTGGCCGTAACTGTCGCATTCGGAACATCGAAAATAAATTTGTGAATAATATGTGTCTTCCGTGAAGCTAATGTGAGCAGCCGTTTTGATAAGTAACCATAACACGAGATCTAGAACAACAACAAACCTGCACTTGTGATGCCGAGTCCGCCATTTTCTTCCTTATCCTGAGCGGAAAAAAATCCTTATCCTGTGGGTTTGTGCCTTACCCTACGCGCTTGCCTTTACCAGTGTGTATATAGGCAATGGAAAATAATTGTGTTTTATTCTGCAACAAATCACAGCTCGGAAGAGCGTGGCGAGTGATGTCATTAAAAACTGCCAATTTATGACGTCACTAGTCGATTTTCTCGCATCGAAAACGTTAGAAAAGGATATATGTTTCAGTCAATAATTTTAGCGGGGCTCTTCTAACAATGGCAAATGGTTGTGAGATTTTGAAGGAAACAACAACATTATTGCCGATTTTCAGCGTGTTAGAATCGAAATAGACCAGCTCTTGTATGTGATTTGTTGAGCAATAAATCACAGTTTGTCGGTCGATTGTAAGCAGATAAACCAAGCGCGCTACGCGCTCATGATTTGATCTACTTTACAATTGACCTCCAAACTTATTTATTACTCAACAAATCACAGCTAGAGTTGATCTATTTCATAAACTGACGACGGAGGCACGTACGGGCGCACGACGGAGATGCATATCACTATCGTTTATCTATTTTTAGCTCTGATGGCCATCTAATTCTGTAGCACAGAACGATTTGAGCTATTTATGATGGAGGGTCTTCTAAAGAACATTTCTGTGATATTATTCCAAAATCTTTCCACCAGTTTAGGAGACAAAATCGTTTCAAGTTTTCTATATGTTTTAGCTGTTGAGCCATTTTGATCCATGGAGTGGAACGGTCTGATCAGTTTTGGTAGAGGATCATCCAAGGAACATTTTTGTGAAATTCGACGAACAGTACAATTTTAGCAATTTTGATGGCGAGCCAAACAGAGAACATACCTGTGAAATTATTTCAAAACCTTCCTACCAGTTTAGGAGTCATTTAAAGGGTTCTTTGTTTTTAGATCACCTGTAGTCGGCTTATGTCTCGGCCTGTTGTCCATCGTCTGTCGTCCTTCGATTATCTGCCTTAGTTTTTTACATTTTCGACATCTCCTCCAAAACCCTAGTCCAGTTGAACTGATACTTGGTGAGAGAGGCATTTGGGCGACATAGAATTTCAGAATTGCTTAAATCGTTGCATGCCGACATCAGTGAAAGCCACCATGGTGGCCATCTTGAAACTCTTTAAACAACATCGCCTTCCAAACAAAAAGTCGGGATTGAGCTGAAACTTGATGTGAGGTATCTGGGTGACACATGGACATTCAGAATTGCTTAAATCACTCCGTTTCGTTATCGAAGATGACCGCAATGGCGGCCATCTGGGAATTCTTCAACCAGCATAAGCTCCCAAAAACTTGATGGGAGGCATGGAGATTCAGAATTGCTGAAATTGTTCCATTCCGTTATCTCAGATGACTGCCAAGGCGGTCATCTGGAAATTCTTCAAACAACATCACCTCCTAAAGTCAGAATGAGCGGAAACTTGATGGGAGGCATCGGGGCGACATGGCAATTTAGATTGCTAAAATCCTTCTGTATGGCAGCCATGGTGGCCATCTTGAAATTTTTCAAATGACAACATCTTCTGTGTGAGAATGAGTTGAAACTTAAAGGATGTCATTAGGGCGATATTGTGGTTCAGAAAATTGTCAAAAATTATTCCGTTCCAATATCAAAGATGGCCGCCATGGTGCCCATCTTAAAATTCACCAAACGACATCTCATTGAGAACCGAAAATCAGAATGAGCTTAAACTTCATGAGAGGCGTCAGAATTGCTAAAATTGCTTCCTTCCTATGATGACCGCCATGGTGGTCATCTTGAATTTTTATGCCCCCAACTTCGAAGAAGTTGTGGGGGCATATTGGTTTTGCCCTGTTCGTCCGTCCGTCCTTCCGTCCTTCCGTCCTTCCGTCCTTACGTCCGTCCCACTTTTTACTGCATAGCATAACTTTAGAACCATGGGTGCTAGGTTTTTGAAATTTCATATATGGATTCCTCATGAAAAAATAATTGACCCGTGTTTTTTTTCTCGTCAGGATTATGCCCCTTTTTTGAGTTATGCCCCTTTGCAAAAAATACTATGAAATCTTGTAAGCAAGATATCTCAAAAACTGTTTGAGCTATTGCCCTGAAACTTTACATGCTGGTTGGGGATGATGAGTAGATGAACTGATTAACTTTTGAAAAAAATCCGAAATTTTTTTCTTGAGTTATGGCCCTTTGAAATTTTTCGCGTTTTAAGTTTGTAAGCAAGATATCTAAAAAAACTATTTGAGGTTTTTCCCCGAAACTTCACAGACTTGTCGGGGATGATGAGTAGATGAACTGATCAACTTTTGAAAAAAATCCGATTTTTTTTCTTGAGTTATGGCCCTTAGATTTTTTTCGTGTTTTCAGCTTGTAAGCAAGATATCTCAATAATTGTTTGAGCGATTGCCCTGCAACTTTACAAGCTGGTTTGGGATGATGTGTAGATGAACTGATTAACTGTTGAAAAAAAATCCTATATTTTTTTCTTGAGTTATGGCCCTTTGAAATTTTTCGCGTTTTAAGTTTGTAAGCAAGATATCTCAAAAACTATATGAGGTTTTTCCCCAAAACTTCACAGACTGGTTGGGTATGATGAGTAGATGAACTGATTAACTTTTGAAAAAAATCCAATTTTTTTTCTTGAGTTATGGCCCTTTGATTTTTTTCGTGTTTTCAGCTTGTAAGCAAGATATCTCAAAAATTGTTTGAGCTATTGCCCTGAAACTTTACAGGCTGGTTGGGGATGATGAGTAGATGAACTGATTAACTTTTGAAAAAAATCCGAAATTTTTTTCTTGAGTTATGGCCCTTTGAAATTTTTCGCGTTTTGGCGTCCTTCCGTCCTTACGTCCGTCCCACTTTTTACTGCATAGCATAACTTTAGAACCATGGGTGCTAGGTTTTTGAAATTTCATATATGGATTCCTCATGAAAAAATAATTGACCCGTGTTTTTTTTTCTCGTCAGGATTATGCCCCTTTTTTGAGTTATGCCCCTTTGCAAAAAATACTATGAAATCTTGTAAGCAAGATATCTCAAAAACTGTTTGAGCTATTGCCCTGAAACTTTACATGCTGGTTGGGGATGATGAGTAGATGAACTGATTAACTTTTGAAAAAAATCCGAAATTTTTTTCTTGCGTTATGGCCCTTTGAAATTTTTCGCGTTTTAAGTTTGTAAGCAAGATATCTAAAAAACTATTTGAGGTTTTTCCCCGAAACTTCACAGACTTGTCGGGGATGATGAGTAGATGAACTGATCAACTTTTGAAAAAAATCCGATTTTTTTTCTTGAGTTATGGCCCTTAGATTTTTTTCGTGTTTTCAGCTTGTAAGCAAGATATCTCAATAATTGTTTGAGCGATTGCCCTGCAACTTTACAAGCTGGTTTGGGATGATGTGTAGATGAACTGATTAACTGTTGAAAAAAAATCCTATATTTTTTTCTTGAGTTATGGCCCTTTGAAATTTTTCGCGTTTTAAGTTTGTAAGCAAGATATCTCAAAAACTATATGAGGTTTTTCCCCAAAACTTCACAGACTGGTTGGGTATGATGAGTAGATGAACTGATTAACTTTTGAAAAAAATCCAATTTTTTTTTCTTGAGTTATGGCCCTTTGATTTTTTTCGTGTTTTCAGCTTGTAAGCAAGATATCTCAAAAATTGTTTGAGCTATTGCCCTGAAACTTTACAGGCTGGTTGGGGATGATGAGTAGATGAACTGATTAACTTTTGAAAAAAATCCGAAATTTTTTTCTTGAGTTATGGCCCTTTGAAATTTTTCGCGTTTTAAGTTTGTAAGCAAGATATCTAAAAAACTATTTTAGGTTTTTCCCCGAAACTTCACAGACTGGTCAGGGATGATGAGTAGATGATTAACTACAGCTTTTCTTGTGTAATTTCAGCATTACAGCCACATAAAAACAAGATATCTCAATTACTGTTAGGGACAAGCAGTGTTAGGGTCAAGCAGTTGGGGGCATTGTGTTTCATAAACACTGGCTCTAGTTTTTAAATATTTCCCCAAACCAAAAGTCTGATTGAGCTGAAATTTGATGGGAAGCATCAGGGAGACACAAAGGACCAGAATTGCTAAACTCGTTCCGTCCTGATAACCAAGATGACTACCACGGTGGCCATCTTGAAATTCTCAAATTACATCTCCATAACAGAAAGTACGAACGAGCTGAAACTTGAAAGGAGGCACTGGGGCGAAATGCAGATTTGAAATGGCCGGAATGGATCTCCCTCCTTGAAATCTTTTAGAGGGCATTCTACACCCTCCAGTCTGTACCAACAATCTTCTTTTGAATAGAAGTGATGACAATGCTCAGGAATCGATACATTTACCGAACGCCTCCCACCCAAGACACCAAAGGGAAAGAAAACCAACATAAAACAACTTCACTATTATTAAGAGGAATGGGTAAACCTTCAGGGGAGGCAACTCCTGCAAAAGTAGTTTTGTCTCCCATGTCAGTTGGGGGCAACTCTTAAAGTAAAGAATTTGCTCCTTAGGGAGCAAATTCTGTCCTTTAAGAGTAGTCCCCTTTTCCGATGGGACAGGTCTTATAGAAAAGCGAACTGGAAGTCCCGAAAGTTGACCACCATTGAAAAATGGCGGAAACATGTGTCCGGTGTTCCCATTCTCCTTAAAACGTCAGAAGCGGTCAGCCATCAGGACAGCTACTTTCCCACAAAATATCCAAACGGCTATCCAAAATAAAAAATATGTTAGCAGTACATACATGCAAAGACTCACTATAACAATAATAAACCATACAAAAGAAACGTTTGTTTGTTTGTTTGTTTGATTTGAGGTTTAACGTCCTCGTCAACACTGTAAAGGTCATTTTGGAGACGTTGCTTCCAATTTTGTGGGTCTTTTACCCGACATTGAGATGAAATGACATCTAAAGCCCTGTCGCCCAATGAAACCAATAGGGTTTATTAGCATGGACGGTCCGCCTCGCACCGCGGTTCCTGGACAGGCTTAGATCCTCTAAGCGGTTCACCAGTACTAGTGTGCGGGCCGGATTCAGCTCTGCGTGGAAGCATCATGCAGCCCATATATTTCTTCAAGCCCCTATGGGCGGGGGCCGCCAAAAGAAACGTCTTGGAATGGTCAGTAAAAAGCCTTTTTCACAAAGTGGCTTGAATCGATTTTATGTGGCCACAATCCACGCCCTTGGTTCCGTCGTGGTTTAGACAAATGAGCCCCGCCAAGCGAATTAGTGTCTTCGAGCATTCCGTCATGACAAATTTTAACTGCGCATGCCCAGCCATTCAGAGGGGCCAGGGATATGGCTTTCTGTCTGAAGGTTCCTCTTGATTCACTGCTTGTATGAGCGAGCAGCGAAGGTTCTGGCGAGACTGCGCGGATGCGCAGGCTCGCCTGAACCTTCGCTGCTCGCACAGGCGGTAAGTACCAAAATCGCTTGACGGGGCCCAAATAATTGGTCTAATTTTGAAAATGTTTATTTTATACGCTAAATAGGGCTGATTTCGCGATCAAGTTGATTTCGTATTATATACCTATTTAGCGAAATCAACCTATAAAATTAACATTTTCAAAAATAGACAAAATTTGTTTTTGCATATTATTAAGACTGTTGTTGCACATTTATGCGCCAAGTTTCGAGTAAAAATATTAATATTTAGTTTGCTTCTGAGGGGGTAGGGGGAATCTATTTTGCCACTTGAATAAGCGTAATCAATTCATAAAATAAATATTGAAAAAAAAAAAAACTATCACCAAGGATCTTCTTTATGCATTATACATTTCTGAAAATATCAACATTTTTAGCGGATACTCAACCCACTTATATAGGTTATAAGTTTTTATATTTGCAAAAATGGTCTCCCACAACCACTGAAAATGTAAAATTGCTATATCTCAGTAGGACATTTCCTATATTACAATCATTTAAAATGCGCTTGTTTTAACCCTTAACCTGCTGTTCAAGACAACCCCTACATTTGCAAATAGTACAGATTCAGATCAGATGGCTGAAGAAGCCATTTGATCAGGATCTACAGTGTTTGTCATTCAGTTTATTTAACCTGATCTGCTGGTAGTCCTAAATGGACGTGGCTTATTGAAATATTCAGCGGGATAAAGGTTAAAGGCATTTATTCTTGATTATTGAGGACTATCATTTCAATACATAATATTATGTAGCCCTCAGTGCTGACTGAAGAGAGGTCCTCTGTCTTCAACAAGTAATGGGCCTCCTTGGGGAAAATCAAAAGTTTCCTAACTGTTGACTAGAGTGTACATTATTGCTTTTCCGTTAAAGTGCCTTAGTCAGGGGATTTAACTAGAGATATTAATCACCCTATTAAGGGCCGCCTTTGATCTGCTATGGACAGTATATCACAAGATGCAATAAAATAATTATGAACACACGATGTGTGCTTCTGGTACAAGAATAAATGCCTATGACTGTAACTGAAAATGTATGGCATCAGGGACGTCTTTCAAAACATTATAGTAGTAGGGTCAATACTGGCATAGTTGCTCATAGAAATTGTGATTTGTGGATATGTTTTGCCAATGTGGGCTTGTTTGCTGAGTATCTGTACTTTTATAAAATGGAATACGAAACTGTCATTCCAGCCGTCTTGATGCTGTGCAAGTTCAAGGTGCAGCGGCAAATCTGAATTCACGACGGTAGCTTTGGCACTAAAAAGTGGCTGTTTTTCAAAGTGGATTGCTGAAAAAGTTAACTGGTTAAGGTATACTTTTCTGTCCATTTCTTTGCATGTGACTGGATGTACATGACATTCCAACAGGTGTCAAGTACTGGTGTTTTGGGAGTAAATTCACAGGATCTGTCAAAGTGAGGTTTGTATGTTGTTGATAACGATTCAAAATGTTAGTGTGGCGCGGAGAAAAACGTGTTGCGATTAACTGTCCCCTGACGCCTATACTACTGTGCATATCAGAAACTTGTAAGTGTCGCCGATAGTCCCCCAAAATATCGAAAAAATATACGTATATTGGGTCCCGGCACAAACACAGTTTTTCGGTACTTACAATAAAATGCTCGCTGTGGTGGTTTAATAAAATGAGTACTCACAGTCTATGTTAGAAGCAGAATTAAGTGAAATATCTTGAGACAGACAGTTTTATTCCTCGTGGATAGTTAATCAAAACGATAATTTGTTCATTCCGCATGAAGACCTCCTAACTCATCAGTGCAACATCTCCGTGAACACAAAAAAATCAAACAACCACAGAGATTAAACGACGGTGAGGACTCGACAGCAAGAAACCACAGACGAAGACCAACAGTTAGATTCCGATGGGCCATTAAATAGCGTCGGTAGAGGGATCTTCGGGTCCTACCGGGTGTACATAACATCGACGTGTAGGCGTTAAACATAATAGCTGTGTTTCTACTAACATGCTGAAAAAATTTTGGTCGGTAGGTAGGATAAACTTTTTTTATTATTTTATATTCCCCCCCCCCCACCCCGAATAAAAAAAAACATGTTTCGTGCAAATAAAACTGTCATGTTGATTTTAATGACGTCACGTGACGTCAGTTGTCTACGGGCGTTGGTGACGTCGACGCTATTCCGTCCTTTGTAGAAAAACAGTGTGTAAATGTTTTTCAGCTTTCAAAGTTTGTCCTATGACATTTTATTCGGCCAGTGATGCGGAGCAAAGAATGTAAATATAAAAAAATGAACTTATTTTTTTTTTCTAATTTTCATGAAAGTATGAACGGCAAAATTCACGTGAACCCCTTTGGGTTCATTTTTTTACATTGCACGCGACCCACTGCGAACATACTTTCATGAACAGCAGAAAAATAAAATTCATTTCTTAAAAATACTTTGGTGTGAGAATCACACACAATTTTAGATGGAATACACAAATTAGCACGTGTGTACTAGGCAAATAGAACGCTTGGTTTCCTGGAGATGATGTCCTCTGGATGTAAAAGAGGTAGCATATAAAGGACTTGTTCGCACAATTTTGGAATATGGTAGTTAAATCTGGGACCCCAGTGGAGTAGTCTATTTATCTATCGATACTGCGTCACACTCAGTGTGCCCCCAACTTCAAAGAAGTTGGAGGGGCATATTGCTTCTGGTTCGCTCGTCCATTCGTTACGCTTTTGATGAACAGCATAACTTACGAACCGTGTATCGCTAGGGTTTTGAAATTTCATATATGGATTCCTCATGGAAAAATAGCTCACGCGTATTTTTTTACTCATCCGGATTATGCCCCTTTCAAGAGCTATTGCCCTATGATTTTTTTATAAAGTCTTGTCAGCAGAATATCTTGAAACTATGTAAGAGCTAGAGCCTTGAAAACTGGTGAATAGATTGTTGGTGACTAGAAGATGACCTGATTAACTTTTGACTAATTTCCGAAACATACTTAATGAGTTATGGCCCTTTGTCACTTTGTGTATTTTTACATTTTATGCTTTGTGATGCATAACATAACCGTTTATGCTAGGGTATTGCAATTTCATCTATGGATTCCTCATTGAAAATAAGGGACGCGTATTTTTTTTCTCATACGGATTATGCCCCTTTCAAGAGATATTGCCCCTTGAATTTTTTTTAAATAAAATCTTGTAAGCAAAATATCTCCAAATTTATTTGAGCTAGAGCCTTGAAAGTTTGTGAATAGATATGTGGTAATGAGTAGATGACCTGATTACCTTTTGGCTCAATTTAGAAAAGTACTTCATGAGTTATGGCCCTTTGTCACTTTGGGTATTTGTACATCGTTTGCTTTGTGACGCATAGCATAACTTAAGACCCGTGTATGCTAGGGGGTTTTGAAATTTCATATATGGATTCCTCACGGAAAAAAAGGTGACACATATATTTTTTTCTCATCCTGATTTTATAGAAGCCTCCGTGGTGTAGTGGTTATGCTACTCGCCTTGTAAACCAGGGGTCGCAGGATCGATCCCGGGCTTCTTCAAACTTTAGGATGAGTCTTTAAACCAAGGTCCCGTCTCTGTATGACCTTATCTGTTGGTGAGACGTAAAACTTAAACACTCACTCATCCTGATTATGCCCCTTTCAAGAGTTATGGCCCTTTGAAAACGTTTTTGATGAAATATTGCCAGCAAAATATCTCAAACTTGAAACTAATGGAGCTAGAGGCTTGAAAGTTGGTGAATATATTGGCGGTGATTAGTAGATGACCTGCTTAACTTTTGATAAAATTCCAAAAAAATGTTTAATGAGTTATGGCCCGTCAACCCCGTTAACTTAAGAACCGTGTATGCTAGGGTTTTGAAATTTTATATATAGATTCCTAATGGAAAGTTAGTGACGCATATTTTTTTCTCTTCCGGATTATGCCCTTTTCAAGAATTATTATCCATTGAAAATTTATTGATAAAATTTATCAACAAAATATCTCAAAATCTATCGGAGCTAGAGCCTTGAAAGTTTGTGAATTGGTTTGTGCTGATGAGTAGGTGACCTGATTATTTTTTGGCAAAATTCCGAAAAATACTTGAGTTATGGCCCTTTGTCACTTGTGGTATCTGTACATTGTTTGCTTTGTGATGCATAGCATAACTTGAGAACCATGTATGCTAGGGTTTTGAAATTTCATATATGGATTCCTCGTGGAAAATTAGTCGACACATATTTTTTTCTCATCTGGAGTATGCCGCTTTCAAGAGTTATTGCAGTTTGAACATATTTTTGATCAAATCTTTTCAGCAAAATATCTCAAAACTATTGGAGCTAGATCATTGAAAGTTAGTGGATAGTTTGGTGGTGATGAGTTGATAATCTGATTAACTTTTGACTATAATACTTCATGAGTTATGACCCCTTGTCACTTTGGGTATTTGTACATTGTATGCTTTGTGATGCATAGCATAACTTAAGAACATGTATGGTAGGGTTTTGACATTTCATATATGGATTCCTCGTGGAAAATTAGCGAACGTGTATTTTTTTCTCATCCGGATTATGCCGCTTGCAAGAGTTATTGCCCTTTTAATTTTTTGACAAAATCTTGTCAGCAAAATATATCAAAATCTAGTGGAGCTAGAGCCATGAAAGTTGGTGAATAGATCGAGTGTTGATGATGAGTAGATGACCTGATTAACTTTCGACTAAATTCCGAAAAAATACTTCATGAGTTATGGCCCTTTGTCACTTTGGGTATTTGTACAGTGTATGCTTTGTGATGCATAGCATAACTTAAGAAGCCTGTATGGTAGAGTTTTGAAATTTCATATATTGATTCCTCGTGAAAAATTAGTGGACGCGTATTTTTTTATCATCCGGATATCTCCCTTTCACCTTTAATAAGATAACATGGAAATCTCATTTGCAAGATATCTCAAAAAGTATTTGAGCTAGAGCCTTGTTAATAGGTATACTGATTAGGATTTTGGAGGAGAAAACCTGATTAAATTTTCAACTAATATAATAATATTTTGTTGGAGTCATGGCCCTTTGCCATTTCTGGCCACTTTGTTGTGTTTCTGTCTTGTATCATGTTATTTCAAAAAAAGGTATAAATTGTTGCCTAGAAACTTAACAGGCTGATAGGGAATGACTTGTACATGACCTGATTAACATTTGTAAAATCTCTGGAAAATTTTCTTTGGTTATGGTCCTTGGAAAACTGGGCATTTAGGGGCAAGCATGGTTGGGGACATTATGTTTTACAAACACCATTTCTAGTTACTGGGTATAATGCATGGATGCATGCGTGAGAATTAAAAGTAAAAAAGTTTTTGTGAGGGATAAAAGAGTGATAGTGATGAGTGAAAAAAGACGATAATGTTTCAGTGTCAGTTTCTCGGAGATGTTGAACTGATGAGTTAGGAGGCCTTCATGAGAACTGAACAAATGTTTGTCTAATCACGACGGAAGTAAGGTCGACGATTGCGGCCGGGTAAAATCGATTTAAGCCCCACAATGGAATTCGTTTCACTGACCGTTCTAAGGCGGTTCTTCTATCGCGGTTTATTTTTGTTATGGTTTGGCTTTGGGTGTGTGTACCGCTTATATTTTTGTTTTTGTTAGCCAACTGGCCATTTTGTGGGAAAGTAACTGTCCTTTTGGCTTTCCGCTATTGATGTTTCCATTAGGGTCTAGTTATTTCATGATTGCGTTTCTTTCCCTTTGGTTAGGCACTCGCCTATCGGGGCTTGAAGAAATAGACGGGCTGTATGATGCTTCTACGCAGAGCTGAAACCGACCGCACATAAGTACTGGCAAACCGCTTAGAGGATCAAAGCCTGCACAGGCAAAGCGGTGCGAGTCTGGCCGTCCATGCTTATAAACCATATTGGTTTCATTGGGCGGAAGGGCTTGAGATGTCATTTCATCTCAATGTCGGGTAAAAGTCACACAAAATTGGAAGCAACGTCTCCAAAATGACCTATACAATGTTGATGGGGACGTTAAACCTCAAATCAAACAAACAAACAAACTTTCCCTTTGGTGTCTCTGATGGGAGCTATGGGTTAATTGTATCGATTCCTGATCATTGCCATCACTTCTGTTTAGTACGAATGAGATTTAACCCTTGTCCTGCTAATCCCGGATATGCCTTATCTTTGAAACAATGTAGATCCAGATCAGATGGCTTCTGACGAAGCCATCTGATCTGGATCTACATTGTTTGCCATTCAGATTGTGAATTTGTAGCAATAAATTGCATCAAGTAATCTGATTGGTTGAAAATCGGTAGTGGGTGTGGCATATATGAATATTCAGCAGAACAAGGGTTAAAAGTATTACTTTCTATGGTATTTAGTGACTGATCTTGCTCACTTCTCTCTTGAAGGAGTCAAGATCGCTTAAAAGTACAATATCTGCAGGGAGCAGATTCCATAAAACAACAGTCATGGGAAAGAACGAAAACCTGCAGTAATCTACAGAGACATATACCTGGCGGAAACTAAGGGGATTATTAAGGCTGTGGCGAGGGGTCTTCTTGGGCCGCTCGAAAAAATGAAGGCATCGGTTTTGCAACAAGGCCATACAGTATTTTGTAAAACATAGCGACGGTTTTCAAGGGAGCGCCAACCCCAGCATCGCAGAAACACTATCATGGGAGTAGTTGTTTGTAATCCACCGTGCTGCCCTCCTTTTCACCATTTCTATTTGGTCTATATTTTCTTGGTATAATGGCTCACCACGGCGAAGGCATATTCAACTTTGGGTCTAACAAATGATTTATAGGCTAATTCTTTGACTAACTGATTTTTGGTTTTTACATTCTTTTAACAAATCCTAAAATTTGATTAGCCTTAGTGAAAATTTCATTAATATGTGTATTCCAGGTCAGGTCTTTGGAAATACTTATCCCAAGGTAGCGTGCACCATCGACAAACACAAATATCTTACAATGGAGGGTGTACTGGGAGTGGATAAGATGTCTAGCTCTGTCAATGTGCATAACTTGACATTTACTTGGATTAATATCAATGTCCCAAGTTCGTTCACATTCTTGTAGGTGTTAAGATCATTTTGGAGAAAATGACTGTCATTTTGATGATCATGGGTGGGAAGCCCTTGTCACAAGGAACCTGCATGCCAAATATGAAGGCTCTATCTCAAATGGTTCAAAAGTTATGACAAAATAGCCTACTGATCTACTTTTTGATTTGACATGACCCATATTCGAACTTAACTGAGATATTGTCCAGATGATCATTCTGAGCAAGTATAGCGATGATTTGACTAAAACTGTGGCCTCTTACGAGCGTAAGAGTGTTTAAAACGTTTTTCTATGATTTGACCTGTTGACCTGCTTTTTGACCCGACATGACCCATATTCAAACCCAGATATTGTCAAGATGATCACTCTGAGCAAGTTTGATGATGATCGGACCAAAACTGGGGCCTCTAGTGTCTTCACAGTTTTTTTTAACAATCTGACCTACTGACCTACTTATTGACCAGACATGACCCAGCTTCGAAATTAACCAAGATATTGTCAAATGATCATTTTGAGCAAGTTTGATGATGATCGGACCAAAACTGTGGCCTCTAGTGTGTTCAGAGGGTTTTTCTATGATTTGACCTACTAACCTACTGTTTGATCCGACATGACCCATATTAAAACTTGACTGCGATATTGTCAAGATGATCATTCTGGGCAAGTTTGGTGATGATCGGAACAAAACTGTGGCCTCTAGTGTGTTCACAAGGTTTTTCTATGATTTGACCTACTGACCTACTTATTGACCCGACATTACCCGCATTCAACCTTGACCGAGATATTGTCAAGATGATCATTCTGGGCAAGTTTGATGATGATCGGGCCTAAACTGTGGCCTCTAGTGTGTTCAGAAGGGTTTTCTATGAGTTGACCTACTGACCTACTATTTGACCCGACATGACCCATGTTCGAACTTGACAGAGATATTGTCAAGACTATCATTCTGAGCAAGATTGATGATGATCGGACTAAAAATGAGGCCTCTAGTGTGTTCACAATGTTTTTTTTTTTCTGATTTGAACTACTGCCCTACTCTTTTGACCCAACGTGACCCATATTCGAACATGACCGAGACATTGTCAAGATGATTATTCTGGGCAAGTTTGATGATGATCGGAACAAAACTGTGAGCTCTAGTGTGTTCACAAGGTTTTTCTATGATTTGACCTACTGACCTACTTTTGACCCGACATGACCCGTATTCAAAATTGACCGAGATATTGCCAAGATAATCATTCTGGGCAAGTTTGATGATGATCGGACCTAAACTGTTGCCTCTTGTGTGTTCAGAAGGGTTTTCTATGATTTAACCTACTGACCTACTTTTTGACCCGACATGACCCATGTTCAAACTCGACCGAGATATTGTCAAGACTATCATTCTGAGCAAGATTGATGATGATCGGACCAAAACGGTGGCCTCTAGTGTGTTCACAAGGTTTTTTCTCTGATTTGACCTACTGACCTACTTTTTTGACCCAACATGACCCATATTCGAATATGACCGAGACATTGTCAAGATCATCATTCTGGGCAAGCTTGAGGATGATTAGACCAAAACTGTGGCCTCTAGTGTATTCACAAAGTTTTTCTATGATTTGACCGAGACATTGTCAAGATGATCATTCTGGGCAAGTTTGATGATGATTTGACCAAAACTGTGGCCTCTAGTGTATTCACAAGTTTTTTCTATGATTTGACCTACTTTGTGACCCGACTTGACCCACATTCGCACGTGACCAAGATATTATCAAGATGATCATTCTGAGCAAGTATGATGATGATTGGACCAAACCTGTGGCCTCTAGTGTGTCCGAAAGTTTTTCTATGATTTGACCTACTAACCTACTTTTTGACCAGACAACACCCATATTCGAACTTGACTGAGATATTGTCAAGATGATCATTCTGGGCAAGTTTTATGATGATCGGACCAAAACTGTGGCTTCTAGTGTTCACTAGGTTTTTCTTTGATTTGACCTATTGACCTACTTTTTGACCCGACATGACCCATATTCGAACTCGACCGAGATATAGTCAAGATAATCATTCTGAGCAAGTTTGATGATTATCGGACCGAAACTGTGGCCTATAGTATATTCACAAGGTTTTTTTTCTATGATTTGACCTACTGACCTACTATGTGTTCCGACATGACCCATATTCAAACTTTCCCAGATATTGTCAAGACGATCATTCTGAGCAAGATTGATGACGATCGGACCAAAACTCTGGCCTCTAGAGTGTTCACAATGTTTTTCTATGATTTGACCTACTGACCTACTTTTTGACCCGACCCGACATGACCCATATTCGAATTTGACCGAGATATTGTCAAGATGATCATTCTGAGCAGGTTTGATGACGATCGGACCAAAACTTTGGCCTTTAGAGTGTTCACAAGGTTTTTCTTTGATTTGACCTACTGACCTACTTTTTAACCTGTCATGACCCATATTCGAATTTGACCGAGATATTGTCATGATGATCATTCTGTCCAAGTTCGATGATGATTGGCCCAAAACTGTGACCTCTAGTGTGTTCACAAGAAAAGTTTACGCACGGACGCACGCACGACGGACAAAAAGTGATCCCAAAAGCTCACCTCGTCACTACGTGACAGGTGAGCTAAAAATCAGAATAGAGCTGCTAGATTCGTAACAAACAATTACTGCTTTTGAAACTGGGAGCATGACTGGAATACTAGGGAAATTAAGATGGGAGTCCCTTAAGAAAAGGAGAAAACTCTGTTAAAGACAGTAGGCTCATATATGTACTTTTATACAAAGGTCTAAAGGGTGCTGCCAGCATTCCGACAGACGACCTTGTTCCCCCAGCTAGGCATTGTAGAAAGCAGCATTCATTGGCATTTCAGAATCAGAATCATCAGAATCAGAATTGTTACTGGTGACACGTCAAATGACATTCATACATCAGGACCTGTGATATGGGAAGTTAGTCCCTAGCTCTTGTAGATTTTAAATAGTTTTTAGAACTCATCCATTGAGTGTTTTTTGTTTTTTGTTTTGCTTAATTCTAAATTTAGCGCAACACCCAACTGAGGTAATGGCCAAGTATGATCGACTCAGTATATGAAGATAGATAAGATAGATAGATAGAGCTCTCATCAAAGAGATACACTTTGCTGCACTGTCCTCTGCGCCTTCAGCAGTGGATATGATCGAATCGGGAAGGGCAGTCCAGTCTCCAATGGTTCGAGGGAAGAATGCATGCATGATAGTTAACCCAATCACGGTTGACAACTTTGCTTTCCTCTTTAATTGCAGGCCTCAGATTCTATTAGTGTTCCAGCGTAAAGGCTTACTGAGAATTAGAGAGTTTTAATTTTATATAATGTTGGTTGGTGCCTGTTGCTTTGTCTCTGGTCGGGTCCATCGGAGTCTAACTGTTGGTCGTCGTTTGCTCCAGCATTTCAGTGGTATCTTGCTGTCGAGTGCTGATCGTTGTTTCATCTCTGTGGTTGTCTCGGAGATGCTGCACTGATGAGTTAGGAGGCCTTCATGCGGACTGAACAAATCATTTGTCTAAATCGCGGTGGAAATAAGGGCAAGGATTGTGGCCACGTAAAATCGATTTGGGTCCCCAGAGGAATTCGTTTCACTGGTCGTTCCAATGCAGTTATTCTGTCGCGGTTTATTTTGTTATGGTTTGTCTTTGAGTGTGTGTGTTGTTTTGTTTTGGATAGCCAATTGACCATTGTGTCGGAAAGTAACTGTCCTTTTGGCTTTCCGTCTGGTTGTTTCATGTTTGTAATTCTTTCCCTTTGGTGTCTCTGATGGGAGCTGTGGGTTAATTGTATTGATTCTTGATCATTGCCTTCACTTCTATTTTTTTATAGCTGTCAGTTCTTGCAGTAGGGATCTGGAACGCCAGTGAATGATGATGTCTACTGTGCCTAGTTCGGGGAACAAGGTCAAGTGTTGGAATGCTGGCAGCACCCATTAGACCTTTGTTTCAGATACTTACTGTAATAACTGAGCTAGGGACTAACTTTCCACATCACAAATCCTGGTGGATGAATGTCATTTGACGTGTCACCAGTAACAATTTATTGAGACTCAGAGATACATGCGTTTTAGGATACCTCTGTGTTTGGATTGTAAATAATTTTAAGGGCTCATCCAGTGATGATTTTTATGCTAAATTCTAAATTTAGCCACCCACCTAACTGAGGTAATGGCTAAATATGACCGACTCAGTATGAGAAGATAGATAGATAGATAACAATTCTGATCCGATCCGATCCGATCTGACATTTATTAAGAATCGTGTCTCCCGAACCATTAGAGATTGGAATGCCCTTCCCTATTCGATTATTTCGACAGCTGAATGTGCTGCGGATTGTTGAGCTAAGTTTACCTCTTTGGTGAGAGCTAGCGGCCCCAGCCCATCGGGGCTTGAAGAAATAGATGGGCTGGATAATGCTTCCACGCAGAGCTGAAACCGACCGCACACGAGTACTGGTAAACCGCTTAGAGGATCTAAGGTTGGCCAGGCAAAGTGGTGCGAGCCGGACCGTCCATGCTTATAAACCCTATTGGTTTCATTGGGCTACAGGGACTGAGATGTCATTTCATCTCAATGTCGGGTAAAAGTCCCACAAAAGTGGAAGCAACGTCTCCAAAATTACTTGTACATTGTTGATGGGGACGTTAAACCTCAATCTATCTATCTTCTTATACTGAGTCGGTCATATTTGGCCATTACCTCAGATCAAACAAATCAAAATTGGTGAGAGCTATGGACTAACTTGCCATATCACACGTCCTGGTGTATCAGAATCAGAATCAGGATTGTTACTGGTGACACGTCAAATGACATTCATACACCAGGACCTGTGATGTGGGAAGTTAGTCTCTCGCTCTAACCAAAGAGGTAAATTTAGCTACAAAATCATCAGCACTTTCAGCTGTCGAAATAATCGAATCGGGAAAGGCATTCCAATCTCTAATGGTTCTGGGGAAGAACGACTCTTTATAAATATCAGTTCTTGCAGTAAGGGTCTGAAACGCGAAAGAATGGTGATTTCTACAGTGTCTATCTGGGGGAACACGGTCATCTGTTGGGATGCTGGAAGCACCCTAGCTTTAGACCTTTGTATAAAAGGATGAGCCTACTGTCTTTTCTCCTTTTCTTGAGAGACTCCCATTTTAATTTTTCAAGTATTCCAGTCATGCTCCCAGTTTCAAAGCAGTAATTGCCTGTTACAAATCTAGCAGCTCTATTCTGAACTTTCTCAATTTCTTCGCTAAGGACCACTCCACTGGGGTCCCAGATACAACTACCATATTCAAAGATTGGGCGAACAATGCCTTTATATGCTGCCTCTTTTACATCCTGAGGGCACTGATGAAGATTTCGCCTCAGGAAACCAAGCGTTCTATTTGCCTTTGTACACATGTTGCTAATATGAGTATACCATCTCAAGTTGTGTGTGATTGTCACTCCAAGGTATTTAATGGAGTCCACATTCTCGAGGACCGTTTCCTCTAAGGTGTAAGAAGCCTCAACTTTATTAGATCTCTTCCTAGTTATCTGCATAATATTGCATTTAACTGGCTGAAATCTCATGCCCCATTTTCGGGCCCAACATCCTAATCTATCTATGTCAGCCTGAAGTTTCATTGAGTCATCTGTATCTCTAATTTCCCGGTAGCAAACACCTTTTCCACCTTTTACAATACCAGCTGTAATTGTCTTACTCTTTAAATTGTTTTTGTTTGCTTTGCATCCTAATCTATCTATGGCAGCCTGAAGTTTCACTGAGTCATCTGTATCTCTAATTTCCGGTTAACAAACACAGTCATCTGTGAACAGTCTTATTTCTGAGTCAAATGTCAGTGGAAATATCATTGATGTACAGGGAGAACAATAGAGGACCAAGAACAGTCCCTTGCGGGACTCCAGACAAAACTGGAGCCCACTCTGAAGATTCACCATTAACAACAACGCGCTGTTTTCTGTAGCAAAGAGAGGAATCTATCCATTTTAGGGTCTTCCTACCAATTCCGTAACCAAATAACTTAAATTTAAGTAGTTCATGAGGAGGGGTGTCAAAAGCCTTCTCGAAGTCCAGAATAAATGTGTCCACCTGCCCCCCTTTGTCCAAGATTTTTACCCAGTCATTAATAACTGTGCTCAGCTGAGTTTCACAGCTATGCCTTTTCCTAAATGCATGTTGTCTGTCTGACAAAAGTTTATGTTCATCCAAGTGGGCCATGATGTTTGAGCAGACTATATGTTCAAGCAATTTACACAGAATACAAGTCAGAGAAACATGGCGGTAATTAGGGGTAAGAGCCCTATCTCCTTTTTTGAAGAGTGGACAGATGTTTGCTAAGAGCCATTCTTTGGGGATTTCACCCGTATCAAGAGACTGTTGAAGCTCATCAGGTCCTAAGGCCTTACTGGGGTTTAAGCCTTGAAGTAACTTGATCACTCCTGCAGCTGACACAACAATATTATTCATGAATGGGGCCGATCTCCCAGTCAATGGAACCTCCATGAACTCAGTTTTATTAAACGCATCATTGAATAGAAAATATCCGGAAATCTTATCTCTGGTAGCAACAGATGTGTTTACCCACGTGACCTAAGGACAAGCTTTCTGTGCTGCAGAGATAAAATCTGTATGTATTTGTATAGAAATCAGTGAGTTTGCATGGAATCAGTTTTATGCTTTTCACAGTTTTTTCATGTTATATCAAAATGCGAACAAAAATGTTTTTGAGGACAGTGTTATAGTGACAGCAGATATGCAGACAGGCCACACTTGGAAAAAGATGGCTGTTATTTAGACAAATTGTGGGTATTCCGATGGGTAAGAATTGCGCACCTCTTGTGGCTGATCTGTTCTTGTATTGTTATGAAATAGGCTTCATGTTGTCGCTTTCCATTGATAACCAATCTGAAATTATTGAAGCTTTTAGCTCCACTTCTAGATATTTAGATAATTTATTAAATATTGATAATACCTATTTCGATGATCAGTCAGATTTACCCCCCTCCCCCCCCCCAAAGAACTTCAGTTAAATAAAGCAAATTCTTCTGAATTTTTGGACCCGTTTTTGGATTTACATCTATCTATTGTAGATGGGTTTGTTACGTTCAAAATTTATGATAAATGCGATGACTTTGATTTTGAGATTGTAAATTTTCCTTTTTTGGCTGGTGATGTTCCTCGTGCGCCATCCTATGGCGTTTATATTTCGCAATTAATTCGATTTGCTAGAGTGTGTAGTCATGTAACTGACTTCAACACTCGTAATAAGTTATTAACGGCTAAACTTCTTGATCGGGTACCATAAACTACGCAAAGCATTTTCAAAATGTTATAGACGCCATTCTGATTTAATTTCAAAATTCAATATTGGACTTAAATCTCTTCTGCAACAAGGTCTATCGGAACCCGAATGTTATGGTGACTTAGTATATAAATTCAGAAAAATATATGACCGCAATGACTTCAGCACCCAATTTCGTAAAATCATTCTTCGATATAAAAAGATTGGGTACAACATGGATGTTATACGACGGACTGCATGCATGGTAGTTAACCCAATCACGGTTGGCAATTTTGCTTCCCTCTTTAATTGCACGCCGGTGGGTCAGGCCTCAGATTCTATGACGGTTCCAACGTAAAGGCTTATTGAAAATTAGAGGTAATGTTGGTTGGTGCCTGATGCTCTGTCTCTGGTCGGGCCCATCGGAGTCTAACTGTTGGTTTTCTTTTGCTCCAGCATTTCAGTGATTTCTTGCTGTCAAGTCCTTACCGCTGTCTCATCTCTGTGGTTATTTGATTATTTGTGTTCACGGAGATGTTGCACTGATGAGTTAGGAGGCCTTCATGCGGACGGAACAAATTATTTATCTAAATCGCGACGGAAGTAAGGGCGAGGATTGTGGCCACGTAAAATTGTTTTAAGCCCCCCAATGGAAATCTTTCCACTGACCGTTCCAAGGCGGTTCTTCTGTGGCGGTTTATTTATGTTGTTGTTTGTTACTTACCGTGTGTATCACTTGTCTCTTTTTATTTTGGATGGCCATATGGCCATTTTGTGGGAAAGTAACTGTCCTTATGGCCTTCCCTTGTTTAGGTTTCCATTATGGACTGGTCGCTTCATGTTTGTGTTTCTTTCCCTTTGGTGTCTTTGATGGGTGGAGTAAGTTAATTGTATCGATTCCTGATCTTTATTTTACTTCTACTTTGTGCCATTTCCCTCGGACCCATCAATACCGGTATTGATGGGTCCGAGCATTTCCAAAGCTCATAAAAAGCCTGGAAAAGTGTCTACGGTGGATAAAGCTTTCTGGAAGGCCCCACGAACAACTTAATGTCAATAGAATAAATACCTACAGATATATATGCATACATTTTCTTCAGTAGGGTGCAGAAGGGAAGTGTCACTGCTTTGTGTAGTTGATGTCTCGAGGTCTGTGAGGCGAACTGAGTCCTCTTTCTCCTTTAGCCGACGTATCCACTGGCAGAAGTGACACTGTTTTCTTGGCATCATCAATAAAATCAATGAGCTCCGAGTCAAAGCTACCATCGATACTTAAAAGTATTTAAAAAAAAATCTTAAAATGGGGCTACACATCCGCGTGCATACTTCCATATCTCCAAATGGGTTACTTTTCTGATAAAAAATATGATATTTTTCTTATCTTTGTCACAAACATAGATTCTTGGTGCTCATTAAAACTGTCTCAATGAGGTGGTTTTAACGAGTAGCCACAACATATGTCTTGGAGCAGAAATAAGGAAAATAATGCATACCCCTGTAAACCCTAGGTTTCCCTATATAAAGTGGGGTTTATTAGGATGTTCATTACACAATCTTTTAACATGATGATTTATTTGTTTGAATTATAATTTTGCTCTCATGTTTAACTAACTTAACTAACAATTCAACAGAAAACACAAATATTTATTTTCAGACTACTGCTTGCTAAGTTATATCATTATCATTATTATCATTGAATTTTTTTCCAACAACTTTGTTGCTGTTTTCTGTTCCCCATTCATAGCTCAAGATAAGGAGTTTTTTGTTTATTTGTTTTTCATGAGAAAGTTACTGATATTTTTTTTATTTCTACAAGAAAAATATATATCTTGTGGCTACTTATTATAAATCCCTTTGGTAGGCGCTTCTAATGAGTATCCACGTTTTTTTTTGTGTGTGTGCAAAAATAAGAAAAATAACATGTGGATAGCCCATCTTATCTGGGGCTATGTTCTTTCCCTTTTGATATTTAGGTAGAGCTTGGGATCTGATTGAATCTATTCCTGACTGATCTTTAGTTTTATTTTTATATATACTGTAACCGAATTAAAAAAAAATCCCCATCAGGTGTAGTTAGACTGTCACTCCTCATTGTTTAAAAAAAAACTCTTGAAGCTCTTTGCAGGCTTCATACTGACCAAGCTTTTCCATGCCTGAAAGGCACGCTATTGCAGCCTTAAACTTTATCCTGCTGAACATGACAACCGTTACCTTTGCAAACAATGTAGATCCAGATCAGATGGTTTCTGAAGATCAGATGGCTCCTTAAGAAGCCATCTATCTGGATCCACTTTGTTTGTATGTAATGCAGTTTGTGATTATATCAAGTACTTTTTGACTGACTGATAGTCAGAAAGTAGTGTCGCTGAATAAATTCATTATGCAAGATAAGGGTTAAAGGGCAATTTTCAACAGAATAACGGAAGAAAAATAAATCAAGCTCGGTGTAAATAAAAATAAAAAATGAGTTCCTTTAAGAGCAATGAAAACATTCATAAGAAAGAAGATGGGTCATACTACGTAGTTTCGGCTACTAAAGCCTCATCAGTGACCCTGTAATAATCCGGCAAAGAAAGCCAGAGGAAACATACTGCAATTTTGCGAATTTCGAATAGGCAGTCGATTCAAAGACTGATATAAATCAAAAAGGGGTCCAAATAATTAAAAACCTGTCTAGAATATAAGTCTAGACCAATAACTTATTTCTGATTTCTCAGAATATTCACGCTGATCTCAAAGGACCAAAAGTAAAATATAAACTGCACTATGGTTGATGTACGGGGAGACGTTTTACGGCCGCCACACGTCACAACACCAGCTGCAGTGAAGGCAAATAAAAATCAAAAAAGCCTAAAATCCTGCAAATGCCTGAAAAATATGAGGCCTGTCTTTGACAGAACTACTAGGTCGCTGTTCCGTAATGTTTCAATATATATTTTTTTTCAAGCCACCAAAAAGAATAATTACATGTATAATCTATCTATCTATCTTCTCATACTAAATCGGTCATATTTGGCCATTACCTCAGTTGGTGGGTGGCTAAATTTTGAATTTAGCACACAAAAAAAAAATCATCTCTGGATGATTCCTTAAAACTACTCTACTTTTCAGAGCAACAAATTATAATATTGAACCACAAATTGATTCTAAAATAAACATTAATTAGACATTAATACTGATATGAATCACTTTCTATGCCTAATGTTTATAGCGAACACATGCTGATAAGTCACTTTGAAAGGCTTGTCCCTAGGTCACGTGACTAAACATACTGGTTGCTACTGGGGATAGATTTCCGGAGTAGTCCTATTGACCAACTAGTTCCTCTGCCCTTTCAGAGTCTGATTCAGCAACCCCGTAGATATGGCGTTTGACGTGTCATCAATAATAATTCAGATTCTGATTGCGCACTGACCTCGATTCTTCTCATCAGTTAGGCTGGCCACCATAAAGCCACAAACTCGCCTTCAAGCCCTTAAGACGCACCACCTTGCGGGCCGAGGGCGCCACGGGGGTTAGTCCACTAACGGTAAATCGTTATACCTGAGTGCATTCCAACAACGCTGCAGTTGTAGCTATAGATATTTTTACCAATCAAAGTTACTTCTCTACAGAAAAAGTTTCCTGGGGTAGCAAACCGTCGGCGAGTGATAGCTCAGTGGTTAGTGCACTTGCCTCTGATGCTAAAGGTCCCGGGTTCGATCCCCGGCAGCGGCGATAAAATTTCGGTGTCCGAACACGCTCCATTGGCATCATTTGCAGGGATGAATGTCATAAAGTGCACCGTCCTTCGGATCGGGACGTTAACTGGAGGCCCCCTGTGCAGGGAGAACCATCCCCTGTGCAGGTTAAAGATCCCTACCGTAATTACATGATTACTGTGTAGGCTTTCATCCTGCAAACCTGGAGTGTATGTAATGTACACCTGCGGTAATGGTCAAATATGACCGACGCAGTATCAGTAGATAGATAGATAGATAGAGTCTCTGACGCGCATCCGTAACAAACAGTACACATTGCAGCCTTTTTCTTTTGTGTAATCTCTGCATTGTGACTTACCTTCTTCTTCTTGTTGTGGTATTCTCCGCCTATATACAGGCGCACGTGTCCTCTGACGAGTTCACTAAAATTCGGTCATATTCTGGAATTTTTACCATATGAGGGGTCAGCAGCCATATTATCCCCCAAGGACCCCTTGATAGAGTTGTACAAAAAAAGTCTTTTTAGGTGGAGTTTATAACACAACCATCTGGCCTTTGATTCAATGTTGTTTATCAGTACGGTATCATCCGGAATAACATCTGGGACCAGTTTCTGACAGTCAACAATGAGTTGAACTAAGGTGTTATTGTCTGTAATAAGATCTGACCAAGCATCATGCCCTAGTGCCTCTCGAAAACATCTCTTCACGCCTACCAGGTGTTGATTTCTCACGTCGCTGAGCACTGGACACCTTACTAACATGTGTACTATATCCTCGTCTTCCAGACAACACAAGGGACACACTGCGTCTGATGCTCCTTCCAGGTTAAATTTCTTACGATGAGTTTGGAGAATATACGTGCCAGTCAATATGCGCGACTTAATGATGGCTCTTGACACGTCCAATCGATTCGATTGTACGGCATCCCATACCAGGTGAGTAATCCCGGCTTGTAGCGCAGGTATATGGCATCGGGACAGCGTTGATTTATTCTCAGCTTCTTCTTGAAGGGATCGCGTCCAGTAACCTCTTATCGCGTTTCTGACAGTCAGTTTCCATTTATCCTTACTGTATGTTTGAATCTCCTCTCGTGGAGGAAGCTTATACTTCTCAATGATATCGGATATGAGCCGGAAGAAACTACCATTATTTTGTAACAGAATTTGCCGTTTCCATATTTTTTGAACTGTTTCATTATCACATTTTATAATTGAATAAAATAGTCCCAATTGTTTTTTCTCAAGTTCCGCTTTGACTGGTAGTGCGCCCAGAAGCAAGTATGCCGCAGAATTTGCCGTTCGTGTAGGTAATGATTGTATATTTTTCAAAATTTCCAGATGGAATTGCTCCAGTTCATTCATCTGCTTACCACTGTGAGGCAAAACTTCCATACCATAAAGGAGTCTCGGTAGTACATAAACTTGATATATTTTAAAAGACGTTTTTGGATTCAACCCGTTACACCCATGTAAACCAGTTTTGATTAATGCGTACAAAGTTCTTCTAGCTAGACTTATCCGTTTGTTAACGTTCAGTTTGTTTTCATCCTTAATACTCCGAATGAGACCCAGATGTTCGGTACCGCTATCCTGGTTAATTTCAGAGGCTCCTATGACCCACTTCCTATCCTTATCCTTTTCTTTACTCACTCTAGTAGTTATTCTCTGTATTAGTGTTGATTTTATTGGGTGTATTTTATAACGCCGTTCCCCCGAATAAGATTCTTTCATATTTAGCATTACTTGCAGTTCATCGGGACAGTTTGACAGAAACAGGAAATCGTCCGCTACCGCGAGTGTACCGGTGTATATCGTTCCAATATGGGCTCCAAGCGCACTGTTTTCAAGCTCCTTCAGGAGTGGGTTGACATACATCTTGTATAAATGCGGGGACAGAATTCCTCCCTGCCTGACTCCCTGGCCGATTTCGAAGCTGTCGCTGAGATCCCCTTGCCATTTGACCTTCGACGACATATTGCTATATAAACTGTCTACTACTTTCCATAGATCGAGTGACACACCCTCTTCAAACAGAGACTTTTTCAGAACGACATGGTTAACGACGTCAAATGCCTTTCTTGTGTCGACTGTCACTAAATATAGAGGTTTTCCACATAATTTAGACTCATTGATGACCTCAGAACATATCAACGCGCTCATCAGCGGGTTCAGTTCTTTTGTAAAACCAAATTGTAAGTCTGATTGTTCAGAATTCATTTTTTCTAATAGTCTGGTAAGAATCAGTTTTTCAAAAAGCTTCCCTATGACGGATGTAACTGTTATTCCTCTATAATTATCTAACAAACTACTGTCTTTTCCAGGTTTTGGTATGGGCGTGACCACTCCTCCCCTAAAACATTCCGGTATTCTTCCAGATAGCAAAATGTCATTAAAAATGTTCCTTAACACGGGGGCCACAACATGACCAGCTGCCTTTAAATGTTCAGAGCACAGACCCATTTCATCTGCTGATTTCCCAGAGTTTAACTGTTTGATACATAATTCAACCTCATCGTCTGTAAACATCTTAGTTCTTTCATAGTTCCCTACACATACAAGCTCATGTATTAGGTCCAAGTAATATTCAGCATTCTGAAGATATTCATTGTCAAAACATTGATCGTCTTTTGGCACTGCTAAATCCTCATAGTACTGCTTTAATGTTTGTCTTTGTTTCAAAACATCAGTTATGCTTTCCCCATTAACCATAAAACATGTTGTCACATTTGATTTATTGTTCTGATTCATTCTAATTAACCTATGAAATGTCTGTGAGTCAGGGTTTTCCATTAAACCGGTGAAAAAAATTTCTTTACATATATAATTTTCTTTCCTGAGCTGTTGGCGTAAAGATTTCTTGGCTGATTTCCTCTTTACATAGTAGTCACTCTCCGGCCCTGGTGAGCCACTCTCCTTCCACGCTGCATGCGTGGATCGACATTCCTTTAGTAATTCCTTTACCGCTGGTGATGCCCTGAAACGGGGTCCTTGCAGTTTAATGGTTTTACATGGTACCGATTTCCACGCCGCACCTTTCAAACTTTCACATACTGCTAACAGTACCTCATCCGGTTCCCTAGACTGACCATTCTGTAGAGATTCCAGCTTATGAGCTAATACTGACTTAAATTTTTCAGAGTCTATTTTTTCCCATCTTAATTTAGTAACAGCTTGTTTTGTCTGCTTCACAGAGGGGGTGGAATAATATGTGTTTACATTCAAGATGGAACTCACTACAGTATGAGCTGACTGATTCAAATAGTGTTTTTCATGAACCGTCGTCGATTTTATTATATCTGCTACCGAGCACAATATATAGTCTATTTGAGACATTCCCACTCCTGTATGGCTTACAAAGGTAGGTTTTGTTCCCATATTTGACTGCTGCCATGTCAAAGAATGTTCTTTGACAAATTCTTTCAGATTAGAATCATGGCTGTTATTTCGCATTACAGCTAATGTCCCATTCATATCCCCACAGATAATGACTGTCCCATGTGGGCTATATTTCACCAATATTGTATGTAGAATGTCTAAATGTTTAATATACTCTGATATAGAATGACCATCATGAGTTGGCATATAAACATTAAAAATATATAAACTGTTTTCACTGGATTTCAGTTCAATACCAATAATTCGTTCATTACCATCCTCTAACTTCTTTACCAGATGAGACCAGCTTTTTGGCCACATTATAGCTACTCCAGCTTTGCCCCTTCTTGCCTTGAAGTTTGATATGGTTTCATTACTATCCCAACACCTCACATATGCTTCAGAATTTGGTATTAAATTATTTATAGTTGTTTTTTCAAAATCATTAAGCCAATGTTCCTGAAGACAGATAATCTGATCCTGTTTTGCAAGTTCCACCAGAAATGGGATATTAGACTTCACTCCCTCTATGTTTACTGAACTGATTTTTAATGTCTTTCTTCTACTGTTCCCATAATGAGATCCTGAGGGTCCGGGGGAATATGCTTCAGGCCGGGTACATGTAAAAAAGAATCTGCTGATTTATTCTCAACATTTGTAGATTCTAACAATTCCTGTTTTTCCGAACTGTAGCTATGCTCCCCATCAGGGATACATATTATTTCTTGTTCTATTGAAGCTGATTCTTGAACTTTTATCCCTCTGTTTGATTGCTGAGATTTTGATTCACTTTCTCTATCTATTACACTCTTTATACATGTTTCTTGTTCAACTAAGACATCTTCCTTTGGACTTATATGTATGTTTGATAGCTGAGTTTTTGGGTCATTTTCTCCGCCAACTACTTCACTGATTTTATTCTCACAAGCCAGGATACGGTGTGTTCTATCTTTTGGGGTTTGTATTTGCACATCCTGTCTATTTTCCTTACTTGCATTATTTCGAAAATCTTGAGTACTTCTACCCCCCATTTTATTCAGACCATTTCCTAACCGCGATCCATCCCTGATTCCAGAATTTTGAGTATTATTCCCAGAATAACCCATCCTAGAGTTCTCCATTTGCACCCTTTCATGCTGCCTTGTCATATGCTCATTAATTTGCTGATTATAGGTATCCTGTTGCGGCACTGGTTGAGTTGGCTGTCTATTAAACAATTGTCCAAGTGTATACTGAGGGCCATATGTAAAAGGTCTCTGATAAAAATTCACTGGGTTATAAACAGGTCTCTGATAAAACAACTGTGGAGAGGGAATATTAAAACCATGGTTAAGACCACCAATAACTGGCATTTGCAACGGCATAAAACTCACATTGTTTATGTTACTAGCAGCTAAAATCTGTTGCTGTTGCAAGGACATAAAATTCTGAGTCTGTAAAAGCATTTGATTTGACAAATTTTGCATTTGCATTGACATCTGAGCATTACCGGCAGTCATTATCGCCATATTTTGTACCATATTCAATTCTAATTGTCTTAGTCTATGCTCAACACTTCCCAAATCACCTAACTGCAGTACCGCCTGTTGCTCTAAGTTCTGTTGATTCACATTCTGCTGACTCCTATCCTGCTCTACATTTTCGTTAACCCCCAACCCAGCACTTTCATTAGATCCTTTACAATCATTAAGCCTTTTAAGTAAGTTTATCATTTTATCTTTCTCTTTAACCTGCCTTTCCAATTCAATAATCATAGTCTTTTGCTCTATATCACTATTTTCAGAATTACTCTTTCGTCCAGATTTATTTATATTTACATTTTTCTTCCCTATCTTTACTGAATTTGTCTGTCTTTTTTCTGATTCTAGCGCTTTTTCAGTTTGCTGCACATTCTCATTAGCCACGCCCACTTCGCTACTCTTAACTTCAGTTATTCTATTATTTATATGAGAGTCTTTCACAGATACCACTGATTTATCTTTCTCTGGTGAACTTTTCTGACTGGGCTTATTATCATACAGTTTCTGGTCATTGCAGTTCTCACATATAAATGGGTTATTGTCTGGAATTTTTGCCGCTCTTTCTACTGATAGACCCACACACCCATAGTGGAACCACATAGAACAGTCTTCGCACTGAACTACATTCTCCATTGCTCCCTCGTCACAAACTGGACATTCAACATAATCAACCGAGTCAATTCCCTCTTTACTCTGACTTACCACGGTTTCGGGTCATTTCGGCCCATAACAAAATCGGCCCATGTCAAAATCGGCCCATGTCAAAATCGGCCTATAGCAATTTCGGCCCATAAATGATTTCAAGGCCTTTATGAGGGTCAATAATCAGCCAAAATTAAAAAAAAGAAGAAAGATTATCATAAAATACATGTATATATACAATTTTGTTACCCCTTTTCACCGTTGGCATTTGTATCATTATAGGAGGTTTTAGGAATTCCGTTTATGATGTCATTCATGTGCAAAGCACTGGCCGTCAATTGAAACGGCCATCGCTATTCAAATGTATTGGTGGAACTTAAAATACTAACAATATTAAGACATTTTGAGAGGAAATATGCCCGTTTACATTGAAACAATTCCTCAAGAAGGAAAGAATGACATTTTGCTTTAAATTTATTACTGAAATTCGGGAAAGTATAAAACCCGGGAGTAACAGCCGGAAGCCGGGAGTAAAATCCGGGAGTAAATTTTGGCAATCGAATAAAGATATTAAACATTAACATATCTAGATGAAATTTGGATCAAAAGTAGAATATAGACTCCTATTTAAAATACATATAAGTTTTATATTAATAATTGAGTACTTTTCAAGATATGAACCGAAATATATGACCATGTCGCAAAAAATTCGCCCGGGAGTAGCTTTTTGCGGTATTGACGATGTCAAGCATTTTGCAAAATATGTTCAGTCTGGGATTGCTACAAGAATAAGTTTGTGTATTATCAATTAAAAACATATCAAAGATTAGAAAAATACAAAAATAAAGTTATTTCATCGCTCCGTGAAGTAAGTAATTGACCCGGGAGTAGGCCGGGAGTAATTTCTGGGTTGAAATCGGCGTTTATTGGCGTTATTGCCTATGTCACATACATTGTATTTATTACACGTAGTCTTACTACCCTGACAGCTAATAGCAAAGGCACTGATCAGACTGCGGAGGTAATTGTGTCATCGTTTCTACATTATAAGGCCATAAAACAAATAGCGCCAAATATAATTGTCCCGGCCACATAAAATCACAGGCGCAGGAGCAGGGCGTGAGTTGGGTTGGGGGTTTGGGTGTGTGTCGAGTCCCGATATGACAAGTAAATAAATTCATGTACTCCATGCTGAATCTTAGCTTTTCTTCTGACAAACGTTTAGGAAATACAATGTATGTGATAGAAGCAATAATGTCTAATAAGGCCAAGAATAAGGCAAATAAACGCCGTTTTCAACCCAGAAATTACTCCCGGCCCACTCCCGGGTCAATTATTTACCAGGCGGAGCGATGAAATAACTTTAATTTTGCATTTTTCTAATCTCTGACATGTTTTTAATTAATAACACATAAAGTAATTCTTGTAGAACCCCCAGACTGAACATATTTTGCAAAATGCTTGACATCGTCAATACCGCAAAAGTTACTCCCGGGCGAAAATTTTGAGACGTGGTCGTATATTTCGGTTCATATCTTGAAAAGTACATGGTAATAATGTTAACACTTATGTGCATTTTAAAGAAACGTCTATATTCTACTTTTGATTCAAATTTCATCCAGATATGTGAATGTTTAGTACCTTTATTCAATTGTCAAAATTTACTCCCGGATTTTACTCCCGGCTACCGGCCGTTACTCCCGGGTTTTATACTTTCCCCTGAAATTCATTTATCCTGGATCCGTTTTTTAATTGTCGAAAATCTCTTCGTGAATGACCCATGTCAATGGCTTGAGATACTGTTATTCACGAAAGCTTACATACAAAATAAGTGTTTACGTAACTTTTCGTTTTAGTCGCTACATGTATCCAAGTATAGCTATCACATACGGACAGAACTTTGATCTCTCTCAAAACAGTTCAACAATCTGTCTAGAAGTGCAGTTAAAAATGTTCAGCGATCTGTCTACATGTATATGTGCAATTTTGATAAATTGAAGATTCCAGTTTTTTTTTTCTTCAAAATTTATTTCGAAAATAGCTAAACTTTTTGCAAATAGTGTAGGCCCTGATTAGTCGCCGCGTTCTGCTGCGTCTGATCTGGGCCTGCACTGTTTGTCACTTACCCTTTTTAGGGGTTCCCGTACCGAATGGGTTAATGTTAGGGCTGGGAAGATTGAACAAATCTATTGGATTTTACTATAATATCTTGCCCTTGCGAATGAGTGTTTCATTCTCATGCACTGGGCAAATGACATTTTATTGAGCGCCGTATTATCGCCATCGCAAAGTTCTGACGTTTCATCGACGTTGCAAAGTCCAATTCAATGCATCGCTGTAATGTTGGTTTGATGTTGTAGACACGACGTTGTTGACACGTTACATGTCAGACATGGAGTTATTTAACGACAAACTGTAATTTATATTTACCTACGCTCGCTAATTGCTGGCACGCTAAAAGAGAGAGAGAGAGCAACATGTAGGCAATGACATTTTCACAGAGAGGGAGAGGGAGGACCCTGATGGGTTGTATGTACAATATATCTTTAAGAGCAGTTAACTCAGAAAATAACACTTGGGATTTGCCCTCATGAAAACACGCCTATGCGAATTTGACCCTCTAAAACTCCACTTTTATATAGTAAAACTGGGGTTTACAGGGGTAAACATTATTTTTTTTATTTCTGGTCAAAAAGGTAGATTGTTGGTACTCGATAGAACCGCCTCGCCGAGGCGGTTCTGACGAGTCCCTGAAATCTATGTTTTGACATGTTTCAGCAAAAATAAGAAAATTATCACAATTTTTCATCTTAAAATTTCCATTTTTTTGCAGAAAAATTGATAATGTATTTGTATTTGCATGTTTTCGTAATGCGAAATTTCATGCCTGGCAGCATATCAGTGTTTCTCTCATTATCTTACATTAGAATTCGTCAAATGTTTGAAATAATTCCACTGTTTTACGCTGTAATTGACATTTTATCTGTCCCACTGCCTGGAAGCAATACGACAGTTGACGGCCAGGGCTTTTCCCGTTCTACTTTTAGAACCGGAAGTATGTAACGAAAAAAGCTCCTATTTTCAATAATTACCTCCCTCAGATGCGAATCTTCTCGTAATGCAAACTTTGATATGGAATATAAGAAATACAAATAATATAAAAGAGGGTGTGTTTATTTAGAAGCAAATTGTATATTTATGAACTTGGAAATTGTAGTTTGTTTATTTGTTCATATTGTTGGCACGTGTCCGTATGCAAAATGATCAATAATCACTTTACGTTGTTACCTTTATCGACACGTGCCTTAAAGTAACAAACAGAACGATTGTCATATTACTCATATCTCAGTCATCGTTGGGGCACGTGCCATTCAGCCATAGTTTATGTCTCCTAATACATGTCTTTAATTCTTTCTTTGTTTCTTGCTTTCGGTTCCGTTAAATATGTGTGTGATAGGGCAGGGGCGCATTGATGGCTATATGTGTACTTAGCGTCAGGGCCCAAGGAAGACTCACATCAGCCTATGCATCCGGGCAGTCTGATTTGTGTGTAACCATGAATCATAAAGCAGTCAAAGCTCCCTCGTGCCTCCAGCGATCATGACCATACTGTGCGGCTGGGCAATTCGAGCTGGGTATGCTGGGCTCGTGAAGTAGCCAAAGCTTCCTCGCGCCTCCATCGATCATGACCATACTATGCGACTGAACAAGCTGGTCTGTGTATGCTGGAGGAATTGTTGAAATTGCTGGGCCTTTGCTTACTTATTTACTATGTGTTTCAATCTGCTTAATGTTCAAACGGCTTCCTCGGACCCGGCAAATGTTAATGCATGAAAACCTATGGGTGATTCCTGTAATAATTTTGAAGATTTTCTTCTGAAAACTAATCAATGCATCTCTTATTCTTACGTATTCCATTACGTAAATGGAAGTGTTAAAAAGCAGAAATAAGAAAAACAATGTACACAACGAAACCCTTAAATTTTTCATAAGCCCAATGTAACTATGAACAACGCTTTATGTCAGTGCGTTTTCTAATCACTTCCTGCAGTGAAAACAATCAAATAAATAATAAAACCTAAAGGATTTTCAAAATTCTTAAAGAGTGCATTTTATTTTGTATATATCCATTCGAAAACACAAAAACATAGTGCATTCTTTCATTTTCTCCAAAATGACTACTTTTCCAACCAAAAATTGTGAAATTTGTCTTATTTATACTCCCAGTATATGGTGGCAGTTCTAACGAGTACCCACAACATATCTCTTGGATCAGAAATAAGCATAATAATATATACCCCTTTAAACCCCAAATTTCCTATTGATTGTTTTGATTGCGGTATAAACAAAATACGCCATGGATAGTGTCTTTAATATTAAAATATAATCGGTTCACCCCGACAATTTTAAAGGGTCTCCCTAAAGCTTGTTAATCAGAGGTGGGGAAAAATCGGAGTACCCGGAGAAAACCCCCCTGGCCTACCGACGCCAAGTTCTGCAGCGGAAGGTCACGTGGTTTTCACCTGGTACTGCAGTTTTCGCGCACATCTGTTTAACGATCGGCTCAACATAAGTCATTATGTCATAAATATTTTATTTATTAATTCAGATTTTTTTTATGCATCACAAAAACATGTCTATATAATTTCGATCCCTGTAAACCCCACTTTTATATAGTAAAACTGGGGTTTACAATGGTAAACCTTATTTTTTCTAAATTATTTCTGCTCAAAATATAGATTGTGGGTACTCGATTTTTTCTATCCATGCAATCAAAGATCATGAACCGATGAACATTTTTTTTATAATACTTTCTTTCTGATGTTATTTTCATTACTTTATGAAACAATATTAATTTCTAAAACTAAACATTTTTTGTCCACTTTATAAAATAGAAGTGGAGGCAATGATCCATTTCAATTTACATAAAAATAGTAGAAAATACAGGTAAAAGTTATCGACCATATACTTTAATTAGTAAGTTTGAGATTTGGCCGTACAAGCATACCAATTATACAAAAACATAGTAATTATACCATCATTATGTTTTTATGGGCTGATTTTGTATGGGCCGATTTTGTTATGGGCCGAAATGTCCAGGGACCCTTACCACAAAATAATTTGAAGCGGATTTCAATTGACAGATTCAATCCCTGGTGAAGGATTGTCTAAGGACGTGTCACCAGTAAACAATTCTGATGTTTTGACTATTGTCTTATACTGAGTCAGTCATATTTGGCCATTACCTCAGTTTGGCCCCCCCCCCCCCCCCCCCGCTCATTGGGGCTTGAAGTAAAAGATAGGCTTATGATGCTTCCACGCAGAGCTGAAACCGACCCACACGAGTACTGGTAAACCACTTAGAGGATCTAAGTTTGCCCAGGCAAAGCGGTGCGAGTCTGGCCATCCATGCTTATATACCCATTTGGTTTCATTGGGCGGCAGGGCTTTCTTTCTTTCTTCCGGTTTCGCCTTAACCCCGGTAGGGGACACAGTCACACAGAAGGTGTATTTTACATACACTCCCGTGTCATTCCATCTCAGTGTCGTGTAAAAGTCCCACAAAATTGGAAGCAACGTCTCCAAAGCGACCTTTATGGTGTTGACAGGGAAGTTAAACCTCAAATCAAACAAACACATGACTTTGTTTACATGTCATTGCGCATGCGCAAAATTACTTTATCCTTTTGATAACGATCTTTCGTGGTTGGCAAAAAGCCGCTGGTTCCATATAAACACATTATAAATAGGGTAAATATTACGGGCATATTTTCATTGACTTTCACAGAAAATCATCGAATTACACTTTAAATGAGTAGATAAATATATTTTATAGTTCATTCATGCATCTTCTGCATTTAGTCATTCGTTTTGCCCATTTTTAGCTCACCTGTCACGTAGTGACAAGGTGAGCTTTTGTGATCACATTTTGTCCGTCGTCCGTGCGTGCGTCCGTCCGTCCGTCCGTGCGTGCGTAAACAATTTCTTGTCCGCACGATATCATCTTCATTTATGATTTGATTTTAAACAGACTTGCACACAACTTGTACCACCATGAGGTCTAGGTTCCTTTCTTGAACCAGCCATATCCCATCATGTGTTACGGAGTTACGGCCCCTGAAATGGCATAAATTGCCTATTTTGGTCTTGTCCGCACGATAGCATCTTCATTTATGATTTGATTTTAACCAGACTTGCACATAACTTGTACCACCATGAGGTCTGGGTTCCTTTCTTGAACCGGCCATATCCCATCATGTGTTAGGGAGTTACAGCCCCTGAAAGGGCAAAAATTGCCTATTTTGGTCTTGTCCGCACGATAGCATCTTCATTTATGATTTGATTTTAACCAGACTTGCACACAACTTGTACCACCATGCGATCTAGGTTCCTTTCTTGAACCAGCCATATCCCATCATGTGTTACGGAGTTACGGCCCCTGAAACGGCAAAAATTGCCTTTTTTGGTCTTGTCCGCACAATAGCATCTTCATTTATGATTTGATTTTAACCAGACTTGCACAGAACTTGTACCACCAGGATATCTGGGTTCCTTTCTTGAACCAGCCAAATCCCATCATGCGTTACGGAGTTACGGCCCCTGAAAGGGCAAAAATTGCCTATTTTTGTCTTGTCCGCACAATAGCATCTTCATTTATGTTTTGATTTTAACCAGACTTGCACACAACTTGTACCCCCATGAGATCTGGGTTCCTTTCTTGAACCAGCCATATCCCATCATGTGTTGCGGAGTTACGGCCCCTGAAAGGGCAAAAATTGCCTTTTTTGGTCTTGTCTGCATGATGGCTGTTTCATTAGTCATTTGAACTTAACTAAACTTGCACACATTTTGTACCACCACAAAATATCTCGGTCAAGTTCGAATATGGGTCATGTTGGGTCAAAAAGTAGGTCAAATCAGAAAAAAAACCTTGTGAAGACACTAGAGGCCACAGTTTTGGTCCGATCATCATCAAACTAGCCTGGAATGATCATCTTGACAATATCTAAGTCAAGTTCGAATATGGGTGTTGTCGGGTCAAAAAGTAGGTCAGTAGGTCAAATCATAGAAAAACCTTCTGAACACACTAGAGGCCACAATTTATGTCCAATCATCATCAAACTTGCTCAGAATGATCATCTTGATAATATCTTGGTCACATTCGAATATGGGTCATGTCGGTTCAAAAAGTAGGTCAGTAGGTCAAATCACAGAAAAACCTTGTGAACACACTAGAGGCCACAGTTTTGGTCCAATCATCATCAAACTTGCCCAGAATGATCATCTTGACAATATCTGACTCAAGTTTGAATATGGGTCATGTCGGTTCAAAAAGTAGGTCAGTAGTTCAAATCAGAAAAAAACCTTGTGTACACACTATAGCCCACATTTCTGGGCCGATCATCATCAAACTTGCTCAGAATGATCATCTTGATAATATCTTGGTCACATTCGAATATGGGTCATGTCGGTTCAAAAAGTAGGTCAGTAGGTCAAATCACAGAAAAACCTTGTGAACACACTAGAGGCCACAGTTTTGGTCCAATCATCATCAAACTTGCCCAGAATGATCATCTTGACAATATCTGAGTCAAGTTTGAATATGGGTCATGTCGGTTCAAAAAGTAGGTCAGTAGTTCAAATCAGAAAAAAACCTTGTGTACACACTATAGCCCACATTTCTGGGCCGATCATCATCAAACTTGCTCAGAATGATCATCTTGATAATATCTTAGTCACTTTCGAATATGGGTCTTGGCAGGTCAGAAAGTAGGTCAGTAGGTCAAATCAGAGAAAAACCTTGTGAACACACTAGAGGCCACATTTTTGGTCCAATCATCATCAAACTTGCTCAGAATGATAGTCTTGACAATTTCTCGGTCAAGTTCGCATATGGGTAATTTCAGGTCAAAAAGTAGGTCAGTAGGTCAAATCCTATAAAAACCTTGTAAACACACTAGAGGCCACAGATTAGGTCCGATCATCATCAAACATGCCCAGAAAGATCATCTTGACAATATCTGAGTCAAGTTTGAATATGGGTCATGTCGGTCCAAAAAGTAGGTCAGTAGATAAAATCATAGAAAAACCCTCTGAACACACTAGAGGCCACAGTTTTGGTCTGATCATCATCAAACTTGCTAAAAATGATCATTTGACAATATCTCAATTAATTTCGAATATGGGTCATATCTGGCCAGTAAGTAGGTCAGTAGGTCAGATTGTTGAAAAACCTTGTGGACACACCAGTGTTGGTCTGATCATCATCAAACTTGCTCAGAATGATCATCTTGACAATATCTGGGTCAAGTTTGAATATGGGTCATGTCGGGTCAAAAAGTAGGTCAGCAGGTCAAATCATAGCAAAAACGTTTTGAACACTAAGAGGCCACAGTTTTAGTCAAATCATCATAAAACTTGCTTAGAATGATCATTTGGACAATATCTCAGTTAAGTTCGAATATGGGTCATGTCAAATCAAAAAGGAGATCAGTAGGTTATTTTGTCATAACTTTTGAACTGTTTGAGATAGAGCCTTCATATGTAGCATGTAGGTTCCTTGTGACAAGGGCTTCCCACTCATATAAAGATTTGACCTGTGACGTTGACCTGTGACCTACTTTATCATAACTTTTGAACCATATGAGATAGAGCCTTCATATTTGGCATGTATGTTCCTTGTGACAAGGTTTTCTCAACCATTCAAAACTTTTGAGCCATGACCTTGACCTTTGACCTACTTTGTCATAACTTTTGGAGCATTTAAGATACAGCCTTCATATTTGGCATATAGGTTCCTTCATAGGAGTGAGTGTTTGAGTTGGAAGTCTCACCAACAGCTAAGGTCATACAGTTATGGGACCTCTGTTTAAAGACCAATCTGAAAGTCTGGAGAAGCCTGGCATCGATCCTGCTACCCTGGTTTACAAGGCAAGTAGCATGACCACTACACCATGAAGGCTTCTAAACTTCATTGGAATGTTGTGTAGATGACCCTTTAGGAAAATAGCATAACGATTAACAGATGGTCACAAGAGCCAAAAATAGAAAACATTGTAAAATTTGCTTCAAATGCGAACTCCTTCTAAACCTTTGGGCCAATTGGATTTAAAACTTCACAGGAATGTTGCCTAGGTGACTCCCTACAAAAATAGTTATTACTCATTCCTCTCCAATGAACAAGATGGCTTCCAGAGCTAAAAATAAAAAAAATTCTTCAAACGATAATTCCTTCTGTACCCTTTGGCCAATTTCATTCAAACTTTGAAGTAATGTTGCTTAGATGACCCTCTGCCAAAAAGGCTAAAACAATCCCGCTCTGAAGAAAAAATGGCCACCAGAGCTAAAAATAGAAAAATATTGTAAATCTGATTCAAACGTGAACCCCTCCTAAACCCTAAGGACAATTTGATTCAAACTTAACAGGAATGTTGCCTAGGTTACTCCCTACCAAATAAGCTATAATCACTCTGCTGATGACCAAGATGGCAACCATAGCTAAAATAGAATGTACTCGAGACAGTGTCACACAGGTGAGCGAACCAGGGCCCTGTGGGCCCTCTTGTTATTACAAATAATTAAGACCGTCCCGCCTTGTAATCTGCATAAGTTTAACAGGTAATTATCATCAAAAACATCCTCAAATCTTCTGGACACCAATAATTACATGTACATGTACCAGCTAAGAAATGTCTATTATAAAGTTTAAAGGTCAATTTTGTCATTTCGAATCCAAACAAAATACAATTTACAGAAAATAACATCACATTTACAATGGCGATAAATGGCCAAAGAAGTTTTTTTTTCTACCACCGGTACGTCCCTGCAAATAGTATTATTGAGTGATAACATAGTGTTTGGATGTGTCTATAGCTTGTACACTGTATTAGCAACCCCAGTAGACAACAGATTGAGCCTGGAATTTGTTTTGTTTTGCATGACAGTATAATTTTATGGATGAGCTTATTTTTATCAAAACTTTTAATTGGTGGAGCTCTTTTTAGCTCACCTGTCACATAGTGACAAGGTGAGCTTTTGTGATCACTTTTTGTCCGTCGTACGTCGTCCGTGCGTGCGTGCGTGCGTCCGTGCGTGCGTGCGTAAACAATTTCTTGTCCGCACGATAGCATCTTCATTTATGATTTGATTTTAACCAGACTCGCACACAACTTGTACCACAATGAGATCTTGGTTCCTTTCTTGAACCAGCCATATCCCATCATGTGTTACGGAGTTACGGCCCCTGAAAGGGCAAAAATTGCCTATTTTGGTCTTGTCCGCACGATAGCATCTTCATTTATGATTTGATTTTAACCAGACTTGCACACAACATGTACCACCATGAGATCTGGGTTCCTTTCTTGAACCAGCCATATCTCATCATGTGTTACGGAGTTACGGTCCCTGAAAGGGCAAATAATGCCTATTTTGGTCTTGTCTGCATGATAGATGTTTCATTTATGATTTGATTTTAACTAAACTTTCACACAATTTGTACCACCACTAAATCTCGGTCAAGTTCAAATATGGGTCATGTCGTGTCAAAAAGTAGGTCAGTAGGTCAAATCCGAAAAAAAACCTTGTGAAGACACGAGAGGCCACAGTTTTGGTCCGATCATCATCAAACTTGCGCAGAATGATTATCTTGACAATATCTCAGTCAAGTTCGAATATATGGGTGTTGTCGGGTCAAAAAGTAGGTCAGTAGGTCAAATCATAGAAAAACCTTCTGAACACACTATAGTCCACAATTTATGTCCAATCAGCATCAAACTTGCTCAGAATGATCATCTTGATATCTTGGTCACATTTGAATACGGGTCATGTCGGGTCAAAAGGTAGGCCAGTAGGTCAAATCATAGAAAAACATAGTGAATACACTAGAGGCTGCAGTTTTGGTCCAATCATTATCAAACTTGCCCAGAATGATCATCTTGACAATAATTCGGTCAAGTTTGAATTCGGGTCATGTCGGGTCAAAAAGTAGGTCAGTAGGTCAAATCATACACTAGAGGCCACAGTTTTGGTCTGATCATCATGAAACTTGCTCAGAATGATTATTTTGACAATTTCTCGGTCAAGTTCAAATATGAGTCATGTAGGGTCAAAAAGTAGGTCAGTAGGTCAAATCTTAGAAACACCTTGTGAACACACTAGAGGCCACAGTTTTGGTCCTATCATCATCAAACTTGCCTAGAATGATCATCTTGACATTATCCGGGTCAAGTTTGAATACGGGTCATGTAGGGTCAAAAAGTAGGTCAGCAGGTCAAATCATAGAAAAATCTTGTGAACACACTAGAGGCCACAGTTTTTGTCCGATCATCATCAAACTTGCCCAGAATGATCATCGTGACAATATCTCAGTCAAGTTCAAATATGGGTCATGTCAGGTCAAAAAGTAGGTCAGTAGGCCAAATCACAGAAAAACCCTCTGAACACACTGGCGGCTACAGTTTTGGTCCGATCATCATCAAACTTGCTCAAAATGATCATTTGACAATATCTCGGTTAATTTCGAATATGGGTCATTTCTGGTCATTATGTAGGTCAGTAGGTCAGATTGTTGAAAAACCTTGTGAACACACTAGAGGCCCAAGTTTTGGTCCGATCATCATCAAACTTGCTCAGAATGATCATCTTGACAATATGTGTGTCAAGTTTGAATATGGGTCATGTCGGGTCAAAAAGTAGGTCAGCAATTCAAATCATACAAAAACGTTTTGAACACTCTATGAGGCCACAGTTTCAGTCAAATAATCATCAAACTTGCTCAGAATGATCATCTTGACAATATCTCAGTTAAGTTCGAATATGGGTCATGTCAAATCAAAAAGTAGATCAGTAGGTTATTTTGTCATAACTTTTGAACCGTTTGAGATAGAGCCTTCATATTTGGCATGTAGGTTCTTTCTGACAAGGGCTTCCCACTCATAAATATTTGAACTGTGACCTACTTTATCATACCTTGTGAACCATATGAGATGGAGCCTTCATATTTGGCATGCATGTTCCTTGTGAAAATGTTTTCTCAGCCATTCAAAACTTTTGACCCATGACCTTGACCTTTGACCTACTTTGTCATAACTTTTAAAGCATTTTAGCAAATTCATATTTAGCATGTAGGATCATTGCGACAATGTTGCTTAGATGATCCTCTACCAAAAAGGCTAAAACAATCCCACTTGGATGAACAAAATGACCACCGGAGGTAAAAATATAAAAATATTGTAAATTTGATTCAAACGGAAACTCCCCCTAAACCCTAAGGCCAATTTGATTCAAAGTTCCCAGGAATGTTGCCTAGGTTACTCCTTACCATATAAGCTAAAATCACTCTGCTGATGAACAAGATGGCCACAAGAGCTAAAAATAGAATGTACTGGATACAGTGACACACAGGTGAGCGAACCAGGGCCCAGAGGGGCCCTCTTGTTTATACATACCAGTAGAAAGACTATAAGGTGTACTTCCATTTGACACACAATGTATTTGTTTTGAGTGAGCTCCATAGCTCCTTATGAGGGACAAGTAAACATTTTTTTATACTTTTCGACCGCAATTTTCATGAGAGGGTATGGTTAGTGAAATTAAAATGCAACGGTCTAAATATAATCTTTATATCCTGCATATTTGCCAAAAGTTTGATAATACATTCAGATATGTTATACTAGCTGTTCTTTTAAATTCTTATGGACCAAAGTCAAAAACATCCAATTTTAAATCAATTTTTTTAATCAATTCGGAAATTTTTACAAGTTTTACCATGTTTTTTGACAAGCATGCTTATTTTTGAAACAAAAATGCTACAAATCTGACCCGCTCAACTACCGGCCCATATCCCTAACTTGCGTCCTCTGCAAAGTGCTGGAGCATGTTGTGGCTTCCAAACACTTTACTGACCAAAATATCTTGTTCGAACTACAGCATGGGTTCCGGGAAAAGAGATCCTGCGAGACACAGCTTATCATGCTGGTCGATGATCTTGCAAAAAAAATATGCAACCTGGAAAACAAACAGAACTTTTCCTCCTTGATTTTAGCAAAGCTTTCGACAAAGTAGCACACGAAAAATTGCTTTTGAATTACATTTTTACAGCATAAGGGGGAACACACTAAATTGGATAAAAGACTTTCTTGACAACAAATCTCAGTCAGTTATACTCAATGGCGCTAATACTGACAGCATCCCAGTTCCTTCAGGAGTCCTGCAGGGCTCGGTTCTCGGACCCATACTGTTCTTAGCCTATATAAACGACCTCCCGGATCAGGTAAGATCCAGAGTAAGGTTATTCGCAGATGACACAGCCATATGCCTTGCTTTCGATTCTCAGAAAGACTCCGAGATCCTCCAGGAAGACCTTGAGAAACTTGAAATATGGGAAAAACTCTGGGATATAAGTTTTAATCCCTCTAAGTGTCAGTTCATTCATGTGACCCAACGTAAAACTCCCCCTCAGACCAACTATTCTCTTCATGGCTGTGTACTTGAAAGTGTAACCTCCGCCAAATATCTTGGGGTCACCATTTCAGAAGACCTTAGATGGACAGACCACATGAATAACATAAGTAAAAAGGCCAGCCAGACCCTAGGATTCTTAAAACGAAATATTCGGGTCCCCAACAGCGACCTGAAGGCCACAGCATATAAAACCCTGGTTCGCCCACAGCTATAGTATGCCTCTACTGTGTGGTCCCCCTATACAGCATCAGACTCCTACAAACTTGAATCAGTTCAAAGAAGGGCTGCTAGATGGGTAACCAGAGACTACCGATATACATCTAGTGTCTCAGCAATGCTTCAGGATCTCAACTGGCGTACCCTTGACCAACGGGCATAGACAGTCGTTTGGTCCTTGTATACAAGGTCACATATGACCTTGTTGCGATATCTGCTGCTGACTACCTGATCTGGAACACTCGTCCTTGTTCCAAAAATCATCCCCTCGCATACAGACAGATCATGACTCTAATAAAAGACTACTACAAGTTCACATTCTTTCCCCGCACTATCATCCACTGGAATTCCCCGCCAGCCCACATACCAGTTCTTCCTACCATGGCACAGTTCAGCAGAAGTGAGGAAAGAACAAGCTACACTATGTTGTGTGCGCTTTAAAAATTTTATTATTTTAACCAAATTTAAATGTGATTTATGCCAACTTTCTGTCATTTATGCCATTTTTCTGTAAGTGAGATGGCTAGATGAGAGCCACATTTTTCCTAAAATGCGGTCGAAAATCAGAGTTTTAAACCTTTATAATTTGAGTTCTACACTACATAAGCTATCCTGAAAAAATAAACTGTTTTGTTCTCCTTTTGATAAGATTTTTAAACTGGGATTCTTCAATTAGAATTTGGCTGCTTGTATCAAATCATGCTGGGGTTGCAAACTGTATACTCGCTTCTCATAATACCAAGGGTTCCATGGTACCGGGTAAACAATATTTTGCTGCATTTTGAATCTTGTACTATTCCCGTGGGCTAGGTATCCTCACATTAATAAAGTACTGATATGTCTCTTTCCACTGAAATATATTTCATTACATTGTTTTGATAAATATCTGGATTAATGAAGGGAGCAACATGCAGGTGCCCCATGGGGTATCTAAAAGGCAGACACCGCAACAACTTTTAGATATAATTAAAGAACACTGCCTGGCCCAAGTAGTTAATATACCTACCCACCAAGAAAAGACCCTTGATTTATTACTCACAAATTCTCCACCCCCAGTTAGTCGAGTTAAGGGGATGCCCCCAATCGGCAAAGCTTATCACAACATAGTCCTTATTGAATATGACATAAAAGCGAAGCGAATCAGACAAGTCCCGTGTAAAATATATCTATATAAATGTGCGGATATCGATGGTCTGCGAGACCATATGGTGCGATTAAGGGATTGGTTCCTTTCTTCTGACCTATCGCAAATGTCAGTTAATCATAATGATATGTGGGTCAATTTTAAGGCCGAATTAACTACAGCTATGGAAAGGTTTATTCCAACGAAAATGACCAATACAAAGCAAAGTGCATCTTGAATCGCCAACACGATCAAGCATCTAACCAGAAGATGCAATCGAATGTATTTTCATGCTCGTAAGTCTAGCAGCCCTGACGTTAAAAGTAAAAAAAAAAAGCTTTAAATGACAACCTCTCCTAAACTCTAAAACCAGTTTCATTCAAAATTTGCAACAATGTTGCCCAGGTGACCATCTATCTAAATGCTACAGTTATACTTCATGGAATATGTATCCACATGACTTTTAGAATCTATGTGTAATCGGGTGAGCATTTCAGGGTCATCTTGGCCCTCTTGTTTTGGGAACTTGATGTAGGCAGGCTTAACCCATTTTGTACCAGAAACCCCAAAACAGATACCCTGGTAAACAGTGCCGGCCCAGATCAGATGTGATCAGGGCTTCCACTGTTTGCTAAAAATTCAGTCATTTTCCAAATAAATTTTGATGAAAACACAACCTGACATCCCTTAATTTTGAAATGGACCCCAGCTGTATATAGGGAGGAAGTTTCCATTTGGTACAAAAAGGGTTTAAAATGGATTTGCTGTATATCTTCAATGTCCAGTCCAATAAAACTAGTGTATATATACCCCTAACATTACGATAATACATCCATGTGGCATAGAGCACTATTTCGTTTCCCCCAAACTATAAATGTTACTAATGAAAATTTGTGACATTTTTCTTATTTCAGCTCAAAATGTTACATAGGTTGTGGTTGTTTATTAGAGCTACATCATTCAGGCAGTTCTAAGGAGTACCCACAACCTTGATGCGGTTCTAATGGGTACCCACAACCTACGCCTTGGAGCAGAAATAAGAAAATTAATGCATACCCCTGTAAACCCCAGTTTTCTCTATATAATGTGGGGTTTAGAGGGGTTACATTGTATGGGCCCCATCAAACGATTTTGGTACTTATCGCCTATGCGAGCAGCGAAGGTTCAGGCGAGCCTGCGCATCCGCGCAGTCTCGCCAGAACCTTCGCTGCTCGCTCATGCAAGCAGAGAATCAAGAGGAACCTTCAGACAGAAAGCCATATCCCTGACCCCTCTAAATGGCTGGGCATACGCAGTTAAAATTTGTCATGATGGAATGCTCAAAGACACAAATTCGCTTGGCGGGGCTAATATGATGCATAAAACTCTAAGAGAAAACCCTGAATTTCGTTGCAACATATTTTTCTATCTTTACTCAACCCTCATGAAAGATTCATAGCTCCAGATAAGGAGGTGCAAAAAGCGTAATTGAACAACAAGTTTTGTCATTTGCATAATAAGCATACATGTATAGCCATTTTCCATCCATTCCTCCATTTTTTTTTTTTTTGTCAGTCTCTTTGCGATAACACACCTGTGCAGAATACATCACTCCTTAACCCTTCTCTTGCTGAATATTCAGTTAAGCCACACCCTTTTCTGGCTTTGAACCAATCAGATTACTTGATGTAATTTATTCCTACAAATTCATAAATTGAATGTCAAACAGTGCAGATCCTGATCAGATGGCTACTTCAGAAGCCATCTGATCTGGATCTACAACAGTGTAGATCTGATCAGATGGCTTCTGAATCAGATGGCTTCTTCAGAAGCCATCTGATCTGGATCTACACTGTTTGCAAAGAAAAGGGTTGTCGTGAACAGTAGGATAACAGTTAATATCCCCAAAACATTTCATTTTTTTGATGAATTATTGCGATATTATTCTTTTTTATGCCCAAAACATAGGTTGTGGGTGCTTGTGGGAGTACCCACAACCTATGTCTAGGACAAGAAATAAGGAAATTTATATACACTCCAGTAAAACCCACATAAAGTGGAATTTATAGGGTGTTAATTACACAGATTTGTTAAACTGGGGTCAATTGGTCAAAACTTATTAACTTATCTATCATTAACACTTTGATCATACAATATTGGGAAAATACTAATATTTTCGTTGAAAAAATGGGAGCAACTTTTGTACATGTGTAAATGCAAAGCTACTCACATTTTTTCAGCAAAAATAACAAAATTTTAGATATTGTACTTGCTTGAATGGTTAACAATTTGACCACTAACAAGCTTGTTAAGCTAACCTATTTTGTACAGAAACTCCAAAGGGGATACCCTGGCAAACAGTGCAGGCCCAGATCAGATGCCGCAGAATGTGGCGTCTGATCAGGGCCTACACTATTTGCAAAAAGTTCAGCATTTTCCAAATCAATTTTGAAGAAAACACAGTCTGACACCCCTAAATTTTGAAATGGACCATGCTATATATAGGGAGGAAGATTCCATTTGGTACAAAAAGGGCTAATGAGGCTTTGAACAACTGTACCCTGATGTGTTAATATTTGTGCCAACTCCAGGTTCAACTCAAAATGTTTCAAGTCCATTCAGGCACTACAAAGCATTCAGCAGAATTCTTGTCCTTATCAGAGTTTCTTTTTAGAAACATATGTGGATACACCACAACCTCTTTATAGCGGCCCTGCCTATCGGGGCTTGAAGAAAGAGATGGGCTGCATGATGCTTCCACGCAGAGCTGAAACCGACCACACACGTTTACTGGTAACCCGCTTAGAGGATCTAAGCCTGTCCAGGCAAAGCGGTGCGAGTCGGACCGTCCATGCTCATAAACCCTATTGGTTTCATTGGGCGACAGGGCTTGAGATGTCATTTCATCTCAGTGTCAGGTAAAAGTCCCACAAATCTGGAAGCAACGTCTCCAAAATGACCTATACTGTGTTGACGGGGACGTTAAACCTCAAATCACACAAACAAACAACCTCTTCCTAACACTTTTAATGGGGTCCAAAGCAGAAATGGTGTTAGTTAAACAACCCTGTTATAGCCAAAGAAAATACAGTAAAACTTCGATGGCTCGAACTCCGATGGCTCGTTTACTGTGGATGAGTCGAATCCGTTCTTGAGTCCGCTGGGAGTTCCTCCAAATACGATATAGGGGTAATTTAGGAAGATTTTCTTCATTTATCTTGCAAATGTATGCTGTGTGTACTCATTAGAATCCCCTCGATGAGGCGATTCTAATGAGTACACACAATGTACATTTATAAAACAGAACACCGAAAAGATATCTACAATTATCTCCATTATGCCTCCTGGTATGGCACTAATAGTATGCCTCTGTGACTCGAACTACCGCTGTCTCGAAAAATTTTTTATGGTCCCAAAGTGGTTCGAACCATCGAAGTTCGACTGTATGTAGATAATATAGAAAAATGACCATTTATGGTCATTTTTCTATATAATCTACACATTTTTGGGATCCATCTTGAAACCTGGTTAAATCCAAACTGTTATAATGAACTGTGTTATAATGACGTGGATACTTGTATGAATCACCTCATTGTAACAAGTACCCACAGCATATGTTTTGACGCATTGTATGCTAGTGGACTCATCCATTGCTACATGTACATGTTGGACAAGTCCATTTGTCATATAAGGGGTGTCAGGCCCCTATTTTTTCATTTTTATGCCCCCGCCATTCGAAGAATGGTGGAAAGGGCATATATCGTTGCCCCTATCCGTCCGTCCATGCATCCGAAACTTAAACACGGTCAATAACTTCCTTATTTCTTGATGGATTTTAAAATTACTTGGCATAAATGTTAACCATCATGAGACGACGTGTTACATGCAAAACCCAGGTTCGTACCTCCAAGGTCAAGGTCATACTTAGAAGTCAAAGGTCAAAAAAAGGATCCGAAACTTAAACGTAGTCAATTACGTTCTTATTTCTTGATGGATTTTGAAATTTATTTGTAGAAATGTTAACCATCATGAGACAATGTGTCACATGTAAAACCCAGGTTCGTACCTCCAAGGTCAAGGTCATACTTAGAGGTCAAAGGTCAAAAATAGGGTCCGAAACTTAAACACAGTCAATAACTTACTAATTTCTGGATGGATTTTGAAATTACAGTTTACTTTGAAGAAATGTTAACCATCATGAGATGATGTGTCACGTGCAGACCCAGATCCGTACCTCCAAGGTCAAGGTCATACTTAGAGGTCAAAGGTAAAAAAAATGGTCCGAAACTTAAACACAGTCAATAACTTTCTTATCTCTGAATGGATTTTGAAATTACTTGGCAGAAATGTTGGCCATCATGAGACAATCTGCCTCACACAAAACCAAGGTCCTTACCTCCAAGGTCAAGGTCATACTTAGAGGTCAAATGTGAAAAAAGGGTCCAAAACAACACGGTCAATAACTTTCTATGGATGAATACGAACATAGACATATTTTCAGGCGGGGGCATCCGTGTCCTATGGTCGCTTTTCTAGTTGTTTATTTTTTTGATGGAAAATAATGTTAGCAAATAGTGCAGGCCCCAATCAGACGCCGCATTCTGCTGCGTCTGATCTGGGCCTGCACTCTTTGCCAATGTACCCCTTTTGGGGGTTTCCTGCATACAATGGGTTAACCCATTTAGTACCGGAAACCCCAAAACGGGTACCAGGGCAAATAGTGCAGGACCAGATCAGACGCCGCAGAACTCAGCGTCTGATCAGGGCCTACTCTGTTTGCGAAAAGTTAAGCCATTTTCCAAATAAATTTTGAAGAAAAAACAACCTGACACCCCTAAACTTTGAAATGGACTCCTGATATACATAAGGAGGAAGATTCCATTTGGTAAAAAAATAGTTAATGAAGGAACAAGGGAAAGTCTCCTGAAATTTTCTTCATTACTCTATAAGTGGATCTATGACTCATCATATATGACCCAGCGCACGACAAAACCTACAATAAGACATGTGCGCCCAACGAAGACTCAGATCAGCCTGTGTATCTACACAGTCTGATCAGAGTCTTTGTTGTGCACTTTAAGGATAGCAAAGGGCCCAATGCTCTTTCATGCAGCAAGAGAAGTCTCTGGTGAGACTATATGGGCCCCGCCAAGCGATTTTGGTACTTATCGCCTATGCGAGCAGCGAAGGTTCAGGCGAGCCTGCGCATCCGCGCAGTCTCGCCAGAACCTTCGCTGCTCGCTCATACAAGCAGTGAATCAAGAGGAACCTTCAGACAGAAATCCATATCCCTGGCCCCTCTGAATGGCTGGGCATGCGCAGTTGAAATTTGTCATGACGGAATGCTCGAAGACCCAAATTCGCTTGGCGGGGCTCATATGGATGTGCAGGCTGATCTGATTCTTCGCTGGGCGCACATGTTTTATTGTAGGTATTGTCATGCGCTGGCTCATATTTTTCTTTTCACAGAGATGATAGAACAGACAACTAATGAGATGGAAGTGAAAGAATCCACCGATATTGACCCAGAGAAACCACTAACTTCACATACATGTGAAGAATGTGGGAAAACATTTATGACAAAATCTTTATTGAACCGTCATTTGATATCCCATAGTGGTGTGAAACGTCACAAGTGTCACCTCTGTGGTAAGCAGTATACACAGTCCTGGTCTCTGAAAGCCCATATGGTGAAGCATACTGGAGAACCAACAAAACCGACTGGAGAGTGTCATGCATGTACTGACTGTGGCAAAGTGTTTGGAACAAAGGCTCTTGTTAAACGCCATATGATTTCACATACAGGAGAAAAAAAACATGAGTGTAAAATCTGTGGCAAGAGATATACACAGTCGTGGTCACTGAAAACTCATATGGTTAAGCATAGTGGAGAAAATAATTCCACAGAACACAGTTGTGAAGTTTGCGGGAAATATTATCCATCACTCTGGCTTCTGAACAGACATATGAATTCTCACAGTGAAGTTAAACAGAATGTGTGCCACATATGTGATAGAACTTACACTCAATCTTGGTCTCTTAAAATACATATGGCAAAGCATGATGCAGTACCTGAAGCTCATAACTGTCCAGTGTGTGGCAAAATGTTTGGAACAATATCCCTTGTCAATAGACATTTAATTTCACACAGTGGAGTAAGGAAACACAAATGTCCAGTATGTGATAAAAGGTATTCACATATTTCCAGTTTGAGGACACACATGATGTCAAAACATGTTAGGTTGTCTTTAGGATTAATATCTGGTCATCCAGGAAAGATGGCCCTCTTGCAGATGACAGACTCTGAAAAGTGTAAAGAGAGTAGCCTTGCCGTAGAGTCACTGAAACAATTGCCACCACCAATAGTTAACCCTGAGGTTAATAATGATGAGGAAAATATTGTCCAAATCAAACAAGAGAAAAATTCTGGGAATGAGTCAGGTGAACTGAATGTGCAGATAACATTTAATGATGCTGAAAATGAAAATCTTAAAATTGAAATTGATGCTCAAGAAATTGTTGGTGATGACGAAGTTGTTGAAGACTCTGGTGATGAATCTGATGACTATGTAGCTGTTTCACATAGTGAAAATAAATGATAGTTTTCACACTGAAAAATAGCATATCCATGTTTTTTCACAGTAGCAGCCAAGATTACTTTTTCACATCATGTGAACAAGTCTTTGAAATGACCACCCCTCTAAATCCCACTTTATATAGAGAAAAGTGGGTTTTATGGGGGTATAATACATTTATTTTCTTTATTTCTGCTTCAAGACATAGATTGTGGGTACTCGTTAGAACCGTCACATTGAGGCATTTCTAACCAGCACCCACATTCTATGTTTGCAATATAAATAAGAAAAATATCAAGGATTTTCAAAAATTTCATTTTTTTATGTTGAAAACATCAGAATTTTCACTTGTGCTTTGCACAAGTAAACTATTCAACATCAGACTTTTCATGTGTGCTTTACACAAGTTAAAATTCTGATATTTTCAACTAAATCAATGAATTATTTTCTTGCGCTTTGTACAAATGAAAATTCTGATGTTTTTAACACTTTTGATGGAATATTTTTAGCTCACCTGACCGAAGGTCATGGTGAGCTTTTGTGACCGTAAGATGTCCGGCGTCGTCGTGCGTCGTCCGTCGTCCGTCGTCCGTCGTGCGTAAACTTTTTCTTGTGAACAAACTAGAGGCCACAGTTTTGGTCCAATCATCATCAAACTTGCTCAGAATGATCATCATGACAATATCTCGGTCAAGTTCGAATATGGGTCATGTCGGGTGAAAAAGTAGGTCAGTAGGTCAAATCATAGAAAAACCTTGTGAACACTCTAGAGGGCACAGTTTTGGTCCAATCATCATCAAACTTGCTCAGAATAATTATCATGACAATATCTCGGTCAGGTTCGAATATGGATCATGTAGGGTCAAAAAGTAGGTCAGTAGGTCAAACCATAGATAGTCCTTGTGAACACTCTAGAGGGCACAGTTATGGTTCAATTATCATCAAACTTGCTCAGAATGATCATTGTGACAATATCTCGGTCAAGTTTGAATATGGGTCATGTCGGGTCAAAAAGTAGGTCAGTAGGTCAATTCATAGAAAAACCTTGTGAACACTCTGAAGGCCACTGTTTTGGTCCAATTATCATGAAACTTGCTCAGAATGACCATTGTGACAATATTTCAGTCCAGTTCGAATATGGGTCATATCGGGTTAAAAAGTAGGTCAGCGGGTCAAATCATATAAAAACCTTGTGAACACCCTAGGGGCCACAATTTTGGTCCAATCTTAATCAAACTTGCTCAGAATGATCATCATGACAATATCTCGGTCAAGTTTGAATATGGGTCAAATGGTTCCGGTCCGTTGCACATCTAGGTCACAGGAGCCAAAAACAGATTTTTTTCACCAAAAACTTAAAAAATCTTCTTCTCTGAAACCACAAGGCCCAGGTCTTTGTTATTTGGTATGAAGCTTCATCTAGTGGACCCCTACCAAGATTGTTCAAATTATAGTGCTGGGGCCAAAAATGCCCCCGCACGGGGGCCCTTTGGTTTTACATAGGCTTATATAGGGAAAATCTTCAAAAATCTTCTTCTCTGAAACCACAAGGCCCAGGACTTTGATATTTGGTATGAAGCTTCATCTAGTGGACCCCTACCAAGATTGTTCAAATTTGAGTGCTGGGACGAAAAATGCCCACGCCACGGGGCCCTTTGGTTTTACATTGGCTTATATAGGGAAAATCTTTAAAAATCTTCTTCTCTGAAACCACAAGGCCCAGGTCTTTGATATTTGGTATGAAGCTTCATCTAGTGGACCCCTACCAAGATTGTTCAAATTATAGTGCTGGGGCCAAAAATGCCCCCGCCCCAGGGCCCTTTGGTTTTACATAGGCTTATATAGGGAAAATCTTCAAAAATCTTCTACTCTGAAACCACAAGGCCCAGGACTTTGATATTTGGTATGAAGCTTCATCTAGTGGACCCCTACCAAGATTGTTCAAATTATAGTGCTGGGACAAAAAATGCCCCCGCCACGGGGCCCTTTGGTTTTACATTGGCTTATATAGGGAAAATCTTTAAAAATCTTCTTCTCTGAAACCACAAGGCCCAGGTCTTTGATATTTGGTATGAAGCTTCATCTAGTTGACCCCTACCAAGATTGTTCAAATTACAGTGCTGGGGCCAAAAATGCCCCCGCCCCGGGGCCCTTTGGTTTTACATAGGCTTATATAGGGAAAATCTTAAAAAATCTTCTTCTCTGAAACCACAAGGCCCAGGTCTTTGATATTTGGTATGAAGCTTCATCTAGTGGACCCCTACCAAGATTGTTCAAATTTTAGTGCTGGGACAAAAAATGCCCCCGCCACGGGGCCCTTTGGTTTTACATGGGCTTATATAGGGAAAATCTTTAAAAATTTTCTTTTCTGAAACCACAAGGCCCAGGACTTTGATATTTGGTATGAAGCTTCATCTAGTGGACCCCTACCAAGATTGTTCAAATTTTAGTGCTGGGACAAAAATGCCCCCGCCACGGGGCCCTTTGCTTTTACATTGGCTTATATAGGGAAAATTTTTAAAAATCTTCTTCTCTGAAACCACAAGGCCCAGGTCTTATATATTTGGTATGAAGCTTCATCTAGTGGACCCCTACCAAGATTGTTCAAATTATAGTGCTGGGGCCAAAAATGCCCCCGCCACGGGGCCCTTTGGTTTTACATAGGCTTATATAGGGAAAATCTTTAAAAATTTTCTTCTCTAAAACCACAAGGCCCAGGACTTTGATATTTGGTATGAAGCTTCATCTAGTGGACCCCTACCAAGATTGTTCCAATTTTAGTGCTGGGGCCAAAAATGCCCCTGCCCCGGGGCCCTTTGGTTTTACATAGGCTTATATAGGGAAAATCTTTAAAAATCTTCTTCTCTGAAACCACAAGGCCCAGGACTTTGATATTTGGTATGAAGCTTCGTCTAGTGGACCCCTACCAAGATTGTTCAAATTATAGTGCTGGGACAAAAAATCCCCCCCTGCCACGGGGCCCTTTGGTTTTACATAGGCTTATATAGGGAAAATCTTTAAAAATCTTCTTCTCTGAAACCACAAGGCCCAGAACTTTGATATTTGGTATGAAGCTTCATCTAGTGGACCCCTACCAAGATTGTTCAAACTATAGTGCTGGGGCAAAAAATGCCCCTGTCCCGGGGCCCTTTGATTTTACATAGGCTTATATAGGCAAAATCTTTAAAAATCTTCTTCTCTGAAACCGCTAGGCCCAGGTCTTTGATATTTGATGTGTAGCTTCATCTAGTGGACCTTTGACAAGATTGTTCAAATTTTAGCCTTTGTTGATGTTTGGTATGAAGCTTCACCTTTAAGACCTCCCTCAACATTATGTACATTAAAGCCCTGGGGCCAATAATGGCCCTCTCTGGGGCCCACTTGTTACACTATGGATCAGGTGAGCGATCCAGGGCCATCATGGCCCTCTTGTTGGTATTTACCTCAAAAAAGTAAATATCCTCTATATTTTACATGTACACTGAAACTTTGTTGACTCTAGCGACAATGGCTTATATACCATGGCTATTCACACTCTTTCTTGAGTCTCTATAGCGACAATGGCTTATGTACCATGGTTATTCAAACTCTTTCTTGAGTCTCTATAGCGACAATGGCTTATATACCATGGCTATTCAAACTTATTCTTGAGTCTCTATAGTGACAATGGCTTATATACCATAGTTATTCAAACTTATTCTTGAGTCTCTATAGCGACAATGGGGCTTATATACCATTGCTTTTCAAACTTATTCTTGAGTCTCTATAGCGACAATGGCATATATACCATGGCTATTCAAACTTATTCTTGAGTCTCTATAGCGACAATGGCTTATGTACCATGGCTATTCAAACTTATTCTTGAGTCTCTATAGCGACAATGGCTTATGTACCATGGCTATTCAAACTTATTCTTGGGTCTCTATAGCGACAATGGAATATATACCATGGCTATTCAAACTTATTCTTGGGTCTCTATAGCGACAATGGAATATATACCATGGCTATTCAAACTTATTCTTGGGTCTCTATAGCAACAATGGCTTATGTACCATGGCTATTCAAACTTATTCTTGAGTCTCTATAGCAACAATGGCTTATGTACCATGGCTATTCAAACTTATTCTTGAGTCTCAGTAGCCATAATGGCTTATATTCCATGGCTATTCAAACTTATTCTCGAGTCTCCAGGGAACTCTTCCCATAGCTCCAAATGAAAACATTACGAAAACGTGCCTATGCAAATACATTGTAACATTTATCGTCAAAAAAATGAAAAATTTAAGATGAAAAATTATGATATTTTTCTTATTTCTGCTCAAAATATAGATTGTGGGTACTCATTAGAACTGCCTCATTGAGGCCAATGGAATGTATGTGGACACTGAAATTATCACCGCTGTCAGGGATTGAAACCTGGGCCTCTGGCATGAGACAAGTGCACTTACCACTGAGCTATCATGCTCCAACAATGGAGCTGATTAGTAATAGAGCATTTTAGTCATAAGAAGCAATCAAAGTGCTGACAGCACTAGCGGGTCCATTGTATGGGTCGATTATCTCTGAAAGTAGGCTGAGAACATAGTCCTGAACTGAGACTTAGCATAATGATCCTAAGAATTGAGACTGACAAGCCTAAGCAAACAGTGGATGCCCAGATCAGACTGCTCCTGAAGGAGCAGTCTGATCAGGGTCTCCACTGTTTGCCATTCCATCTGCACTTCTTTAAACCCTTGCTGGATTGTGAAACATTTGTTAAAAATTTTAGGAGAATTATAGCTTAATCTGTCCCAATTGTTAGGAATTTTATGGTACATTGTTTTGTTTGACCCTTAAATTTAAATATCTAAAGTCGGTGTATCTTAATCAAACAGTGTAGACCCTGATCAGATGCACCAGAATGTGGCACCTGATCTAGATCTACACTATTTGCACATGTCACAGTTCACAGGTCCAGTCCATTTTTGACCACTGTGGTCTTAAAGACCACTTTTGAACAGTCCCAAAGGTGGTCTTACCAGAGGAATTTTACGGTATGTTATTAAATTTGTGCTATGCAAAGACTTCTATCATAATTGGGACACAGTCATCCCTCACAGTCTCAAGAAGCGTAAGATCAATGGCTGTTCATACAACTCACATCATTGCACAACTGCAGAGCCTGATTTAATCCTTATCTTGCTGAATATTCATTTAAGCCACACCTATTTCTGTCTATCAACCAATCAAATTACATAATTGCACAACTGCAGAGGCTGATTTAACCCTTCTCTTGCTGAATATTCATTTAAGCCACACCTATTTCTGTCTATCAACCAATCAAATTACATGATGTAATTTATTGCTACAAATTCATAACTGAATGCCAGACAGTGTAGATCCTGATCAGATGGCTTCTTCAGAAGATAATAGGATGGGCAGAACACAACAACCGTAACTCTTGTTTGCATACATTATAAATTATTTCCCTTTGAAGATAGTAAATAATGTGTCTGTTAACATCTTCGTGTCTTCTCCATTACTTTTAAACAGCTTGACATATTTTCATGAAACTCCACACGAATGTTGAACACCATGAGACTACGTGCAGAACACATGAACCATAAATCTTGCTTTCCTACTTTCAGAATTATTGCCCTTTGAATATTGAAAATGGCCATGTTTACCATACACTTGAGTCCGCTCTGTAACTTTCAAACCGTTTGAGATAATTTCTTGAAACTTCAAACAAAATTTAATGTAAAGCACAATAATAGGATGGGCAGAACACAAGAACCATAACTCTGGTTTCAGTTTTCTTCATTTCTGCTCAAAATACGGTTGTATGAACTCGACTGTATGTGTTTATGGCTCATGTTTAACTGATGGCTGTAGCCGAGGGTACTAGTGAGCATATGCTCACTTGATTGTCTAGTTACAGCTGCCGGGAATTGAACTGGGGGCCTCTAGCATCATAGGCAAATGCTACCACACTCCACTTTCTGATCCACAATAACTGCTACCTTTGCAAACAGTCTAGATCCAGGATATAGACTGTTTGTAATTCAGTTTTTGAATCTGAATGAATATAATATACTACTCAAAGTTTGATAGGGATCACTTTTTATATACCAAATTTTGCACAGAAAATTTATAAGTTCTTGACAGAATTTGTACTCGGTATATTGATAAATATCTTAAGCAGAAACTCGTGTGCAGTTCAGTACTCATAAAAGTGTACACTTCTCACAATTCGCAAATGAATTCATGCACCCCCAAAATCTTGCGTAGCACTGCTTTCCAACAGACCAATCCAACTTGTCAGTGTTCCTTTACCAAGCGTAAAAAGGACTTCATTTGATTTGTGAAACACTAAAATGCCTAGGGGGACAATTAAGAAACCGTCTGAGCCCCGAAGAAATGAATCGTTGCGTCGGAATGTTGGAATCTTGCGACTCTCAACGTCGTGTTGCTGGGATTCTGAATGTGTCTCAGAGTGTGGTTTCACGAATGTTGAGTCGTCATCTTACCCACGGAAATCCTTCACACAGCCGCGGCGGGGTCGAGAAAGGGCTACAACTCAACGTCAGGGCCGTTTCTTGTTGATTCAGTCTCGACGTCAACGGTTCCTGAACGCTACGCGTTTGCATAACGAGCTTATGAACGGAACTGGAGTACGAATTTCTACACAAACTGTCAGAAACGGACTCCACGAGTTCGGACTTAATGCCATGAGGCCTGCTGTACGTGTCCCGTTGACGAGACAGCACGTGCTAGACCGGTTAGACTTTGTCAGAACTCACGTCAGGTGGACGGTTCTTGACTTGTCGCCAGTACTGTTTACTGAGGGGTCCAGATTCTGTCTAGACTTGACTTATAAACGTCAATTAGTGTGGCGAATGTCTAAACAGCGATTCGATGACTTGAATGTGGCAGAGCATGATCGCTATGGAAAGGGGTCAGTCATGGTTTGGGCTGGGATAAGCGTGAACGGTAAACCTGACTTGTACGTCGTTGAAAACGGAACGTTAATGGCAGTGAGGTACTGTCATGAGATTCTTGATGAGTTTGTGAGACCATATGCAGATGCTATCGGCCCGGACTTTATTCTGATGGATGATAATGCCCGTCCCAACCCTGCCAACGTCACTGATTCATACCTGGAACGTGTGACAATCGTTCGTATGGACTGGCCTGCTCGGTCACCGCACTTAAATCCGATTGAGCATGCGCGGGACATGCTACAGAGTGCTGTTTCAGCCCGACCTGTGCATCCGAGGACTTTACAGGAGCTCAAAGATGCATTGGTTGCTGAATGAAAGCTGATTTCACAAAACCGGATACAGACTCGGATTACATTGCGCAAGCGATGTCGTACTGTAATTGATGCCCTTGTACGCCATACACGTTATTAAGCACGTTTGTCTAAACAAATTTGGAAATTTGTGAAAAATCAGTTGTCCAAATCCCTTCGTGTTACGGCAAATTTTGGGGGTGCCAAGACGTTTGCTGTTGTCACGCTTGAATGCAGTACCAGTTGACAAAATTAATCACTAGGTTTTGTGAAGGATACGTTTTCTATCATTATGTATCAAATTTGGATTCAGCTGATTAATTCATCCAAAAATTATTTTGCATTAAAAAAGTGATCCCTATCAAACTTTGAGTAGTATATATCAAGTAATCCGAAATGGGTGTGGCAAAATTAAAGTATTCAGCACTGCAGGGTTAAATGAACGAGTTGTATCCATTCATTCTAACATGTACATGTATTTGTAAATTTCATCAACAAAACATTCCAGTAGACATCAAAACAGATATGGTGGGTATTTGGTGATAATTTAATGATAATTTTTGCCAATTCTCTGTAAATTAAAGGATAGTTTTTGTAAATTCTCTGTAAATTAAAGTATACTCTTAGTCAATTTTCTGTTATAAGAATTTTTGTCAGTTGCCTGCAAATTAAAGGATAATTTTTGTCAATTTTCTGTAAAACCTATGTTGTTGGTTTTCATTTGAGGCAGTTCAGATGAATACCAACAACATAGGTATATATGGAGATGTAAGGAAAATTATCCATAATGGACAAAGAAAAAATTGGCCAGTGCATAAGAAAATATGCAAGAAGACTTGTGCAGTCAGCAAAGACTCGGATCATCTCAGGCATCCATCTGCAGTTTTACCCTCCTTCGCTGGTTCCATGAGCCCTCTATAGCATGTAGGCTATCGTAAAAGTAAAATCAAAGACTCTGGCTACACTGCCTTGATGCGCATGCTGAATCTGAATCATTGTGTGTCCCGCAGGTCTTCTGGCAGCGTTTGTCATACTTGAAATGCTTATACAAGTCTTATTTCCGGAAGTGCCTTAGCAAACAATGCTGCTCCAACTCCGATAGCGCCTGCAAGAACAATCTGATCAAGATCTGCATTGTTTGCCATTTCACCCAGCAAACTATATTTTTGTAACACAATTGTGGTAAAAGCAGCTGAACAGGGTGCTTGTCCTGATATCAAGCTCAGGCATCACAAAAACATGCCTGTATACTTTATAAAGTAATGTGTGTGTGTGTGTGAATTTGGGTTTTTATAAAGTAAAACTGGGGTTTACAGGGGTATATATTTTTCTTATTCCTGCTCAACTGCCTCAACAAGGCGGTTCTAACGAGGTCGCACAATTTATGTTTTGAGCAGAAATAAGAAAAATGTTAGAATTTTTAAATTCTGAAAATCTTCATTTTTTTGGTGGTAAAATTTCAGTATACTTGAACAGGCATATTTTCGTAATAGAAACACCTCCCATTAAGTGCACAGATAATGCAGATTGCTCAATCAACCCATTGTATTCTAGTGACCTCTTCTATTGCTAAATATTGGACAAGTCCATTTGTCATATAAGGGCTGTCAGGCTTATTTTTATGCCCCCGGAATTGAGATTCGTGCGCATATAGTTTTTGGTCTGTCTGTCCGGTTGTCTGTCTACAAAAACCTTAACATTGGGCATAACTTTTGAATGGTAACAGATAGAGCTTTCATATTTCACATGTGTATACCTTACCACAAGACCTTTCCAGTGGTAGCATAATTTTTGATCCCGTGACCTTGACCTTTGACCTACTTTTTTCAAAATTTTAAAATTGGCAACATTGGGCATAACTTGTGAATGGCGCTGCATCATTGTTTCACAAACACATCTTGTTCGGTTCTATTCTATTTTTGACGGAAAATTCAGTTAGCAAATAGTGCAGCCCCAGATCAGACGACGCGCTCTACAGCCTCTGATCTTGCTAAGGTAACTCTTTAGGGGTTTCCTGTTTACTGAGCCATTCAACTCAAAACAAAACCCAAAACATAAGAACTACCCTCACCATATGTTTTAATGGAAAAATGATCATCAGATATTCTCCTTGTCTTGAGCTATGGCGTGTCTGTATGTATGTGCTTAAAAATACATTAGCCTTACTGCTAAAAATAATTGGCATGCCTCAAGGTAAAAGTTAGAGAATGGAGAGGTAATTGGCAGGTTTTATGGTTGGAAATTTCAATGCCACAAAACCGTAAAAAGGAACTTGTGACCGTAAAACCAATGTTAAAACTCCTCAAATGAAAATTTTCATTTTGCTGATTCAAGAAGGCATTGTCAGTTTCTGGCATTGGAATGTGTACTGTGCTGGTTGACCACTTATGTATAAACTGACTGGCACCATATGACCTAAAATAGTGTTGATGGGCTGTTAAACTTCAAAACAAACAAGCTGTCTGCATGAAGAATATCTAACTTCTGAGAAGTCTTTATCTAAAACCTCTGAAAATATGTTTACTTGTTGCATCTTAACCCTTATCTTGCTGTTCGCGACAACCCCTATCTTTGCAAACAGTGTGGATCCAGATCAGATGGCTTCTGAAGAAGCCATCTGATCAGAATCTACACTGTTTGGCATTCAGTTTATGAATTTGTAGCAATAAATTACATCAAGTACTTTGATTGATTGATAAACAGAAATGGGAGTGGCTTAAATGAATATTCAGCAAGATAAGGGTTAAATGAAAGGAGATAAATAAAATTACATGTAGTCTGTTTACCTTGAACCCTGCCTACCAGTGCCTTGGCAAGCCTGGTTAGAAACAAAATCTGATTACATCATGTAACAAGTCTGTGTAAGGAACACCCCTTTAAACCCCTGGATTTTTTTCATTGCTCTAGGTTGGACAAGTCCATTTGTCATATAAGGGATGGTAGGCCTATTTTTTTTTCATTTTTATTGGCTCACCTGTCACATGGTGACAAGGTGAGCTTTTGTGATCACATTTCGTCCGTGCGTCATCATCATCATCAACAGATTTTTGATTAACGTGCAGGTACAGGGGCAACGTCCACATAAGTGGGCCCCCTTCCAGGTAGCTGGCTTGCTGCACGCATGGCAGATCTTACACCAGATCTCCAGGCTTGTCTATCATGAGGATCGATAGCAGAGAGCTTCAATTCTCTGCAATCTCTTTCTGTTAGTTGCTTCCAGGTCATCTTGGGCCTTCCTGGCCCCCGCTTTCCACATACCTGTATGTCACAGGCAGTCTTGATTGCACCGTTGGAGCGTTCCACATGTCCATACCAGCGAAGTCTTCTCTCTTTCAGGATGAGGTCCAGGTCCTCAATGCCAAGACGCTCAAGTAACTCACTGGACCTGATGGTGACAGTGTCCTGTGGCTTGACATTGCAGATCTGTCTGATCATTGCCCTGTCATTTCGCTGTAGACGGAGGTTTGGCTTTGTCAATGGCCATGTCTCACTGGCATGGAGCATTGCGCTCCGCACACAAGAGCTATACACACGGCCACGTGTCTTGAACGAGAGGTGGCGGGAAGAGAGAACTGGTAGCAACTCCTTGAATTTCTTCCAGGCTGTTTTCACACGTGATGTAGTTGAAAGGTCACAACCACCCCCTGCAGAGAGCATATCACCTAGGTAGCAGAAGGAAGCTACAACCTCCAGCTTGTCTGATCCGACTTGAACTTCCCTCTGTGGTCTGCCATCTAAGGGGCGTGCAGTTCCTTGGCACCGTGTACACCTGTACTCAGGGTCCTCTATCAAGCATTTGAGCCCACTGCATTTCTTGTGCACCCAGAACTTGCAGCCATTACAAAAGATACTGTTGCTGCCCACTCCAATGCGACATACAGCGCATGGGAACTGGCCTGTACTCTGCAAGAGGTCAAGACCTGTACCACAGATCATGATCTTTGTCTTTCCTGCCTTCACTCTCAGCCCTTTCGCCTCCAAACAATGCGTAAACAGTGCGTAAACAATTTCTTGTCCGCACGATAGCATCTTCATTTATGATTTGATTTTAACCAGACTTGCACACAACTTGTACCACCATGAGAGCTGGGTTCCTTTCTTGAATCAGCCATATCCCATCATGTGTTACGGAGTTACGGCCCCTGAAAGGGTAAAAATTGCCTATTTTGGTCTTGTCTGCATGATAACTGTTTCATTTATGATTTGATTTTAACTAAACTTGCACACAATTTGTACCACCACAAAATCTTGGTTCCTTTCTTGAACCAGCCATATCCCATCATTGGTACCAGAGTTATGGCTCCTGAAAAGGCAAAAATTTCCTATTTTGGTATTGTCTGCACAATAGCCATTTCATTTATCATTTGATTTAAACTATTACACAATTTGTTCCTTTCTTGAATCAGGCGTATCACATCAAGGGTACCAGAGTTATGGCCCCGGAGGGCAAAAATTGGCTGTTTTGGTCTTGTCTGCATGATAGCTGTCTTGTTTATGATATAATTTTAACCAAATTTACACACAACCTGAAGCACCATAGGATCTTGGTTCCTTTGTTGAACCACCAATATCCCATCATCTGTACCAGAGTTATGGCCCCTGAAAGGGCAAAATAGCCTTCTTTGGTCTCATCTGCACAAAAACCGTTTCATTTATGATTTGATTTAACCAAACTTGCACACAACTTAAACCACCATAAGATCTTGGTTCCTTTGTTCAAGTTTGAATATGGGTCATGTCCGGTCAAAAATGAGGTTAGTAGGTCAAATCATAAAAAAAAAAACCTGTGAACACTCTAGAGGCCACATTTTAAGTCCAATCACCATAAAACTTACTCAGAATGATTGCCTTCATGAAATCTTGGCCAAGTGTGAATATGGGTCATGTCAGGTCAAAAAGTAGGGCAGTAGGTCAAATCATGGAAAAACCTTGTGAACACTCTAGAGGCCAAAGTTTTGGTCCGATCGTCATCAAACTTGCTCAGAATGATCATCTTGACAATATCTTGGTCAAGTTTGAATATGGATCATGCCAGGTCAAAAGGTAGGTCAGTAGGTCAAATCATGAAAAAACCTTGTGAACACTCTAGAGGCCAAAGTTTTGGTCCGATCGTCATCAAACTTGCTCAGAATGATCATCTTGACAATATCTCGGTCAAGTTTGAATATGGATCATGTCGGGTCAAAAAGTAGGTCAGTACGTCAAATCATAGAAAAACCTTGTGAACACTCTAGAGGCCACAGTTTTGGTCCGATTGTAATCAAACTTACTCAGAGTGATAGCCTTAACAATATCTGGGTCAAGTTCGAATATGGGTCATGTCGGGTCACAAAGTAGGTCAGTAGGTTAAATCATAGAAAAACCTTGTGAATACACTAGAGGCCACAGTTTTGGTCCTATTATCATCAAACTTGCTCAGAATGATTATCTTGACAATATGTCAGTCAAGTTCGAATATAGGTCATGTCGGGTCAAAAAGTAGGTCAAATCAGAGTAAAACCTTGTGAACACACTAGAGACCACAGTTTTGGTCCGATCATCATTAAACTTGTCCAGAATGATCATCTTGACAATGTCTCAGTCAAGTTCAAATATGGGTGTTGTATGGTCAAAAAGTAGGTCAGTAGGTCAAATCATAGAAAAATCTGAACACACTAGAGGCCACAGGTTTGGTCCAATCAAAATCAAACATCAGAATGATCATCTTTACAATATCTGGGTAAATTTTGAATATGGGTCATGTCGGGTCAAAAAGTAGGTCAGCAGGTTAAATCATAGAAAAACGTTTGGAACACTTAAGAGGCCACAGTTTTAGTCAAATCATCATAAAACTTGCTCAGAATGATCATCTGGACAATATCTCAGTTAAGTTCGAATATGGGTCATGTCAAATCAAAAAGTAGATCAGTAGGTTATTTTGTCATAACTTTTGAACCGTTTGAGATGGAGCCTTCATATTTGGCATGCAGGTTCCTTGTGACAAGGGCTTCCCACTCATATAAAGATTTGACATGTGACCTTGACCTGTGACCTACTTTATCATACCTTTTGAACAATGAGATAGAGCCTTCATATTTGGCATGTATGTTTCTTGTGACAAGGTTTTCCAAACCATTCAAAACTTTTGACCCATGACCTTGACCTTTGACCTTCTTTGTCTTAACTTTTGAAGCATTTGAGATACAGCCTTCATATTTAGCATGTAGGTTCCTTGCAACAATGTTGCTTAGATGACCCTCTACCCAAAAGGCTAAAACGATCCCACTCCTATGAACAAAATGGCCACCAGAGCTAAAAATAGAAAAATATTGTAAATTTGATTCAAACGGAAACTCCACCTAAACCCAATTTCATTCAACGTTCACAGGAATGTTGCCTAGGTTACTCCCTACCAAATAAGCTAAAATCACTCTGCTGATGAACAAGATGGCCACCAGAGCTTAAAATAGAAAGTACTCGAGACAGTGACACACAGGTGAGCGAACCAGGGCCCTTTTGTTCTATTTTTGATGGAAAAATCTGTTAGCAAATAGTGCAGGCCCTGATCAGATGCCGTGTTCCGCGGCATCTGATCTAGGCCTGCACTGTTTGCCAATGTACCCCTTTAGGGGTTTCCTGCATACAATGGGTTAAACCCCACCTTATTTTGAGAAAATTGTGGATTACCATAGTATACATTGTTTTTCTTATGTCTGCTCTGAGACATAATTTATGGCTACTTGTTAGAACTGCCTCAATGAGAGGGTTCTTACTCCTTCATGGGGCAGTTCTTACACAAACACCCACAATCTATGTTTGGGGCATTAATAAGAAAAATATCATAAATTGCCATCAGAAAAATAACTTTTGTTTTAGATATGTCACACGGATGTTTAATGATAACGAAACATGCTTTCTTGCACACCAGACAAGGAAATTCATTATTTTACCCCGGGATAGAAATTTATGTTCTGACCCTGGTGTTCCGACCCAAAATCGAATATAATCACGTGTTTGACAAATGCACTGGTTGAATACGACCGTGTATGCGCCTTCGTTGAGGTTGACGTCACAGCACATAACGTGACGTCACTAAACATTCTTGTAGTGTCATCACAATATGGCGGAGGTCGGTAACCGAAGTGATTGCAGCATTAAAATCCGAGCTAAGAATTGGAAGGTGTGCAAGAAAAAGAATCCTATATGGGTGTGAGGGGTGGATAGTAAAATCTGTCCCTCAGGAACACTGTCCTTGGCAAGCCTCGTGATGCCGGACAGTGACCCTTGGGATCGATTTTTCAATCCATCCCTCACACCCATATAAGATTCTTATAGTCTTAAATCCTGTACGAGGGTCCTGCAGTGTCAGTCGATCTGGGGCCAGTTGTTAACTGCGTCGTTAGTTAACGTATCATTAAAACTTTGATCATTTGTCATTACAAATATGCTAATATTTTTGCTGAAAAAATGTGAGCAGCTTCTGCTCACATTTTTTCAACAAAAATACCAAAATTTTAGATATTGAACTGGCTAGAACAGTTAACAATATGACCACTAACGAGCTAGTTAAGCTAACGATGCTTTGAACAACTGGGCCCAGCTGCCTAGCTGTTCAGATGCTCCTTTATTCACTAGTTGACTTTTATAGCTAGTGCAATTCGACAGGAGACTGACAGCCTCTATTACCCTAATTTCACAACTGACTGAATGCATATATTTATCTTCACCGTTTTCCGAAGAAGTCAATATTGTTATTCAATACATAGATGCCGGTAACTGGGTTGCAATTCACAAGGTGGCGAAAATGCACGAGAAGCTTACGAAAACTGACCTATTGGGTGATTACATTGACTAATTTATTCTTTGCATAAAGGTCAGTCTCATGTCAAATTGCACCAGCTATAACAGGTAAATCCAGTTCAATCATTGGTCAATTCATGATTGTTAAAAATGAAAAATTGAATATTCATACAGCTTTCCACGTTTAACTTTTCAGGTGCTCAGTCAGCCCAACATTAACAAGAATTCTGTAGACTGCTACTAGTAACAGTATGCTGGTAGAGTTTCCAAAGTTATAGGCTCTATTATACAGGGTCACATCACTGATATTGGTGAATACACCACAACTTCGTTATAACATGGCTTTGATATAACACAGTTTCGAGATGGATCCCAAAAATGTATAGATTATATAGAAAAATGACCATAAATGGTAAAAGAAGTACATGGAGAGCTATTGTTGTCACCTCATTTGTGCATGTTTGTGTGTATGTTCCCGTCACACTGCCTTTAAAGTTTTTCAAATGCTTATATCTCAACAGTCATTCCTCGCGGAGCACTCATATTTGGAACTTAAGTACCTGGGAGGGTCTTCTGATGTTCAAAGACAAACCCATGGATTCATGCCCCGGGGTGGGGCTGGGGGTCAAAATCTAGAACACCTCTGTAAAACTGTGTTTAAAGTTTTTGAATTGCTTATATCTCAACAGACACTCATCACAAAAGATTCATATTTTACAACTTGGATACCCGGGCATGTCTTCTGAGATTCCAAGACAGCACACCCCTGGGTTCATGCCTGGGAGGACGGATGGGGTGGGGCTAGGGGTCAAAATCTAGGACACCTTTGTAATTCGTTATATACGTTTCCATTATGCTAACAAGTTATAAACACAATTGGTTATATATCAGCCAACCATGTGACATTGGTTCAAGTGTAAAAGGGTGAAGGTCATGGTGACCTACATTTCACGGTCCAGTGATTTTGCCTTATATCTTGACTATTTGTTGGAGAAATGTCATACCTGGGATATTAGTACCATGTGACCCCATGATTGACCTCAAAATATATCTAAGTCACTGTGACCTGTATTTCATGGTTCAGTGACTTTGCCTTATATCTTGAAGACTTTTTGGAGAAATGCACAACCCTTGTTGCACATGTAGTTCTTGAGAAATTGACTCAACATTTTGTTTGAAGATAGGGTTGATGTAAATGTTGACAGATTTAAATCAGACAAACAGAAAACTACTCCTATATTGCAGCATGCTTACTGCAGATGCAACAAAAAATGCGAGTATCATATAAATCATTAAAATTCAGACAGCTTGAGGACTTACTGTACTTCTAAAATTTTAACAAATCCTGCAAGAAGTCCAAAAGGTTCAGAAGGAAAGGCATACAGTGTAGACCCTGATCAGACTGATACTGCTAATAAGAGCTGTCTGATCTGGGTCTGCACTGTTTGCTTAGACCTGTCTGTCCCAATATTTAAGATCATTACGGTATATTTTTTGTGCAGACAGGCCTGCACAAACAGTGTTAACCCAGATCAGACAGCTCTTATTAGCAGTAATAGTCTGATCAGGGTCTATACTGTATGCCTTTCCTTCTGCACCTGTAAAGTGAGGTAAGATGTCCATAAAGACCGTTAGACTGAAGGCAATGCACTGAATATAGAAGGTTATTTTTCCTCGGTTTAACGGCACTTTCAAAACTGGAATACCTGTAGAAAAAAACCCTCTATTGTAGAACTTGACTTCTTGCACACCAGACAAGATCCGTGATTTTACCCTGGGATAGAAATTTATGTTCTGACCCTGGTGTTCTGACCCATTATCGAATATTCCCGCGTGTTTGATAAATGTACTAGTTGAATACGACCTCGTATGCGCCGTCGTTAAGATTGACGTAATGCACGTTACGTGACGTCACCAAACATTCCTGTAGTGGCATCACAATATGGCGGACGTTGGTAAACGAAGTGACTGCAGCATTAAAAATCCGTGCTAAAAATGGAAGGTATGCAAGAAAAAGAATCCTATATGGGTGTGAGGGGCAGATAGAAAAATCTGTCCCTCGGGATCACTGTCCGGCATCACTTGGCAAGCCTCGTCATGCCAGACAGTGACCCTCTGGACGGATTTTTCCATCCACCCCTCACACCCATGTAAGATTCTTATAGTCTCGCATGTGATCTAGAGTGATCTCGAATACAGCAATGAATTGGGAGTGATAAAAAGAAACCACATTAATGACTGTAAAAAAATCTATTTTGTATCTCTTTCAAACAAGATACTACTCAGAGACCTTCTTTACAACATTAAAACGGGTAAATAACGGAGTCGCGTTGAGCTAAAATGAGTCTTCAAAGGTGTTCAATAAGGACTTGAATATTTCTGACAGACAGACCCAGATGAGATGCCACACAATGTGGAAAACAGACAGGCCTGAGCAAACTGCAGACCCAGATGAGATCCCCCAGAATGCAGCGTCTCATCAGGGTCTACACTATCTGCCACTCATCCAGCAATTTTTAGACACTTCAGTACTTGTTCAAATATTAGAACAAGTATGGTATGGAGATGTGGTGTCCAAATATTTAGGTTGTACAGTCGAACTTCATTGGCTCGAACACCTTTGGGACCTCGAAAATCTGTTCGAGACAGGGGTAGTTCGAGCCACTGAGGTTTCTGTCAGGAGGCATAACGAGATACTTTTAGTCATCTTTTCGGTGTTCTATAATGAAAATCGATGCTGTGTGTACTCATTAGAATCGCCTCATCGAGGCGCTTCTAATGAGTACACACAGCATACATTTGCAAGATAAAAGACTAAAATCTTCTTAATTATCCTCCACTATTTCTTATGAAGAGGATTTCGCTAGGGGCCCAAGAATGGGTTCAACTCATTCATGGTAAACAAGCCATCGGTGTTCGAGCCATTGAAGTTCTGTATATGGTAACCTGGTTACCCACTCTGTCACATAGCAATCTTACCTTTCTCCATCAAAAGGCATCCCTATAGTCAACCCTCTTTATACTGACATTCCATACAACAACAAAAATCTTTATAAAGAACAGATGAGAAGGGTTAATGGAGCTATTCAAGCATATCGTATTTAATACTCCAAGAAACAAATGTGGATAGTTGTTAGAATCACCTCACCCTCAGCAAGGCAATTCTAATAAACGTCCAAGTCATTTCTCTGAGTAATTCAGGAGAAAGGTCCTTAAACACCACTTATCACAATGTTGTTGATATGCAGTGGATAACATCATGTCCTAGATATCGTACAACCACACATGATAACATTTTGGTGGGATTAACCTCATGACGGCGTCCATGTCAACCATGTATTTTAGTGGGAAAATGTCTTTTTTGAAGGTGATAAAATCCATTTTAAAGTGGTCATATGATAAACAGAATCATACACTCATGGTCATGATATTTATAAAAGGCGTGTAAGAGCCTCTATTTATACTACTTGTGATTCTTTATAGCTGCAAATTCTTTTTAACATCAAAATGTCAGGGGAAAAATGTTGACATTATAACGAGGGTCCTCTGTAGTGCATAGATCAGAATGATCAGACTGTGTGGATCAGCAAACTTAACCCTTGTTCTGCTGAATATTCATATATGCCACACCCACTACCGATTATCAACCAATCAGATTACCTGTAGCAAATTATTACAACAAATTCACAATCTGAATGACAATGTAGATCCTGATCAGATGGCTTCTTCAGAAGCCATCTGATCTGGATCTACATTGTTTCAAAGAAATGGCATATCCTGGCTCAGCAGAACAAGGGTTAACATGGATCTTCACTGGTCACATCTGAAGATTTTGCATGACATTACAAATGACTGGTATCAAAACTGTCATACCATGATTACTTTAAGTAGAGGACTGGTTAACAATGATATATTGCCTGCTTACCGGTGTATTGAAATTAACAGATGAAGACCTCTGAGTTCAACTTCTGCTACATCTAAATTGTGTGGAAACTGCCAAACAGTTCGACCTGCCATGATCTAACTGGTGGTTTTCTTCTGCTCTGACATCTGGGGCCAGTTGTTCAAAACTAACGACGTCGTTAGTTAACATATCGTTAAAACTTTGATCATTTATTATGGCAAATATGCTAATATTTTTGCTGAAAAAATGTGAGCAGCTTTTGCATTCGCAAAAGCTGCTCACATTTTTTCAGCAAAAATACCAAAATTTTGACTATTAAACTTACTTGAACAGTTAACAATATGATCACTAACGAGCTTGTTAAGCTAACGATGCTTTGAACAACTGGGCCAAGATTGTTGTAGGCCTCAACCCTGATTCATGATATAATTTATCTATACATGACAATTTTACTATGTATTTTATTTTGACTCACTGCTGAGCTAGGAAGCCTCCATGCGGATCAATTTGCTATTGTTATTATATTTGGTACTGCACTGGAACCGAGGGCGAGGGCTGAAATCACATAAACTGGAGTTCAAGCCCTCCAGGGTCCAGTTGTTCAAAGCATCGTTAGCTTAAAGAGCTCGTTAGTGGTCATACTGTTATCTGCTCTAGCAAGTTTAATATTCAAAATTTTTGTATTTTTGCTGAAAAAATGTGAGCAGCTTTTGCATCCGCAAAAGCTGCTCACATTTTTTCAGCAAAAATATTAGCATATTTGCCATATTTAATGATCAAAGTTTTAACGATTCGTTAGCTAACGACATCACGTCGTTAAGTTTTGAACAACTGGCCCCAGTAGTTTTACTACTGACCAGCCCAAGGTGGTCATTCTTTTGCAGTGTCTTATTTATGTATTGGCTTTTATGTCCTGTATGCACATGTTCAATGTATGCCTGCATTGTGTTGCAAGCTTCAATGTCCTGGGAGTTGAGGAGACACCATCCAGTGCTACAAAAATTGCCAAAATGTTTACGTTGTTCAAGGGGGCATAATTCTGCAATAAGGGGCTGGATCAGAATCCTCTTTCCTTATGCACAGGTTGAATGCATGTCTGAACTGTGTTGCAAGTTTCAATGTCCTACATCAAATACTGTAGAAGTTGTGGAGACACAAACAGTACAGTGAAATTCCGCTATTAAGAACACCTAAAATAAAGACAAAATCTGTTTTTGAAAGCTTATTGAGAAAAGGTTTCAGTTATTCGTTCTTTGTGTTTTCTACACCCAGTGTCTCCTTAAAGGAGACCACCTTTGGGACTATTCAAAAGTGGTCTTAAAGACCACTTTTGAACAGTCCCAAAGGTGGTCTTAATATAGGAATTTTAATGTACTCTGTTACCTCCTATGCTACATATATGGCCAAAATGTTTAAGTTGTTCAAGGAGACATAATTCTGCAGTAGACATGCAGTCATTCTGAACTAGAAACTGTTACATTCTCCAATAAACATATGGCCAAAATATTTGTCATTCAAGGGGACATAATTTTGCAATAAGGGGCTGGATCAGAATCCTGTTTCCTGTATGCACATGTTTAATGTATGTCTGAACTGTGTTGCAAGTTCCAATGCCCTTCATCAAACTAGAGCTGTCAGAGGATCTGACTATAGCCCCGCTTCAGCGCTGTCAGAGAAGAAAGTTATTTAAGCTGCAGAGAAAACAGTTATGAACAAGAAATAACTGTTGAAAATTTTACATTATCTGGAAAAACTCTAAGAGTTGTGAGCCCTTGTCCCTCATTTCAATGAGCATGATACATTACCAGAATGTCCATGTTTATACTAAATTTCATCTTCCATTTTTCAATGTTCAAAGGGTAATAACTCCTAAAGTAGGCAAATCAGAGTCAGGGTTCCTGCGCTCTGCACATTGTCTCATGGTGCTTTACACTTGTGTGAAGTGTCATGAAAATATCTCAAATGGTTTGTGAGTTATGGAGCAGACACAGTCAAAATTGCCTTTTTAAATGTTCAAAGGGCAATAACTCCTAAAGTAGGCAAACCAGAGTTATGGTTCCTGCACTCTGCACATCATCTCAAGGTGCTTTTCATTTATTTGAAGTTTCATGAAAATATCAGAAACGGTTATGGAGCGGACATAGTTAAAATTGCCATTTTTTAATATTCAAAAGCCTATAACTGAAAAAGTAGACAATCCAGAGTTTGGGTTCCTGCGCTCTGCACACGTAATATGGTGCTTTACATTTGTGTGAAGTTTCATAAAATTATCTCAAACGGTTTTTGAGTTATCGAGCAAAGACGGCTAAAATTGATATTTTTCAATATTCAAAGGGAAATAACTCAAAAATTAGGCAATCCAGAGTTATGGTTCCTGCACTCTGCACACCATCTCATGGTGTTTAATGTTTGTGTGAAGTTTCATGAAAATATGTGAATGGGTTTTAAAGTTATGGAGCGGACACGAAAATTGTTAACAGACAGACAGACACACAGACAGACACACAGAAAATACGAAAACCAGAGTTATGGTTCTTGCGCTCTGCACATTGTCTCATAGTGCTTAACATTTGTGTGAAGTTTCATGAAATTATCTCAAACGGTTTTCGAGTTATGAAGCGGACACTGTTAAAATTGCCATTTTTCAATGTTCAAAGGGCAATAACTCCAAAAATAAGCAATGCAGAGTTATGGTTCCTGCGCTCTGCACATCGTCTCATAGTGCTTAACATTTGTGTGAAGTTTCCTAAAAATATCTCAAACGGTTTTCGAGTTATGAAGCGGACACAATTAAAATTGCCATTTTTCAATGTTCAAAGGGCAATAACTCCAAAAGTAGGCAATCCACAGTTATAATTCCTTCGCTCTGCACATTGTCTTATGGTGTTTAACATTTGTGTGAAGTTTCATGAAAATATGTTAAGCAGATACAAAGTTATGGAGCCAACACAAATTAACGGAATCACGGAATTACAGAATTACGGAAAATGTTCAAAGGGCAATAACTCCAAAAGTAGGCAATCCACAGTTATAATTCCTTCGCTCTGCACATTGTCTTATGGTGTTTAACATTTGTGTGAAGTTTCATGAAAATATGTTAAGCAGATACAAAGTTATGGAGCCAACACAAATTAACGGAATCACGGAATGACAGAAGGACATGGCAAATCCAATATAGCCCCACTTTTTCAAAGCGGGGCTATAATAATGTAGGACGAGTTGAGGAGACAATAACATTGCTATTTTACCTCCTTTGCTACACATATGGCCAAAAGTTGTTCAAGGGATCATAATTCTGAAATAAAGGGTTGGATAAGAATCTTGTTTCCTGTATGCACATGTTCAATGCATGTCTGAACTATTTTGCAAGTTTCAATGTCCTGTATCAAATACTGTAGGAGTTGCAGAGACATGAACAGTACTATTTAACCTCCTATGCTACACAAAAGGCCAAAATGTTTAAGCTGTTCAAGAAATCATAACTCTGCAATAAGGGGCTGAATCAGAATGCTGTTTCTTTTATGCACATGTTCAATGCATGTCTGAACTGTGTTGTAGATTTCAATTCCCTTTTGGGTCAAATACTGTAGGAGGAGTTGCAGAGACAAGTATTGTACCACAAGGTGTGATGTACAGACAGATAGACATATATATGGACAAGGGTAAAACTATATGCCCTTCCCCACTTCATTGCGGGGGCATAAAAATGGTAAAGAAACTACATGTAAAATATTGTTAAAACATGGCCTGTAGAATAAATTAATTTTGCCACACAGATGTCTATCAACCGATCAAATTATTTGATATAATGCATTCTTCAAATTTGCAAACTGAATGACTGTCTAGATCCTGATCGGATCTTTAGAAGCCAGCTGATCTAGATCTACACTGTATGCAAAGGCAGGGGTTGTCGTGTTCAGCAAGACGAGTTAAGGTACCCAAAAGTAGTCTCAGAGTTATGATGTTAAATACTGAATATAAAATTGATAGCATCACGATAACTCACCCGTACGACATAATGCATTTTTCACATCTCCAAAATGGCTACTTTTCTGATGAAAATCTGTCATATTTTTCTTATAAATGCTCATAACATAGGTTGTGCGTGCTCGTTAGAACCGCCTCATTGAGGCGGTTCTAACGAGTACCCACAACCTATGTATTGGAGCAGAAATAAGAAAAATAATGAAGACCCCAGTAAACCCCAGGTTTCTCTATATAAAATGGGGTTTAGGGGGGTCTTCATTTCACGGACTTGTTCACGTGATGGTGATCCTTTACAGTGACCTGGTATTAACCCTTATCTTGCTGAATATTCATTTAAGCCACACCCATTTCTCTCAATCATCCAATCAAATTACTTGATGTAATTTATTGCTACAATTTCATAAACTGAATGCCAAACAGTGTAGATCCAGATCAGATGGCTTCTTCAGAAGCCATCTGATCTGGATCTACACTGTTTGCAAAGATAGGGGTTGTCGTGAACAGCAAGATAAGGGTTAAGTGATCTTAATAGCAGGTTTTTACTTATCTGATCGTTTTCTCAAGACTACATGTAATTATGGGTACTTGTTAGTATCACCTTGCCTAAGCTATCCTTACTGGTACCCACATTTTCATAGCACCACCAAAGCTATCTAACCCAGTTCCAAGCCGCATTTGTGTTGGAATTTAACAACCCAGTCAACACAATTAAGGTTGGACAATACTGTTAACTTTCCAGGATAGGGTTAATGCCAAACTACATGTAGTACAGTCTTTCCCCGCTTACTGGGGATGGACTGTGTACTCTATTGGTTAGCCACATAGAATCATTCTATCAAGATGGTGCACTTCATTGGTTAACTTTTATCAATAGAGCCCCGCCAGGCGAATTTGTGTCTTCGAGCATTCCGTCATGACAAACTTTAATTGCGTATGCCCAGCCATTCAGAGGGGCCAGGGACATGGCTTTCTGTCTGAAGGTTCCTCTTGTTTCACTGCTTGTATGAGCGAGCAGCGAAGGTTCTGGCGAGACTGCGCGGATGCGCAGGCTCGCCTGAACCTTCGCTGCTCGCATAGGCGATAAGTACCAAAATCGCTTGACGGGGCCCAATATATATGAAAAGAAAAGGACCCTAATTATGGCCTGTACATATGCATCTATTAGACTAAGTGGTGCACCCCGCCCATCGGGGCTTGGAGAAATAGATTGGGCTGCATGATGCTTCCAAGCAGAGTTGAAACCGACCCCACATGAGTGCTGTTAAACTGCTTGGAAGGTCTGCCTGCCTAGGCAGATATGCCAGTCCAGGGAGTGATACCAGTCGGACTGTTCATGCATATAAACCCTGTTGGTTTCATTGGGCTGCAGGGATTGAGAGGTCATTTCATCTAAATGTCAGTTTACAGTCCCACAGAATTAGAAGCAACGTCTCCAATATGACCTAAGTAGTTTAAACCCCAAATCAAATAAACAAAACACTCTAAGTGGTATTCGGCAGATTTTATCATGAAATGCTCAACAAATGGGATAATTATAATGTCAAGACCGACATGACTTGATATGGATGAATACTTAAGGATTTTATCTACAAAGACCAATGTAAGATGCAATAAAATGAATGGTTTTATGCTAAAATGAATATGAAACAGTAAACCACAAAGCAGCAGTCTGTTCAGAGCCTGCTCAGCTTGCCGTTTTTTAAATACACTGCCAAATTGTACAATCAAATCTTCAATCATAAATCCTAACATTTAACGCGAATAAATACAGGACATATTTTTTTTTTCCACCATTTTTTTTTACAAGGCAGACAACTATCAAGGCTTCTGTTTTTCTTCAAATAAATAAGTTCCACTGAAAAAGGAATCTACTGCTGAAGGACAGAATTTGCTCCCTAAGAGCAAATTCTTTCCTTCAAGAGTGGATCCGTATTGACACGGGAGACAAGAATATTTTTGACGAGAGTTGCCTCCCCTGAAGGTGTACACATACCCCTTAAAGTAATTATGGTTCATGTACACTTAGCTGGAAGGGCTTAGATTTATTTTCACCAACACTATAAGGCTATCCATTTGAAGAGTGAGGTTGCACTATCACACAAATATCTGAGACATAAAAGAAACAAACATTAGCTTCACTGGTTTTAAGGCCTACTGAAACACTTCTAAGGGACACAATCACAACCCTGACAGGAAACGCCTGCTTCCCTTAAAATTGGGGATTACTCCTAAAGGCAAGAAAATTTCTTGTAGGATAAATTAGTTGCTTTAAGAGCAGTCCCATCTTTGAAAGGATTTAAACAGGGTAGATAATTCCACTTTGCAATTATCTCCCTTTGATAAATGCCAGAAAAAAACTCCTGTGTGTATGCATTCACTACACAGAAACTTAACCCTTACAACACCTATCTCAACTACAGCAGATGACATTTTAAAGTATTTCCTTAATTTTCAGAAAAATAAAGACATGACATTTTATGTCCATTGTCTGCCAATTGACTTGAATTATCAAGCCTGAGTTTCTGGTAAAAAGTAATAATGAAACAAGAATTCTGCTGATGGTTGCAACAGCCTGTTGGGCCAAGTCTAACAAAAGGGCTGACGAAAAAAATTTGATGGATGGGTAAAGGAATGGATGCAAATTTGGATTTCTGCATCTTAGCATGCTAAAAGGAGACACGACAAAAGAATCCGGGTGTCATCTGCTATGCCTCTGCTAGGTACTTAACCCTTCTCTTGCTGAATATTCAGTTTAGCCACACCCATTTCTGACTTTGGACCAATCAGATTGATTAATGTAATTTATTCCTACAAATTCATAAATTGATTGTCAAACAGTGTAGATCCTGATCAGATGGCTTCTTCAGAAGCCATCTGATCTGGATCTACACTGTTTGCAAAGAAAAGGGTTGTCGTGATAAGAGTCAAGGGATTCAGCTGCACTTCTTTTCTCGTATTGCACACTCACAGTTTTGTTCATTCCAACACATTCAGAACACACACTATGTACACAGGGTCGGTAAATGCTATATTAATCCCTTCCGTTTCTTATAGTCATCTAAGTTCAATGATCGTTTGGGAGCTCCGTGTTTAAAGTGAGGTTGTGGTCGGTTGGGTAAAACTACTGGTGCACCTGAAATAAGGAAAAGGCTGAAGTCATTACGAAAACACACCTATACAAATACATTGCCAATTTTTTGGCCAAAAATTAAAAATTTTAAGACGAAAAATTGTGATACTTTTCTTATTTCTGCTCAAAACATAGATTGCGGGGACTCGATAGAACTGCATCAATGAGGCGGTTCTATCGAGTACCCACAATCTATGTGTTTGAGCAGAAATAAGAAAAATAATGTATACCCACTTAAACCCCAGTTTTACTATATAAAGTGGGGTTCAAGGGGGTCTATTTATAAAGGCGTGTTTTCGTGATGAAAATACTGGCTACAAGTGACAATCATACATATACAGCTCTTTGGAACATTGTTGATTATAATATGGTTTGGTATATATTGGATACCAAAAATATCAAAACTGTATTTTATCTACATACATGTATTTTTTTTTTTGATATAATATGTATAACTGTAGAACAAGGTTTCTGCTTTGGACCCCAAGAGTAGTGTTATAAAGAGGATATGATGTACATTGATTTAACCCATTTGGTACCGGAAACCCCAAAACGGGTACCAGGCAAACAGTGCAGGCCCAGTTCAGACGCCATAGAAGGCGGCGCCTGATCAGGGCTTACACTGTTTGCAAAAGGTTCAGCCATTTTCCAAATAAATTTTGACAAAAACACAGTCTGACTCCCCTAAATTTTGAAATGGACTCGTGCTATATATAAGGTGGAAGATTCCATATGGTACAAAAAGGATAAAAGCCATGAATAAATAAAATACACATCATGCTAACAAGTGCGTGAAATTAACATCGCCTTACACCCCACTTTATATAGAGAAAACTGGGGTTTACCGGGGGTATACATTAGTTTCCTTACTTCTGCTACTAGACATAGGTTATGGATACTCGTTAGAACCGCCTCTTCAGGCGGTTCTAACAAGTGCCCGTTAGAACGGCCTCAATGAGGTGGTTCTAACGAGTACCCACAACCTATTTTTTGAGTATAAATAAGAATAATAGTACACATTTTCTTCAGAACGTTGGCTGTTTTGGAGATGTGAAAAATGCACTGTGATGCACGGGTGTGTTATCGTAATGAGTCAAATCTGTCATAGTGGCCACCTCTATTAAGCAAAGCAACCTGTCTTAAGCAAGCATGCATTTAGTTCCCAAAAAAGGCAAAATGCATTAAAATTCACCTGTATTAAACAAGCACGTGTCTTAAGCAAGCACATTATGATTATCCCTTAGGTGCTTGCTTAATACAGGTTGGACTTACCATATTTACCATATGTATTCAGACAGACAGGTCTCAGCAAATAGTGAAAACTCAGATGAGACACAGAAAAGGGTGTCTCATCAGGGAATACACTCAGCAATTTTTAGACTCAACATTGGGTAGTAAATTGTATTTGTTCAAATGTCTCATGTCATCAGGCGTCTATTCTTAGTGGAAATCATCATCATCCTTTTAATGTTACAGCAGCTAATGTTCTAACATCTCTTGTTGCCTTTTAACCCTTTTTGTACCAAATGGAATCTTCCTCCTTACATAAAGCAGGAGTTCATTTCAAAATTTAGGGGTGTCAGGTTGTGTTTCCTTCAAAATTAATTTGGAAAAATGCTGATTTTTTTGCAAAAAGTGTAGGCCCTGGTTCTGCGGCATTTGATCTGGGTCTGCACTGTTTGCCAATTAGGGGTTTCCGGTACTAAAGAGTTAACATGTTACAGCAGCTAATGTTCTAACATCTATTGTTGGTATATCTTTATAGTGAAAAGAGTTGATCATCCAGGAACCATTTAATTCCTGTAAGAGGAGACATGTTCTCAGACAGGTATGACTGCTTTTGTCAAAGTTTGCATCGGTAAATTGAATTATCCGTCATTACTCTGCAAAGTGAAACGATGGAGACTGTTGTTGTCAGTTCAGCCATATGATTGGTGATGTGTGAAAAATATACAAACTGAACTCTTATTAATCATTTATTAATCAACAATCTTTCCCATTCAGCAAGGAATCAGTTGCTCAATTTAGTTTTAATAACAATAAAGTATAACACAGAAATGCCTTTCTGTCTTTACACAACAGATTGCTATAATTACGCTAATAGGCAATCCGGTAATTCGATATGAGTGGCCTCCCTTGAAATACGAATTCATCCTGCAATTCAAACAGTTATAACGTTTTGCTTTCATAAAACGCTTTCAAATAAGAGAACATAAACAAACAATAAATACAAATTCAAACGGGCATGTGTGTAAAAAAATACCCAGGAGTAAAAAATGTTCACTTGTTCATTTTATTAATATTTTAATATAAACCCCAGTAGCAACTGAAATACTTCAGTATATACACTATGCATATACACTATGTAGAAAACTTTCACAGATCGTGACATGTACCGATGTTTGTAGTGGTACACTCGTTAGGCCTGGACGATGTATTTGTTTATCTTGAACTACTGGTAACTCGAAGTAATTTCTTTGGTCCATTCAACTTTGACAAAACGAGAGTCACCTAACAACTTTATCAAAATCCCTTTGCAAATGATGGAGGAGTCTTCTGTTAATACTAGAGAAAGTGCCCAGTGGGGCACGTATACCCCCGACCAATGCCATCCCCTTTTAGTGGAAATGTTTATACCGGCCCCGATAGCTCAGTGGTAGAGCGTCCGCTTCGGGAATGGAAGGTCGCGGGTTCGATCCCCGGCCGCGCCATACCAAAGGCGTGAAAAATGGTACTAGGAGCTCCCTTGGCTGACGCTCGCATTATCAGGGGTAGTCCTAGGAAGATAAATGAAGGCAGGTAAGTATTTGTTAGCGGATACTTTGTTTGTCGCAATAAAAGCTCTACAGAGCTTATGTTATTTGTTTCGAATATGCGACGTTAAATAAAGCTTCTTTATCTTTATCTTTAATGAAAATTTGTTTGTAGCATTGAACCTTTCCATATAAACTTTCCATTTAGTCCACTGAGAATAACTATTGCATTTCAACAAATATAGTATTATTTATCATATCCAAAGATGAAACTGCTTGTCTTTGCTGAATAATAAAAATTCTAAGTTTGTTGCAATTTGGAACAATTTTACCTGGAAACAACAAACACAGAATAGGCTGTCATAGAACATTTGCTGAATTAAAGTAGCTGTATAATGACATAATAAAGCAATGCATTTTTTATTATTACTTGCATTTACTATTGTCTGCATTTAAAGAGAAAATATGCAAAACCAGTGCTTCAGCTGAAGTGCACGACCCGCCGGATGCTTTTAGCTTTATGAGTGTTACCATATATGGGTATGGCGGCCATTTTGGTCATGTGACCTGGACCTAAAACGGTTCCCCCAATAAATGCGCCTTATCGTAAGGAGCAAAAATATCTCTTATAATACTTTAGTACTGTATTCTTAATCGTTTGCAGGATAAAATGCATTCTCACTTTTCCAATACAAAAGCATATGTGTCAAAGTTTGACCTAGGCACAAAAAAGGTCAAGGTCAACCCAGGGTCACCATTTTAGCAATTTATGATGGGCCTACGTCCCAGATGCTATTTGTCAAGTTTCGTGGAAATCTGCCCAGTGGTTCTGGAGAAGACTATTTTTGAAGGATTATTACCATATATGGCTTGGCGGCCATTTTGGTCATGTGACCTGGACCCCATGAGCAAATTTTGGTTCCCCCCATCCCATAGAGGCGCCATATGAAATTTGACTTCAATCGGCCCAACGGTTTCCGAGAAGAAGCAGTTCGAAAATTTTCACATTTTTCGCCTCGGCGAGGCTATACTAAATGGAATGTAATATTTTGCAAGTTCATTGGTTAGATCTCATTGATATCTATCAGTATGCAAAAAATTGTTTAAATATTCCGAGCGGTTAAGTCACTATCAGCAATTTTCACAAACGGGTTACAAAAACGGACAGACAGACTGACAGAATGACACGGTGATTTTAGGGCACTCTTAGAAATCAACCGACTTCAGTCGGTCGCTTTTTCTGCGGGTCGTGCAATTTTACAGTTCTAGTTGCTGTAGTCTCTAAGATCACAAGGACCAATATATAAGCTGACAAAGCTGACAAGGGTCACAGCATAAAGAAAGAACAAACTAACTAATAATGAACGGATGGAAAGAATAAAACTATAACCTTTGATATACTTTGTATGCAAGGAGTATAACGAACAGTTATCAAATCCTGTACCATATACTATAATGCAATGTATACATGTGAATTTATTCTAATAAATATTGTTTAAACCAAAACAGTAAACACAAAATTTGGACGATATCAAAATGTGTAAGTCCTAATTATTGACCCCTAACTCCACCCAGGGGCTTGACCCAGGAGCTTAGATATTCCATATGAAAGTAATACTATAGCTATATTCTGCACCAAATATGAAGAGAACCTAACATGAGGTACCAGAGATATAAGCAATCAAAAAGGTTTAACACAAAACTTTGACGTAAAAGTTGACAAACTGACAGACAGCCCACCCAGGGGCTTAGATATTCCATATGAAAGGTTATGCTATAGAGATATCCTTTACCAAATATGAAGAGAATCTAACATGTAGTTACAGAGATATGAGCAATCAAAAAGGTTTAACACAAAACATTGACGTAAATGTTGATAAATGGACTGACGGGAGGACAGCCCGACCAGGGGCTTAACCCGCGAGCTTAGATATTCCAAATGAAAGGTAATGCTATAGAGATATCCTGTACCAAATATGAAGAGACTCAAACATGTGGTGACAGAGATAGGAGCAATCAAAAAGGTTTAACACAAAACTTTGACGTAAAAGTTGACAAACGGACGGACCCAGGGGCTTAGATATTCCATATGAAATGTAATGCTATAGAGATATCCTGTTCCAAATATGAAGAGAATCCAACATGTGGTGACAGAGATATGAGCAATCAAAAAGGTTTAACCCAAAACTTTGACGTAAAAGTTGACAAACGGACGGACAGCCCACCCAGGGGCTTGACCCAGGGGCTTAGATATTCCATATGAAAGGTAATGCTATAGAGATATCCTTTACCAAATATGAAGAGAATCTAACATGTGGTTACAGAGGTATGAGCAATCAACAAGAGAGCCCTCGTCGCTCACCTGAGAATTAGTGTCTCTTGTACATTCTAGGCCCAAGGGCTATAATTTGAACGAACTTGGTAATGGTCCACTAAATGAAGCTTCATACCAAATATCAAAGACCTGGACCTTCTGGTTTCAGACAAGAAAATTTTTAAGGGTTTTCCCTATATAAGCCTATGAAAAAGCAAAGGGTTCTGAGGTGGGGGCATTTTTGGTCCCAGGGCTATAATTTGAACAATCTTGAAAGAGTTCCACTAGATGAAGCTTCACACCAAATATCAAAGATCTGGGCCTTGCGGTTTCAGAGAAGAAAAGTTTTAAAGATTCCCGCTACACAAGCTTAGGTAAAACCAAAGGCCCCCAGGGCTATAATTTGAAAATCTTGGTAGAGGTTAACTAGGTGAAGCTTCACACCAAATATCAAAGTTCTGGGCCTTGCGGTGTCAGAGAAGAATATTTTTTAAAGATTTTCCCTGTATAAGCCTATTTAAAACCAAAGGCCCCCGGGGCGGGGGGGATTTTTGGCCCCAAGGCTATAATTTGAACAATCTTAGTAGAGGTCCACCAGGTAAAGCTTCACACCAAATATTAAAGACCTGGGCCTTGTGGTTTCAGAGAAGAAGATTTTTTAATGATTTTCCCTATATACGCCTATGTAAAACCAAAGCCCTCCAGGCCGGGGATTTCGGGCCCCTGGGCTATAATTTGAACAATCTTGGTAGAGGTCCACTAGATGAAGCTTCACACCAAATATCAAAGATCTGGGCCTTGCGGTTTCAGAAAAGAAGATTTTTAAAGATTTTCCCTGTATAAGCCTATGTAAAACCAAAGGCCCCCAGGGCGGGGGCATTTTTGGCCCCAAGGCTATAATTTGAACAATCTTAGTAGAGGTCCACCAGGTAAAGCTTCACACCAAATATTAAAGACCTGGGCCTTGTGGTTTTAGAGAAAAAGATTTTTTAATGATTTTCCCTATATAAGCCTATGTAAAGCCAAAGGCCCCCGGGGCGGGGGCATTTTGGCCCCCAGGGCTATAATTTGAACAATCTTGGTAGAGGTCCACTAGATGAAGCTTCACACCAAATATCAAAGGTCTGGGTCTTGCGGTTTCAGAGAAAAAGATTTATAAACAAGAGGGCCATGATGGCCCTGGATCGCTCACCTGATCCCAGGGCTTTAATGTGCATAATGTTGAGGGAGGTCTTAAAGGTGAAGCTTCATACCAAACATCAACAAAGGCTATAATTTGAACAATCTTGGCAAAGGTCCACAAGATGAAGCTACACATCAAATATCAAAGACCTGGGCTTAGCGGTTTCAGAGAAGAAGATTTTTGAAAGATTTTGCCTATATAAGCCTATGTAAAACCAAAGGGCCCCGGGACGGGGGCATTTTTTGCCCCAGCACTATAATTTGAACAATCTTGGTAGGGGTCCACTAGATGAAGCTTCATACCAAATATCAAAGTCCTGGGCCTTGTTGTTTCAGAGAAGAAGATTTTTAAAGATTTTCCCTATATAAGCCTATGTAAAACCAAAGGGCCCCGCGGCTGGGGCATTTTTGGCCCCAGCACTATAATTTGAACAATCTTGGTAGGGGTCCACTAGATGAATCTTCATACCAAATATCAAAGACCTGGGCCTTGTGGTTTCAGAGAAGAAGATTTTTAAAGATTTTCCCTATATAAGCCAATGTTAAACCAAAGGGCCCCGTGGCGGGGGCATTTTTTGTCCCACCACTATAATTTGAACAATCTTGGTATGGGTCCACTAGATGAAGCTTCATACCAAATATCAAAGTCCTGGGCCTTGTGGTTTCAGAGAAGAAGATTTTTAAAGATTTTCCCTATATAAGCCTATGTAAAACCGAAGGGCCCCGGGGCAGGGGCATTTTTGGCCCCAGCACTATCATTTGAACAATCTTGGTAAGGGTCCACTAGATGAAGCTTCATACCAAATATCAAAGACCTGAGCCTTGTGGTTTCAGAGAAGAAGATTTTTAAAGATTTTCCCTATATAAGCCAATGTAAAACCAAAGGGCCCTGTGGCGGGGGCATTTTTTGTCCCAGCACTAAAATTTGAACAATCTTGGTAGGGGTCCACTAGATGAAGCTTCATACCAAATATCAAAGTCCTGGGCCTTGTGGTTTCAGAGAAGAAAATTTTTAAAGATTTTCCCTATATAAGTCTATGTAAAACCAAAGGGCCCCGAAGCGGGGGCATTTTTGGCCCCAGCACTATAATTTGAACAATCTTGGTAGGGGTTCACTAGGTGAAGCTTCATACCAAATATCAAAGTCCTGGGCCTTGTGGTTTCAGAGAAGAAGATTTTTAAAGATTTTCCCTATATAAGCCTATGTCAAACCAAAGGGCCCCGGGGAAGGGGCATTTTTGGCCCCAGCTATATAATTTAAACAATCTTGGTAGGGGTCCACTAGATGAAGCTTCATACCAAATATCAAAGTCCTGGGCCTTGTGGTTTCAGAGAAGAAGATTTTTAAAGATTTTCCCTATATAAGTCTATGTAAAACCAAAGGGCCCCGGGGCGGGGGCATTTTTGGCCCCAGCTATATAATTTAAACAATCTTGGTAGGGGTCCACTAGATGAAGCTTCATACCAAATATCAAAGACATGGGCCTTGTTGTTTCAGAGAAGAAGATTTTTAAAGATTTTCCCTATATAAGCCTATGTAAAACCAAAGGGCCCCGCGGCTGGGGCATTTTTGGCCCCAGCACTATAATTTGAACAATCTTGGTAGGGGTCCACTAGATGAATCTTCATACCAAATATAAAAGACCTGGGCCTTGTGGTTTCAGAGAAGAAGATTTTTAAAGATTTTCCCTATATAAGCCAATGTTAAACCAAAGGGCCCCGTGGCGGGGGCATTTTTTGTCCCACCACTATAATTTGAACAATCTTGGTATGGGTCCACTAGATGAAGCTTCATACCAAATATCAAAGTCCTGGGCCTTGTGGTTTCAAAGAAGAAGATTTTTAAAGATTTTCCCTATATAAGCCTATGTAAAACCGAAGGGCCCCATAGCAGGGGCATTTTTGGCCCCAGCACTATCATTTGAACAATCTTGGTAAGGGTCCACTAGATGAAGCTTCATACCAAATATCAAAGACCTGAGCCTTGTGGTTTCAGAGAAGAAGATTTTTAAAGATTTTCCCTATATAAGCCAATGTAAAACCAAAGGGCCCTGTGGCGGGGGCATTTTTTGTCCCAGCACTAAAATTTGAACAATCTTGGTAGGGGTCCACTAGATGAAGCTTCATACCAAATATCAAAGTCCTGGGCCTTGTGGTTTCAGAGAAGAAAATTTTTAAAGATTTTCCCTATATAAGCCTATGTAAAACCAAAGGGCCCCTAAGCGGGGGCATTTTTGGCCCCAGCACTATAATTTGAACAATCTTGGTAGGGGTCCACTAGGTGAAGCTTCATACCAAATATCAAAGTCCTGGGCCTTGTGGTTTCAGAGAAGAAGATTTTTAAAGATTTTCCCTATATAAGCCTATGTCAAACCAAAGGGCCCCGGGGAAGGGGCATTTTTGGCCCCAGCTATATAATTTAAACAATCTTGGTAGGGGTCCACTAGATGAAGCTTCATACCAAATATCAAAGACATGGGCCTTGTGGTTTGAGAGAAGAAGATTTTTAAAGATTTTCCCTATATAAGCCAATGTAAAACCAAAGGGCCCCGTGGCGGGGGCATTTTTTGTCCCAGCACTAAGATTTGAACAATCTTGGTAGGGGTCCACTAGATGAAGCTTCATACCAAATATCAAAGTCCTGGGCCTTGTGGTTTCAGAGAAGAAGATTTTTAAAGATTTTCCCTATATAAGCCTATGTCAAACCAAAGGGCCCCGGGGAAGGGGCATTTTTGGCCCCAGCTATATAATTTAAACAATCTTGGTAGGGGTCCACTAGATGAAGCTTCATACCAAATATCAAAGACATGGGCCTTGTGGTTTGAGAGAAGAAGATTTTTAAAGATTTTCCCTATATAAGCCAATGTAAAACCAAAGGGCCCCGTGGCGGGGGCATTTTTTGTCCCAGCACTAAGATTTGAACAATCTTGGTAGGGGTCCACTAGATGAAGCTTCATACCAAATATCAAAGTCCTGGGCCTTGTGCTTTCAGAGAAGAAGATTTTTAAAGATTTTCCCTATATAAGCCTATGTAAAACCAAAGGGCCCCTAAGCGGGGGCATTTTTGGCCCCAGCACTATAATTTGAACAATCTTGGTAGGGGTCCACTAGGTGAAGCTTCATACCAAATATCAAAGTCCTGGGCCTTGTGGTTTCAGAGAAGAAGATTTTTAAAGATTTTCCCTATATAAGCCTATGTCAAACCAAAGGGCCCCGGGGAAGGGGCATTTTTGGCCCCAGCTATATAATTTAAACAATCTTGGTAGGGGTCCACTAGATGAAGCTTCATACCAAATATCAAAGACATGGGCCTTGTGGTTTCAGAGAAGAAGATTTTTAAAGATTTTCCCTATATAAGCCAATGTAAAACCAAAGGGCCCCGTGGCGGGGGCATTTTTTGTCCAAGCACTAAGATTTGAACAATCTTGGTAGGGGTCCACTAGATGAAGCTTCATACCAAATATCAAAGTCCTGGGCCTTGTGGTTTCAGAGAAGAAGATTTTTAAAGATTTTCCCTATATAAGTCTATGTAAAACCAAAGGGCCCCGGGGCGGGGGCATTTTTGGCCCCAGCACTATAATTTGAACAATCTTGGTAGGGGTCCACTAGATGAAGCTTCATACCAAATATCAAAGACCTGGGCCTTGTGGTTTCAGAGAAGAAGATTTTTAAAGATTTTCCCTATATAAGCCTATGTAAAACCAAAGGGCCCCAGGGCGGGGGCATTTTTGGCCCCAGCACTATAATTTGAACAATCTTGGTAGGGGTCCACTAGATGAAGCTTCATACCAAATATCAAAGACCTGGGCCTTGTGGTTTCAGAGAAGAAGATTTTTTAAGTTTTTTGTGAAAAAAATCTGTTTTTGGCTCCTGTGACCTAGATGTGCAACGGACCGGAACCATTTGAACAACTTTGAAAGGGGACCACCTAAGGATCATTCCTGTGAAGTTTGGTCAAAATCCGATCAGTGGTTTAGGAGGAGATGTCGTTTAAAGAAATTGTTTACGCACGCACGCACGCACGGACGGACGCACGCACGCACGCACGACGGACGACGGACAAAAAGTGATCCCAAAAGCTCACCTTGTCACTACGTGACGGTGAGCTAAAAATTTCCCTCTATAAGCCTTTGTAAAACCAAAGGCCCCCGGGGCGGGGGCATTTTTGGCCCCAAGGCTATAATTTGAACAGTCTTAGTAGAGGTCCACCAGGTTAAGCTTCACACCAAATATTAAAGACCTGGGCCTAGTGGTTTCAGAGAAGAAGATTTTTTAATGATTTTCCCTATATAAGCCTATGTAAAACCAAAGGCCCCCGGGGCGGGGGCATTTTGGCCCCCAGGGCTATAATTTGAACAATCTTGGTAGAGGTCCACTAGATGAAGCTCCACACCAAATATCAAAGATCTGGGTCTTGTGGTTTCAGAGAAGAAGATTTTTAAAAATTTTCCCTGTATAAGCCTATGTAAAACCAAAGGCCCCCAGGGCGGGGGCATTTTTGGCCCCAAGGCTATAATTTGAATAATTTTAGTAATGGTCCACCAGGTAAAGCTTCACACCAAATATTAAAGACCTGGGCCTTGTGGTTTCAGAGAAGAAGATTTTTAATGATTTTCCCTATATAAGCCTATGTAAAACCAAAGGCCCCCGGGGCGGGGGCATTTTGGCCCCCAGGGCTATAATTTGAACAATCTTGGTAGAGGTCCACTGGATGAAGCTTAACACCAAATATCAAAGGTCTGGCCCTTGAGGTTTCAGAGAAGAAGATTTTTAAAGATTTTCCCTGTATAAGCCTATGTAAAACCAAAGGCCCCCGGGGCGGGGGCATTTTTGGCCCCAAGGCTATTATTTGAACAATCTTAATAGAGGTCCACCAGGTAAAGCTTCACACCAAATATTAAAGACCTGGGCTTTGTGGTTTCAGAGAAGAAGATTTTTTAATGATTTTCCCTATATAAGCCTATGTAAAACCAAAGGCCCCCGGGGCAGGGGCATTTTTGCCCCCAGGGCTATAATTTGAACAATCTTGGTAGAGGTCCACTAGATGAAGCTTCACACCAAATATCAAAGATCTGGACCTTGCGTTTTCAGAGAAGAAGATTTTTAAAGATTTTCCCTGTATAAGCCTATGTAAAACCAAAGGCCCCCGGGGCCGGGGCATTTTTGACCCCAAGGCTATAATTTGAACAATCTTAGTAGAGGTCCACCAGGTAAAGCTTCACACCAAATATTAAAGACCTGGGCCTTGTGGTTTCAGAGAAGAAGATTTTTTAATGATTTTCCCTATATAAGCCTATGTAAAACCAAAGGCCCCCGGGGCGGGGGCATTTTGGCCCCAAGGGCTATAATTTGAACAATCTTGGTAGAGGTCCACTAGATGAAGCTTCCTACTAAATATCAAAGAACTGGGCCTTGCGGTTTCAGAGAAGAAGAACCTGTGACCTAGATGTGCGATGGACCGGAACCATTTGAACAACTTTGAAAGGGGACCACCTAAGGATCATTCCTGTGAAGTTTTGGTCAAAATCCGATCAGTGGTTTAGGAGGAGATGTCATTTGAAGAAAAAGTTTACGCACGCACTGACGACGGACGAAAAGTGATCACAAAAGCTCACCTTGTCACTACGTGACAGGAGAGCTAAAAAGGTTTAATGCAAAACTTTGACATAAAGGTTGACGAACGGCGGGACGAACGGAAGTACGAACGAACTAACTTACTAACGAATGAACGAACAAACGAACGAACCAACGAACGGACGGAAAGACGAAAACTATATACCCCCTGACATACTTCGTATGTCAGGGGTATAAAAATGGCTTAAACTTACGAAAGGCCATAACGCTGGTAAAAATCAGTCCAGCATCACATTGATAAAATATGAACATCTTCAGTTTATGGGAACAATAACTGGAAAAGTTTCATCAAAATTCCTTGAAAACTATATTTGTTTTGTTTGTATTGGAGTTTAACTGCCCAGTCAACACTATTTAGGTCATTTTTGAGCCAGTCGGTTTACCTATCCACACTTATCCTGCGCAGGTTTATACCGTAAGATATTAACCAGTACAGTGCACATTCTCTCGCCAGAAACTGATAACTGCCCTTCGATTTTATGATCAATCTTCACAAAAGAATGTTGCCGACCCCGGCAGGTATCGAACCCACATCCTCCTGATCACCAGTCAGACGCACATCAGATGTAGCCAGCATTGAAATCTGTGTAGAAGTGGAGACAAGAACTTTTGTTGTTAAAATGGCTAAAACTGTTTAAGGGTCCATAACTCTTGTAAAAATCAGTCGACTATGTACTTGACAAAATACGATCATCTTTAGGCCATAGGAGCAATAACTGAAATGTTTCATCAAAATGCCTTGAAAACTGTAGGAGGAGTTGTGAAGGAAAGATTATGCCTACAGACGGATTGACAGACAAGGACGAACAGATGAACCCATTACTGTAGTCCCCCGTCGACTAGCGTCGGGGTACAATAAAAATACAAAAAAAAAACAAAACAAACACAACCAACAGCAGATGTGGCTCAGGAAATGACCAGTCACAGTTAAGTACACACATACTACACAGGATATTGCACAAAATTTGCCAGACAGTTTCTGACCTGTGTTACGCAAATTTGCAAAACATCAAACTTCCATATCAAAATATTTAGGAAGATTTAATAACTAAACCAGAATACATACATCTGTTGACATTTAAATGAGAATGCTGAATGCGAAAAAAAATACTTTTGGTTAAAAATCACATATTTGACAACAGTCAGATCTCGGTATGTCATATTTCCTCAGCCACTCCCATTATCTCCATGCTGAATATTTCAATATTCTACACTCCTCCCCGATTTTCAGCCATTTGTGTTGTATGATTTGAACTGTTACCATGGATTCAGAAGCAGAATGGAAAACAGTATAGATCAGCTGGCATTTGAGAAGCCAGCTGATCGTTCAGAGAAACCAGCTGATCTAGATCTATATTGTTTTCCAAATAGAGAATATATTTAGCATGGTGAGGGTTAATGTACATGTATTATGAAACCAAAAAAAAAAAAAAAAAAAAAAATCAATAAATTTTTAACAATACAAATTGAAATCAAACCTGAAGTCTGTAAATTACATCTATTTAGTGTTGGATCTACAAAATGAAATTATGTCTGAATGTCTCCAACAAAAATTATGTACCATATTGATCCTAAGTATTGAGATGTGTAGGCCAAAGCAAACAGTGCAGACCAAGATTAGACTGCTCCTAAGTCTGATCAGAGTCTACACTGTTTGAGATACTGTCTGCACTTTCTGGACTCCTTGCTTTATCTTGAAACAATTTTTTTTTAAATTTTAGAAGAATTACATCTGACAAGTCCTCAAGGTGTCTGAATTTTTTTTTATTTTTGCAGTCGTTTAAAAGTCACCAGTTAAAAGAAATGGATACATCTACATATAAGCAAACACACGGCAAAATCTACAATAAGACCTATGTGACCACCAAAGACTGATCAGCCTGCAGTCTGATCAGTCCTCATGGTTCGTATAAGTCTCCTATAGCCCCTGGGCTATCCAAGGAGCAGCAATTGAACTTAAGCCTGGTCAGACTAGACTGATGAAGACTGATAGAAAGCAAACAGAAGTCCCGAAAGTTGTCTCCCTTTCAAAAATGGCATACAAATCTGTCGGGTGTTCCCATTCCCCTTAATATTTTAAAATGCTTTACTAAGGATTCTGTGCATAAAAGACATCATCAAAGCAGTTAAATTAATTCAAGACTAATAATTTAAGGATAGACAACACCTTGGTCATCTTTATATGATTCTTTACCTTAACAAGGTGCAATCCTATTATGTTATACATAGAGGATCTTACATGAGTGTTCATGTTATATTGAATTTATTAAACGAGTTGAGGAAAAGGGATAAAATGCGAGGCTTTGCCCAGCATTTTATCCCTTTTCCTCAACGAGTTTAACAAATTCCATAATACATGAGCACGAATGCAAGATTCTATTTATCATATGACATTTAAAATGCATTTTATTCACGATTGTTTACAAAAATATCAATATTCAACCACTAGTAAACGCGACGTTGTTAAGGACGTCGTACATGTAACGTTATGGGACGTATCTAGCTAATTTGCATATTTAATCCACTAGTGGATTATCGAAAATATTACATGGCGTTATTACACTCTCAGACGTGACGTCATATGATAAATCAAATTAAAGCTAAGAAACATGCTTTACAAGAATGTATCACAGATTTTTTCTAACCTTGTTCAAAAGAAAGATTTTGCAATTTTTATTTTCTGGAATGAAATTAATTGGTCATTCTGAAGAAAAGTTTATTTCTATTTCCAATGGAATAAGATATCAAAATTCTGTGATACATTTATCAAGTTGTGACTTCACAGAACATTTGCGCCAAATATCATGCAGTTTGGGCGCTAATCACTTTAAAGACAGGCACCCACACAAAATTTTTATTTTTCAGAAAAGCTGAAAAACGTTTTGAAGTCCATTGAAACTATTTTAAAAAAGGTTGACTGGGCTGATCGAGTAATCACTGGCCCAATTTACCAATCAGCGTTCACAAAAATTCATCGGTATTATTCTTAGCATGTTTTAATTCATTAAATATATATTTCACCCAAAATTTTCATTTTCTACTCTTAGACATTCATCAACTGCCGACAGGTAAATGACTGACCATGATGTTAAATGAGACACACCTTGTTACAGACTTATAAATTTATTGAAGATGAACCAAGGCGGTTTTATGGCATCACGTGAGCAAGTCCGTGAAATAAAGACCCCCCTAAACCCCACTTTATATAGAGAAACCTGGGGTTTACGGGGGTAAACATTATTTTCCTTATTTCTGCTCGAAGACATAGGTTGTGGGTACTCGTTAGAACCGCCTCAATGAGGCGGTTCTAACGAGCACCCACAATCTATGTTGAAAGCAGAAATAATAAAGATGTTATCATTTTTGCCTAATATTTATCCTCTTCTGACACCATGTTGGACGCCATTATTTCTTACGGACATGTTTTCCTAATGGCAATCAACAAAAGCTGAGTGTAGTCTCCAATGTACAATATCTAATTTGTTACAACAATTAAATGGCCTTAGCATGCTTTGAAAAAAAAAAACAAAAAAAAACAAATCTCTGAGATTTACAGTTAATTTAGATTTCTTAAAATTGCAAGCTTATTAACCCTTGTCCTGCTGAATATTTATATATGCCACACCCACTAACGATTATCAATCAATCAGATTACTAGATGCAAATTATTGCAACAAATTCACAATCTGAATGGTAAACAATGTAGATCCTGATCAGATGGCTTCATCAGAAGCCATCTGATCTGGATCTACATTGTTTCAAAGATAAGGCATATCCGGGATTAGCAGGACAAGGGTTAAAAAGGACAGAAAGTCAGGCTTTTGACATAAGATGTGCAATATAAAAAAAGGATTTAGAAAATGTAAATTGTGAAAAATGCAGAAAATTTTGATATCCTGGTGTAGTCTATCCTTAACGGCAACTGCTGAGAAGGACTTAATGTTGTATCAACGCTGAAACAACCCTGAAACATTGTTTTAATGCTGAGTCAACAATGTGAGCCAGCAATGTGTACACCATGACATTCGAAGTAGTGGAGAAACAGGGGATAGAAAATGCTACTTACTTGAAATAGGTAAATCCATATCTATTTTAATATCGAAGTCATGAACAGCAAAAGGATCATCAGACATCTGTTTATCTAGTGTTTTTGGATTACTGAGGTTTGACTGAAAAAGAGACATTAAAATCCTAAATTTTACAGAAAACAGTGTAAATTTCAATGGCCCTAAACATCTTTGTTCGAGGCAGGGCTAGCTGGAGTCATTGAGGGCAAATAATTGTGCAAGGTCAGACAGCACTACATCAGTGACAATGTCAGAAAGGGCCCCACATAAGGCTGTCAAAGAGGGATGGTACAAGTTTATTCATATAGATAATAATTAACCCATTTAAGACCAAATGGAATCTTCCTTCTCATATATAGCAGGAGTCCATTTCAAAACTTAGGGGTGTCAGGTTGTGTTTTCTTCAAAATTTATTTGGAAAATGTTTGAACTTTTTGCAAACAGTGTAGGCCCTGATCAGACGCCACGTTCTGCGGCGTCTGATCTGGGCCTGCACTGTTTGCCTCGGTACCCATTTAGGGTTTCCAGTCTGAAATGGGTTAATGCTGCATTTTACCAAGTCCCAGAGAGCTACGGTCATCCCAGAAAACAATTTTCTGTATGTGTATGAAATTTCAATATGCTAGGTCAAGAACTGTTGAAGTTATGAGTCATGTTAAGATATTCAGTTAAGTTTTCAAAAACAGGTCAAGGTTCAACGGTCAAGGTCTCAGTTAAAAAATTGTGGTGTCAATGTAATGGTCTTGTGAAGTATGAAAGCCCTATCAGACATGGTTATGAAATTACAGGACAATTGACTTTTTGAAAAGGGGGGATAATTCATTGAAAATAAGCAACAAAATTTTGACCTTTTGTCAGAATGTAGGTTTTGTGAAGCTTAGTATGTGTGTGAAGTTTCATGAGAGCAGGGCAAATACTTTTGAAGTTATGAATGAGATTTCATGAGAGCAGGGCAAATACTTTTGAAGTTATGAATGAAGTTTTTTGGTTAAAGGCATGACAAACACACAACCAACAGCAATATAGTATCACCCTTTGTCAGATTGTAGCTCTTGTTTTTGTAAGTATGTGTGTAAACTTTCATGACAGTAGGTAGTAGGGCAAAAAACTTTAAAGTCATGACCGAGGTTAAGTTTTTTTAGTTTAGGTGTGACAAACACACGGTAAACAGCAATATACATGTAGTTATGGCCCTTTTGTCAGAATGTAGGTCTTGTGATGGTGAGTGTGTGAAGTTTCATGAGAGTAGGGCAAATACTTCTGAAGGTATGACTGAGATTAAGTTTTTTGGTTAAGGCCCAACAGACTGACAGACTGATGGATAGACTGACTGACTGATTGATAGGGTGATTACAAAAGGGCTTCCACACTTCAGTGTGGGGCTCTAATAATAGGGTTATCTTTAAGGTTTCACTTGAAACAAAAGTATGTCATGTACAGTCATAAGAATTGCCTTTTAGAATATTAGAATTGCCTCATAGAGGCCATTCTAATTAGAGGCAATTCTAATGAGTACATATAACATATTTTTTTTATTATCTGTAGTTATTTTTTCCTGGGACCAATGAATATTAGAAACAGCCATGGTAAAAGAGCCATCAGTATTTTCACAATCTATTAAAGCTGACCCATGAAAAAGGGGCCTTAGCACTGTCCAAATATTTGTTCTTCAAATGTGCATGCATAATCAACTAACAGGGCAAGACGCATCACGTGAACAAGTCAGTGAAATGAACACCCCCCATAAACCCCACATTATATGGAGAAAACTGGGGTTTACGGGGGTATACATTATTTTTCTTATTTCTGCTCCAATACATAGGTTGTGGGTACTCGTTAGAAACCGCCTCAATGAGGTGGTTATAACGAGCACCCACAACCTATGTTTGCAGAGTAAATAATAAAAATATCACTGATTTTCATTGGAAAAGTAGCCATTTTGGAGATGTGAAAAATTCACTATGTCACATAGGTGTGATATCGTAATGGTATGGTTTTATGCATGCAACTAACTACCTCAAGCTCTTTACTATGTCTACAAGAGCAAAGGTTCTGGTGAGACTGTGCTGATGAGCACTCTCACTGATCCTTTGCCGGTCACCTAAGTTAGTAGTACACAACAACCTCTCTTATAACACTATTAATGGGGTCCCAAGCATGAATGGTGTTACTTAACTTAAACAACCGTGTTATATCCAAAATATAGAAAAATGACCAGTTTGTCATTTTTCTATATAATATACACATTTTTGGGATCCATCTTGAAACCATGTTATATCCAAACCGTGTTATAATGAACTGTGTTATAACTGGGTTGTGGTGTACCCATTTCTCATAGGCTGACACATTTTTTTTCACCAGAAAGCATTTGCTATATGTTCAGAGAAGCATCCAACATGATCTGCTAGGTGAGGATTCACTGCAGTACAGCATAACCCAATAGGCTACCAGCTCACAATCCATAACATCTGTATTTAAAGCTGAACCAACTTACGATGGCACTTTACATACATATAAATGTATATGGGGGCTACTGTTAGCCCTTAAAAAGCAACAATTAATCAGTAGTGGACAGCCTTTACAAAGCTTAGTTTCTTATTTCTCATCGACAATAAATGTTTGGCACACAACTGACATGAAACGTAAAACCTTATTTTCTCTGAAAAATAAGAAAAGAAATCAGCTTAACAATTGGTCAAGGGTTTTCCCTGGTCCTTTTAAGGAACAAGTGAAGAACTCACACCACATAACCTGGCCGGCAGGCTTAGACCTTCTAAGCAATTTACCAGAAATCACTTTTAATCTGTTTCAGCTCTGCATGGAAGCATCATGTAGCCCAATCTATTTCTCCAAGCCCCAATGGGTAGGGGCATGAATATTTAGGGTAAATTTGCTAATTTATGATAAGGAAAAACAATGTAATGAACCTACATTTACATCATTTTCCTGTTTGTTCTTTTCTGCTGACTTCAATACTGCCTGAAATGAGAAAATGAAATGTTTATCACTAGACAGTCACCAGAGACCCAAGTGGGCCAGAATTTGCTCATCTGTACGAGGCTGATCATTATACATGTATGCTACATTGTACCATACTGGCCAACTTGGCTATTAGATCAGACTGCCTTTAGTAATTCAAAATCTGCTTATATAGTGGAGCGCTTTGGTGCAGTGGTAGCGCATCGGATTTGTGATCGAGAGGTTCCGGGTTCGAGCCTCACGCTGACCAAAGTGTTGTGTCCTTGAGCAAGACACTTCATCCACATTGCTTAAAAAAAAAAAATAATAAAAAAAGTACTGGTTACCACCCAGGAAATCCTGCTCGTAATGCTCAGATGTGAGCGAGTAGCAGTAAAAGGAGAAAAAAAAAAGAAGTAAAATTCCTGTATGAAGATCACCTTTGGGACTGTTCAAAAGTGGTCTTTAAGACCACTTTTGAACAGTCCCAAAGGTGGTCTCTGACCGGAGGACACTGTATGCAGAAAACACAAAGAATAACTGCAACCTACTACTAAATAAGCTTTTTAAAGCAGAATTAGTCTTAATTTTAGGTGGTCTTAATAGCAGAATTTCAGTGTACCTTGATGCCTCTGATAAAGTTTCTGAACAGCTCTATCTCACTAAGGATTCAGTATGAAATGATTCTGGGGCAGAGTGTAGGGTGTTGATGCTCATTTCAGCCATCCTGGATATCAGAATGCAGCGCTTTTAGCAATTATGAATCTCTATGGCAACACAATGCCTCCCATCAAGTTGTGACTCAATCTGACTGACAGTTTTAGAGCAGATGTAATCTTAAGATTTTCAAGATGGCTACTGTTTCTGCTCAATCCTACTTTCAGTGCAGGAGATGTTGTTTAAAGAATTTCAAATTGGTTGCCATGGTGGCCATTTGGATAATGAAATGGACCATATTTTGTCCTCTGCTATATTTACAAACTGTCTCCTCAATATTTAGTCCTATTTATTCAGTATGTTTTTCATATGCTATCTTCAAAAAACTGTCTACTCACCACCTTTTATCCTATGCAAGCTTGAACAAGCTGTCTGCTCACCACGTTTTGTCCTCTGCAATTTTCAACAAACTGTCTATTTACAATGCTTGCCCTATGTTGGCTTAAACAAGCTGTCTACTCACTGTTTTGTCCTATGCTTATGCAAGCATTAACAAACTGTCTATTCAACATGTTTCTCCTAGACTAGCTTCAACAAACTGCCTACTCACCATGTTCTGTCATATGCTATTAACTGTCTTCCCATCATGTTTTGTCCTAAGCTCACTTCAATAAACTGTGTACTCGCCATGTTTAGTTCTGTGCTCATTTCAACAATCTGACTACTCACCATGTTTTTCTCCCATGCCACCTTCAAGAAACCTTCTACTCACAAGTTTTGTCCTTTGTTAGCTTCAACAAACTGTCTTGTCTACTCACTATTTTGTCCTATGCCTATGCTGGCTTCTTTAAACCATCTACTCACCATATTTTGTCCTATGCTAGCTTCAACAAACTGTTTTCTCTCCTGTTCCAACTTTTTCTTGAGGTTCTCATCTACAGCTGTAGGCATAGGAGTTTCTCTAGCCTGCAATGACAACAACATATAAGAAAAAGGCAAACTGAATTCTCTAAATAATGATTCTTCAAATGCATATATTTGCAGCCATCTATAGTTCGAGCAATTTGAAATGAGACTGACCTTATGCAAGGAATAAATTGTTCAATGCTATCATCTAATACATCTGCTTTTGTAAACTTCTCGTGAATTTTCGGCATCTCGTGAATAGCGACCCATTTACCGACCTCTCTATATTGTAAAACAGTATCGCCATCTTCGGAAAATGACGAAAATAAATATATGCATTCAGTTGGGTGTGAAATTTTGTTAATAGTCTCAGGTCAATTTGTTCGAACTATACTAGGGCTAGACCCATGACTTCCTACATGAAGCTAACACCTCAAAGGCTCCACTTGGAGCAGTTAAGGCTCCAATGAGACTGTGCACTTATGCACAGGCTTGCCTGAACCATTACTGGTTGCCTTTGCTGGTCTTTTCTCATGAGCTAGCTGATAAATATAGAGGATCATACATGAGTGTTCATGTATAATTGAATTTATTAAACGGGTTGAGGAAAAGGGATAAAATGCGAGGCTTTGCCGAGCATTTTATTCCTTTTCCTCATTGAGTTTAATAAATTCAACAATACATGAGCATGAATGCAAGATTCTAGTTATCATATGACATTTAAAACGCATTTTATTCACGATTGTTTACAAAAATGTCAATATTCCGCCATTAGTAAACGCGACGTCATAAAGAACGTCGTATATGTAACGTTACGGGATGTATCTAGCTAATTTGCATATTTAATCCACCAGTGGATTATCGAAAATATTACATGGCATTATTACACTCTCTGACGCACGTCAAACGTTTGTTTTTGTTAGATTTTTAACGTCCCCGTCAACACTGCAAAGCTCATTTTGGAGACGTTGCTTCCGATTTTGTGGGATCCGACCTTCAGATGAAATGACATCTCAAGCCCTGCCGCCCAATGGAACCAATAGGGTTTGTAAGCATGGACAGTCCGACTTGCACCGCTTTGCCTGGACAGGCTTAGATCCTCTAAGCGGTTTACCAGTACTCCTGTGTGAGTAGGTTTCAGCTCTGCATGGAAGCATCATGCAGCCCATCTATTTCTTCAAGCCCCGGTGGGTGGGGGCCGATGCGACGTATATGATAACTATGTTAATGGTAAAAGCTATAGGAAGCTCTTGATAAACAAGCCAGGGCACAAGATCAGAAAAGTAGCCATTTTGGAGATGAGAAAAAAATGCACTATGTCATATGGGTGTGTTATCATAATGGGAACCCAGTCTGCTAGAGTGACATGTCATCACACTACCACATCCATATAAAAGCCGGCTTGTACTGAAAGGAAGTACAGGAGTATCTTGTACCTATCACTATTGCATACCTTTGTTACTAAAGTAGGTCTACTGTGGCGCCGAGTGAAGGGATCTGCTGCAGCCCCTTTCATGGCATCAAATTCCACCTTGAGAGCCTCCTCTTTTTCTATCTGATTTCTCATTCTATTTCTTTGGTTGATATAACTGCAAACAAATAAAAATCAAAAATGAGTTCCTTTAAGAGCAATGAAAACATTCAAAAGAAAGAAGATGGGTCATATTAACTTTCATATCAAAGTTCATATTAACTCTTCAACTACTAATCATGACTAGTGAACAGCATTTTTCAGGGCATTTTTCTTACTTACAGTGAAAATAAGGCTTGACATTACATGTGAATCGCTAACGATTCACATTACTACAGTGAAAATAAGGCTTGACATTACATGTGAATCGCTAACGATTCACATTACTACAGTGAAAATACGGCTTGACATTACATATGAATGGCTAACAATTCACATGTAATGTCAAGCCTTATTTACTGTAAATTATATCTTACACAATCAGATTACCATCTGTTTTAGGATTTCAGGTAGCAGTTTTGTTTTGTTTGTTTGATTTGAGGTTTAACGTCCCCGTCAACACTGTAAAGGTTATTTTGGAGACATTGCTTCCAATTTTGTGGGACTTTTACCCGATATTGCGATGAAATGACATCTCAAGCCCTGCCGTCCAATGAAACCAATAGGGTTTATAAGCATGGACAGTCCGACTCGCACCGTTTTGCCTGGGCAGGCTTAGATCCTCTCAGCGGTTTACCAGTACTCGTGTGTGGGTCGGTTTCAGCTCTGCGTGGAAGCATCATGCAGTCCATCTATTTCTTCAAGCCCCGATGGGCGGGGGCCGTTCAGGTAGCAGTTGAAGTATTAATACAGGCTTAAGCCTTACCTTACTCGACTGAGTTCTTACCTTACTTTAACTCTTAAGACACCAGTCACAACAATCATTGTCTGCTTTGTTGTCTGTTGGTTACTTTGAAAGTCAATGTTGCATTTTTTGTTTTTGTTGTTGTTTTAAGGCCGTTTGAAGAATATTTCACTCATTTTGAGCCCATCTTTAATCAGAGGTGGGTGAAAACTGGAGTACCCAGAGAAAAATTACCTGACATTCCATTGCAGAACTCATTGTCTCACATGTAGACCAGATTTCATCCATATTTTTAAGGTCCATAACTTAGAAAGGGGCATAATCCTGATGAGATAAACAAATGGGTCAGCTTTTCTTCCCACACAGAATCCATATTTGAAATTTCACCAGGGTTGAAACCATAGTTCACAAAGTCAGTGAATCTTGAACTGTTGGTCAAGGTCGAATAAAGATTCTTGCATTTAATGTACCATCCCTACATTGGGAGTTTGTACCAAGTATCATTAATATATAATGCTGAATTTTCTCTCTGTCTGTCATGCTGCATTACAGTCCCAAACTGCTGAATTTTCTCTAGCATGCTGCATTACAGTCCCAAACTCTTGTAATGGCTCTTGGTCTATCATAATGCATTACAGTCCCAAACTTTTGAATTTCTCTGTCTTTCATACCCGAACTTTTGAATTTTCTCTCTGTCTGTCATACTGCATAACAGTCTCAATCTGCTGAATTTTCTGTCTGTAATACTGCATTACAGTCTCAATCTGCAGAATTTTCTCCCTGTCTGTAATACTGCATTACAGTCTCAAACTGCTGAATTTTCTCTCTGTCTGTCATACTGCAATACAGTCCTAAACTGCTAAATTTTTTCTCTGACTGTCACACTGCAGTACAGTCCTAAACTGTGGATTTTTCTCTCTGTCTGTCATACTGCATTTTGTCTGAAACTGCTGATTTTCTCTCTGTCTGTCATACTGCATTACAGTCCCAAACTTCTGAATTTTCTATGTCTGTCATCTGTAGGTGTTTCTGAGAGATAAACAGTACTATGTGATCTGCAGACAAACAGTATAAGTACAGCCAAACTTCAATTGCTCAAATACCTATGAAAATTTGTTCAAGATGGGGGGGAGGGGGTGGGGGGGGGGAGTTTGAATAACTGAGGGTTAATCATAGCACCAGGAGATGGAGTGTTACTTTGATGGCAAGGGTATGTGGTCAATTTTATGTAAAATAAGGGTTGTTGTGTGTTTTCATTAGAGTATCCTCAATGAGGCAATTCTAATGGATTAACACAGTATCTTTAAAATGAAAAAAAAAAACATCCTAAATATATGGATATCTGGAGCTATGGAAAGAATTATCTAGAGACTAAGGACGAGTTCGAATTAGCCATGGTTAACAAGCCCTCTGTGTTCAAATAATTTTGCTGTACTTACTTATGGTCAAGATAAAAACTAAATACTCCTCTGTGGCACAGTCAAAATTTAAACAACAATAAAAGGTGAATTATTTTTCAGTTACCTGCTTCTTAGCTGATTGGTCTTACCTTATTGAATTGATACTTTGAGATCTTTGTTTATCGAGCTGGTCTGCTCTTTCTTCCAACTCATCTAATTCTGCTTGTAACAGTTGAGATTTTTCATGGTCCCCTTCAAGTTCGGCCATTTCCTAAACAGAATATATCAAAACTATTTACCAAAAATACTCGGACAAAATAATATCTAGGTCAAGTTTTCAAAGCTTTGTTAGCTTCATGAACTACCATATTTTGGGTATATATGCAGGCAGATAGGCCTGAGCAAACAGTGTAGACCCAGATGAGATGCCGCAGCTAATTTTAGACACAACATCAAGTAATAAATTATACTTGTTCAAATTTTAGAACAAGAAGGATAAGTAGTCAAGGGTAAATACGGTAATCAATGATGACCATGTCAAAAGGATATGATAGAGAGCATTATTTCATGACTCAAAAACACATTTTCCAGATGGAAAGTTATGACACCTGCCTCAAAATATGGATTGTGAAAGCTTGTTAGAACTGCCTCAGTATGGAAGTCCAAGTGTAAATTAATGATGATGGCTCAAGAGTTTAAGCAAAAACAACTAGGAAAATAAGTTTACACCTGTTATCCCCACAGGAGCTTGATATAATACAATTAAAGTTTATCAATGACCTTTGAGAGTTCAATGTTCAGGCGTGGCAAGATTATTCCATGTTTTAGGGGAAGCAGGTTTCGGATTTATTTTTTCACAGGATTTTAAAATTATAAATAAGTTTTTTTGATAATGCCAGTATGTAGAAGTCGTGGCCAAGTGGTTAGCATGATGCAGTAGGAATCTCAGTAAAACTATATCCCCCAATGTAAAATCCCAACTAAGGCGACTTACCTAAAACACGGACTAGTCCAAAATTAAAAGTGCAGTCGTGTCTCACTTCCTATTGAAAGACTATAGAGGGTTCATCTCTTACGTTTCTATGTAATAGAAATGAAGGATGGACACTGTTTCAGAGATCCGTTGACTTTCATGCGAAAATCTCAAAATCTACATATTGCTCCGTTGAAATGCAATATTGCTTACGTTAATGAACGAATCGTCAACCTTCCGCCGCCTCTTATACTACTTTGTCATATAACTCACCGTAAAGTGTGTGTTTCTTAAACATATCCCCATCGCACAGTTGTGGTTACGCTGCCATTTTGTTTTCGTTAGGAGAATCACATTTAATTTTTATAGCGTTGTGATTGGTCACCAAGCATGTGACGATTTCCTTGGGTTGTTTTTTAGACCAATCAGATAACGCGTATGGACCCACTCCGAGTAAACAAACATGGAGACATAACCAGTAACTATGCAAAGGGCAAATTATAAAGAAAAAGATGGATTGTCGAGGATTAAAGAGTAGCGAAGTACAATTAGATGCGGCAGAAATTATATTGCACATTAATTAAATGTGTTAACGCTGCATTTCAATGGAGCAATATGTAGATGTTGAGATTTTCAAATGAAAATCATCGGACCTCTGAAACAGTGTCCATCCTTCGTTTCTATTCGATAGAAACATAGGGACAAGCCCTTTAAATTTTATTACGTCAAGCTCCTGTGGTAAGCCCCACTTTAATTTATATGAAGTGGGGTTTATGGTGGTGTTCCTTACACAGACTTGTTAAAGTGATGTCTTATACATCAAAGATGGAAGAGTCCACTTTGGAAACTCAGTGGGGAAAAAAGTTAATGGAAAGAATGTGATATGCTCTCGGTTTAAACATACTTTATACATAAATACAGTAACATTCCTATATTAAGACCACTTTTGGGACTGTTCAGAAGTGGTCTTAAAGACCACTTTTGAACAGTCCCAAAGGTGGTCCCAGACCAGGGAACGCTGTTTGCAGAAAACACAAAGTAAGAAAGTGATCTTAAAGACCACTTTTGAACAGTTCCAAAGGTAGTCCCTGACCAGGAAACACTGTGCGCAAAAAACACAAAGAATAACTGAAACCTTCTAAATAAGCTTTTCAAAGGACAATTAATCTTAATTTTAGGTGGTCTTAATAGCGGAATTTCAGTGTATATAGATTATCATTTGGACTCACCCTTGATTTTAGTAGATGTGTCTTCTTAATTGCATAGTTATGAGGGTTCTTCTTAAACCTTTGCTTTTCAGCGACGATCTACAAAAAAGAATACATTTATGTGAAGAGAAAAACCTGACGGGATGAACACTGCACTGAGGTTCCCCACCCACCTCCTGACAAAAAGATGCAATCTGGTGCATTTTGGAGTCTTTTTTCCTAATGTTATGTTTCTCTTATACTTCATTTATATCAAGCTTATCTTCCACCATAGGTGGCAAAACCACAAATATGCAAAGGAAGAAAATACCTTAACCTTCCATATAACCCCAACCCCGCTCCCTCACATACACACATTAGAAAGCAAAACCTCTCAAGCAGAATAATTTCCCTTGAGAACAGCCAAGCACTCTAAATTTGTAATAATGGGGCATCCTAGAGGTATTCTAATAATACACAATGTACTTTGTGTGTACAGTAGACTCTCGTTATCTCAAACTCTGATACCAGTCAAACTGAATGTTGTGCACTGTTATGTTAGGTTTGCTATATGTTCCTTGGATTTCAACTCCTTTTATTATCCCCACGCTTTTCAAAGAAAAAGTGGGGATATTGTAATGGTCTTCGTCGTCCGTACGTCCGTCTTACCGGATAACTCCTCCTAGACGGTTATAGATAGAAACTTTAACTTTGGGAACTGATAGATCTTTGGTCTGGGGAGTGCATGACACTTTCGGAATTTTGATCACACCCCTACGGGTGGGCCCAGGGGGTGGGGCCCGCGGGGGTCAAAAATCAAAATTTCCAGAACATGGTCGTGTAATATATCAAAGCGAACGGCATGATGAGTAGAAAACATTACAACCAAAATTTGACCCCTGGGGTCAATTTTGAGGTCACCAGAGGTCAAATACTGATTTTGACCCTTTACCGGATAACTCCTTCTAGGCGGTTATAGATAGAAACTTGAAACTTTGGGAACTGATAGATCTTTGGTCTGGGGAGTGCATGACACTTTCGGAATTTTGATCACACCCCTACGGGTGGGCCCAGGGGGTGGGGCCCACGGGGGTCAAAAATCAAAATTTCCAGAACATGGTCGTGTAATATATCAAAGCGAACGGCATGATGAGTAGAAAACATTACAACCAAAATTTGACCCCTGGGGTCAATTTTGAGGTCACCAGAGGTCAAATACTGATTTTGACCCTTTACCGGATAACTCCTCCTAGGCGGTTATAGATAGAAACTTGAAACTTTGGGAACTGATAGATCTTTGGTCTGGGGAGTGCATGACACTTTCGAAATTTTGATTACACCCCTACGGGTAGGCCCAGGGGGTGGGGCCCGCAGGGGTCAAAAATCAAAATTTCCAGAACATGGTCGTGTAATATATCAAAGCAAACGGCATGATGAGTAGAAAACATTACAACCAAAATTTGACCCTTGGGGTCAATTTTGAGGTCACCAGAGGTCAAAAACTGATTTTGACCCCTTTACCCCAATACATTACTGTTACCGGATAACTCCTCCTAGACCTTTATAGATAGAAACTTGAAACTTTAGGAACTAATAAAACTTTGGTCTGGGGAGTGCATAACACTTTCGGAATTTTGATCCTACCCCTGGGAGTGGGGCCAGGGGTGGGGCACCTTGGGGATAAAAAAATCAAAGTTTTCAGAACATGGTCGTGTAGCATATTAAATCGAATGGCATGATGAGTAGAATAGTTACATCGCAATCAAAATTTTACCCCTCGGGTCAAACATCCTTAGGGGATGGCCCAGGGGGTGGGGCCCGCGGGGAAGCGTGGGGATGCGATGGCTTGCCATCGACTGCGAGATTCTAGTCTCAAACTACTGTTATCTCAAACCAAATATTCCAGTCCCTTGGAGTTTGAGATAATGAGAGTTGACTGTATTTAACAATTAATATTAATTCTTATATACATATACTTTGTATTTACTTAACAATGAATATTACATATTTAGACATTGACCAACCAAAAACTTGCACATGGGTAATGCACACTCCCAGGTCTGGTTTTCTTTTTATACACAGTTTGCTTAAGTGTTAATGCCCTCTATGCATTCCTAATTTCCTCTCAGAAATTGTCCTTCATATGGAGAAAAAAAGCCAAAAAAGTATAGTTTAATAGTAAATTTCACAAATGCAAGCAGCTGTTCAAATCTGCCACTCAAATGATTGAATGTCATGTGATGACTTCATACTAAGCACTATGATCGTTTGTATATCACAGGATGGACAACAACAGAGATTTTCATTTTCAATCACTGAATTCTTGATGTTTAACATATCTTGCAGCTCTCAGTCAATGTCAACAACCTTCAATTTGGGTCAGCTGTGTACATAAACCACAGGCCACAATAATAAGGAACACATCAAACAGGCTGAATATATTTTAGTCTGGAATAGGGCTGACTAATCAGAGCTGAAATGACAAGTGATTATCAGTCATGTCACTGTGACAGTAATAGCTGAATGAATTTTTAGGATTTTTACGGTACAATATCTCAAATTTCAAGACCATTGCTGCTAGTCTGTGTCACAGGAGACTGGTTTGTGTCTTAGCTGGCTAAATATCACAGAGACAAGTGTGAATTTGTTTCATTTGAGGTTTAACGTCCCCGTCAACACTGTATAGGTAATTTTGGAGATGTTACTTCCAGTTTTGTAGGACTTTTACCCAACACTGAGATGAAATGACATTCCAAGCCCTGTCGCAAAATGAAACCAATAAGGTCTATAAGCATGGACGGGCTGACTCACACCACTTTGCCTGGCAGGCTTAAATCATCTAAGCGGTTTACCAGTACTCGTGTGAGGTCGGTTTCAGCTCTGCGTGGAAGCATCATGCAGCCCATCTATTTCTGCAAGCCCCGATGGACAGGTAGACAAGTGTGAAAGGGCTCATTTTATGGTGACTTACATTATCTACATCATCATCTTTGAATTTGTACTGATGAGCATCTTGGAGATCTTTTAATTTCCGCTGCACTTCATCTGTAGTTGGCAGAGAGTAACCCTGGGTCATCATGGTTTCTTTCCACTTGAAGAACTCAGAGTCTGTGAAATCTTGGTTTGAGACAAATTCTAATCTGTATACTCGCTCAGATCCACCATACCTTCAAGACATGAGCTTCAATTTAAAATTCCTATTTCCAACAGTACACACTGCGTACTAAAAATTTTGAGCTGTAAATCAATCCCCTTATTTTGTCATACTTAGGCAAGAAATGAAGTGGACAATGAACAATAGCTAAATCTTTGAAGCAAAGTGTTTGAAATAAAGTAGTCAGCTGAGTGTTTAAAGTTAAGTACAATAGTTAAATCTTGAAGAAGTGTGTTTAGAATTCAGTAGTGAAGAGCTAAATCTTTGAAGGGACAGCCCTTTCAAGATTATTCCACTTCTTCTTCTTTTTTTATGGGGGGGGGGGGGTGGTTACAGCCCTTTCAAGATTATTTCATTCATATCGAGCTGATCGTTAATCAGAGATGGGTGAAAACCGGACTACCTGAAGAATAACCACCCGACCTTCCATTGCAAAACTTGACGTCTCACGTGGCCCCAGTTAGGCATGAACCACAGTAGTGAGAGACCTAATGATTAAGAGTCAGCACCCTTATTCATTAGGCCTGCGTTTAAGAAGATACTTTGCTTGCCAGAACAGTTAATATTTTGACCATAAACAAGCTCATTATGCTAATGATGCTTTGAACAACTGGGCAAAGATTATAATCATCACAGAGGTAGGTCTAAGGAACAGTTAATATGGAAAGCCTTCATAGAAAGCTATAAAAGCCATAATCATAATGATTCTAAGTACTGCAACAGACAGACCTAAGAGAACAGTGAAGACCTAGATCAGACTGCTCCTGAAGGAGCAGTCTTATCAAGGGTCTACACTGTCTGTCATCTCATCTGCACTTTTTCGACTCCCTGCTGGATCGTGAAACGAATTTGTTAAAATTTTAGGAGAATTACAGCAAGTCCTAAAAGCACCTGAATTTTTATGAAATTGCCCAGTCACTTTCTTATAATCCCTGAAAAATTGTTTGTATGCACAGACTTTCAGTTTGGTTTGAGTTTAACAGCCCAGTCAACACTTTAAAGGTCCTGTTTAGCCAGTCAGTTTACCTAAAATCACTTCCTGGGCAGGCTTCTACATAAGCATATGTTAACCAGTACAGTGAAAAATACGAGAAAACCCACAACTGCCCTTCTTGAAACTTTGAAGATAATGACTGTATATATTTTATGATCTATCTCCATGAAAGAATGTTGCCGGATTAAGCGGGGATCGAACCTGCAACCTCCTGATCACTATTCAGATGTAGATCTAAATGAACTACCGAGACTGGAGTATAATGCACGTATTTGCTGTCAGAATCAGAAACTTCTATGGCAATGATCTTATGGTAAGTATTAAGACAGATAGGCCTAAGCAAACAGTGCAAACCCAGATCAGACTGCTCCTGAAGGAGCAGTCTGATCAGGGTCTTCACTGTTTGCTATTCTGTTTGCACCTACTGGACTCCTGCAATTTTGTGAAACAAATTTGTTAAAGTTTTAGGAGAATTACAGCAAGACCTCAAGGTGTCCGACTTTTTAAGATTTTTATTTTACTTTGACAACCAGGACCCAGTAGTTCAAAGCACTGATAGCTTGATGAGCTTGTAAGTGGCAAAACTGTTAACTGTTCTAGAAAGTAGAATATCAAAAACTTTGCTACAAAATGTGAGCAGCTGTTTCAAAATCAAAAGCTACCCAATTTTTTTCAGCAAAATTTTGGCATATTAAATTAATGATCAACGCCTTAACGATATGTCATTCAATGACAGATCTAAATTTGAAAAACTGGCCCGAGATGGCTAGATATTTTTTCAGTGCCACCAGTGGTTGAATATTTCACAATACAAAATAGCCATTTCATAACAATATGTTTTAAAAAAAATATGGCAAAGGCTTAGATTGGCAAAGGCTTAGATCAGCCTGCAAGTCCAATTAAAATTTTGAACATTGGATTTGCAAAATATATGCATGTATACTAATATTTCTGCTGAAAAAAAGTGAGCAGCTTTTGCATACGCAAAAGCTGCTCACATTTTTTTTCAGCAAAAGTTTCACTGTTTAATAAAACTGTTAACATTTGACCACTAACAAGCTCAAAGCTAACAAGGCTTTGAACAACTGGGGGTAGAGCTTTTGCTGGCACACCATGAATTTCCAATGTACCCATCTGGCTCTAAAGCAAACAACAATGGCTCTTATCTGGCTCTTATCTGACATGTGTCATCACTCCCAGGAGTAACCGGGCAACAGTAACCTGGCAACAGGTTTTCTTTTGTGTTGTGGCAGGGCTCAATAAGAATCTTACCTTAATTTAATACCCTTATTTGTTCTGGTGGTTCCCAGCTGATATATCTTGGCTGTTTCTACTACATCTATAATTTCTGCACACTGGAAACCAGAATGGATACATGTTAACATATCAACAGGTACACTGTATCAGTAGGACTTGTTCTTGTTGCTAAGTAATGCTACATCCCATTAATTTGTTTTTATTGGAGTTTAACTGCCCAGTCAACACTATTTAGGTCATTTTTGAGCCAGTCAGTTTACCTATCCACACTTTTCCTGGGCAAGCTTATACACAAGCTGTTAACCAGTATAGTGCACATTCTTTTGCCAGAAACTGCCAACTACCCTTCTTGAATCAGCGGAAGGGAGAGAATGACCGTAGAAAAGATTTCATGAGCAAGCTCCACAAAAGAATGTTGTCATCCCTGGCAGCTAGCCAATCCGCATTCTGCTGATCACCAATCAGACCCGCATCCGACTGAGCTACCGAGGCCGGCTGCATCTAATTGAATATTGTCAGTACATTCTACACACTACACCATAACCTTATTATAACAGTATTGATTATGGATTAAAATATGGATAAAAACTAGAAATGCATCCATAGGACATGGATGCCCCCACCTGAAAATATGTCTATGTTTGTATTAATCCATAGAAAGCTATTGATGTCGTTTAATGAATGGGCGAACGAATGGATGGATGGACAGGGGCAACGCTATATGCCCTTCCACCATTCTTCGAATGGCGGGGGCATAAAAATGTACAAATTACATGTATATAGAACAAGAATTCCACTGAATTCTCTATGGCACGCCAATGGGATGCAAAGTCACCAAACTATGAACTCTATGTCAAGGTCAAACATGAATGCTTGAATAAAAGTTGCTGTACCTAGATGCAAGCTTGTACCAAGTATCATTACTGAAGTTCTTAAGAAATGAACTTGTACATTAGGGTGAACGCAAGGGTTGAAGCAATAGTTCACAATGTCAATGAACCATGAAATGTGAGTGAGTGTTCGAGTTTTACGTCCCACCAACAGCTAAGGTCATAGGGAGAAGGGACCTCGGTTTAAAGACTCATCTGAAAGTCTGGAGAAGCCCGGGATCGATCCTGTGACCCCTGGTTTACAAGGCAAGTAGCGTAACCACTGCACCACGGAGGCTTCTGAACCATGAAATGTAAGTCAATGTCAAATATGGATGCTTGCATTATTATAGTTGACATTACTAGACACAAGTTTGTTCCAATTATCATTAATCAAGCTCTTACAGGTTTTCAAGAATGAGCTTGAACATTTGGGTGACCGCTAGGGTTCTCGAAACTGTTGATGGCTTGGCAAACAGACAAAAGAATGGATGAAAAATGGACACCTATATCACGCCATGCTTAAAGCGGGCACATCAAAAAATGGACTTCAACATTAGGATGAATTTTAGGGTTGACATAATATATCACATAGTCAATGAAACATGTAAAGTAGGTCAAGCTCAAATATGGATGATCACATTACAGTAACCATCCCTTGATGCAAGCTTGTACTAAGTATCATTGATGAAGCTCTTATAGTTCTTTAAAAATGAACTTGAATAATATGCTGAACACTATATGTGACACAACAGTTTACAAAGTCAGTGAACCATGAAATGTAAGTCAAGGTAAAATATTGGATTGCATTATAGAGGCCATCCCTAGATGCAAGTTTGTACCAAGTATTATTTATGAAGCTCTTAAAAGTTCTTGAGAAATGGACTTGACCATTTGCATGAACATTGGTGTGGTCACAAATGTTGAGAGTTTGACTAATGGGTGGACGGACTGAAAATTGGACTCATATCATGTCATGCTTAAAGCAGGTGTGACAACAAATAACATTAACCAGCAACCTATCAGCATTTCTATTTGAAATGCATTGTGAACTCAGAAGTTCACCGACTCTAAGTTCACCGACCAGGGTCACATTTCAATTATAGTGCTTTCAGTGCCTTGATTATTTATATTTCTTGTCACAGTCTCTAGACTCGGTAACTTACTCTGTAGACTGGTCGTCCTTCATGATGCCCTATGCCTATCCGAACATAACATCCCATGACTGCCTTCTTGAAGAATGGCATGTGGCACCACCTAGAAAACAAGCCAAATTCCAATACTCAATCCATAGCATGTAACTTATTTTGAGCTGATTGTTAATTAGAGGCGGTTGAAAACTGGAGTACCTGGAGAAAAACCACCTGATCATCTGTTGCAGAACTTGGCGTCTCACATGTGGCCCTAGCAAGGCTCAAACCACAGTAGTGAGAGACGTAATGATTAAGAGTCAGTGCTCTTACCCATTAGGCCACCATGGCCCGTCCATCTGATACAGGCCTGCACTATTAGCGAAAGACAGTTTTGGGGGTTAAATTGGATTGATCTTGCTGCGGTGAAACGGTTAGTTTGTTTTAGCATTAATCATTTCTTCAAAGCAGTTAATCAGTACATTTCACATTTTTTCGCCTGTAAATGACAACTGCTCTTCTTGATACAGCAAATGGAACAAAGGAAAACACTTCATGCCCCTCTGCATGTAATGTTGTCCTACTCAGGCAAGTGGCAGAGCTTCAGATAAGATTTGTTTGTTTGATTTGAGGTTTAACGTCCCCATCAACACTGTAAAGGTCATTTTGGAGACATTGCTTCCAATTTTGTGGGACTTTTACCCGACACAGAGATGAAATGACATCTCAAGCCCTGTTGCCCAATGAAACCAATAAAGTTTATAAGCATGGAGGGTGCGACTCACACCGCTTGGCCTGAGCAGGCTTAGATCCTCTAAGCATTTTACCAGTACTCGTGAGCAGTCGGTTTCAGCTCTGCATGGAAGCATGAAGCAGCCCATCTATTTCTTCAAGCCCGATGGGTGGGGGCTGTCTTCAGATAAGAAAGGGAAATGAAGTTAATTCAAGGAAGTATTCCAATTTTTGAAAGAAACATTTTAGCCCAGCTATTCAAAGCATCATTAACTTAATAAGCTTGCTAGTGTTCAAAATGTTCTATAAAGCAACAAATAAGGTAAGTTTTTTTTTCTGATAACTGAAGGATAGTTGTTGTCAACAAGAATTTGTTTTTCTACAAAAACACAGATGTCTCCCCAGTTTTTGACCTCTAAGTATAACCTTGACATTGGAGGTATTGAGCCGGGTCTTGTGTGCAACATATCATCTAATGAAGATAAACATTTCTGCAAAGTAACTTTAAAAATGTTCAAAAAATTTCAAAGGGCAATAACTCTTGAAAGGGGCATAATCCGGATGAGAAAAAAAATACGCGTCAGCTTATTTTCCATTAGGAATGCATATTTGAAATTTCAAAACCATAGCATACACAGTTCTAAAGTTATGCTATGCATCCCTTTTAGCATTCATTACAATGGGCACAAATTACCAAAATGACAAAGGGCCATAATTCACAAAGTATTTTTCGGAATTTTGTCAAAAGTTAATCAGTTTATATACTCATCACCATCAATATACTCAACAACTTTCAAGGCTCTAGCTCCAATAGTGTTTGAGAAATTTTGCTGACAAGATTTTATTGAAAAAATTTCAAAGGGCAATAACTCTTGAAAGGGGCATAATCCGGACGAGAAAAAAAATACAACATCTAATTTTCCATGAGGAATCCATATATGAAATTTCAAAACCCTAGCATACACGGTTCTGAAGTTATGCTATGCATCACTTTTAGCATACATTACAATGGGCACAAATTACCAAAATGACAAAGGGCCATAACTCACAAAGTATTTTTCAGAATTTTGTCAAAAGTTAAACAGTTCATCTACTCATCATCACCAATATATTCACTAATTTTCAAGGCTCTAACTCCAATAGTTTTTGAGATATCTTGCTGACAAGATTTTATTAAAAAAATTTCAAAAGGCAATAACTCTTGAAAGGGGCATAATCCGGACGAGAAAAAAAATACGCGTCAGCTAATTTTCCATGAGAAATCCATATATGAAATTTCAAAACCCTAGCGTACACGGTTCTAAAGTTATGCTATGCATCACTTTTAGCATACATTACAATGGGCACAAATTACCAAATTGACAAAGGGCCGTAACTCACAAAGTATTTTTCGGAATTTTGTCAAAAGTTAATCAGTTTATCTACTCATCACCACCAATATATTCACCAACTTTCAAGGCTCTAGCTCCAATAGTTTTTGAGATATCTTGCTGACAAGATTTTATTAAAAAAATTTCAAAGGGCAATAACTCTTGATGGGGGCATAATCCGGACGAGAAAAAAAATACGCGTCAGCTAATTTTCCATGAGGAATCCATATATGAAATTTCAAAACCCTAGCATACACGGTTTTTTAGTTATGCTATGCATCAAAAGCGTAACAGACAGACGAACGGACAAACGAACCAGAACCAATATGCCTAGGCATAAAAAGGCCCCTTTTTTGTTCTTTGACCTCTTAGTACGACCTTGACATTTGAGGTACCAACTTGGGTCAGGCACGCAACACATAGTCTTATGGTCGTTAACATTTCTGCCAAGTAATTTCAAAATCCATCTAAAAATAAGAAAGTTATTGACAGAACACAAAAAAGGCCACTTTTTTTACCTTTAACCTCTATGTATGACCTTGACCTTTCAGGTACCAAACTGGGTCATGCGTGCAACACATCATCTCATGGTGTTTAACATTTCTGCCAAGCAATTTCAAAATCCATCTAAAAATAAGAAAGTTATTAACCAAACACGAAAAAAAGGCCCCTTTTTTGACTTTTGACCTCTATGTATGACCTTGACACTTGAGGTATCAAACTGAATCATGCATGCAACACATCGTCTCATGATAGTTAACATTTTTGCCAAGTAACTTCAAATTCTATCTAAAAATAAGCAAGTTATTGAAAAAAAAACGGAAAAAAGGCCCCTTTTTTTACCTTTGACCTCTAAGTATGACCTTGACCTTTGAGGTACCAACCTGGGTCATGCACGTAACACATCGTCTTATATTGGTTAACATTTCTGCCAAGTGATTTCACAATCCATCTCAAAATAAGAAAGTTATTGACAAAACACGAAAAAAAGGCCCCTTTTTTGACCTTTGACCTCTAAGTATGACCTTGACCTTCGAGGTACTGACCTGCCTGATGCACACCACACATTGTCTCATGGTTGTTAACATTTCTGCCAAGTAATTTTAAAATCCATCGCAAAATAAGAAAGTTATTGACAAAACAAGAAAAAAAGGCCCCTTTTTTGACCTTTGACCTCTAAGTATGACCTTGACCTTCAAGGTACTGACCTGCCTGATGCACACCACACATCGTCTCATGGTGGTTAATATTTCTGCCAAGTAATTTTAAAATTCATCTCAAAATAAGAAAGTTATTGACCAAATACGAAAAAAGGCCCCTTTTTTGACCTTTGACCTCTAAGTATGACCTTGACCTTTGAGGTACCGACCTGATTCATGCGCACCACACATCGTCTTATGGTTGTTAATATTTCTGCCAAGTAATTTTAAAATCCATCTGAAAATAAGAAAGTTATTGACCGAACACGATTTGCCCATACATATATACATACCAACAAACTTCCAAGGGAGATAATTCAAAAAGTATAAATGCGAGAGTTATAGTTCTTGCGCACTGCACGTCGTCTAATGCTGATTTATATTTATACTAAGTTTCGTGACGATAGCTTCAACGGTTTTCAAGTTATAGAGCGGACACGAATGTGTGACAGACAGACGCCCGGGGGAAAAACAATGTCTCTCCGAAAAAAAAATTTTCGGGGGAGACATAATTCTCCATAAAAACCTATTTTGTTGCTATTCATTAGAACCTCCTCGCTGAGGCAGTTCTAATGAGTACCCACAAGAATGGTTTATATGGAGAAATAAGGAAAACTATCATGCAAATTTCAAGATTTTTGAAGCTTTTTTCCACTACAAGTCTAAAGGAGCTAAGGGGCCCCGGGGTGTGGCCCATTTGGATCCAAGGGGCAGGGTTAGCAGGATTTATGTAGGTGACTATTTCATGTTGCTAGATACTAAATATTTAAGCTCTGTGCTTCACAGTTTCAGAGAAGAAAATTTTTGAAGCTTTTCTCCATTATGAGTCTAGGGGGGCTAAGGGGGTCCCAGGCGTGGCCCATTTGGACCCCAGAGGCATGATTGGTAGGATTTATGTAGGTGACCACTTGCCGTTGCTATATGCTAAATATCTAAGCTCTGGGCCCTGTGGTTTCTGAAGAAGATTTTTGAAGCTTTTTTCTATTATGAGTCTATGGGAGCTAAGGGGCCCCGTGGCATGGCCCATTTGGACCCCAGGGGCATGATTGGCAGGATTTATGTAGGTGACCACTTCCCGTTGCTACATGTTAAATATCTAAGCTCTGGGCCCTGTGGTTTCAGAGAAGAAGATTTTTGAAGCTTTTTTCCATTCTGAGTCTATGGGAGCTTAGGGGCCCAGGGGCGTGGCCTATTTGGACCCCAGGGGCATGATTGGCAGGATTTATGTAGGTAACCACATCCTGTTGCTACATGCTAAATATCTAAAGTTCTTGGCCCTGTGGTTTCAGAGAAGAAGATTTTTGAAGGTTTTGTCCATTATGAGTCTATGGGAGCTAAGGGGCCCCGGGACATGGCCCATTTGGACCCCAGGGGCATGATTGGCAGGATTTATGTAGGTGACCACTTGCCGTTGCTACATGCTAAATATCTAAGCTTTGGGCCCTGTGGTTTCAGAGATGAAGATTTTTGAAGCTTTTTTCCATTATGAGTCTTTGGGAGCTAAGGGGCCCCGGGACGTGGCCCATTTGGAGCCCAGGGGCATGATTGGCAGGATTTATGTAGGTGACCACTTGCCGTTGCTACATGTTAAATATCTGAGCTCTGGTGGGCACTGTGGTTTCAGAGAAGATTTTTGAAGCTTTTTTCCATTATGAGTCTATGGGAGCTAAGGGGCCCCGGGGCGTGGCCCGTTTGGACTCCAGGGGCATGATTGGCAGGAATTATGTAGGTGACCAATTGCCATTGCTACATGCTAAATATCTAAGCTCTGGGCCCTATGGTTTCAGGGAAGAAGATTTTTGAAGCTTTTTTTCCATTATGAATCTATGGGAGCTAAGGGGCCCCGGGGTGTGGCCAATTAGGACCCCAGGGGCATGATTGGCAGGATTTATGTAGGTGACCCCATGACATTGTTACAAGCTAATCATCTAAGCTCTGGGCCCTGTGGTTTCAGAGAAGAAGATTTTTAAAATTGTTCCCATTAAGTCTATGGGAGCTATATGTTGCCATGGCAACCAGAATTCCAATCTGATCAGCCCAAAAACCTTATGCAGCCTTTCCCCCTACCTGATGATGCTTCACATGAAATTTGATCAAGATTGGCCATGGGGTATTTGAGATATACTTATTTGAAATTGTTTACGGACGGTCTGACGGACGCACGGACGACGAACAAAATGTGATCACAAAAGCTCCCCTTGTCAGGTGAGCTAAAAATGGCAGGTAAAATTAATTTGCTTCTGTTACGACACACACGATTTTGGAGCGGTGTGGTACAGTGGTAAAGCATCAGATTTGAGATCGAGAGGTAGCCAGTTCGATACCCCCCCCCCCCCCCCCCCCAAGCACCAAGTGTTGTTTCCTTGAGCAAGAAACTTTATCCACGTTGCTTAGTCCAGTTTTCTACCCAAGAAGAGAGAGAAAAAGAGGGCAACATGTTTACTATGTGTTACCCTCTATAAATAAGTGAAGTATTATATTATTATTATTATTAAACACATTAGTACTTCTGCAACTTGCTCTCTCACATTGTACCACACTGAGTGGATGTATCCAGATCAACTTATCGCGAGGCCCAGAGCATTGAGTGTTTGTTTGTTTGTATTGGAATTTAACGGCCCAGTCAACACTATTTTAGGTCATTTTTGAGCCGATCAGTTTACCTATCCACACTTTTCCTGGGCAGGCTTATACGTAAGTGGTTAACCAGTGCAATGCACATTCATTCCCCAGAAACTGACAACTGCCCTTCCTGAATCAGCGGAAGGGAGAGAATGACCGTAGAAAAGATTTCATGATCAATCTCTACGAAAGAATGTTGCCGACACCAGCAGGTATCGAACAGAGCATTGAATGAGATGTGGAAGATCTGGAAACATCCAGAAGAACTGATACTCTGCATCAGACCAAGTTATAGTCATTATCTGTTTATTAACCCTTTTTGTACCAAATGGAATCTTCCACCTTATATATGGCAGGAGTCCATTTCGAAATTTAGGTGTTTCCGGTTGTGTTTTCTTCAAAATTTGTTTGGAAAATGGCTAAATTTTTTGCAAACAGTGTAGGCCCTGAACAGCCACCGCATTCTGCGGCGGCTGATCTGGGCCTGCACTGTTTGCAAATTACCTGTTTTGAGGTTTCCAGTAAAAAGGCTTAAATACCTTTTCTTCCAATAAAGTCATTTTCATACATAAATAAGCTGAAAAATTTGATGTTATGTTACCTTCTGTAAGTGATGTCATCATGTTTATACGTCCAGTTCACATGAAATACGAAAACTTATTTTCTTAGAAAAACAAGAACAAATGTTTGAAAATACGATCTGCCATATTTCAAGATCAACTATGTAAACTCACTTACTTTTCAAGCTTATTTCGGGATATTCTTATTTTGGATAACTCTGATTTTGATGATATGGGTGCAAGTTTCTTCTTGTTTCTTGCTCGAGACCTGAAAAATACAACATTTACATCTTAAACGGGGTATAAGCAGGGTCCAGCAGACCAAAACTTACAATGCTCTAGTTAACATTTCATTAAAACTTTGGTCATTTATTAACCCTTATCATGCTGAATATTTTAATAAGCCACACCCATTTCTGACTATCAGCCAATCAGAATACATGATATAATGTTATCATTCAAATTCACAAACTGAATGACAAACAGTGTAGATTCTAGAAGCCATCTGATCAGGATCTACACTGTTTGCAATAGTAGGGGTTGTCGTGAACAGCAAGGTAAGAGTTAATATGGCAAAACGCTACTATTATTACTGAAGAAACTACAAATGTGTTAATATGAAACAGATGCCCCTGCCCAGGGACCATCCTCACCGGGAAACAAGCATCTTTTAATAACAGCTGTCATCAGACAGTATAGCTTACCTAGAACACGTCACTGAGGTAATGGGCATAGGTGGGCTATTGCCAATTAAATCTTTGGACCAGTAATCCAGTATCCATCATCATACAAAATATGAACCAAATTCATCATATGATATGGAAAAATATGAGCTGTTTAAAAAAACTTTTACATAAGATTTTCAAGTCCATAAACTTGACCTTGAATGGGCATGAGCAGGGGTATTGCTGAATAAAACTTTGGACCTGCATTTATCATCATACCAAATATTAAAACAAGAGGCCCATGGGCCACTATGCTCACCAGAGCTCAGGTGCGCACTGCCCAATGGCAGCCATGTATTTTAACATGATATCATTTTAATCTACAAATTATAAAGTCTCCCAAATGAATCCCCATATCCAAATGAGCACCCATGTGCACTCAGTATCTGAAACATTAGGCCTTTTATGAAGTAGAGGGTGTAGGGCATGGACCCAATGGAGCCCTGGTGCGTTATAAGGAACAAGAATACGAGGACTGTTCAAATATGAATGCAAGTAGAACATTTTCTCATGCACTAATGCGAAAATCACCTGGAAATAAATATCACAGTGTAGAAAAACATTTTACCTATAAATTGATACCAAACCTGTTAAAATCTGTTGACTTTAGCCATGTATATCGTTTGATAAACACTGTCTACTCATGTATACCAATACAAAACATGGTTGGAAGAAGGTCAGAGTACGCCGTTGAAATACGGTCCTATATTAAGAATGTCGTATTCTTGGTATACTGTGCAAAGACATTTTTGATGAAATATGTTCGATTTACAGGCATACTGAAATGTCTTTTCTGACAATTTTTTGTTGGTGTAAGAAATTCAGCTGTGGGCTAGGCTCAACAGAAGATGCACCACATGACCGTCGGCCGAAAAGAGCAACATCTGCCAAGATGGTTGCTAGAGTGAAAGAAATAGTTGCTACCGATGCACGATACACCACTAGGCAAATAGCTAGTATGGTTGGCATCTCATTAGGAGCAGCTCATACAATTCTGAAACGGGATTTGAAAATGAGAGAGATGTGTGCTAGATGGATTCCCCATCTGTTGAGAGGTGAGCAGAAAAAGACACCCATTCAGTGCGCCAAGAAGCTGCTTAAAAAGTTTCCAAATTACAATGCATGGTCTTTCGCTAATGTCTTCACAGGTGACGAGACATGGGTTCACTTTTTTGAGCCAAAATGAAAGATTCAGAACAAAATATGGGCAACAAAGTATTGCAAAAGACCATGCATTGCAAAGCGGACCATGAGCGTCAAGAAGGTAATGTATGCCATATTATTTTCAAATCAGGGCCTTGCTATTCAGGTTGCTGTGCCTAAAGGCAAATCTGTAAATGCAAAGTTTTACAAGAATAAAGTTCTTGAAAATTGAAGAAATATTTCAAAGAACGAAGACCCGCAGCTGGTTTGGCCAATGTCAGATTACTACATGACAATGCGTCATCGCACAAGGCGTTCATTGTGCAAGACTATCTGAAGCAGGAAAAGGTTGTTGAACTCCCTCACCGACCGTATTCCCCTGACCTTGCCCCGTGTGACTTTTTTGTGTTCCCGCGGCTGAAAAAATACTGTTCTGGTCGAAAATTTGTACAGCGCAAACACCTCAGTTCTGCAATATTCCAGTGCCTCCATCGTATACCTTGAAAAGACTACGAAAATGCATTCAATAATTGGATCAGAAGACTGAAAGTTTGTATATCTGTTAAAGGGGAATACTTTGAGGGGGCAAAATAAATTTTTCATCGAAATCTATCACGGAATCATTTTTATGTGCTTAGTTGCATTCATATTTGAACAGTCCTCGTATATATGGTGAAGCAGTAGGGATCTGTATGCCAGAGATATAAGGCCTCATGCCCTGTTGATCCCAGAAAAGCCCAAGATTGTTGTCCCTAAATGTGTCTTATCATAAGGACCAAGAATATATATGGTTTATGGGTGGGAATCTGAAGAGTTTCTGATATATGAGGCCCTTCTATGAAGTGGAGAGGAGAGGAATGGCCCCTGTGGACTCCCAAGTTGTTGTGCTATTGGTAAGGAACAAGAACATATATGATTATGGGGTGGGAATTTGAATGGTTTCTGAAATATATGGCCTTTTAAAGTGGAGGAGCCGGACACATTGCCCCAGCACAAAGTGACCCCCAGGTTGGTGTGACTGAATGAGTCTTATCATAAGGATCAAGAATGATATAGTTTATGGGTGGGGATCTGGATGATTTCTGAGATATATGGCTTTTAATGAAGTAAAGCAGTGGGGCACAGCCCGGGCACCCCGGATGACTCCCAAGCTAGTGTTATTTGAATGGGTCTTATCATAAGGAAGATGAATATATATGGTTTAGTGGTGGGGCTCCGAACAGTTTCTGTGATATATGGCCTTTTGTGAAGTGTCGGGGTGGGCCAAGGCCCTGGCTTGACCCGGGAAACCTCCAGGTTGGTGTCAATGAATGTGTCTTATCATAAGGAACAACAATATATATGGTTTAGAGGTGGGGATTTTTAAGGTTTCTGAGATATTGGGTCTTTCATGAAATGAAGGGGTGGGACATGACCCCGGCACATCCCAAGAGACCCCCAGTTTAGTGTCACTGAAAGCATCTTATCATAAGAAACAAGAATATATAAGGTTTAGGGGTGGGGATCTGAATGGTTTCTGAGATATATGGCCTTTTGTGAAGTTGAGGGGTGGGGCAAGGCCCCAACGCTCCCAGGAAGACCCCAAAATTGGTGTCAATGAATGCCTCTCTTCAAAAGGAACAAGAATATATATGATTTAGGGGTGGGGATCTGTAAGGTGCCTTTTATGAAATGGAGGGGGTGGGGCATGACCCTGGTGCATCCCGGGGGAGCCCCAAGTTGGTCTCACTGAATGTGTCTTATCATAAGGAACAAGAATATACAATGTATATGGTTTTGTGGTGGGGATCTGAATAGTGTCTGAGATATATGGCCTTTTGTGAAGTGGAGGGGTGGGGCAAGGCAAGTTGGTGTCAGTGAATGTATCTTTTCATAAGGAACAAGAATATATATGGTTTAGGGGTGGGGATCTGTGAGGTTACCAAGATATTGGGCCTTTTATGGAATGGAGGGGGTGGGAAATGACCCCGGCACATCCCGGGAGACCCCCAGGTTGCGTCTTATCATAAGGAACAAGAATATATATGGTTTTGGGGTGGGGATCTGAATGGTTTCTGAGTTATATGGCCTTTTATGAAGTCGAGGGGATGGGGCATGGCCCCGGTACAACCTGGGGGACCCCTATATTGGCATAAAAGCATATGGCTGAGAGATGTTTACTGAAGGAACATTTCTATTAAAGTACAGTCGACTCTCGTTATCTCGAACCTCACGAGACCGGATAAAAAAGTTCGAGTTATCCGCAGTACGAGATAACCAGTGTGACGTCACATGTATGTCAGAACACATTGTTTGCCGTAATATGCTTGGTATTCTTGGTAATTCTTACATGAACGGTTTACTGAGTTTTTAAAACTTGTTTATGAAAGCTGGAGCTTGTCAGAGTATAGCGTTTATGGACAAACGCACCTGGACAAAAATTGGATAATAAACAACATTGCGAGTATTGATGGATTGTTTTCTAAAGGCCTATTACAAAATTGAAGGACCGGACGCATGTTTTTTTTTTTTTTTTTTTTTTTTCGTTACGTCATGAATCCCGGTTCGAGATACGCAGTAGTAAAAACAGTGAAAAATACATTCAGGGACTGAAAATGATGGGCGAGATAGCCGAAGTGCCGACTTAAAAGTAGTTCGACACATGCGAAGTTGAAATACAATAAATATATAGGGGAAATGTACGGGACTAAGAAATCGGTTCGACATAAGTGATAGGGTCGAGATAAGTGGGGTCGAGATAACGAGAGTCAACTGTATTGTCAAAATATCTGCAATGACTTGGCAGCAAATGCCATTTTACAATTTTCCCAATTATAAGTCTATGTAAAATCTAAGTTGCCATAGCAACCAAACTAAAGAGACTAATTTCATAAAAAAAAAAAAAAAAAACACAAACCTGTAAAGGCAAATATGGTGAATATTTCCAAAACCTCTAAGCCTCATAGAGCATACGGTTTCTGAGGAGATGATTTTTGATGTATTTTTTTTTCTATTTTTTTTTTCCATTTTGGTTTCCATGGCAACCAATAGAAATGAGCAGTAGGCCAAAAAACATATGGCAGATAGTAGATTGCCTAAGGACATTTCTATGAAAGCTTTGTCAAAATATCTGTAGAGGCTGGGCAGTAAATGCTATTTTTCAATTTTCCCCATTGTAAGTCTGTGGAAACTCTAGGTTGCCATAGCAACCATACTAATGAGCCAATTTTCATTAAAAAACACAAATTTTCAATCCCCCAGCCCAAGGATGTTACAGACGAAATTTGGGCTGAATTGGCCCCATGGCTTCAGAGGAGATGTCGTTTGAAAGTGTTGCCGACAGACGCTGACGGACAACTACCTATCCTATAAGCTCCCCCGGAGCCTTCGGCTCTGGTGAGCTAAAAATAAATAAATAATAAGGCAATTATCCAAACTTATTAACATCTGCAGTTATGGAAAATTTTTCTAGGGTCTGAAGAACGAGTCTGAAACTGCCGTGGTAGATGAGCCATCGAAGTTTCATTTTCATTTTTCCAACAGCTCATCACGAAAACAAGCCAATATAATTTTGACCCCCTTGATCCCCACTTTTATATAATAAAACTGGGGTTTACAGGGGTAGACCTAAGAAAAATTCCATAATTTGTTCATCCTCAAATTTCTTTTTCTTTTTTTCAATAGCAATGTATTTGTATAGGCGTGTTTTCGTAATGTGACTTACTCTGATGAGGATGAATGTGATCTGTATGATGAGCGACTACTAGAACTACTGGAACTACTGTCTGAGTCAGAATCATCTGTCCTCCTCCCATCTTTACTCTCCGGTTTACGTGGTTTATCTTTCTTCTCCTCTCCCTCTTCCTCGTCTTCTTCGTCATCATCATCAGAATATATTTCACTGGCCTTTAATGGCTGTTTCTTGTTGTTTTCTTCTTTCTCTTTTGCAAGCTGTTCTTCTGTGAAAAAAAAAATAATTATGTAATTTTCTTTCCTTTCTACTTATACTGCAATAGGTCACATTTGACCATTACTTGCAGATGAACATTTGACACACTTCAGGTTTGCAGGGTTGAAAGCTTACACAGTAATCATTTAAATATGGTGGAGGTCTTTAACCTGCACAGGAGATGACTCTTTCTGCACAGATGCCTCCAGTTAACATCCAGATTCGAAGTACCCTGCATTTTTTGGCATTCATCCCTGCAAATGATGCCAATGGAGCGTGTTCGGACACCGAAATAATCACCCCCTCTGGTGATCGAACTGGGGACCTCTAGCATCAGAGGCAAGTGCACTAACCACTGAGCTATCATGAGTCATTAAAAGAAGACACATTATAATTTCTCTTTAGCAAGCTGTTTTTCTGAAATGATAATGTGACAAGGATGATTTGTTCACCCATGCAGAATATATTGCCAGAGGGCAAAGCCCGAGGGCAATATTACCTGTCGAGTATGAACAAATCATCATATTCCCCTCACACAAGGGCAACAAATGATTTATTATCCCCACATTTTTCAACGAAAAAGTGGGGATATTGTTATCGCCTCCGTCCGTCCGTCTGTCTGTCTGTCCGTCTGTCTGTCCGGCTATCTCCTCCTAAACCGTTAGCCGGAATTCAACCAAATTTGGTATGCGAGTTGCTTACATGAATGGCTTGCGCAAGAGCACATTTTTTTTTGTCCCCGCCCCCAGGGGCCTTGGGGAGGGGTCAAAAGGTCAAATTTTGACCTACTGTGGAGAAAACGTGGGGATTTGCGATGGCTTGCCATCGACTGCGCGCTCTAGTTATACTTAATTTTGACTTCTAGAGATTTTTTCTGTGAATACACATGTACTTTTGAGTAGTGACGTCAGAGGGGAATACCGCCAACAACAGCTAAGGTCAAACAGAGATGGGACCTCGGTTTTTAAAAGACTCTTCTGAAAGTCTGGAGAAACCGGGGATCGAACCCACGGCCCTTGCTTTATGAGGCTTACGGGTAACCACTAGGCCATGCAGGCTTCTAATAAGCATTTTTGTATTTCTGCATCTAAAATCTTTATTTTGACAATTCTGAAAATTGACAGTAAGACCATCACATTTCATTCGAGATTATATACTCAGGTAGCTACAGGTAAAGACATCAATTCAGATAATGAGCCAGGAATCAGGCTTACTGATTGTCCAAAATGTGTCAGTTAGAAGGATCACTTCTCACACAACTCAGAAGCTCCTGTTCTCGTGAGGTTCCCACCATGAGAAAACATCTTCAACCCATTTCATTCGGGATACCTCGAAAGGGGTACCTTGGCAAACAGTGTAGGCCCAGATCAGGGCCTGCACTGTTTGCTAGTAAGATTTTCTATTAAACACAGAATAAAAATGAAAAAGTAGACCCAACACTCCTTAAATGACAAATGGATTTGACCAGCATAGAGCAAAGGAAGAGGGAGACCACCGGTAAACAAGATGTGTTTGTGAAACACTGATGCCCCCGGACAGCGCCAATGTTAATGTTTTAAAAATTTTGAAAAAAATAGGTCAAAGGTCAAGGTCAAGGTCACGAAATCAAAAATTATGGTACCACTGGAAAGGTCTTGTGATAAGGTAAACACATGTGAAATATGAAAGCTCTATCTATTACCATTCAAAAGTTATGCCCAATGTTAAAGTTTTTGCAGACGGACAAACGGACAAACAGACGGACAGACCAAAAACTATATGCCCCCGAATCTCTTAGATTCCGGGGGCATAACAATGGGTTAAGGTCTTCCAGCTAGTAGATAATCCAGATAAGGGTATCAGAGTAACTAGGATAATTTTGGGATAAATTTTCTTATTATACCTCATTAATATTCAAGAGCTATTCTAAAATTTTGATAGGTCGAGAGCATGCCACTCACAGGGCCATAAATTATATTCCCCAGCAATACGAAGTAAAACACACACACACGCAAATGCTAATAAGCGTGCTTTATCTATGACCTTAGCCATTTTTCACCACTGCAATCATTGACTTGACTTAGGTTTATACTTTCCTATTACGCCACAACCTCTTAACCTCTTTACATCACTATCACCAGGGTCCTAGTCTGACACCGTGTATATAGTTATTCAAACACGTTATATCCAAATAAAAAAAATGTATACCATATTTCGGCATGTATAATACACACTTTTTTCTCTCAGAAATATGAAATCAAAACTATGTGCGTGTAATGTAACAGAACACAAAACTTCAAACATTTTTCCAAGGGTTGTCGAAGTTTTGCGGTCACGAAATCTAATGACAATTGCGACTTTACTACAAAAAATTCATGTTAGACCGACTTCAACGATAAACAGATAGTTTTGGATACCAAGCAAGCCCCTGAATATATTTTCTTACCTAGAAACTGTAATTACTTATTTTCGTTTCAGAAATTTGACTTTATTAATGTAATAACGAATGAAAGAAAAACCTGAATCGATATATATGTTTGATTGACAGTTAACTAAGGGAAGCAACTATGCGTAACTTTAATTTGACCCGGGGCATTTCCTACAATTTAACCCTTTACCACTCAGATACGTGTTTTTACGTGTCTGCACCCCCCCCCCCACCCCCCATTTTAAGCCCCAGAAGCACCTAAAATCTGCATTTCTACCCCTGGATAGTTATGTTTGCTTTAGGATTTGTTGGGCAAAAAGTGACCTGTTTTTTCGCGCGCCTCCCCACTAAAAATATTCTAGGGGGGATTGAAGGGGGGCAACGCCCCCCTCACATCCCGAAAAATTTTGGGTGTATGGCCCAACCGGCCGCTAAAATTTATATCTGAGGGTGTCTGGGGTCAAAAATGCCTGAAAATTGATGCTGATAAAACATGCTGCAAACAGTGAAAATGGCCAGTGCCAAACACCTTAATTTTTGCCTTGACAGCTGTGTGAAGATTAAAATGTGGTCAAAAATTCATGTGAAAACACCCTTTTTGCCAACTTTGAGATGCCCCCTCTTTACCATGACAACAATGATCAAGTCATGAAAGGTTGCACCTAAAAGGCTACTGCCCAATGAACATTCATACCGAGTTTGGTGTAAAACAAACCATCCATTATGAAACAATGGCTATTTGAAGTTGCTGTCAGGTGCAACATTGTGAAAATCAGCGAAATTCACAAAATCCCTGAGTGGTAAAGGGTTAATGAAGAAAATCCCAACTGACCAAAATAATGTTTTTTCATCATTTTATTGCAAGAAACAATATTTCTGATATAATTAATGCATTTTAGACTAAAATTCAGTATGTTCCCAGATTTCAGTTAACCCTTTACCACTCAGATACGTGTTTTTACGTGTCTGCACCCCCCCCCCCCCCACCCCCCATTTTAAGCCGCAGAAGCACCTAAAATCTGCATTTCTACCCCTGGATAGTTATGTTTGCTTTAGGATTTGTTGGGCAAAAAGTGACCTGTTTTTTCGCGCGCCTCCCCACTAAAAATATTCTAGGGGGGATTGAAGGGGGGCAACGCCCCCCTCACATCCCGAAAAATTTTGGGTGTATGGCCCAACCGGCCGCTAAAATTTATATCTGAGGGTGTCTGGGGTCAAAAATGCCTGAAAATTGATGCTGATAAAACATGCTGCAAACAGTGAAAATGGCCAGTGCCAAACACCTTAATTTTTGCCTTGACAGCTGTGTGAAGATTAAAATGTGGTCAAAAATTCATGTGAAAACACCCTTTTTGCCAACTTTGAGATGCCCCCTCTTTACCATGACAACAATGATCAAGTCATGAAAGGTTGCACCTAAAAGGCTACTGCCCAATGAACATTCATACCGAGTTTGGTGTAAAACAAACCATCCATTATGAAACAATGGCTATTTGAAGTTGCTGTCAGGTGCAACATTGTGAAAATCAGCGAAATTCACAAAATCCCTGAGTGGTAAAGGGTTAATGAAGAAAATCCCAACTGACCAAAATAATGTTTTTTCATCATTTTATTGCAAGAAACAATATTTCTGATATAATTAATGCATTTTAGACTAAAATTCAGTATGTTCCCAGATTTCAGTTAACCCTTTACCACTCAGATACGTGTTTTTACGTGTCTGCACCCCCCCCCCCCCCCCCACCCCCCATTTTAAGCCGCAGAAGCACCTAAAATCTGCATTTCTACCCCTGGATAGTTATGTTTGCTTTAGGATTTGTTGGGCAAAAAGTGACCTGTTTTTTCGCGCGCCTCCCCACTAAAAATATTCTAGGGGGGATTGAAGGGGGGCAACGCCCCCCTCACATCCCGAAAAATTTTGGGTGTATGGCCCAACCGGCCGCTAAAATTTATATCTGAGGGTGTCTGGGGTAAAAAATGCCTGAAAATTGATGCTGATAAAACATGCTGCAAACAGTGAAAATGGCCAGTGCCAAACCCCTTAATTGTTGCCTTGACAGCTGTGTGAAGATTAAAATGTGGTCAAAAATTCATGTGAAAACACCCTTTTTGCCAACTTTGAGATGCCCCCTCTTTACCATGACAACAATGATCAAGTCATGAAAGGTTGCACTTAAAAGGCTACTGCCCAATGAACATTCATACCGAGTTTGGTGTAAAACAGACCATCCATTATGAAACAATGGCTAGTTGAAGTTGCTGTTAGGTGCAATATTGTGAAAATCAGCGAAATTCACAAAATCCCTGAGTGGTAAAGGGTTAACACATGCGTCCCTGCGAAGAATCAGACCAGCCTACACACCCATATAGTCTGACCAGAGATTTTTTAGCTTTCCTAAGAGCGCACATTGAACACTGATATGCCTGCGCGAATGCGCAGGCTGCTCTGAGCGAATGGTCATTGTTGGGCACACATGAAAATTCCAGGACGAAAGAGCAATCATTAGAGCGCTCAGCCATTATTAAATTAATTTCTGTAACATAGCAACAGATAAGGTATGTATTTGGTGATAAATGAAGTTTAGTTTTTTGCTAATTCTCCATAAAAGCGTATGTTGTGGGTATTCATTAGGACCGCCTATGTTGTGGGATCTCATTAGAACCGCCTCGGCGAGGCAGTTCTAATGAGATCCTACAACATAGGTTTAAAAGGAGAAATAAGGAAAACTATCCTTCAATTATCAAAAAATATGCACCTTATCTGTTGCTATGTGTAATCAACTAAACCCTGCACCCCTAAATGTCGCAATGGGCTTCTGCTATATATAAGGTGGAACATTCCATTCAGTACAAATGGGCTATTGTCTGATTTGCCTCACCTCTGTTTTTCTTTTCTTCTCTTCTCGCTTTTAGCTCCTGAATGGCTGTTAATTTCTTGTTATCTTTTTTAGCATCAAGGTCTTTTCGCCTCTCTTTACTTCTCTGACTAGCTGCCATGGCAACAACACTGTGATGGCGGGGAGTTTCTGATCCTTTCTCTTTCTTCTTTTTCTGTTCCAATTTCTTAGCCTGTTTCAGTTTTTTCTCAATTTCAAATCTAAAAATAGAAATAGGAAAATACAGTCAAACTTTTGGTTCCATATATATTTGTTCATGATGAGGTACTTCAAGCCACTGAATGTGTGTTAACCCTTAAGACGCCCAGAGAAACTACACATGAAAATGTCGTCTGCTTATGTCATCTGCAGAATTTGTTTGCAAACTTTTTAAAAATATTTTTGCATACAGGCAAACAATGTGGGCACAGATCAGACTGCTCCTACAGGAACAGTCTGATCTGGGTCCACACTGTTTGCAAAAAATTACTTTTAAGGTAACCAGTAGACGGCAAAGCAGACGACAATTGCCATGATTGGCATTTTATCTGTTAATCAAAGCGTAAGGTCAGAAGGTGTTATTGGAGTGACTCAGGCATATCCTCTTCAAGATCTTCAGATCAGTGGGTGGGTTTATACAGCTTTTCAGGAATACAGTCCGCTCTCCCTATCTCAAACTCCAAGACACCTGATAAAATAGTTAGAATCATCAGTTGTTTAAGGTAACGAACTGGGATGTCATGGAAATGAAAACAGAAAATTGTTTGTAAGGCACATATACAATGTACATGTATATTGTTATTCTAAAGAAATAACATTTACATGTTCTGCATATTGCCTTGTTACTTTCTGTTTTAAGATGAGCAATGGTTCTAGTGGATTTAAAAAATAAATAAATAGGTAAATTGGTAGGATTCTCACAAGATTTGTAATCTCTTGTTCTCGCAACTTTGGATTCTCAAAAATGTCTATAAATAACTTCACTGGTTCCCGTATTTATATCTGACGCTTATATAGTAACAGGAGACAATTAACTTTCGTTTCCAAATCTGCAGGCAGGTTTAAGTTTGTTTGTATTAAGGTTTAATGTCCAAATCAACATGATTTAGGTCATTTTGGAGACACTACTTCCAATTTTGTGTGACTTTTATCCGACATTGAGATGAAATTATATCTCAAGCCCGGCCGCCCAATGAAACCAAAAGGCTAATATGCATTGGTCTTACACCACTTTGCCTGGGCAGGCTAACTCCTTCTAGGCTGTTTACCAGTACTCATGTGTGGTCAGTTTCAGCGCTGCCTGGAAGCACCATGCAGCCCAATCTATTTCTCCAAGTCAGGCAAGTGTGACAATATTTTTTACAAACGGGGACAGGATACTTTATCTAGGGAGGCAACACTTTCAGAATAGAATAAGAATTTGCTCCTCAGGAGAGTGGACTCCTCATTTGGAAAGGTTCGGTTTATAGTAAAGGAAACAAGATATCCTAAAAGTTGTCTCCCTTGCAAAACAAGAGGGCCATGATGGCCCTGGATCGCTCACCTGATCCATAGAGTAATAAGTGGGCCCCGGGGAGGGCCATTATTGGCACCAGGGCTATAATGTGCATAATGCTAAGGGAGGTTCAAAAAGGTGAAGGTTCATACCAAATATAAACAAAGGCTATCATTTGAACAATCTTGGCAAAGGTCCAATAGATGAAGCTACACACGAAATATCAAAGACCTGGGCCTTGCGGTTTCAGAGAAGAAGATTTTTTTAAAGATATTCCCTACATAAGCCTATGTAAAACCAAATGGCCCAGGGGCGGGGGTATTTTTGGCCTCAGGGCTATAATTTAAACATCTTGATAGAGGTCCACTAGATGAAGCTTCACACCAAATATCCAAGACCTGGGCCTTGCGGTTTCAGAGAAGAAGATTTTTCAAAGATTATCTCTATATATAAGTGTATGTGGGGGCATTTGTGGCCCGAGGGCCATAATTTGAACAATTTTGGTAGAGGTCTACTAGATGAAGCTCCATATCAAAATATCAAAGACACGGGCCTTGCAGTTTCAGAGAAGAAGATTTTTAAATATTTCCCTATATAAGTCTATGTAAAACCAAAGGGTCTAGGGGCGGGGGCATTTTTGGCCCCAGGGCTATAATTTGAACAATCTTGGTAGTGGTCCACTAGATGAAGCTTCATACCAAATATCAAAGACCTGGGCCTTGCGGTTTCAGAGAAGAAGATTTTTTAAGTTTTCGGTGAAAAAATCTATTTTTGTCTCCTGTGACCTATATGTGCAACGGACCGGAACCATTTGAACAACTTTGAAAGGGGACCACCTAAGGATCATTCCTGTGAAGTTTGGTCAAAATCCCATCAGTGGTTTAGGAGGAGATGTTGTTTGAAGAAATTGTTTACGCACGGATGACAGACAAAAAGTGATCCTAATATTAATCACAAGAGGGCCATGATGGCCCTGAATCGCTCACCTGATCCATTGTGTAACAAGTTGGCCCCAGAGATGGCCATTATTGGACCCAGGGCTTTAATGTGCATAATGTTGAGGGAGGTCTTAAAGGTAAAGCTTCATACCAAACATCAACAAAGGCTATAATTTGAACAATCTTGGCAAAGGTCCACTAGATGAAGCTACACATCAAATATCAAAGACCTGGGCCTTGCGGTTTCAGAGAAAAAGATTTTTTTTAAAGATATTCCCTACATAAGCCTATGCAAAACCAAATGGCCCCGGGGCTTTATAAATCTATGTAAAACCAAAGGGCCCCGGGGTGGGGGCATTTGTGGCCCAAGGGCTATAATTTGAACAATCTTGGTAGGGGTCCATTAAATGAAGCTTCATACCAAATTTCAAAGTCCTGGGCCTTGTGGTTTCAGAGAAGAAGATTTTTAAAGATTATCCCTATATAAGCCTATGTAAGACCAAAGGGCCCCGGGGCGGGGCCACTTTTATCCCCAGCACTATAATTTGAATCATCATGGTAGGGGTCCTTTAGAAGAAGCTTCATACCATATATAAAAGACCTAGGACTTGTGGTTTCAGAGAAGAAGATTTTTAAAGATTTTCCCTATATAAGTCTATGTAAAACCAAAAGGCCCCGGAGCAGGGGCATTTTTGGCCCAAGGGCTATAATTTGAACAATCTTTGTAGGGGTCCACTAGATGAAGCTTCATACCAAATATCAAAGTCCTGGGCCTTGTGGTTTCAGAGAAGAAGATTTTTAAAGATTTTCCCCATATAAGCCAATGTAAAACCAAAGGGCCCCTTGGCGGGGGCATTTTTTGTCCCAGCACTATAATTTGAACAATCTTGGTAGGGGTCCACTAGATGAAGCTTCATACCAAATATCAAAGACCTGGGCCTTGTGGTTTCAGAGAAGAAGATTTTTAAAGAATTTCCCTATATAAGCCTATGTAAAACCAAAGGGCCCCGTGGCGGGGGCATTTTTTGTCCCAGCACTATAATTTGAACAATCTTGGTAGGGGTCCACTAGATGAAGCTTCATACCAAATATCAAAGTCCTGGGCCTTGTGGTTTCAGAGAAGAAGATTTTTAAAGATTTTCCCTATATAAGCCTATGTAAAACCAAAGGGCCCCGGGGCGGGGGCATTTTTGGCTCCAGCACTATAATTTGAACAATCTTGGTAGGGGTCCACTAGATGGAGCTTCATACCAAATATCAAAGAACTGGGTCTTGTGGTTTCAGAGAAGAAGATTTTTAAAGATTTTCCCTATATAAGCCTATGTAAAACCAAAGGGCCCCGGGGCGGGGGCATTTTTGGCCCCAACACTATAATTTGAACAATCTTGGTAGGGGTCCACTAGATGAAGCTTCATACCAAATATCAAAGACCTGGGCCTTGTGGTTTCAGAGAAGAAGATTTTTAAAGATTTTCCCTATATAAGCCAATGTAAAACCAAAGGGCCCCGTGGCGGGGGCATTTTTTGTCCCAGCACTATTATTTGAACAATCTTGGTAGGGGTCCACTAGATGAAGATTTATACCAAATATCAAAGACCTGGGCCTTGCGGTTTCAGAGAAGAAGAATTTTAAAGATTTTCCCTATATAAGCCTATGTAAAACCAAAGGGCCCCGGGGCGGGGGCATTTTTGGCCCCAGCACTATAATTTGAACAATCTTTGTAGGGGTCCACTAGATGAAGCTTCATACCAAATATCAAAGACCTGGGCCTTGTGGTTTCAGAGAAGAAGATTTTTTAAGTTTTTGATGAAAAAAATCTATTTTTGGCTCCTGTGACCTAGATTTGCAACGGACCGGAACCATTTGAACAACTTTGAAAGGGGACCACCTAAGGATCATTCCTGTGAAGTTTGGTCAAAATCCGATCAGTGGTTTAGGAGGAGATGTCGTTTAAAGAAATTGTTTACGGACGCACGGACGCACGCACGGACGGACGCACGCACGCACGACGGACGACGGACAAAAAGTGATCCCAAAAGCTCACCTCGTCACTACGTGACGGTGAGCTAAAAATAAGGAATATCCAATCCCCTTAAGTTTTTTTTTTTTTTTTTTTTTGGTTATAGTTTTGCTCCATGCCAGCGAGACTTCACCGTTGACAAAACCAAACCTCCAACGTCAGCAGTGAAATGAAAGGGCAATGATCAGACAGCCGCAAGAAACTGTCACCCTCAGCTCCAGTGAGCTACTTGCACGGCTTGGCATTGACAACTTGAACCTCATCCTGATGGAGGGAAGGTTCCGCTGGTATGGACATGTGGGACGCTCCAAGGGTGCCTTTGACATGCAGGTAGATGGAAAACCTGGGCCTGGGAGGGCCAAGATGACCTAGAAGCAGCTGACAGAGATCACAGAGTTGAAGCTCTCAGCTATCAGCCCTTACGACAGACTAATAGCCTGGAGATCTGGTGTGAGACCTGTCATCTGTGCAGCAAGCCAGCTCCACTCATGTGGATGTTGCCCCTGTTCCTAAATGTTAATCAAAACTCCAGTGATGATGAGTTTACGGCTCTTTCAAGATCATTTCATTTATAATAACCTTATCTTTAATCAGAGGTGAGCAAAAACTGGATTACCCAGAGATTGATTGTACTGGGATTTAACAACACGTCAACTCTTGTGGGTCATTCTGTGTCCTCTCCAAGAGAAAGGGAGAAAAGAGAAGAGACAGTAAAGAAGAGGAAAATGAGGGACAGGAGAGAAAGAGGCCAATAGGCCTTGCCCACTTGTAAGCCAGTGAGTTGGACACCCCATTGATGCAAGATACACGATACCTTTGCCTCATCTAACCCAGGGTTAGACATTAATCCAAGACTGATGGACATCATTTAGTGAAAAGCTGGTTAGGTCTAGTAAGGTCAGTGGCTGGCTGGTCCCAAAGGTCCATTTGAAAATCTGTCACCAGTTATCAAAATCCATGTTTTAAAACCATTAACCACCATATTGGGTTTCTGTATTCAGTCTGAAGCAGCTGTTTTACTATCTATGTAAACAAATAATGATAGAAATAATCTGATGACTGTAGAACTAATATATCACTTTAGTATGATTTTCATCATTTCTTCTCAAGTCCAGTGCATCCCAAGATTTTACAGGATCACCTTGTCAAGGTAATGCTGAACCCTGCACCATCCCCGCATCACCCACAGAAATTCCACCATACCTCCCATTGCAGAACTTGGCATCTCACATGTGACCCGAGCCAGGCTAAAACCCACAGCAGGAAGAGACCTAAAAATTAAGACACAGTGCTCTTACCCATTAGGTGATGGGGGCCCATTTTAACCCTTGTCCTGCTGAGCCCGTATATGCCTTATTTTCCAAACAATGAAGATCCAGATCAGATGCCTTCATCAGAAGCCATCTGATCAGGATCTACATTGTTTGCCATTCAGATTGTGAATTTGTTGCAATAATTTGCATGAAGTAATCTGATTGGTTAATAATCAGTAGTGGGTGTGGCAAATTAAAATACTCAGCAGGACAAAGGTTAAAGCTAACTAACCTTGTTTTCAGCAGTGATCTCCTCTCCATACGATCGAAGAGTTCTTGCTCTCTTTCTTTCTCTGTCATCTCTTCCAGCCTCTGTTGATCCTCTTCATCCCCGATAAGGTTCTCGTCGTAACCATCGTGGAATTGTTCTTCCTCGGACTCTTCACCAGAGCTTGAAACCTCACCTAAAATATTACATAGAGGATTTAACCCTTTTGGTACCAAATGGAATCTTCCTCCTTATATATGACAGGAGTCCATTTCAGAATTTAGGGGTGACAGGTTGTGTTATCCTTTAAATTATTCAGGATATAGCTGAACTTTTGGCAAATAGTGTAGGCCCTGATCAGACGCCGCATTCTGCGGCGTCTGATCTGGGCCTGCACTGTTTGCCAGGGTACCCGTTCTGGGGTTTCCGGTACAATATGGGTTAATCTGTATGGTCATTTCATATGAAATTTATGAAACAGCCTCTGGCCATGATCATGTTGTTACATTCTGAAATTATCAAATAATTTTTTCTTCTAAATCAGTGTCAGAGGTGCTTCCAGGGTCACAACATGTTTTCATACAGATATAAGAAAAGTATCAGAACTTTTCAGACGAGTCTGATTGATAAATTCCACTGAAATGATTATCGTTACTGATTTGGTAGTAATCAATTATTTGATAAGTATAATTTATTACCCACTGTTGCGTCTAAAATAGCTGGAGGAGTTGCAAACAGTGCAGACCCTAATGAGATGCCACTTTCTGCAGTGTCTCATCAGGGTCTACACTGTTTGCTCAAGCCTGTCTGTCCTTATACATATGGTAATGTTGAACATTCAGTAAGAGCCACACCAAAAAGGTACAATTATGATCAAATCTTCAGTGATAACTCATCGATTATCAATCACAATGACAGGACGGATAACCGATTATCATTTCAGCTCTGATTAGCCAGCCCTAATCAGCAGAGAGCACAACAAAGACTCTGATCAGACTTGTGGATATGCAGGCTGATCTTCACAGGGTGTGTATGTCCAAAGAAAAAATACTTTTTTTTGCCTGATGTACTTCCACTACACTGGTGACTTAAAGGCCTTTTTAAGGGAAATGAGTACACCTTCAGGGCAGGCAATTCCTGCAAAAGTATTTTAGTCTCTCATGTCAATGGGGGTCAACTCTCAAAGGAAAGTATTTGCTCTCGAGAAGCAAATTCTTTCCATTAAGAGTAAACCCTTTTTTAAGGTGGGACAGAGCTTATAGAAACGCGACCAGGAAATCCCAAAATTTGTCTCTCTTTGAACAAGAGGGCCATGATGGCCCTGGATCGCTCACCTGATCCATAGAGTAACAAGTGGGCCCCGGGTAGGGCCATTATTGACCCCAGGGCTATAATGTGCATAATGTTGAGGGAGGTCTAAATAGGTGAAGCTTCATACCAAATATCAAAAAAGGCTATAATTTGAACAATCTTGGCGAAGGTCCACTAGATGAAGCTACACAACAAATATCAAAGACATGGGCCTTGCGGTTTCAGAGAAGAAGATTTTTTCAAAGATATTCCCTACATAAGCCGATGTAAAACCAAATGGCCCCATGGTGGGGGCATTTTTGGCCTCAGGGCTATAATTTAAACAATCTTGATAGAGGTCCACTAGATGAAGCTTCACACCAAATATCAAAGACCTGGGCCTTGCGGTTTTAGAGAAAAAGATTTTTTAAGATTTTCCCTACATAAGCCTATGTAAAACCAAAGGGCCTCCGGATGGGGGCATTTTTGGCCCCAGCACTATAATTTGAACAATCTTGGTAGGGGTCCACTAGATGAAGCTTCATACCAAATTTCAAAGACCTAGGCCTTGTGGTTTCAGAGAAGAAGATTTTTAAAGATTTTCCCTATATACGCCCATGCAAATCCAAAGGGCCCCAGGGCGGGGGCATTTTTGGGCCAAGCACAATAATTTGAACAATCTTGGTAGGGGTCCACTAGATGAAGCTTCGTACCAAATATCAAAGACCTGGGCCTTGTGGTTTCAGAGAAGATTTTTTAAGTTTTCGTTGAAAAAAATCTATTTTTAGCTCCTGTTACCTAGATGTGCAACGGACCAGAACCATTTGACCAACTTTGAAAGAGGACTACGTAAGGATCATTCCTGTGAGGTTTCGTCAAAATCCGATCAGTGGTTTAGGAGATGATGTTGTTTGAAGAAATTGTTTATGTACGGACGCACGCACGACAGACGACGGACAAAAAGTGATCCTAAAAGCTCACCTCGTCACTACGTGACGGTGAGCTAAAAATGGCAAAAAAATCTGCCAGGTATTCCCATTCCCTTTGAACATACAGTGAAACTTCATCAGCTCGAACACTGATAACATGTTTGCCATAGTTGTTTCAACAACTTGTTTGCGTGGCCCTAAGAAATTCTTCCCATGGCTTCAGATAACAAATATTTAAGGGGAATGGGAACATCTGGCAGATTTTTCCACCAATTTTCAAAGGGAGACAACTTTTGGAACTTCCTGTTTGCTTTAGTATAAGCTCTGCCCCACGGAAAAAGGGGCCAACTTTTAAAGGAAAGAATTTGCTCCTGAGGAGCAAATTCTTTCCTTTAAGAGTTGACCCCTATTGAAATGGGAGACAAAAATACTTTTGCAGGACTTGCCTACCCTGAAGGAATTCCCGTTCCCCTTAAGGATAATCCAGGACATTTTTTCTTATTTTAGCATGAAAAGGGCTGTCGTGTGCACTCACAGTCACTCTAATTAGTACAAACCAACAGATAAGGTAAGCATTTTGTGATAATTGAAGGATAGTTTTTGTCAATTCTCCACAAAAATCTATGTTGTCAGATTCATTAGAACCGCCTCTTGCCGAGGTGGTTCTAATGTCTAAATGAGTACTCACAACATGGGTTTATATGGAGAAACAAGGAAAATTAATTTTCACAATTTTCACAAAATACTTACCTTATCTGTTGCAATATTAGTACATACAGCATATTTTTCATAGAAAATCAAAATGAAATACCAAATTTTGCAGACCTGGCAAGGCTCAAACTATCTGTCTAGAGCAAATGCTCATGATACCATGGGTGTTCCAGTCATTGTAGTTTGTCTGTAATTTTTTTTTTTTTTTTTTTGGTTTTACGGCTCTTTCAAGGTTATTTCACACATATCGAGCCGATCGTTAATCAGAGGTGGGCGAAAACTGGAGTACCCGGAGAAAAACCACCTGACCTTCCGTTGCAGAACTTGGCGTCTCACATGTGACCTGAGCGATGCTAGAAAGTAAGCGGTGAGAGACCTAATGATCAACAGTCAGTGCTCTTAACCAGTAGGCCACGGAGGCCCTTATGTCTGAATTTACTATTTATCATATTACACTGAGAGCCAATCACACAGCATCTATGAACACAAAATCCTGAGAGCCCAGAGAAAACAAGATGTGTTTGTGAAACACAGATGCCCCGAACAGCGCATGTGAAATATTATGGCCAATGTTAAAAGTTTTTAAAAAGTAGGTCAAATGTCAAGGTCAAGGTCAGGAGGTCAAAAATAATGGTACCACTGGAAAGATCTTGTGTCAAGAATGCACATGTGAAATATGAAAGGAACATCTGACATATTATTACCGTAAAAATTCGGCTATAAGACGAGGATTTTTCCCTCCAAAATGAGCCAAAAAAAACGACCCCGTCTTATAGCCGAGGTCATGGACTGCAGGCTTTTTTCCGGCAATGTCCGGCGAAGACCAGACATACGGAAAAAGCCGATCGGTGATATATGAATTGATATAAATCGCCGCCCACAAACCACCGCTACGATTTTTCTGCACGCGATCGGAAAATGACGTCATCCGACGCCATTACCCCCACACTTGTTTATTGTCATTGCATGCATCTTTTTCATAAAAAAAAATGTTTGAACCGGTAAAAAAATATTTTCCCGATAGCTAAGCGGTTGTGAATAGAGGTGGATAGAAAATCATTGCTTTGCAAAGCTCCAGAATTATCCCCAGAACTTCCGTGTCAATAACCAACAACAGCGTTCGACTTTTCCCGCCAACGTCTGCTATTTGGCGCCAAAACATAACCTTTCATGAGATCGTAGAAAAGTCCGATTTTATAATGGAAACATCTACCGTTAGATGTAGCTAATAGTCTGAGGAGCAATTAAATCAGTTTCACACTGATTGTGGATTAAATTTTATGACTGGAGGATAAACGCAGATTAGAGACATAACTTGACCATATTTTCACACCTTATCGACACGCACCGCAGGGTGGCAATTATACGACAGGGATTAACAATAGTGTCAATACTTGAACCGTAATAAATACACAGATGGTTTGTCTCTGAATTGACAGCGATTTACTTACTGGGTTAGTTTTACCGTATTTAGGGACTCAAAAAGACTTCTTTTTTTGCACTTGTCCCGACCGAGCGTCTAAAGGTCAAAGTGCACCTGCCCGGCGTGATTTCGGTCTTGTCCCGGACGACCGGGAAATGGATTTGTCAGCCCCTGTCGTCTATTAAATAGAAGTCTGTGTAGCCTAAGCCAGCAAAGCATGTACCGGGCCGACAGCGATAGGACGTATCGGCCCGACGTTTGCCGCTATTTTGTGCTAGCTGGGGCGTTGGTTCTGAAACTGAATAGCTAGGTATTGTGTTCCCCGATAAAAAAAACGTTCAGTTACTTATAAAAAAGCTGCAACAAATATTTCTAAATTTTGTGGCTGGAAATGAGGGGTAAGTAGAGGGGTTTTCTGACGAAAAAAGGCCGATTTCTCACATCTAAATAGCATCTGGCGGTAGCAGATAGGCCCCGACAGATATGGCAAAAATTTGACCCGTCTTATAAAAGAGTATAAGCAAAATCCCACATTAGAATAACTGAAAAAGGGGTCCCGTCTTATAGCCGAATCGCCTTATAGCCGAATTTTTACGGTAGTGTCTATCTGTCTGAGAGATGAAATCACCCAAAGTGGATGCACCTGATGATGATTCTTTAACCTGATAACTGGTTCTTTCAAGCAAATTTTTAGCATTTCATTGAATCCTGCTTGCCAGAATTGGTTAGTTCTCATTCTGTCTTTCACATGATTTAGCAGCAATGAAGTTAGCCATCCACTCATTTTGGCAATAGCCAAGTTATGCTTGGCCAGGTATTATTTTTTTTTTTTGCTTTGGGTACCAGAGTAAAGAATGATCATACTGTTTGCAAACAAATTTTCTGCTGACTGAATGCCATTTTTATCCACTAAGGTCGACAATTTTACCTTCTTCCGGTTCTGATTTAATCTCCCCTTCACTTTCACTTTCTGAAGATGATTCAACAACCGACTTTCTCTGCGTTTTCTTGGAAACAGGCTTTGCCTTTTTCTTCTTCTTCTTCTTACCATCCATAGTCCACTAAAACATACATGGAATATCACATCGTGAAAACATGCCTATATAATTCTGACCCCCTTTGACCCCAACTTTTATATAGTAAAACTGGGGTTCAAAGGGGTAAACCTTATTTTTCTTATTTCTGCTCTAAAATATAGATTGCGGGTACTCGTTAGAACCGCCTCATTGAGGCGGTTCTAATGATTACCCACAATCTATATTCTAAAATATAGTTTGTGGGTACTCGTTAGAACCACCTCATTGAGGCTGTTCTAACGAGTACCCCCAATCTATATTTTAGAGCAGAAATAAGAAAAATATCACAATTTTTCATCTTAAATTTTTCGAGTTTTTTTTTTCGGCAGTAAAATCTACAGAGCATTGTATAGGTGTGTTTTCCTAATGATTACATTTACCAACAAAGCCGAAAAGTCACATTTTACCATGCAAGCAAATACCTTCAAGTTGATATTTTGCTGAGAAAAATGGTGGCAAAATATTTTGCTTATGGTCTGAGGAAAAGGGGGTATTTTATTTTTATGTGCTGTGTATTTGCTTGAGTATCATATTCCCACTCTGAAGGTTCTAGTTAACCTATTCGTATGGCGTTATAGGGCTATATATACAATAACTTTCCATGGAAGTTTCTAAAATGAAAATATTATTTTCAAGACATCACTTGCTTCACACTTGTGACTCAGTGAGGTTTTTACTTCCAGCACTGAGACCTAATGAAAGAATCACTGCATAGACACAGATAAGAAAGGGTATCCACAAATTGCACGACCCGCAGAAAAAGCGACCGACTGAAGTCGGTTGATTTCTAAGAGTGCCCTAAAATCACCGTGTCATTCTGTCATTCGGTCAGTCTGTCTGTCCGTCCGTAACCCGTTTGTGAAAATTGGTGATAGTGACTTAACCGCTCGGAATATTTAAACAAATTTTGGCATACTGATAGATATCAATGGGATCTAACCAATGAACTTGCGAAATATTACATTCCATTTAGTATAGCCTCGCCGAGGCGAAAAAAGTGAAAATTTTCGAACTGCTTCTCCTCGGAAACCATTGGGCCGATTGAAGTCAAATTTCATATGGAGCCTCTATGGGATGGAAGAAACCAAAATTTGCTCATGTGGTCCAGGTCACATGACCAAAATGGCCGCCAAGCCATATATGGTCGGTCTGTCCGTCCGTAACCCGTTTGTGAAAATTGGTGATAGTGACTTAACCGCTTGGAAAATTTGAACAATTTTTGGCATACTGATAGATATCAATGAGATCTAACCAATGAACTTGCGAAATATTACATTCCATTTAGTATAGCCTCGCCGAGGCGAAAAATGCGAAAATTTTCTAACTGCTTCTCCTCGGAAACCGTTGGGCCGATTGAAGTCAAATTTCATATGGAGCCTCTATGGGACAGGGGAAACCAAAATTTGCTCATAAGGTCCAGGTCACATGACCAAAATGGCCGCCAAGCCATATATGGTAAAAACCCATCAGAAATAGTCTTCTCCAGAACCACTGGGCAGATTTCCACGAAACTTGATAAATAGGATCTGAGACGTAGGCCCATCATAAATTGCTAAAATGGTGACCTGGGTTGACCTTGACCTTCTTTGTGCCTAGGTCAAACTTTGACACATATGCTATTGTATTGGAAAAGTGAGAATGCATTTTATCCTGAAAACGATTCAGAATACAGTACTAAAGTATAAGATATATTTTTGCTCCTTACGATAAGGCGCATTTATTGGGGGAACCGTTTTTAGGTCCAGGTCACATGACCAAAATGGCCACCATACCCATATATGGTAACACTCATAAAGCTAAAAGCATCCGGCGGGTCGTGCACTTCAGCTGAAGCACTGGTTGTTTTACTTATTCAGTAGACTAGATAAGGTGGGTATTTAGTGACAAATCATGGATAGTTTTCCTTATCTCTTAATGAAAACATAAGTTGTGGATATTCATTTGAACCGCCTTAGTGAGGTGGTTCAAATGAATACCCACAACATATATATTTACCTTGAAAAATAAGGAAAACTATCCTTCAATTATCATCAGCTACCCCTCCCCACCCCCATCTAATCTACTGTTATTTCTCTATAAAACTTCTGCTGTGGATACTCATTAGAAGTGCCTCACTGTTCAGTGCCACTAATGAGTATCCACAACATATGTTTTCATGCAGAAATAAGATATGAGTACTTTTCGGATGAATAAAGCACCTGAACTGGAGCTATGTAACACTAGGCCATGTAAACTTATTCAAGAGTATTTAAACCTTATTTTTCAGCATAAAAAGGTGACAATTTGTTTTTAAACATTTCAGAATGGGATTTAAACAGGCCCGCGCCCATCAGGGCTTGAAGAAATAAATGGGCTGCATGATGCTCACACACAGAGCTGAATCCGACCGCACATGAGTACTGGTAAACTGCTTAGAGGATCTAAGCCTGCCCAGGCAAAGCGGTGCGAGTCGGACCATACATGCTTATAAACCCTATTGGTTTCAATGGGCGACAGGGCTTGAGATGTCATTTTATCTCAATGTTGGGTAAAAGTCCCACGAAATTGGAAGCAATGTCTCCAAAATGCCCTATATAGTGTTGACGGGGATCTTAAACATAAAATGAAACCAAAAAACAAATGGGACTTAAACACCAGGAAAGCAATTTTCAGTTTCTGTAAGTATATGTATGCAGTAGCCTATCAAAATGGTAAGAAGTCTTTGATGTATATCTGTTAATACTAACACTTTTAGTACCAAATGGAATCTTCCTCCTTATATATAAGAGGAGGCAATTCCAAAATTAAGGGGTGTCAGGTTGTTTTTTTTATCAAAATTTATTTAGAAAATGGCTGAACTTTTAGCAAACAGTGGAGGCCCTGATCAGATGCCGCGTTCTGCCGCGTCTGATCTGGGCCTGCACTGTTTGCCAGGGTAACCGTTTTGGGATTTCCGGTACCATATGGGCTAAAGAAATTATCCAGGTAATGCACAGGCTGCTTCACAACACAACCTTTGGTGTTGTCTTACCAGTGAAGACACAGATCAGTCAATGCAGATGTACATGCTGCTCTGAGCCTTAATTTGCAGTCATGAAAAGGAGTTTATATTACAGTCTTACAGCAAGCACCGAAGGGATAATCAAAATGTGCTTGCTCAAGACAGGTGCTTTCTTATTACAGGTGAGTTTTAATGTATGCTCTCTTTTCGGTAACTGCTGGCATGGTTGCTTGAGACAGGTTGCTTGCTTAATAGAGGTGGCCATTATGACAGGTTTTACTGTACATAGAAACAGACAAGTTGGGTATTTTGGTGATGAATGAAGGATAATTTCAGTCAGTTCTCCATTAACCTTTGTTGTGGACATTCATTTGAACTGTCTGGACAAGGCAGTTCAAATGAATACCCACAACAAAGGTTTATATTGAGAAATAAGGAAAATCATCCTTTAATCATCACCAAATGCCCACCTTATCTGGGGCTACTATAATGATCCTAAGTACTGTATAAGGACAATTAGGCCAAAGCGAACAGTGCAGAACCAGATCAGACTGCTCCTGAAGGAGGAGCAGTCTGATCAGGGTCTACACAGTTTGCCATTCTGTCTGCACCAGGGCTCGAGAAACTGAAGAATCCAAATCGGTCCAGCCAGATTTCGCCAAAAAATTACGGAAATTGCCGATCTGTTTCGGTAATTTCCGTAAACTCAGTTGGCGATTTTCAATTTCAAAATGTGTTATTAGCGTAACGAATGACATGCCGATGTTGCTCTTACACTTGTCAACTGATATGAGCACCAGTATCTCGATTATAAACAACAATTATTGCTCACATCGTTCAGATTTCATCTACTTTCATTTTCTACGCCAGATTTCATCTACCTTCATTTTCCCAATATCCGGGTCACTCAGAACCTGAAGACCGCTAAAGGGAAACAACCGACTTGGGGCAGTAAAAGACCACTTCGATGGTCACTATATTTCTCCCCCTTTTTAAAACCTTTAAAATATTTCTCTTATTTCACGCATTTTATTTTGCCCAAATTGCTTTGTTTACAAAATGCGACAATGTGCAGCAACGTGGCCGGAAAATGACGTCATACGGTTTCCGTTTACACAATACACATTAATGCAGTCAAGGACGTCAGCCACACACCTGTTTTAAGTGATTGAATTTAATAGAGTGATTTCTAAAAAAATCGTTTTGAACGGGTTAAAAAATCGAAAAACATTTCTTTACTCTCGAAACAAAACATGGCCGAACGCGAGTCATTGAAAATCTTACATGGCCGAACCGTGTTTAAAAGAATATAAATACATATTTCACGATTACACAAGCCTGAAACAAATCGCTTTGTCTACAAATGACGTGGTTTATGTTATTGGTTTCAATGGAGCGTATTCTTAAATAAAAATATCGTTTAGAATGGGTGAAATAAAGCATTTTCCCTTGAAGGCATAACACGCAATGTTCAGGCATGACAGGTGTGTATTGAAAATTGCGCCCTGTGAAAAAAAATATATATATATTCAAATACCGGTTCTATAGTAAGCCATAAATTAATGACTTGTCTAAACAAACTAGCGTATGTCCTGCATTTATTGACCTTATTTTCTCACCTTGCCAGCTTGCCGATAACGCCTCAGGCCAGTTTTCACGGATTAATAATTTTGACACACAGGTCAAATTGCGCTCACCCAAGTGGACAGATCAGATTACATGATTTTGACACGCGGATCAAATTTCGCTGTGATAAGATCAAAGACCCCGACGTGGACTTGTCCGATTTTCACCTAGTTAGATAATGAACCAGTCTAACACCTTGCGCTTCAGGCATTTTTGTGTACTTGCTTGGATTGTCAATGGAAAAAGGTCAGTTTGTTTTTACAAAATAACGGCTTGGCGAAAATTTTCGAACCGATTTTTTTGAAAATTTTAATTAATTATGGACCGATTTTTTAGTCTTCTTTTTCAGTTAAAATCGGTTCAGTAAGCCCAAAATCGGTCCAGGACCGGGAAACCGGCATTTTCTCGAGCCCTGGTCTGCACTATTTTGACTCCTAGATGGATTGTGAAACAAATTTGTTAAAATTTTTGGAGAATTACAGCAACTCTTAGGGTTTTTATGGTATACACTACATGGCTCATCACTTACGTCGTCATCACTCTCTGACGTTGCATCTGATTCACCACTGGATTTATCACCACTCTGGACAGCAGGCTTTGTCTGTGACTCAGAACCACTTCTCTTTCTCTTTGAGGCCAGTGCCTTGAACTCCTGTGAAATACATTTGCTGAACACATACTGACAATGTGTAAGTTCACAATGCATACCGCTGGGGGATTGGGGATGGGGGAGGTTGGGGACTGAAACCTTTGACTTCCTGATCATCAGATGGATGTGCATCCCACTGAGACACTGAGGCTGGCAGTCAGACTAGTGAAAAGGAAATGTTCACTTGTATGACAAAAAAGACCCACACGAACACACGCAAATAATTTTGACCCCCTTGAACCCCTGTTTACAGTAAAACTGGGGTTTACAGGGGTAGACCTTATTTTTCATATTTGTGCTCTAAAATATAGATTGTGGGTACTCGTTAGAAACACCTCTATGAGGCAGTTCTAATGAGAACCCATAATCTATATCTTGAGCAGAAATAAGAAAACTATCACAAATTTTCACCCTAAAATTTTCGTTTTTTTACAGCGGTAAAGTTTATAATGCATTTGTATAAGCATGTTTTCGTAATGCACCCCATACATTATGACTTCTGTTTGGCATGAAACTGAAATTAAATGAAACAATAGTGGATTGTTGTTTCCTTTGGAGTTTAACAGCCCAGTCAACACTATTTTAGGTCATTTTTGAGCCGGTCAGTTTACCTATCCACACTTTTCCTGGGGAGGCTTATACGTAAGTGGTTAACCAGTACAGTGCACATTCTTTTGCCAGAAACTGACAACCGCCCTTCTTGAATGAGCGGATGGGAGAGAATGACCCTAGAAAAAAAATATAGTGGAATTGGAATGAAATCATGGCCATCTTGTTTTACTTTTTCTTCTTCCAATTTATGCTTGGCAGCTGTTCTGCTGAGAGTCACTGGAATGTCCAACAGTCCAATGGTAATGTTTTCCCCTGGTTCAGCACCAAGAAATTACGGTGCTCACTAGGGCTGGCTACTAAACACAGCTGAAATGCTAATCAATTTCAGTGATTACTAACTGACTATAAATCATAATGACAGGTCAGACAGGACTGATAATTTTTAACTTGGCACAATTTTCCTGGACTTAGTCAAATTGGGAAATTTTCATCTTATATTGGGGAAAAACTACAATTTTGCATCTGGAATGAGGGCAAACTTTAGCCCAAAATTTTGGTGATCGAAATCCCTGAAAAGCAAAATAATTTCATGATGAACCACAAAATTTTTTAGTTAATAGTTCATTGAGGCTGTTCTAAGGAGTAACCACAATCTATACCCCTGTAAACCCCAATTTTACTATATAAAAGTGGGGTTCAAAGAGGTCAGAATTGTATATGTGCATTTTCATGATAATCCTGCAAAAACAAGACAGTTAGGAGAGCACACACCCTCACAAAGTGCATGACCATCTGCCTACAAATGGACAGACGACACGACACTATGAGGGACATCACGAACGAACACCAAGAAAAGGACTTCCAAGGACTGAACCCAGGGAACACCAGACAAAACAGGGACATGGTGGGATGCCTGTCTGTTAAGCATAACCCTTTGTGACGGCCCAGAGAGCCATGAGCCAATCCACCCATGTGTGGACCCCTTTTCCCACAGTTGTGCAGTTTATATAATAGCCAAAGGCACTAGCAAAGTCCATGACATCCTAGCCAGTCTGACTGCAGCCATGGTTTATGGCCCATCCAGATTGCTCACAATATCATGGTAGAATTCAACTAGCTGAGTTTCGCAAGATAGCCATGCCGACGGCCAGCAAAAACATCCCCAAAGGCCAGGTATATTTTTCATATTTTTCAAGTAAGACACAATATACCATTTTGTCTTTGTGCTAGTGCAATATCTACCACGCTCTATCAACAGAAAGTACTGGTTACCACCCAGGAAATCCTGCTCGTAATGCTCAGATGTGAGCGAGTAGCAGTAATAGGAGAAAAAAGAAAAAAAAAAATCTGTACGAAGTCTGTCAAATCTGTTCAGTACCTCAGATGTAAGCTCCATACAGTCCAGTCAGATAACCTTAGCTCTCGAGATATGCAATATAGTTGACTAGTTGTCATACAGTATCGGTATATAGCCATCTATCTATACTGCAGCACTCTCTCATGCGTATTATGTGCAGTTAGCACACTTCTACTGCCTTGCAGTGTCAGCCGGCTTCTACAGGGCTATGGTAGGTTCTTTGTTTATCAACTCAGGCTGCTAGAATGCAAACACTCTACCATGTCCCTATAAATAAAGACGCAAGGCAGGAAAAGTGTGCTTTATACCGTTGACGTAGTGTTGTGTTAAGCATGTTGAAGGTAGGATTTGCTTGTTTTGGGGGGGTAGAGTTGTTTGGATTGGAATGTACTAAATTTTGTTTTGTTTATTCTTGGTAATGTATTTTGTAGTGGGTGGGGTAATATTGGCCCATTTTCTGGTCTGAGGAAAAGGGGGTATTTTATTTTCATGTGCTGTGTATTTGCTTGAGTATCATATTCCCACTCTGAAGGTTCTAGTTAACCTATTCGTATGGCGTTATACGGCTATATACAATAACTTTCCATGAAAGTTTCTAAAATGAAAATATTATTTTCAAGACATCACTTTTCAACACCCAAATGAAACCAGTTCATACTTCATCAAGATTTGAGCCACTGTCACTTTCATCACTATCAGAGTCAATAACAGCCGCTGTCTTTTTTCGCTTAGACATGATCTATTCTAGAAAAAGTTGATTTTTTTGTAACAAAAATAATCAATTCTGATTTCACAGTTCTACACACGATCCCACAATGCTCAATTCGGCAAGGGAGATAATACAGATGACCTACTTTTGCGCACGAGAAGACTGGCCAATCAAAAGATTCGTCTCATTCATGCAACTGCAGTTTACCAATCAAAAGTCAAAACATATCTAATGGTCTATTTACGGAAATGACTGTCAAAACAATGGTGGAAGATGAGAAGAAAGGTTTCAAGATGAAAACACCATAATGAGAAAGCATGACTACAGCTTACAAGCGGCGTTTTCGAACAAGGACATCAAAGAGATTCTGCCAAGAAAAGTTTTGCTGCCCTACCGAAAAAGCAATTGCTGAGTTTTATTGCGTTGAGTGCAAAACTGACCAATGTAAAAGCTGTGAAGCTAATATCCACAAATCTAAAGTCCAATTTAGCTTTCATGACAGAAAATCTATAGAGCCCCCACCTTATGAAGATTTGTGCCAGGTAGCCTCTCTTCTAACTAATCTTGATTGTGTTGATGGAAATTTCTCTGATTTGAGGTGTGAAGACTGTGAGAGGTGTTTCTGTTTCCAGTGTTTTGAAATTATCCACAAGGAAAGCAAGAGAAACCACAGAAAAATCACTGTCAAAGAATATAAACAAAGACAGCTGATTGCATTTCAAGATTCTGTCCAGCCACTGTTATCAGTTTCTTCTGATAATGGTTCATTAAAATTCATGTCCCTTCAATCCACCGAAAGTACTGATAGCATGATGTCATACAGCAGTTTTCATTCGGACAATAGCCAGACTAGCATTCCAGATTTATGTATTCCCGCAGAGCAAAATGATCTTTCATCTTTAACTAAGGAACTGGAGGAAAGCTTCATTGATGATAGGTATGCTGACTGCACAAGTTTCTTGCTTGTGGATGAGCAAGAAAATATGCAGGTATGTTTTTAGTTGGCTGATGGTTCGAACATTTAATTTTAGTGCCAGTTATTAGAAATAACTTTAAATGGTAGCAAAGACATGTTTTATATGTCTTTGGTGCTAATCATTTGAAATAACTTGAGCCCTTCAAAAAGGAAAAAAGAGGTACAAGAAGCTACCTATAACCACATCCACCCCCTACCTGGAGTACTGGAAGAAAGTAGAAAGGAAGTCACAGGAAAAAAGTCACAAATAAAAAAATAGAGAGACATTCCACTTAAAAAAGGATATGATCAGAATCAGAACTCCACTGACGACACATTAGATGACATTCATTCACCGGGACCTGTGATATGGGAATTCCTTAGCTCTCAGCAAAGAGGTGAACTCAGCCACACTATCCTCTGCACCTAAGCTGAGGAAATGGTTGAAACAGGAAGGGCATTTCAATTTCTAATGGTGTGGGGTAAGAGAGACCCTTTGTAAATGTCAGTTCTTGCACTAGGGATCTGAAATGCCAATGACTAATGATTTTACAGTGCCTAGTTGATGGGAACGAGGTCATCTGCTGGATGCTGGCAGCACTCTTCAGACCTTTGTACAAAAGTATAAGCGTACAGTCTCTTCTCCTTTTCCTGAGAGACTCCCATCTTAATGTTTCTAGTATTCTAATCATACTCCCAGTTTCAAAACTGAAGTTGCTAGTTACCAACCTAGCAGCTCTATTCTTAACTTTTTAATTTTCTCCTTGAAGAACCACCCCCTGGGGATCCCAATACAACTACCGTATTCCAAGACTGGGTGAACAAGTCCTTTATATACTGCCTCTTTTACATCCGGAGCACACTGATAAAGATTTCACCTCAGGGAACGCCTTAGTACACATGTTTCTAATATGTGTATTCCATCTCAAGTTATGTTTGATTGTCACCCCATGGTATTTAATGGAATCCACATTCTTGAGGATCATTCCCTCTAAAGTGTAAGAAGCCTCAATTTTGTTGGTTCTCTTCCAGTTACAGTGTATCTGCATAATATTGTATTTAAAGGACCGAGATACCATTCCCCATTTTCTTGCCCAACATCCTAATCTATCAATATCCATCTGAAGTTTCAGTGAGTCATTTGCATCTCAAATTTAGTGCTCCCCCCCAGCTCCCAAAAGAGCATGTGCTGGTTAGGAACTTTCAACACATGAACATTTGTCAAAAAGGCACTTTAAATATGCACAGCCATGTAAAAAGAGCTTACATGTATTCTCATGCATAACCTTGCTAAAAGGGCTCATTTCTTTTTTGAAATAAAAAGGTCCTTCTCTTAGTCTTACCCTTTGTATTCAATGCTAAATTTAAATTATACTGCCTTTTCATGCTAAGTGAAGAGATATGTCATATTCACCATTGGTGACAAGAAGTTTAAGTTTTATAAGCAATCTGATCACTGATACAAACAAGATAAGTTCGGTACATGTAAATTTTTAGGCCACAGCTCCCATTCTCTAATACACACAAACACATCACAATGGTCAGGCACACTTTCACACCTCAATTGTATAATTGGTGCCACTTACACTTGTTATCAAAACACAGTTATGACACAGTTCTAAAAGTGAGTTAATTAAGTAAAATAAACAGGGGGATTAGCAGTTAGCCATAAATGGGGACCAATTTATTGCTAAAAAGTGTCAGAAATTGTCCTTATTTAAAAATGGCTAACTTTGTTATTTTTTGGTCAATATCATTGATTTTTGTACCAAAATGTAGGGCAAAATTTGCTCTTTTCTACAAAGGGCATGGAAAAATGTGCATGGCGCTAGAGAAATGGGGCATGGCACTGCGCCATGCTGAAAGGGCTGGGGGGGGGGTGGGGGTGGCACTAATATTTCCCGGTAACAAACAGTGATTTGCGAACACTCTTATTTCTGAGTCATTGTCAATAGAAATATCATTAATGTACAGGGAGAACAACAATGGACCAAGGACAGTCCTTTAATGGACCCCAGACAAAACTGATGCCCACTCCAAAGCTTCACCATTAACAGCAACTCGCTGTTTTCTATAACAAAGGAAGGAATGTATCCATTTGAGAGTCCTCCCCCTATGCCATATCCAAACAATTTGTGTTTAAGTAGTTGGGTTGTGTCAAACACCTTCTCAAAGTCCAGAATAAATGTGTTCACCTGCCCCCTTTGACCTTTGTCCAAGATTTGTACTCAGTGATTGATAACTATGCCTTTTTCTAAATGCATTTTGCCTGTCTGATAAAAGTTTATATTCATCCAAGTGAGCCATGATATTTGAGCAAACTTTATGTTCAAGCAATTTACATGTACATGGATCACATATTAGGGACATAGGTAATAATTTCGAGCAAGCACCCTACCCCTTTTTTGAAGGGTGAACAGATATTCACCAGAAGCCATTCTTTGGTGATCTAACCCCAATCAAGATATTGTTGGAACAGATGTGCAAATACTGGACCTAGCTCATTTGCTAGTTATTTTAGGATTTAGGATGAAGCTCATCAGGTCCCAAACCTTTAGGCGGATTCAGGTCTTTAGTTAACTTTGTCACTCCCTTCAATGACACAACAATACTGTCCATGAAAGGCACAATTATGCTACAATAACTCATTTACTACTTTGGTAGTCAAAGATTTTATCAACACCAGAAAAAACATATTATTGGCATGCAGTGGTGGGGTATCATGCAGTGTTTGCTGTTCTTTAATTGTACTTGATACATGCAGTTCTTGACACATCGTTGTGTCAAACTTTCTCATGTGAGTAAGTCAGGGACATCATTGCTCTCTTGTTTGTTGCATTATGTATATTTTTATTTTACTTCCTTTTTTTTTTTTTTTTTTTGCAAAATAATGTTAATTTACAATGATACTCACATGCAGAGCTCTATATTATTTTATAGGTTGAAGATGAGAAAGAGTTTGTCAAAAAGCTTAACTGTGATGGGGAGGCGCAAGTAAAAGTTGTCTCTATATTTGGTAACACTGGGGATGGGAAGTCCCACACGTTGAACCATACATTCTTTGGAGGAAAAGAAGTCTTCAAAACATCTGCTCATCAAGCCTCATGCACTGTGGGAGTCTGGGCATCCCATGATCTTCTAAATAAGTCGGTGGTGATTGACACAGAGGGACTTTTAGGTGTTACGTCAAACCAGAACCAACGGACACGCTTATTGTTGAAATTACTAGCTATTTCTGATGTTGTTATCTACAGAACCAGAGCGGAGAGGCTTCATAATGACATGTTCTATTTTTTAAGTGATGCCTCGAAGGCGTATTCTAAACATTTCACAGAGGAGTTACGGGCAGTGTCAAAGAGAAACAAGATGTCTTTAGATGTAACTAACCTTAGTCCAGCTGTGGTCATCTTCCATGAAACACACAACACAAACCCACTTGGGGTCCCAGGTACATAGGCATACAGTAACACTCTTTAATTTATGCATCTTAAAAGTCATGCACATAGACCTTGCAGTTTTCTTTCATATCAAAATGGTGCTCTTAAAAGGAAAGATTTTGCTCCCCTGCGGGAGCAAAATCTTTCCTTTAAGAGTTGCCCACTCTCGAAGAAAGTTGATAGATCCAGAACAGATTATATATTCTAAGTTTGTTCTGGTGTGAACAGGCTTTAATTCAGCACTGGAAGTCAGCATTTGTTACTGAAAATTTTACATATACATGTACCAGGGCTCGAGAAAATGCCGGTTTCCCGGTCCTGGACCGATTTTGGGCTTACTGAACCGATTTTAACTGAAAAAGAAGACTAAAAAATCGGTCCATAATTAATTAAAATTTTCAAAAAAATCGGTTCGAAAATTTTCGCCAAGCCGTTATTTTGTAAAAACAAACTGACCTTTTTCCATTGACAATCCAAGCAAGTACACAAAAATGCCTGAAGCGCAAGGTGTTAGACTGGTTCATTATCTAACTAGGTGAAAATCGGACAAGTCCACGTCGGGGTCTTTGATCTTATCACAGCGAAATTTGATCCGCGTGTCAAAATCATGTAATCTGATCTGTCCACTTGAGTGAGCGCAATTTGACCTGTGTGTCAAAATTATTAATCCGTGAAAACTGGCCTGAGGCGTTATCGGCAAGCTGGCAAGGTGAGAAAATAAGGTCAATAAATGCAGGACATACGCTAGTTTGTTTAGACAAGTCATTAATTTATGGCTTACTATAGAACCGGTATTTGAATATATATATATTTTTTTTCACAGGGCGCAATTTTCAATACACACCTGTCATGCCTGAACATTGCGTGTTATGCCTTCAAGGGAAAATGCTTTATTTCACCCATTCTAAACGATATTTTTATTTAAGAATACGCTCCATTGAAACCAATAACATAAACCACGTCATTTGTAGACAAAGCGATTTGTTTCAGGCTTGTGTAATCGTGAAATATGTATTTATATTCTTTTAAACACGGTTCGGCCATGTAAGATTTTCAATGACTCGCGTTCGGCCATGTTTTGTTTCGAGAGTAAAGAAATGTTTTTCGATTTTTTAACCCGTTCAAAACGATTTTTTTAGAAATCACTCTATTAAATTCAATCACTTAAAACAGGTGTGTGGCTGACGTCCTTGACTGCATTAATGTGTATTGTGTAAACGGAAACCGTATGACGTCATTTTCCGGCCACGTTGCTGCACATTGTCGCATTTTGTAAACAAAGCAATTTGGGCAAAATAAAATGCGTGAAATAAGAGAAATATTTTAAAGGTTTTAAAAAGGGGGAGAAATATAGTGACCATCGAAGTGGTCTTTTACTGCCCCAAGTCGGTTGTTTCCCTTTAGCGGTCTTCAGGTTCTGAGTGACCCGGATATTGGGAAAATGAAGGTAGATGAAATCTGGCGTAGAAAATGAAAGTAGATGAAATCTGAACGATGTGAGCAATAATTGTTGTTTATAATCGAGATACTGGTGCTCATATCAGTTGACAAGTGTAAGAGCAACATCGGCATGTCATTCGTTACGCTAATAACACATTTTGAAATTGAAAATCGCCAACTGAGTTTACGGAAATTACCGAAACAGATCGGCAATTTCCGTAATTTTTTGGCGAAATCTGGCTGGACCGATTTGGATTCTTCAGTTTCTCGAGCCCTGACATGTACATGTATTTTGAAAGACTAAATTCTGTACATTGAGATGTCTACTTATGATGCACAACATTTGATTCACTACATACAACATCAAATGCATATGAAATGCATAATTATACACATGCATTATGTATTCTGTACAAGAAAAATCCTTTAAAACTATTCATTATCTCACACTTTTGAACATAACAAATTGAAAGGTGAATCCCAAAACTTTTCTTTCTAAACAAACCTGAATAAGTTGGTATTAAGCAAGCACCATGTGCTATTTTTACATTTACATGTATGCTCATATAGTGTTTGGGTGTTTGTTAGAGTCCTTGCATCTAGGACACTTGGGTCTAATATGCAACCACAGCCCAGGGTATTTTTGAATAGAAATAAGAAACGTAATGGCTACCATAATAACTCTAAATAAATATTTGGACACTTTTTAAAGAGACCTACAATATCATATTTTATTTATGATATTGTATATTGTTTGGCCACCCAAACTTTCTCAATGGGAAACAGAGGACTCTGTTCAGAGCTAGGAGCCTGGATCTACACTATTTGTTCAGGCTTATTTTAATGACTTTTTCAATTTGATGCATGAATATTTAGGGAAAATATGTTTCACTTGCAACTATGTTTTTATCATCAGTGACCGTGCTTCCATTTACATTGTTACTTTCAGCCGGTGCACAGCCAGCAGAATTAATCCTGAGAGAGCGTTTCAAGGAACTAGACTGCTCGATGGAATTTAGTGACCTGAAATATGTTGGTACAAAAACTAGTCGGGACCATGCCACTGATTTTTCTAAACTTCACAGAGTGGTACAGGACCAGCTTAACAATAATAGTATTCGAGCTCCCAGAAAACCAGCAATTGTTTTCAAAACTCTTCAGGTTTGTGGATCATCAACATGCACTACCATAATTGTCTTAACCCTTGACCTGCTGAATATTTAAATATGCCACACCCACTACTGATTATCAACCAATCAGATTTCTTGATGCATATCATTGCAACAAATTCATAAACTGAATGACAAACAATGAAGATCCTGATCAGATGGCTTCATCAGAAGCCATCTGATCTGGATCTACATTGTTTGAAAGCTAAGACATATCCGGGTTCAGCAGGACAAGGGTTCAGAAGTAGGACAGATAGACCTAAGCAAACAGTGCAGACTCAGATAAGACTGCTCCTGAAGGAGCAGTCTGATCAGGATTTACACTGTTCGCAATTTCGTATGCATCTTTTGGACAGTGTAGATCCTGTGCAGATCTTGATCGTGAAACAAATTCATTAATGTTTTTGGAGAATTACAGTAAGTTCTGAAGGTGTCTGAACGTTTAGGATTTTTATGGTATAACCCCTAGGATGTCAAGAAAAACTGCTGCTGAAAAGGTTGTCTGTTTATAGAGGATCTTACATGAGTGCTCATGTATTATTGAATTTATTAAACAAGTTGAGGAAAAGGGATAAAATTATGAGCACGAATGCAAGATTCTATTTATCATATGACATTTAAAACGTTTTTTATTCACGTTTATTTTACTAAAATGTCAATTATCCGCCATAAGTAAACGCGACGCCGTTAAGGACGTCGTACATGTAACGTTACGGGGAGTATCTAACTACTTGCATATTTAATCCACTAGTGGATTATCAAAAATAATACATGGCGGTATTGCACTCTCAGACGCAACGTCATATGATAAAATAGATAAATAAATATATTTGCTGCATTTGCTGCAAACATTTCAATTAAAAAAAGAAACCATCAGGAACTGATACAATCAGATCCCAAATTCTTCCCACAATATCACCAGAGAAAGAAGTGGAAACATGGAGTGATGACAGTAACCAAAACGGACAAGTCAGCAGCTCTTTCCCAAACAGGTGGTGACTCAGAATATCCAAACCTAACTAAAAAGGAGCAAAACTATTTTTGCATACAGGCAGACAGTGTGCACCCTGATCAAACTGCTCTCTGATCGGGGTTCACAATGTTTGCATCAGTGACTTTTGAAGTAACCAGGAGGCAACAATGCAGATGACAATAATTGTTGTGATTGGCATCTTAAGGGCTTAGTTTCAGAATATTCTGTTCTCTTCACAGAACAGAAGCTTGTATATGCAAGCAGGTGAAGATTATAACTAGAGTGCATGCAAAACTGGTCTGGATCATGACTATAATTTATCTAAGGGCAGGGTCAGAATATAAGAATCTTATATGGGTGTGAGGGGTGGATGGAAAAATCCGTCCCAAGGGTCACTGTCAGGCATCACAAGGCTTGCTGAGTTATGCCGGACAGTGATCCCGAGGGACGGATTTTTCTATCCACCCCTCACACCCATATAGGATTCTTTTTCTTGCATACCTTCCATTTTAAGCACGGATTTTTAATGCTGCATTCACTTCGGTTACCAACGTCCACCATATTGTGATGACACTACAGGAATGTTTAGTGATGTCACGTAACGTGCATGACGTCAACCTTAACAACGGTGCATACGAGGTCGTAATCAACCAGTGCATTTATCAAACATGCGATAATATTCGATTTGGGGTCGGAACACCAGGGTCAGAACATAAATTTCTATCCGAGGGTAAAGTAGCGGATTTCCTTGTCTGGTGTGCAAGAACAAATCTTTTTCCCACATGATTGACAAAACTAGAAAATTAATTACAAATATTTGCCAAATTTGAAGCATTTTTCCATAAGATCAGCCCATAACAATCATGGCATTATATCATATCTCTTTCATAGCTCAAGATAGCTCTTCTGTCATTACTGTCAATGACGAATCTAAATCAAATGTGAGATGTGTATTTTACGATGGCTGATGAAACCAGTTCTAGCTCTGAACTGTCTGTTGCAGATAGACAGACAGAGGTAAGAGGAAGACAGCTCTGTTGGTGATGCCATGGCTCTGGCTTTGCCCAATGCACATTTCTGCTCGGCTCTGTTGGTGATGCCTTGGCTCTGGCTTTGCCCAGTGCACATTTCTGTTTGGCTTCACTGATTCTTTTTGTCTCTGAGGAGGCCTCATCACTTTGCTTGGTCCTGTGCAATTTGTTGTGTTTATGTTGAAGTTCTTGAGGGAGGCTTTGAGGGTGTCCTTGTAATGCTTCTTCTGACCACCATGGGAGTGTTTGCCTGTTTCTAATTCTACATAGAGGATTTTTGGCAACCATTCCTCAGGCATCCTGGTAACATGGCCAGCCCATCTTAACTATGCTGCAGCCAGTTTCAGAAGAATATGTGCACTCTGCATCCCTGCCCTTTTCAGGACTTCTGTGCCTGGAATCTGGTCTTGCCACTTAATCTTTTAGAGTTTTTTAAGACAGCTTGTATGGAAGTGGTTTAGTTTTTTGATGTGCACTTGGTAAACTGTTGATGTTCCACATGCATATATGCAATAGTGTTGGCAGCACCACAGCTCGGTAGACTTTCAGCTTTGTGTCAAGCCTGATTCCACTTTGATCCCAACACTACCCCTTAGTAGGCCAAATGCTGCATAGCTTTAGTAATCCTGGCATTGACTTAGCATTAATATGCACGGCTCTTGACATTTTGCTCCCAAGATAGATGAACTTGTCTGCAACTTGCAGTCTTTGTGATCTTTCACTGTTATGGTGGGCTCCTTTTAAGACTGCCAGGTCCTAGTCTTTTTGATGCTGATTGTGATGAGGAACTCATGGAGCACTACTGTCTGCACCTTGGTTACGGCGTGTAACCTTCTAAGGTTGAAAAGCTTCCCATAAAAACAATACCTAATAGGTATACCATTGTCATCATCCTGGAAAGCATATGTGTGCATGGCAGAAAACATCATCCTGAGCGTGTAGAGGCTATTACACATCCTTGCTTGTCTCCATTTGCCACAGGGAATTGATCAGAAAACTCACCATCATTTTGGACCCATGCAAAAATATCATTATGGAGCTGCCTCACCATTGCTATGAACTTTGTTGGACAGCCAAGCTTCACCATAATTTTCCAGAGACCCTCATGGCTGACTGTGTCAGATGCTTTTGGTAAGGTCAATAAAGGTCATGTAGAGGTTCATGTTCTATTCTTGGCATTTCTTCTGAAGCTGCCTTGCTGTGAAGATCATATCAATTGTTCCTCTGTCCTTTCTAAATCCACACTGGCTTTCTGGTAGAAGCCCTGACTGTTCATGGTGCTCATTCAGTCGGTTAAGTAGGACTGTTGCAACGACCTTCCTGGCAATTGAAAATAAAGAGATACATGTACCATGATGATTGTCACAAACCTGAAAATTCTCTTTCCATTTGAATAGATGAATAGTTGACACATCCTTGTTTTCTAGGAGATGGCTTCTTTTCTCCACATAATGTGAAATATAAAACTGTCATTTTCTGTGCAACTTGGGTGCAGCCTGCTTTGTAAATCTGCACTCAGGTATTGCATCTGATCCTGGAGCCTCGCCAGGTGACAGAAGTTTACTTGCTTTCATGGTTTCAGAAACGTTGGGAACTCATCAAGCAGCAGGTTACATTCCACCTGAGGTAGTCTGTTGATAGCATTGTCATTGATAGATGATGGTTGATTAAGAACACTGTCAAAGTGATCAGCCCATTTTTTTCAAGAAAACCTCTTTGTCAGTCTGAAGACTAGTTCCATCTGCACTCAGGAGAGCTCTGGGGACCAAAAAACAAGATGATGAGGTGTAATAAGGTTTATTTTGGGATAAGTTTGCTTATATTACTTTAAACCATACATTCTGGGCATTTGTGAGAATCTTCTCAATGGCGTTATTTGCTAAGTTTGCTTATTTTACTTTAAACCATATGTTTTGGGCAGTCTTTAGAATCTTCTCAATGAAGTTATTCATACAAATAACCAAAACATACGTTTCTGGATAGAAAATTATCCCTTTATTCCTGATCTGGAGCAATACCCTAAGGAGTATGAGTCATATTTTTTTATGCCCCCGCCATTCGAAGAATGGTGGAAAGGGCATATAGTGTTGCCCCTGTCCGTCCGTCCGTTCGTCCGTGCGTCCGTCCGTGCGTCCGTCCGTCCGTCCGTCCGTCCGTCCGAAACTTAAACGCAGTCAATAACTTCCTTATTTCTTGATGGATTTTAAAATTACTTGGCAGAAATGTTAACCATAATGAGACGACGTGTCACGTGCAAAACCCAGGTCCGTACCTCCAAGGTCAAGGTCATACTTAGACGTCAAAGGCCAAAAAAAGGGGTCCGAAACTTAAACACAGTCAATAACTTTCTTATTTCTGGATGGATTTTGAAATTACTTTGCAGAAATGTTAACCATAATGAGACGACGTGTCACATGCAAAACCCAGGTCCGTACCTCCAAGGTCAAGGTCATACTTAGAGGTCAAAGGTCAAAAAAAGAGTCCGAAACTTAAACGCAGTCAATAACTTACTTATTTCTGGATGGATTTTGAAATTACTTTGAAGAAATGTTAACCATCATGAGACGATGTGTCACGTGCAAACCCAGATCCGTACCTCCAAGGTCAAGGTCATACTTAGAGGTCAAAGGTAAAAAAAAATGGTCCGAAACTTAAACTTCAATAACTTACTTATTTCTGGATGGATTTTGAAATTACTTTGAAGAAATGTTAACCATCATTAGACAATGTGTCACGTGCAAACCCAGATCCGTACCTCCAAGGTAAAAAAATGGTCCAAAACTTAAACTTTCTATGGATGAATACGAACATAAACACATTTTCAGGCGGGGGCATCCGTGTCCTATGGACGCATTTCTAGTTTATTATTTTAGTTTTACAGCCCATATGGGCTGCACGATGCTTCCACGCAGAGCTGAATCCGGCCCGCAAACTAGTACTGGTAAACCGCTTAAAGGATCTAAGCCTGCCCAGGAACTGCCGTGCGAGGCGGACCGTCCATGCTAATAAACCCTATTGGTTTCATTGGGCGATAGGGCTTGAGAAGTCATTTCATCTCAATGTTGGGTAAAAGTCCCACAAAATTGGAAGCAACGTCTCCTAAATGACCTTTACAGTGTTGACGGGGACGTTAAACCTCAAATCAAACAAACAAACAAACAAAACAGCCCTTTCAAGATTATTTACTTATTTCGAGCCAATTGTTAATCAGAGGTGGGCAAAAACTGGACTACCCGGAGAAAAACCACCTGACCTTCCGTTGCAGAAGTTGACGTCTCACATGTTGCCCAAGTGAGAAGGTGTGACACCTTATGACTCAACAATCGCTCCCATTAGGCCATAGAGGCCTGTAGAGCTAGGCATATGTTGTCACTAGATGCATCATTGCATAATCACATCGGTTAAGGAGAATGTATTTTCATTCTGGGAAGGCAACTCTCTCAAGACTATTTTTGGCTCACTTAAGTGGCAAGAAATTTGTCAGCTATACATAGCAACAGATAAGGTAGTTTGTGATCATTGAAAGATAGTTTTCCTTATTGTTCCATCAAAACCTATTTTGTGGGTACTCATTAGAACCGCTTTGGTGAGGCGGTTCTAATGAATACCCACAACATTTGTTTTTATGGAGAATTGACAAAAACTATACTCCAATTGTTGCAAAATACTTGCCTTATCTGTTGCTATGGAGCCTACAGATGTATTAAAGGTAAATAGATACACGTAGAGAGAGGCAAATATTTCAAAAATATTTTTGCCTACTTTATCAAATATGGGTCTACTCCTAAAGGAAAACAATTGCTCCAGAGTCCTGGGGCCAGTTGTTCAAAACTAACAACGTCGTTAGTTAACGTATCGTTAAAATTCTGATCATTTATTATGGCATAAATGCTAATATTTTTGCTGAAAAAAATGTGAGCAGCTTTTGCTCACATTTTTTTAGGCAAAAATACCAAAATTTTACAAATTAAACTTGCTAGAACAGTTAACAAATATGACCACTAACGAGCTCGTTAAGCTAACGATGCTTTGAACAACTGGGCCCAGTTGTTCAAAGCTTTGTTAGCTTAACCCATTGTATGCAAGTGGAATCTTCCATTGCTATATGTTGGACAATTCCATTTGTCATATAAGGGGTGTCAGGCCTATTTTTACGTTTTTATTCTATTTTTGACAGAAATAGTGCAAATAGTGCAGGCGCTGATAAGATGCCCCATTCTGCGGCGTTAATTGTTAACTGTTCTAGTAAGTACAACATGTAATACAGTGGTAATTTTGCTGAAAAAAGACAAGTAGCTTTTACATTTTGAAAAAGCTGCTCACATTTTATTCTGTAAAAATATTTGAATATTTGCCATATTAAATGATCAATATTTTAGCGTTACATGTATGTAACCACATGGTTAGTTTTGAACAACTAGCCCAAAGGAGCAAATTCTTTTCATTTAGTAGTAGAGCCCCTTTTCCAGAGAAAATCAATTTACAGGAAATATCAAAAATGCTGTTTTTTTCATGTTGCAGGTGCTAAATGACAAGTTTAATGGTGAAATAGAGAAACCAATGCTTGATACATTCCCAGACCAATATTTTACTTGTAATGCCAAGTGTCAGTCTTGTGGGTAAGTTACATGTATGGGGCTCATCATGAAAACACGCCTATATAATTCTGACCCCCTTGAATCCCACTTTTATATTGTAAAACTGGGGTTTCCGGGGGTATACCTAATTTTTCTTATTTCTGCACAGAAATAAGAAAAATATATAACAATTTTTCATCATAAAATTTTCATTTTTTCGGCAATAAAGGTGGCAATGTTTTTGTATAGGCGAGTTTGTGTAATGCTGTCAGTTTCAGCAAATGCTTCCGGTAACTGTGCTTCACAAATACCATCTCCAGCTATATTATGGACCATGAAAAGCTTAAAATTACACATGGCAAAGCATTGTAAGACCTAACTTAGATTATAATGATCAGAGAAAATGGTGATTAGGTTTTGATGACCCTGAATTTATTTGCAAGGACACATACTCCCAAAAACTATCAAATGGGCTGAAAATAGCTTTACACTTTATCTTCTTAATGAAATTAGCAAGTACCAGTATGGTCAGACTTGCTACAAAATAAGAGTAACATTGCTACCTACCAGAGACACAATTAGATTTTGGTGACTTTGGCTCAATTATCAATGTCACAAAAGTGCCAAGATTGAGAAATTGTGCCCTGTCTGCACTGTCTCCTGCAACATTTGATGCATTCCAACCAAACTGGATTTAATGTGTAAGCACATAATAAGAAAGGCTTGATTAGATCATGGTGACCATGACCTATTTTTCAAAGTCACAGGGATCCAAAGATAATTCAGTTCTTGCTTCTCTGGACCATTCCTTTTTGAAGAGATTGAAGTTTTTTTGGTTTGTGTTGAGGTTTTACATTCTCATCAATACTATTTAGATCATTTTGGAGACATTGCTTCCTATTTTGTGGGACTTTTACCCAGCATTGAGATGAAATGTCATTTCAAGCCCCACCAACCAACTTCAATTTAAGGAGCCCCACTTTTCCTGGCAGGCTGGTTTACCAGTCCTCATGTTTGGTCGCTTTCAGCTCTGCAATCTAACCAACTTGGTACAGATATCATGATAACACAACAAAGCGGTAATCCTGACCTCATTTTCAAGGTTAAATAGTATTATATTTCGGAGACAGGAAGGCTGGACAATGAGTCATCTGCCCCCTTGCAGACTACTGTTTGTTTGTTTGATTTGAGGTTTAACGTCCCCGTCAACACTGTAAAGGTCATTTTGGAGACGTTGCTTCCAATTTTTGTTGGACTTTTACCAGACATTGAGATGAAATGACATCTCAAGCCCTGTCGCCCAATGAAACCAATAGGGTTTATTAGCATGGGCGGTCCCACCTCGCATCGCGGATCCTGGACAGGCTTAGATCCTCTAAGCGGTTTACTGGTGCTAGTGTGCGGGCCGGATTCAGCTCTGCGTGGAAGCATCATGCAGCCCATATATTTCTTCAAGCCCCTATGGGCGGGGGTGATGCAGACTACTGGGTGGACAATTCACATGATCTGAAAAATAAGAAAAAAATTATTTTAGAATGTCATTTGCAAATCATGATTGGCAGCTGTAAGGGTTAACTTAGAAAAAATAAACAACACAACATGTATTTCATATGCCAATGGGATGGGGTATATTGTCTTTCCTAGTGCCAGTCCAGTTGTTCAAAGCCTCGTTAGCTTAACAGCCTTGTTAGGGATCAAAATATTATGTGCTCTAGCAAATGCAATATCTAATAGTATTTTTGCTGAAAAAATGTGAGTAGCTTTTGCAAAAGCTACTCACATTTTTCCAGCAAAAATATTAGCATATTAGCCATATCAAATGATCAAATTTTTAATGATATGTTGACTAACAGCATCGTTAGTTTTGAACAACTGGACCTAGAACTTCTGTATTGCAGGGTACGTTGTACAAGAAGTATGAACCACAACATAGAGGAAGAGGATCACCAGTGTGATAAATCACAGAAGTGTAAATACCAACACCAGTTCGAAAATAAAGTCTACTACTGCAAGGTAAGTGTAAGGATGGATAGTTTTGGTTTCTGCTCACAGAAGTGTAAATACCAACACCAGTTTGAAACTAGTCTACTACTGCAAGGTAAGTTTAAGGATGGATGGTTTTGGTTTCTTCTCACAGAAGCGTAAATACCAACACCAGTTTGAAACTAGTCTACGACTATAAGGTAAGTGTAACGATGAATTCTGCTCACAGATGTGTATGTGTGTGTTGTGAGTTTTCTGTCTCCACCAAAAACTATGGTCATATGGAGATGGGACCTTGGTTTAAAGACTCGTCCAAAAGTCTGGAGAAGCCCAGGATCAAACCAAAGACCCTTGGTTTATGAGGCAAGTAGCTTAACCACATTCACAGAAGTGTTAATACCAACACTAGTTTGAAAATAAAGTCTACTACTATGATGGATGGTTTTGATTTTTGCTTACAAAAGAGTATATATAGAAAATATGTGTGTATGTGTTAAGTTTTACATCCGACCAACAGCAAAGGTCATATGGAGATGGGACCTCAGTTTAAAGACTCATCTGAACTCTGAAGAAGCCTACGGGCCTCGTTTATAAGACAAGTAGCATAACCACTACACCACAGAGGCTTCTGTAATAATATATATAGCAATATACTGTATTGGAAACGGAGGCCACAAGATGAGGGCCCAATTTTTCGCAGGTTTATTAGCTTAAAGAGCTCATTGTTCACAAACAGATAACTGTTCTACCAAGTACAATATCTAATACAGTACATGTCTCTTTCTCTTAATCATAAAGTCTCTCCTTGCACACCAGACAAGGAAATCCGTGATTTTACCCTGGGGTAGAAATTTATGTTCTGACCCTGGTGTTCCGACCCAGGCAACTAACATAAATGCGCTTCAATTCTATTCAACTGCCGGAACTACTTCCGCACTACTTTTATTTTGTAAACAATATACATGTGCAAGCTGTCAAAACTAACGGGAGGTGTTGTGCAAGAAAAAGAATCCAATATGGGGTTCTGTTGTTGATGGGCATTTCCAACCCTCGGGATGACCGTGCTGAGCGGAACCTCGGCATAGCCTCGGTTCCGCGCCGAGGTTCCGCTCAGCACGGTCATCCCTCGGGTTGGAAACGCTCATCTACAACAGAAACCCATATCAGATTCTTATATTACTGCTGTTGGTTCTAGCCTCACTCCGGTTGCTTATGAGTGGCCAAGTTGCAGCCAAAGGCCAGATAGTTTTTCTCTGTGAAATAATCTGGAAAGGGCCCAGGCACCCACCCATAACCCCTCCCAGGTTATGTTTTCTTCAAAATATTTTTGGAAAAGCAATGAAATTTTTACAAATAGTGTAGTCCCTCATCAGAGTCAGTGTTCTGAGGCGTCTGATCAGACGTCACTTTTTGTGGCATCTGATATGGGCCTGCATTGTTTGCTCTTTACCTGTTTCGGGGTTTCTTGTAAAAGATGGTTAAATAATGTGGAGATTAATATGCATGAATATTAGACTACAAATTGCTTTCAAATTGTTTCTTTTCTGCTTTCAGAAATGTTATTTGAATGGGAAACAAGAGAGAGTTGTCCCAAAAGCATCTAGTTCGAAGGACAATGCTTGGATGGGTGTAGTTAAATATGTTTGGGCAGGGTAAGTTTTTGACATGCTTAGTCCTCTCACTTATTTCATAACCATTTTATAAACACATTTTTGCGGAGTCAGATGCACATCAAAATGGTGACCAGGAGGTTGTTGGTTTAGTCATTGCCAGGTTTTGTGAAAATTGAACGTGAAATATTTTCTTTCCAGTTATTCAAGAAGGACAGTTGTCAATTTACTGATGAAAAAATGTCTGCTGTATTGATAGATGCCTTACCTTAGAGAGACTTAGCTAATTATGATAACCCTTATCTTGTTGTTCACGACAACCCATATCTTTGCAAACAGTGTAGCTCCAGATCAGATGGCTTCTGAAGAAGCCATCTGATCAGGATCTACACTGTTTGGCATTTAGTTATACCCCCACAAATGAAATTTGGGGGGGGGTATATAGACGTGAGCTTGTCGGACAGTCGGTCGGTCTGTTGACTTGGTTTCCAGACGATAACTCAAAAAGCGCTTCACCGATTTTTACAATTTTTGGTACACTGATGTAACATCATAAAATACAGGTCAAGTTCGATTTCCACTACAATTCATCAATTTTCGACATAGTTATGGCCCCTTTCAAGTGAAAAAATTGCAAAATGGCGCTGTTGTACTATCAAGGCAGTTTTTGTGGGAGTATTCATCACCTTTAGTGATAGCTCTAGTTTATGAATTTGTAGCAATAAATTATATCAAGTAATTTGATTGGTTGATAGACAGAAATGGGTGTGGCTTAAATGAATATTCAGCAAGATAAGGGTTAACTGTTATGGGATTCTTAGTGAAATATGTGTAAGCTGAACATGTTTTGCTATTTTTCTGTATCATAATACATGTAGCTAGTAGTTACTGGCTGAATGGTCCCCCACTTTCCACATAGCAGATGAAGGAGCATATTAATTATTGAGATAGTAACTCTGGAGAAGCATTGTAAACCATTCCCAGAAGTTTTGTTGTTTTTTTTTGTTTGATTTGTGGTTTAACATCCCCGTCAACACTGTAAAGGTCATTTTGGAGACGTTGCTTTCAATTTTGTGGGACTTTTACCCGACATTGAGATGAAATGACATCCCAAACCCTGTCGCCCAATGAAACCAATAGGGTTTACAAGCATTGACGGTCCGACTCATGCGCACCGCTTTGCCTGGGCAGGCTTAGATCCTGTACGCGGTTTACCAGTACTCGTGTGCGGGTTGGATTCAGCTCTGCGTGGAAGCATCATGCAGCCCATATATTTCTTCAAGCCCCAATGGGCGGGGGCCGATTCCCAGAAGTACCTGAACAAACACATTTATGCAGATCAGTATCTGCATTGTTTTCTATATCCCAGTATGTTTCTGCATTTGTATCATCACTAATACCGGTACTCAAAGTTAAGGATAATACTGTATTTATGCTAAGTGTTTGCCCAACCAGCGCAAAGAATAATGGGCCAACAGCGTGGTAATGTCGTATCGCTGTCAGTCTGATGTTGGCCTGCAATTACATGATAGCAGGAAGGACACCTCAACTCATTGTACTTGTACTAAAATTTGAACAAGTATTATTTGCTACCCACTGTTGTATCTAAACTTTTAAGGTTGTTAGGTTGGACTACTTTTAGAAATTTATGTAGAAATGTTCCAAATAATTTATCCCTTAAATAATGTAGAACTTATGTCACATAAGTATGTAGAATTTATGTCAGACTTCGCTACATGTGATCTTGGCCTGCACTGTTTGCCATTGTCTCTTTATTTAATTATCAATGGATGAAGTTCAGTTTTTATCTATGCTACTTGAACATTTTCAGCTTCAGGCTCTTAACGTTTTAACTTTTTTTTATTATTGCAGGGATATATTAGAGTGTAACAACTGCGGTATTATATACAGAAGTAGACAATTCTGGTATGGTAACCCAGAGGCACAGAAGTTTGTTCATGAGGAAGTGGTACATGTTTGGCCAGAGGTTTGTTCATTTAATGCTCCTTTTTAACACATGACAGTGGCAAGGTTTTTGTCGCTGGTTCACTGACTTTATGAAATACTGTTCACCCTAATGGTCAAGTTCATTTCAAAAGAACTATAAGAGCTTTATTAATGATACTTGGTACAAACTTGTATCTAGAGATGACAATTTTAATACAAGCTTCCATATTTGATCTTGACCTAAATTTCATGGTTCACTGACTTAGTGAACTATTGCATCAACCAAGTGTTCAACCTAATGTTTAAGTTCATCTCTCAAGAACTATTAGAGCTTCATTAATGATACTTGGTACAAGCTTGCATCTAGGAAAATCAACTTTTATGGAAGCATAAATATTTGACCTTGGCCTAGATTTCATGGTTTGGTGACTTTGCGCCCCAACAGATGTGACAAAGCCTTCGGCGGAATTCTTGTATGATTTATCAATTATCCCATATATTAATTGCATTGTAACATACGAATGTGAGTAAGATATGCTATCTCAAGACAAGTGAGCTTCATCAGGTCAAAGTGATATTGCACTTCTATAAACAGGACTACTAGAAAAATCGACAAAACTGTAGGAGTGTACAAGGGGATTAACTGATAAGAAGAATACCAGATTCGTGTCATTTGATATCAAGTTTATTGGGCAAGGCTTTGAGAATGCTTGTAGAATCGCTCGGCAAGCCTTGTGATTCTACAAGCATTCTGAAAGCCTTGCCTGATAAACTTGATATCAGATGACACGAACCTGGTAATCTCTATATACATGTAATCAAACTTGAAAGACTCAAACACCTTTGGGACAATGACAACATGTTTGAGATAGGGTTAGTTTGAGCCACTGAGGGTTAATTATAATTAAATCGCTTGGCAAGCCTTGTGATTCTACAAGCATTCTCAAAGCCTTGCCTGATAAACTTGATAACAGATGACAAGAACCTGGTATTCTCTATATACATGTAATCAAACTTGAAAGACTCAAACACCTTTGGGACTATGACAATATGTTTGAGATGGTTAGTTTGAGCCACTGAGGGTTAATTATAGCACCAGATTAGGAGGTATAACAGACTTAATATTTTTTTTCTCCCATGAAATAAAGATATATTGTGTGTACTCATTAGAATCGCCTCAGTGAGGCGATTCTAATGAGTACATACAACATACCTTTTCAAGACAAAACAATATCCTAAGTCAAGGAGCTTATGACACAGAGCTTACAGGTTTCTCTTTAGGTTCTGTATAGCTAGTATTTCCGCAGATTTTGAATTAAATGGTCCAAAAGATCAAAGATAACTTGTAGCCAAAGAATTCTCTAGGGTCATGAGTTGCCAATATTTCTACCACATGCAGACTCCATGAAGTGTTTTATTACCTAGCAAGTATCTTAATAGGCTCCCAACAAGAACAATTAGTACAAGAATTACTAGACAGTGTGTGTGTTAGGAGAGGGTTTTATCTGACTTTGATGAGGTTCAACATTCCTGACTGACCACTGTTATGATTAAATTAGATAATGGCCTGAATGTGCCTGGAAAAACTGACCAATCAGCCGTAACAACCAGATAACATACCTCATAGCTCTGTGTGATGAGCTCTTGCCTAAGCATATGAGTATCTTTACCCTTATCTTGCTGAATATTCATTTAAGCCACACCCATTTCTGTCTATCAACCAATCAAATTACTTGATGTAATTTATTGCTACAAATTCATAAACTGAATGCCAAACAGTGTAAATCCTGATCAGATGGCCATCTGATCTGGTTCTACACTGTTTGCAAAGATAGAGGTTGTCGTGAACAGCAAGATAAGGGTTAATCTATAGCAAGAACTTCAAAGGGGCTCAAGAGTTTGGACGAGCCATCAGTGTTTGAGCCATTGAAGTGTCACTGTATGAACCCTGAATAATTCAGTCAGCCACACCCATTTCTGACTATCAGCCAATAAGATTACATGATATAATGTTTTTGTTCAAATTCACAAACTAAATGTCAAACAGTGTAGATCTGGATCTACACTGTTTGCAGTGGTAGGGCTTGTCATGAACAGCAGGTTAAGGGTTAAGATAAATGCCTTTGATGGAATTCAGTCTGTCTGTGTATGGTGTCTATCAAAAAATAAGACCTTCCCTATCTGTCATTCACACTTTGGGACAAAAACTCTAATTAGTTAGAGTTGTCCATACAGTAGCATCTGAGACTCTTGTCAGACAAGATCTAGTGATCTGAGTTTTATTTGGTCACATGCCTCCAAATGATGCAGTTTATAGATAATTATGACTATACATCCATCTGATCAGGGCCTTCACTGTTTGCTATTGGCCAGTTTTGGGGTTTCTAATTTAATAAGATGACAAAAAAATCAAGGAACTACCATCTTGTGGTGGATTGTCATATAACTACTTGGGGCATAAGCTTAAGACTCAGGACTCTGAAAAGACTTTCAGAAACCATGCATGTTTATGATAACAAGTAAAAGCTCTTTCCAACCAATTCATGAGACCCTGGGGAATTCTTCTTTTAGGGATAATTTGTTTGTTTGTTTGGTTTGAATTGCAGTTTAACATCTCCATCAACACTGTTTAGGTCATTTTTGGAGACATTGCTTCCAACTTTGTGGGACTTTTACCAGACATTGTGATGAAATGAAACCAATAATTATCCCCTTATGAAGTGTTTCCAGTAACCCACAGTTGCTTCAACTACCCTGTTTAGAAAAAATATTCATCCTGCAAAAAGTGTTCCATAGTTCCGGACAAGGAGGCTTAAGGAGAATGGGAACACCTGGCAGATTTTTCTGCCATTTTTCGAAGGGAGACAACTTTTGGACCTTCCTGTTCGCTTTTCTATAAGCCCTGTCCCACTGAAAAGGGGGTCTATTCTTAAAGGAAAGAACCAGTATAGTGCACATTCTTTCATCAGAAACTGACAACTGCCCTTCTTGAATCAGCAGGATTAATGTACATGTATTTTATAAACCTTATTTGAAATACATACAGTGAAACTTTGAGGGCTTGAACACCAATAGCTGGTTTGAACTCATTCTCAAGTCACTAAGAAATTCTTCTGATAGCTCCAGATAACAAATATCGAGGGATAATTTAGGGAGATTTTGCTTATTTTATCATGAAAATGTATGGTGTATGGCCTCAATTAGGCGTTTATAATATGTTCACACAATATACCCATATTTTATAGAAAACCTGAAAGATATACACCACAACCTCTTTATAGCCCTATTAATGGGTCCAAAACAGAAACTGTGTTAGTTAAACAACGGTGTTATATGCAAACAGAAATGTAAAGATTATATAGAAAAATGACCATTTATGGTAATTTTTCTATATAATCTATACATTTTTGGGATCCATCTTGAAAGTTGAAACCGCATTATATCCAAACCCGTGTTCTAATGAACCATGTTATAATGAGGTTGTGGTGTACCTAGATTACTCCTATTATGCCTGCTGACCTAGCGCTATAATTAACCCACAGTGGCTCCCGAACTACCCCCGTCTCAAACAAGTTTACATGGTCCAAAAGGTGTTCCAAGCCATTACAGGTTAACTCTATTTTGTGTTTTACAGGGTAGTACATTTCTAACAGGGACCCATAATGCTGCTAGGAAGGTTATAGATGGCCTTGCTTATGTAGCAGAATCTATATCTACTGTTAGTGCTAAACCTACAAAAGTGGTTACAGACTGGGTGACAGATCAGATAGCTCCAGATTACTGGATCCCAAACTCACAGATAAAGGTAATACTACAATCTCTCTTCAAGAATTACAGGAGACTCTCAATTTTTCACATACCAGTGCCTATAAGACAGAGACATCCCTGTGTTTGCTAGCTAGAGGCAAAGTTGGTCAAAGATGGGCACCCATAAGGAACAGAAATATCCCAAATGGGCATCCATATGGGACAGCTCACACACAACTTTTGACGTCTTAAAATTGTCATTCCAAATTATCAGATAAAGTCTGCTTTCTGCAATAACAAAATTAGCTGGTGAAGCAGCAATTCAGTAGTTCATAGTTCAAACATCTGTAACTTCATTATTTCTGAATAAAAACCTCAAGTGTGGGTATGCGATTTTTTAATTCAATCGAAAGAAACATTTTGGTCCCAAAATTTCTCAATTTTTGTCACACCTGCTTGTAGCAGGGTGCGACATAGCCATCCGCTTTTCCGTCCATTCATTCGGGCATCAGTCCGCCCGTTCATCCATCTGTTTGTTAACATTTACGCCGAAGTTTGACATTTATGTTATTATTATTAAGTTTTTATTTAAGTCAACTACAAACCTCAGCTACCATCAAACCTTACATGAAGCATCTCCCTGACCTGACTTTGTAGGCACCTTGACCTGGTGACTTTGACCTATATTTTGCGCTCCAGTGACTTTGACCATTTCGTCGAAGTTTGACATTACGGCGAAGTTTGTATTGTAATCAACCATAAGACTAAACAACCATCAAACCTTTCATGAAACATCACCCTGAGCTCCTGACTAGTCAAGCACCTTGACCCGGTGACCTTGACCTCTAGTGACTTTGACAAAAATTACATCAATGTTCCAGATCTTCTCAAATAAAAGGCCCACAACCATAAAATCTTGCATAGTGCTTCTCATAGATGTACTGACTCTGCAGGTACCTTGACATGGTGACCTTGACCTATATTTTATGCTCCACTGACTTTGACACATTTTACGTCAAAGTTCCAGATCTCCTCAAATAAAAGGCCAACAACCACCAAATCTTGGATAGTGCTTCTCCTAGCTGTACTGACTCTGCAGGTACCTTGACCCGGTGACCTTGACCTATATTTTACGCTGCAGCGACTTTGACACATTTTACGTCGAAGTTCCAGATCTCCGCAAATAAAAGGCCTACAACCATCAAATCTTGCATAATGCTGCTCTGAGATGTACTTACTCTGCAGGTACCTTGACCTGGTGACCTTGACCTATATTTTACGCTCCAGTGACTTTGGCACAATTAACATCAATATTCCAGATTTTCTCAAATATAAGGCCTGCAACCACCAAATCTTGCATTGTGGTTCTCCTAGATGTACTGAATGTGCAGGTACCTTGACTTGGTGACCTTGACCTATTTTTCCCACTCCATTGACTTTTACACATTTTAGGTCGACATTCCATATCTTCTTAACTATAAGGCCTACAACCACCAAACCTTGCATAGTGCTTCTCCTACATTTACTGACTCTGCGGGTACCTTGACCTATATTATGCACTCTAGTGACTTTAACACATTTTACATATATGTTTGATATGTCCTAAAATAAATGGCCTACAGTCACCAAACCTTGCAGAGTGCTTCTCCTCGATGTACTGATTTGGCAGGTACCTTGACCTGGTGACCATGGCCTATATATTTTTGGTCCAGTGACTTTGACACATTTTACATCAACTATCAACTGCTAAGAATGAAATTTACTTATTTAATAACTACGTTCTGATTGTGCCTCCTGTGACTTTTGTCCCCAGCAGGTGTGATGCAACCTTCTGCAGAATTCTTGTCTTAAAATATTTGCATTTGCCTCTCTCTCCAGCTTCCCTGGAGAAAGAGACTGCAATCAACTGTCATCTTGGGGCTTTATGTGCGAAAGTCATTCATTGTTGTTCAGTGGGGACAGGAAATCCCATTCCTTTGGTCCAGTAGTCATGTGGGAAACTCGGCAAAGCCTCGTTTCCCACATGACTGCTCTGATCCAAGGATTGGGATTTGTCTGTACCCACTGAACAACAATAATGGATTCTATTTATCTGAAATAACTCAAACTAATGCATAAGGAGAATGGATACATGTTCAGGTGAGACAGCTCTTTCAAAAATATTTTTTCTAATCAATTCCCAAGGAACAAATTCTTTTGTTTAAAATAGGCCCTCACTTTGTAACAATGGAAGCAGTCACAAATGTTGTCTCCCTTGTGAAAAGGTGGAATATATGGCAGATATATAATTTCTCCTTAAGGGGAATTGGAACACCTAGCAGCTTTTTCTGCCATTATTCAAAGGGAGACAACTTTTATGACTTTCTGTTCGCTTTTCTATAGCCCTGTCCCACTGAAAAAGGGGTCTAGACTTAAAGGAAAGAATTTTCTCCTTAGGAGCAAATTCTTTCCTTTAAAAGTTGACTACTATTCTCATGGGAGACAAAAATTACTTTTGCAGGGGTTACCTCTTCTGAAGGGATATCCATTCCCCTTAAGTTTAATTATAGTTAGTGCAATGTTGGCATCAGTTGCTATACATTGACTACATTTCAGCTCCTTTTATTGTTGCACCTATGTTAAGGATGGTGTGCTTTAAGAGTCTGGTTTTCCATCAGTTTGATCTTCCATTTGTCAGTTAATCCCCTGACATCAACCTAAATTTTCAAGTCCATTTTTAAAGAACTATTAAACCAGGCATGACATAGCCTTCCACAGGATTTTTGTCATAAACCCTTAGCATGCTGAGTTATATTCAGTACTCACCCTTTGCAGAGGGGAACCCTTATTTCGGCAGCCATAATTTCATTAAACCTGAACCGACTCTGCTCATACTTTGACACATTATAGACAAGACATTTTCGGCCATTTTTACTAGAAGTATTATGGGTCATGTGACTTCCAAATATGGTGATCTGACTAGGAATTGTTTAACACTGTTAAAATAACAACAAGACAATAATGCTCAGTGTGTGCTTTGAAGAATAAAATTGATAGCTTGTGTAGCTACCTATATTATGGCTACATATTTATCACCAGAAGTTGTTTAAATGGATTGGGTCTAGTATTCACAAAATTGTGATAAAACAGGTAAGGGGGACCTATTGAAGACTTGGACTTGAGAAATCGTCCATTTTTTAACATCATTTCTGGGTGTTAAATCCAACAGCCGGTAATATTGGTAAAACCTTGCTCTTGTAAGAAAGAACAATCCCTCCTGCATTGGAGAACCTCATTGGATGGTAGTGTACTTGCTTTCTTATGAGCATGATAAGTTGCTCTATTTGGACAACCCCCTTAGGCGACTGAAGTCTCCTGCAGCAGGCTGAAGGTTAATTATCTCAAAGCGAAAAATTCCAGTTCCTTGGATTGATCTGATTATGTCATTAGACTTCACAAAAGTCATTGAAGCATCTTGACCTTTGGCTTGTCCTTGCATTTGTCTGTTGTCATGGGTTAAGGTCTCCATAACATGATGATTACAATGCTGAAGCTAGAATTCCTGACTCCTGACTGCCTTGTTGACCGTGGTTGCTCAGTCAGATGTACATCTGACTGGTGATCAAGAAATTACAGGTTTGATGTCCACGGAGTCCAGCTTCATTCATTCTTGTCCTTTGATCATGAACTATTTTCTACTGTCACTCTCTTCCTTCCACTGTCTCAAAAACGATAGTTCTCAGTTTCTCATGAATGATTAACTGCTTATGCATACGCCTACCCTGGAAAAGTGTGGTAATATAAGCTGACCATCTCAACTTCACCAAAATACAGAGGACCCTCGTTATGACAGCGGTATTTGTTCCCTCACATTTTGCCGTTTTAAAGAATTTGCCGCTATAAAGAACCTGCATAAAAGGCAATAAAGGGCATTTTTTATGCCCCCGCATCGGCATGATGTCGGGGGCATATAGTTTTTCGGTTTTCCATATGTGCGTACATGTGTACGTCCGTCTGTGGGTGTGTGTGTATGTACATATGTGATCCTGTAACCTCAGATTAAGGTTTTTGTAACAGGTAGAGCCTGAACTTTTAGAACTCATATTTTCCTAACCATTTGATGGAACTGGTTCATCTTTAGTATGATGATAGATATAGGTCCAAAGTTTTACTAAGCAATACCCCCACCCATGCCTGTGACCTCAAGGTCAAGGTCACAGACTTAGAAATTTTCAATGTTAAAGACTCAGGTTAAGGTTTTTGTAACAGATAGACCTGAACATTTTAGAACTCATACTTTCCAAACCATTTGATGGAATTGGTTCATATTTGGTATGATTATATATATAGGTCCAAAGTTTTATTCAGCGATACCCTCACCCATGTCCATGACCTCAAGGTCAAGGTCATGGACTTAAAAATTTTCCATGTTAAAGACTCCAGTTAAGGTATTTGTACCTGGTAGAACTTGAACTTTTATGATGGCTTTGGTTCATATGATGATAGATATAGGTACAATGTTTTATTCAGCAATAGCCCCACCCATGCCTATGACCTCAAAGACAAGGTCACAGACTTAGACAATTTTAATGTTAAAGATTTTAAAGAGCTCAAATTTTCCAAACCATATGGATTTGACTTATATGTGCTATGATGATAGATACAGGTCCAAATGTTTATTTGGCAATACCCCCACTCATGTCTATGGCTTCAAGGTCAAGGTCACAGACTTAAGAATTTTTAATTGGATATTTTAAGAGTTTATATTTTCCAAATCGTGTGATGGATTGAGTTTATATTTGGTATGATGTTAGATACATGTCCATTTTATTCACCCATACCCCCACCCATGCCCATGAGCTCAAGGTCAAGGTCACAGACTTAGAAATTTTTAATTAGATATTTTAAGATTTTATATTTTCCAAATCGTATGATGAATTAAGTTTATATTTGGTATGATGATTGATACTGGTCCAATACCCCCACCCATGCACGTGCCCTAAAGGTCAAGGTCACAGACAATGAAATTTTTTATTTAAAGTTTATTAAGAGCTCATACTCACCAAACCATATAGATTTGCTTCATATTTGGTATGATGATAGTTACAGGTCCAAAGTTGTATGTACCCCCACCCCTGACCTCAAGGTCAAGGTCAGGGACTTAGTTTTATTATGCTTTTAAAGTTTTAGGGCTCATATTTATAGATTGGCTTCATATTCAAGGTTGGCAAAAAAGCGGGAAATACTCATATTTCCCTGGACGGCGGGAAATACAGGGAATTCCCGGGAAATACAGGGAATTCCCGGGAAATACTGGGAAATATATATTTACATAGGTGGTACCAATTGAGACTGCTTAATATACCCCAACTACCTAGCTATTTGGAAGCAAAATTATTTGAAGTTCATGCATGGCTTGAAGATTCCACTTATCTGCTTGGAAAGACAAAAAAAAATGAAGGACAAGTAAAAATTTTGTCTAGTCCTTACGACATTTACCAAAGTTTACATGCACTTAGTCATGCAGGACAAGTGTGAAATTTTGAAGAATTTTCCAGCCCTTTTTATATTGAATAACTTGAAAGAGCTATAGTCCCTTGCCTGCATATCAGCTGCTTCATATAGAATGTATATAATTTCTTTTCAAACATGAATACATGATTCTAAAATATTAGTTTTTAACTTTCAGCTATTTCCCTTGATTTGTAAATACATGTAATTTTAATACTTAGGTGTGTATCTGTAGATAATTTAAGAAACCTTTTATGCTTAAATTAACTGTGTTCTTTTAATACCTGTCTCAAACAAACAATTAAATTATAACACCTTTTAGCATTAGGGGGTATGATTACTTGACAAACTTGCAAACAAACCTTTTCTAGTGTAAACATCCTTAAAATTCAAACATCCAAAGAGTTGTTGTAAATCTCCAAAAAATTTAACCGTGTATTTTAGTGTTACACTAAATCATACAAAACATGTAGTTTCAATTGCAAACTCTCTTAACCCTTTTTGTACCAAATTGAATCTTCCTCCTTATATATAGCAGGAGTCCATTTCAAAATTTAGGGTGGTCAGGTTATGTTTTCATCAAAATTGATTTGGAAAATGACTTAACTTTTCGCAAACAGTGTAGGCCCTGATCAGATGCCGCATTCTGCGGTGGCTGATCTGGGCCTGCACTGTTTGCCACGGTACCCATTTAGGGGTTTCCAGTCTGAAATGGGTTAAAGAAGCTAAGTGATTCTGATCTGGGCCTGCACTGTTTGCCCAGGCATATCTGTCCCAAATATTGGGATCATTATGACATTTTATCAGTGACTGCACCCTGCATAACAACATATCACTTTATGTTAATGCTTGTGTTTGGTTGAGTAAAAGCAGACTACTGACATATATATGGGGAGGCATATTGCAAAATAGCGAACTGTTCATTATTTCAATTAAATTACACAAATATTAAGTGTTTTTCTATTAAATAACTAAAAAAAATCATATTTCCCACTATTTCCCAGTATTTCCCACTTTTGCTAAAATTTGGAGTATTTCCCAGGACGGTAATTAACGGTAAATACCTCTGGGAATTCCCGTCACCGGTATTTACCGACCAACCTTGTTCATATTTGGAATGATGATAGATACAGGCCCCAAGTCTCATTCACCCATACCAACGACCCTGCCCTTGACCTCAAGGTCAAGGCCACACACTTAGAAAATTTTGTTGCAACATAGATTTTCGGGGTGAGGCGGGGGCCCTTGGTGGGGGCATCTGTGTCGTCTGGACACATTTCTAGTTTCTATTAGGTAATTACACCAAGAAACAAATACACCATTAAACAAATGCTGTGGACATTTGTTAGAATTGCCTCAGGTATTTGTTTGTTTGCTGGTGTTTCAGTACTAGATATTTTTATTATTGAATAGCTGCATTTGAGCTAAAGATGTGTCGTTAAAATAAGTTTTGTGGTTATATAGAATGTCCATATAAAGAGGGTTGACTGTAGTGTTGGCTCGGATATTGATTTCCAAACCAAACAGAATCCTTACTGCCAGGATAGTGTGAGTTCCATCTCACACCTTGCACATGTCATGATCATAAGCTTGTGTTTACAAAAAGTCATACATTTTTGTGAATGTAAACTGATGCCTGATTTATTCGCATTATACAGTCAAACTTCAATAACTGGAATACCTTGGGACCATGAACATGTGTTTGAAATATGGTATTTGGAACGGGCCTCCGTGGCCTAGTGGTTAAGAGCGCTGACTCTTGATCATTAGGTCTCTCACTGCTGTGGTTCGAGCCTGGCTCAGGTCACATGTGAGATGCCAAGTTCTGCAACGGAAGGTCAGGTGGTTTTTCTCCGGGTACTCCGGTTTTCGCCCACCTCTGATTAACGATCGGCTCGATATGAGTGAAATAATCTTGAAAGGGCCGTAAAACCAAGACCAAAAAAAATAGGGTATTTGGAACTACTGAGGGTTAGCATAATGATCCTAAATATTGTGACAGATAGACCTAAGCAAACACTGAAGGAGCAGTCTGATCAATGTCTACACTGTTGGCCATTTCGTCTGCACCTTTTGGACTCCTTGCTGGATCATGAAACAAATTTGTCAAAATTTTATGAGAATTACGGCAAGAACTTAAGGCGTCTAAATTTTTTAGGAATTTTACGACAATCATAGTGCCAGATCTTTGGGATAATGGGGTTGACTAAAGGATATCTTTTCGATCTTCATAAGAAAGGGGGTATGTGTGTGTACTCATTAGAATCGCCTCATTGAGGCAATTCTAATGAGTACACACAACATACCATTCCAAGATAAAATCAGAGAAACCGCCATAACCACCTATTGGTTTCATTGGGCGACAGGGCTTGAGATGTCATTTCATCTCAATATCGGGTAAAAATCCCACAAGATTGGAAGCAATGTCTCCAAAATGACCTTTACAGTGTTGACGGGAACATTAAACCTCAAATCAAACAAAAACCAGAATTATGGGAAGAATTCTTTAGAGACTCAAGAACAGGTTTGAATTAAGGATGGTAAACAAGCAATCCATGTTTGAGTTATCGAAGTTTCACTGTATGTATTTTTGCTACAGATGTGTTATAAATGTGAGAGGAAACTGGAAGAAGAGCAGAAACACCATTGCAGGGCTTGTGGGCGGGGCTTCTGTGATGATTGTACAGCCTATCAGAGGCCAGTACCAGAGAGAGGCTGGCCAACAGCTGTGAGAGTTTGTGAGGACTGTTACACTGCCAGTATGACAGGTAGGTCACTGCAGGAAGAATTTATGATCAAGTGCCTCTCAGTTAACAGTAGTACAAGAAAGAGGGCCTCCTACAGCTCTCACATTTTACTGCAGTAAGATTGTCTGTTTAACCTTTGTCCTGCTGATAAAATTATTTTTACCACACCCATTTTTAACTATCAACCAATATTCAGATTACTTGATAAAATGTATCCATTCAGTATTCGCAGATAACCAGTTGTTCAAAACTATCAATGTCGTTAATTAACGTATAATTAACACTTTGATCATTTAATATGGCATATTTGCTAATATTTTTGCTGAAAAAATGTGAAATGCAAAAGCTGCTCTCATTTTTTCAGCAAAAATAAAACTATATTAGACATTGTACAATTTGATCACTAACGAGTTTGTTAAGCTAACGATGCTTTGAACAACTGGCCCCAGATCTGTATCTACACTGTTTGCAAAGGTTGGGATTATCCCTGGGCACATTTGATTTACCTGAATCAAACTGGATTCCAAATCATGTTTCTGTTTCATTGTTTTATTTGTGCGAAACAGAAACATGATACTGAGGTGAATCATACTCCATTCATGTTTCAAAATGAATCAAGTGCATTCAAATGATGGAATCGGGAACATACAACCAGAATTGAAACATCCATTTTTAGTGGCAGACTCATGTTTGTAATTTAACCTATTGTATGCGGGAAACCTAAAGGGATACTTTGGCAAACATTGCAGGCCTAGATCAGATGCCATAGAACACTGTTTGCCAAGGTACACCTAATGGGTTAATGTGTCTTTTTCCCTTAATTACTCCAAGAAATAAATGTTGTGGAGATTTGTTAGAATCACCTATTCTAACAGATCCACATTGCAGTATTAAATAGATTATTCTTGAATATCTCAATCGCTCCGTCACCTCTTGAGCCAGGTTAGCATCTGTTTTCACTGAAAATGCTGTTAGAACATATGTATTAAGAAGACAGTGAGAACAGTCTTCCTAGTTTTACAGTATAATCTATTGTAAAGAAGCATCCAGCCACATACACAGAGGAAATTGTTTTCAAATCTAATTAAAGTGTAAGACTTGCAGGAGAGCTTGATATTTACCATATACTCCCATACAAATGCATAAAAACAAGCTTGTCATTGTAGTGAATGTTGGTATAAATAGATATGACCATATTGCTCTTGCAGATTCAAGTTCCAGTACTGGAAGTGACTCCAAAGTTACGGCACGTAAAGTTGGTGAAACAGTCACCATAGCCCTTGATGCCATGGCAACTGCCATGAACTACCCTATTGGTTAGTAGTTTTCTAAAAACTGACACATTATTTATATTTCGTTGTTATATATTCATTGTTTGATGAAAAAGTCTGGTTTGTGGGCTGAAATTTAAAACAAGAAAACACAGTTTTCCTGTTAACAGCAGAAGAGCATCATTGATGTCATAAGGTCATCATTCAATCATATTGTGAATTCATCATCCAATCATATTGTGGAGAACCATGGTTTATTTTGACATCACTTGAATGATCATGGGGTATCCTAGGAGTCGGTGCTCATTTAAGCATGAACAACATTACATTCCGGTAGTTAAGAATAGGACTTTTCTCTGTAAATACACTGAAAATGTAAACATTTTAATTTATTTTTTCTTAAGGGGAATGGATACACCTGCATGGGAGGCAACTCCTGCAAAAGTATTTTTGTCTTCTTTGTCAATAGGGGTTAACTTTTAAAGGAAAGAATTTGCTCCTGAGGAGCAAATTCTTTCCTATAAGAGTAGACCCCTTTTTCAGTGGGACATGATTTATAAAAAAGCAAACAGGAAGTCCCAAAAGTTAACCCCCTTTGAAAAATTGGGGGAAAAATCTGCCAGGTGTTCCCCCCTTAATTAGCGCAAAGTACCTATTATCAACCCTTTAATGAGTAAAAATATCATCACACGAGTAAAGTAGTCCCAGCATCTACAGTACCAATACCAAAACTTGTGACCACCTTTATTGATTTTAATCAGCCAGAACATGTATATACTTGAAATTATTCTAGACTTATGTGTTTCAAAAACTTTAGAAGGATAGCTGCTATTACACTCTGCTCTTATCAACCTCTGAGACATATAATTTTTCATAGAAAAACAAAAATACAATCACAATTGTCAAAATTAACTGTCATATTTTTTACTCTGACTTGTCACAAGATGCAAAGAAAAAGAATAGCCCAGTGAATTTCAGAGAAGATTCACTGCAAGTGCCTAACAGCACACATATAGACAATATTTGGAAAAAAATGGAATAAATATCTTTGAAGCATGTCAAAATGTTGCATCAAGCCTTTTACACAGTCTTTGATATTTTAAGTGATTTTAATCAAATAAGTGTGAAAAGTAATTGTCTAAATAATTCTGGAAAGGTTTTTAGATCGAAGATCTCAAAAATAATAATTCAGTGATTTGGGACAAAGACAAATATGTTTTTCAATAGATAGAAATGAAACAAAAAATGTAACAGTGATGGTATTTGCAGTTAACCCATAAAATGTCAATCATGACAATTGTCGTCTGCCTTGGCATCTGCCGGTTACCTTAAAAGTATTTTTTTTTGCAAATAGTGTGGACCCAGATCAGACTGCTCCTGTAGGAGCAGTCTGATCTGGGCCCACACTGTTTGCCTGTATGCGGATTGTTTTTAAAAAAGTTTGCAAAATTCAGCAGATGACATAAGCAGACAACATTTTCAGATATAGTTTTTCTCTGCGTCTTAAGGGTTAAAACAAACCAGGGGTCAGTAACAGCAGAATAGGTAGGTATGATCTGCTATTTCCAAGCTCCATGTGACATAAGAAGCAATGATTCAATAAGATTGATATTCTAATTCTATTATGTTGACAAGCCCTTGTAATAAACACCCCTTCTAAACCCCACTTTATGTAGAGAAAACTGGGGTTTACAGGGGTATACTTTATTTTTCTAATTTCTGCTCCAAGACATAGGTTGTGGGTACTCGTTAGAACCGCCTCAGTGAGGTGGTTCTAATCAGCACCCACAATCAGTGTTCGGAGTATAAATAAGAAAAATATCACAGATTTTCATCAGATAAGTCACCATTTTATAGATGTGGAAGAATGCACTATGTTACATTGATATCTTATCATAATGCAAATGGAGTTCATATGCATAATATTTTCAGACAAGAAAGAAATATTAAAATGAAGAAATATTAAAAATGGATGTTACATTATTCTTTGAGTGATGTAACTGGGCTTATCCTTTCCCGTAAGGAGCCAATTTTTAATCAGAAAGATTCCCAGGGTACAATGGCTATAATAAAACATCTTGATGTTCTTAATTGCATTTGCCAGCATTAAAGATACAATCAGCAGCATTGAAACATACTTTCATTTACATATTAGAAGAGTGAGTGAGTGTTTGAGTTTTACATCCCACCAACAGCTAAGGTCATACAGAGAGGGGACCTCGGTTTAAAGGCTCATCCGAAAGTCTGGAGAAGCCCGGGATAGATCCTGCGACCCCTGGTTTACAAGGCGAGTAGCGTAACCACTGCATCACGGAGGCTTTTACATATTAAATCTTTTGGAGAAAATTTGAAATGAGGTCGATAATAGCAGAGGTAGACATAACCCAACTGACTTTGCTGTATACTGCTGTGACAGTATACTCCCCTTCCTTTAACTGTACACCTTTCAAAACATAACAAATACAGTAAAATTCCAATATTAAGACCACCTTTGGGACTGTTCAAAAGTGGTCTTAAAGACCACTTTTGAACAGTCCCAAAGGTGGTCCCTGACCAGAGGACATTGTAGGCAGAAAACACAAAGAAAATTAAGTGTCATCCTTTCAAAATGTAACAAATATAGTAAAATTCCTATATTGAGACCAACTTTGGGACTGTTCAAAAGTGGTCTTAAAGACCACTTTTGAACAGTCCCAAAGCTGGTCCCTGACCAGAGGATATTGAAGACAGAAAACACAAAGAAAAATTAAGTGTACCCTTCAAAATAAGCTTTTTATAGCAGAATTAGTCCTAGTTTTAGGTGGTCTTAATAGCAGAATTTCATTACACACATATAACTGCTCATCACATTAGGACATTTATATTTGTAATTGCAGGTATGATAAAAGACTCTGCACGCCCAGCATATTGGGTCCCTGATGAAGACATCAAATCCTGCTGTGTATGTGAAAATGAATTTTCACTCAAGCTGCCAATACATCACTGTCGGGCCTGTGGGCAGGGTGTGTGTGACCCCTGCTCACAAAATAAAAGACCGGTGCCATTACGGGGCTGGGATTATCCTGTAAGAGTCTGCCAGAAATGTGATAAGAAGAAGGACAAACTTTGATGGAGCAGATACTGTAGAACTTTGATGGCTCAAACACTGATGGCTCATTAACCATGGCTGAGTCAAACCCGTTTTGTGTCCCTACTAAGGGAATTCCTCTACTAAAGAAGTAGTGATGGATAATTAAGGAGATTTACGACTTTTATCTTACAAATGTGTGTTGTGTTTACTTTATATTAGAATTGCCTAGATGAGGCGATTCTAATGAGTACACAAAGCATACATTTTTATTATAGAACACTGAAAAGATGTCCCAAAATTAACCCTGTTACACCTTCTGGCAGTAACACTCAGTGGCTTCAACACCATGGCTGATGCAAACTAGTTCTGGAGTCCATAGAAATTTTTATTATTGCTCCAGATTACAAATATTTAGGGGTAAATTAGGTTTTTTTTTCTTTTTTATATTAAGGGAAATGGAAACACCTTCAGGGGAGGCAACTCCTGCAAAAGAATTTTTGTCTCCCATGTCAATAGGGGTCAACTCTTAAAGGAAAGAATTTGCTCCTGAGGAGCAAATTCTTTCCTTTAAAAGCAGACCCCCCCCCCCCCCCTTCAGTGGGACAGGGCTTATAGAAAAGTGAACAGGAAGTCCCAAAAGTTATCTCCCTTTGAAAAATGGCAGAAAAATCTGCCAGGTGTTCCCATTTCCCTTAAAAGTTACATTTTGTGTACTAATTAATTACCTCATTGAGATGATTCTAATGAGTGCATGCAACATACCCTTATCTCATAGAAAACCCTAAATTATTTCTTTGACCCTTCCTCCCGTAGTGCTATGGTTTACCCTGGCAGGCTCAAACCACCCCTGTCTCAAATTTTATGGTTCCATAGATGTTCGAGCCATTGAAGTTTGACTATATAAATTTCCTTTTACATTGATTGATTCCCTAAAAACTTCTTATAATCAGAAAACAGCACTGTACAGCTGTAATTTGTAGAAGGAAAGAAAGAGGATATGTGATAAATGGCATCATCAGAAACTACAGTATTTACTGTCTTTGGGCAGTGTTGACCCAGATAAGATGCCACAGAATGCAGCACTTCATCAGGGACTACACTAATTACCAATCCACCAGCTGGTTTAAGACACAACTGTACCTGTTAAAGTTTTAGAACAAGTATGATTAGGAGTCGGTTTAGTTGTCCAAGAAATTAGGGTAAATACTGTAACAGGTATTCATAAGTGAAAACAATTGATTTGTCTCTCTTAGTAAAGTTCTGCTCATCTTCATTGTTACAGGGCGCTAACTGTTTCAATCCTGTAGAACAATGTAACAGTTTATATTGCCTCCCTTGGGGAGCTTGTTGCAGGGGAGGATGTAGAAGATGGATGCAATCTCCCACTTACTCACCTTGGATAGCTTGCCCTTGGTGGGGGCAGTGGGCACAATCTAAACCAGCCACTACCAATACCCTAACTGAAGGAATTAGCCACAATTCAGTGAAAAATGGCTTGATCAAATTAATGTGGCTTCTATGCTTATTATTTTGCCAGCTTATATACTTGTAATCCCTTGCCCATTAGGGCTTGGAGAAATAGACTGGACTGTATGGTGCTTCCCTGTAGAGCTGAAACCCACCACACTAGAGTCTGGTTAACCACTTTGAATGTATAAGTCTGCCCAGGAAAAGTGATGCCAGATAGACCGCACCTTAAACACTAGCGGTTTCCTTGAGCAGAAGGGCTTAAGATGTTATTTCATCTTCGTGATGTGTTGAAGTACCACAAAATCAGAAGGAACGTCTCCAAAATGACCTAAATAGTGTTGACTTCAACATAAACAAATACTTTAATAGGTCATAATTTGAAGACAATCTAACCAGCCTACACACCACTAGATACCCTCTGCATGGTTGGGGGCAAGCAAAACCAGCTGGGTTTTCTTGCACCCCACAAGGTTTTTGGACAGACTACTGATTTAATACTTAGTTTACCCTGTAATACTTAAATGAAGTATGATACATATTGGTATGGTATAGACTATTAAAAACTTCACATAAATATATTTTTGTTTTTAGGTGGAGTGGTTGGGTGTATTGATGGTATATTATGTATGGCTCGAGAAAATGTCAGTTTTGCCGGTTCGGGGCCAATTTTGTTTTCCTTAAACCGATTTTGACTTCAGAAGAAGATTAAAAAATCGGTCTATAATTCAATAAAATTTGAAAAATTTGGTTCAAAAATTTTCGCTAAATCATTATGTTGTAAGAACAAGCTGACCTTTTGCCACTGATAATCCAAGCATGTATACAAAAAACGCCTAGAGCACAAGGTGTTAGACCGGTTCATTATCTAACTAGGTGAAAATCAGATAAGTCCTCGTCGGGTTCTTTGATCTTATCGCAGCGAAATTTGAGCCGTGTGTCAAAATTATTAAATCATGAAGACTGGCCTCAGGCTTTATCGGTAAGCTGGCAAGGGTCAGAAAATTAGGTCAATCAATGCAGGACATATGCTAGTTTGTTTATATAAGTAATTGATTTATGGCTTACTATAGAACAGGTATTTGAATATAAAATTGTATTTTTACAAGGTGAAATTTTCAATCCACACCTATCATGTCTGAACATTGCGTGTTAAGCCTGCGAGAGAAAATGCTTTTTTTTTTCATCCATTCTAAACGATATTTTTATTTAAGAAATACGCTCCATTGAAACCAATAACATAAAAAGCGTGTGTATTACGCCCTTGAATGAATTAAAATGAAACCACATGACGTCATTTTCCGATCACATGGCTTCAATATCGATCGCCATTTGTGGACAAAGCGATTTGTTTCAGGATACGGGTTGTAGACTTATGTACCACTTATCGTGAAATATGTATTTATATTCTTTAGAACTCGGTCCGGCCATGTAAGATCTTCAATGACTCTCGTTCGGGCAGGTTTTGGTTTGAGATTAAAGAAATGTTTTTCGATTTTTTAACCCGTTCAAAACGATTTTTTTTTTTTTAAAAATACGCTCTATTAAAATCAAAGCCATAAAACAGGTATGTGTTTCGTCCTTGGTTGATTTATGTATATTATGTAAACAGAAACTGTGTGACGTCATTTTCCGACCACGTGGCTTCAATATCGGTCGCCATTTTCAAACAAAGTAATTTGGGCAAAATAAATATGCGTGAAATAAGAGAAATATTTTAAAGGAAAAAAATATAGTGACCATCGAATTGGTCTTTGACTGCACCACGCCCGTTATTTCCCTTTAGCGGTCTTCAGGTACTGAGTGACCCGGATATTGGGGAAAATGAAAGTAGATGAAATCTGGCTTAGAAAATGAAATGAAAGTAGTTGAAATCTGAACAATGTGAGCAATAATTGCTGTTTTTAATCGAGATACTGGTGCTCATATTCATTAAACAAGTCTAAGAGCAATATTGGTATGTCATTCGTTACGCTAATAACACATTTTGAAATTGCAAATCACCTAGGATGTATACGGAAATTACCGAAACCAGTTCGGAAATTTCTGTAATTTTTGGCGAAATCGGGCTGGACCGATTTGGATTCTTCAGTTTCTCGAGCCCTGTAATAGGTTAATTCAACGGGGGCATCCAACTGATATTGGCAATAATATTTAATAAGGGTAGGGTGGGAATATTACCATTTTTAGCACACCTGTCACATAGGTTTCTGGTCCACATGTGAGTGATACAGGGCCATCTTGGCCCTCCTGTCTGTCTCTTTCAGCTACTCTGCTATCTCTTTTCTACCTTTCTCTGGATGATGAGACAAAATTACCCACAAGGGTTGATGTGTCCCCATATAGTGTTTGAATGGCTGTTGTTTGAAAAACAGTCATTTTATGTTATGCCCCTCGGTGTCTGTCTGTCAGTAAACTTTTTGTTTCCGGATAACTCCTTCTACAGTTTACATCAAAAACAAGCTGAAACTCTATATATAGCTAGACCATAATGTGGAGCAGTTGCGTATATTTTCTAGGCTGCAGTCCACTAAATATTTACAGAATTATGCACCTTGGAAAATTTCTGTCAGCTTACTCTAATAATTTAGTAGATGTGGAGCAGCGGTTACAGTCCACCAAATATTTGCAGAGTTATACCCCTTGAAAATTACTGTAATTTTTTGTAAATGTTTCCTGCTAACTCCTCCTACAGTTTACATCTGAACAAGCTTGATTTATAGTTAAATTATGACAGGGAGCAGCACATATTGTTTCAACCTTACAATTCATCAAAATAACAGCAGAAATGCCCATTTGAAAATTTTGTAAGCTGACTCCTCCTATATGAGGGTCATTTCAGAAGTACACAACATAGGTTTTTAACTATCCTTCACTGATCATAAAATACCTACCTAAGCTGTTGCTTTTTAATGAATACTGTTACGAGCCAGGCGTAGCAGAAAGAAAAAGCAAACAAGCCTTTTGGAAAATTTTAACAAAATTTATTTACAAGTTAACTTTAACCTGTAGAAGTAAGAAAATTAAATGTACTTAGCTCTGTTATGAAATATCCTGAATGAATCTATTTTCCTTGATCCCACAGAATTCACAGTCCAAAATGAAAAGGAATATCCTTTAACAATCCAACACAGAATTTAGAAATAACTTTTCTTAAATGCCCAAACATCAAACTCCAAAGTCTGACTCAATTAGAAAAATCAAGCTCTTTTATAGACCCTAAGATTTCTCTAGAACATTCCAGAGGGCTGTTGAATAAGATGAGGTAATTTTCTAAAAATAATGCAAACCTGAACTTTCTGGAAGGTTCTGAAGTACTTTTCCTTGTAAACATGTTGTTTACAAAAAAGAAATTAATATCTGACTCAGTTTTCTAGAATCTTCTATAAAAAGATTAACAAGATATTTATAGCACTATTAGGTCACAGTGGGGTGAAAGTGGGAATCAGAAAAATAAATTCTTATGCATAACACTCCCCCTCTTCGAGGAAAAGAAAGATTTATGTAATAAAGCTTTCTTTTGCTTTAAGAATAATAAAATATTAAGCATGGCATATAAAATTACATGTATCTACAATCCACTTTAGTAGGAAAGAAAAACACAACTCCTGACACTGCTCAAGCTCTCGAAAGGGCATCAGGGATAATGTTATCTCTCCCTCTAATATGTCTTTTGTCTAAATTATACTCTTGTAGCATGAGACTCCACCTGAGCAACCGCTGATTTTTGTTTTTCATTTTGTGTATGAAAGTCAGTGGATTGTGATCACTGAAAACAACAATCGGTGCAGTAGTAGGGGTAAGATAAACTTCGAAATGTTGCAGAGCAAGAATCAGAGACAAGCACTCTTTCTCTATGGTAGAGTAATTTCTCTGATGCTTATTAAACTTTTTGGAAAAGTAGCAAACTGGATGATCCACACAATTTTCATCTTCCTGCAACAAAACACTACCTGCACCTACATCACTAGCATCTACAGCTAGCTTAAACTCCTTTTCAAAGTTTGGTGCTAAGAGAACTGGTTCACTCTTGAGTATGGCTTTAAGTTTATCAAAAGCATTTTGGCATATTGCATTCCAATGGAATTTTGTTCTTTTGCTGAGCAAATTTGTTAAAGGCTCAGCAATGACAGAGAAATTATTACAGAACTTTCTGTAATAACCAGCCATACCAAGAAATCGCATCAGCTGTCTTTTGCACGTGGGTACGGGAAAATTTGAGATAGCCTCAACTTTAGCATCAATGGGTTTCACATGACCTTGACCTACAACATGACCTAGAAATGTCAAACTTGCATGGCAGAATTCACTTTTAGCAAGATTGATTGTCAATTTGGCATTACTCAGTCTATCAAAGAATGCTCGAATAGTCCCAAGATGTTGATTCCACTGGTCGTTGTATATGATAGCATCATCGATACAAGCACTGCAGCCTTCCAGCCCCGCAATTACCATGTTTATTAAGCGCTGAAATGTTGCCGGAGAGTTTTTCGTTCCAAATGGCATGACTTTATAGTTAAATAATCCGTCTGGTGTTGTGAATGCCAAAACCTCCTTGGCTCTTCTGTGAGTGGAATTTGCCAAAATCCTTTCAGAAGGTCGAATTTCGTTATGTATTTGGCATTCCCGATGTTATCAATGCAGTCATCCATTCTTGGAATAGGAAAGCTATCTGTTTTACTTAAGGAATTAACTTTCCTAAAATCTGTACACATACGATATGTCCCATCAGGTTTTGGTACTAGAATACAAGGAGAACTCCATTCACTTTGGCTTGGTTCAATAAAGTCATTGTCTAATAGATACTATACTTCTTCTTTAAGATATTTTTGTTTCACAGGATTCATCCTGTATGGGTGTTGTTTTACAGGTTTAGACCCATTTATGTCCACATCGTGAAATATTTGGTCTGTCCGTGTTGGAATGTCAGGAAATAATTGTTCATATTCAAAAATCAGCTGTTTCAGTTCATTCCGCTGATTTGGCTCTAGATGTGACAGTTTCTGGTCAAGATTCCGTAGAATGTCAGAATTCTGAAGTTTTGATGATGTGGGATCCGACTTCACTGAATTAATATCCTCACAGTCATTGTCACATGATTTAAGTGGAACAGAGCTAACTAGATTGACTGATGTTAAAGATGTATTGTCCCTATCTATGTATTCCTTAAGCATGTTAATATGACATAGCTGCTTTAGCTTGCGCCTCCCAGGAGTGTTTATTATGTAATTTACGTCACTGATCTTTTTGTCTACAGTGTATGGACCATAATACCTGGCCTGCAACGATTTTCCTGGAATAGGCAAAAGAGCTAGTACCTTATCACCTGGTTTAAAATTCCTTTCTTTTGTCTCTATGTCATATAGCTGTTTCATTTTCCTTTGGGCTGACTGAAGATTGGTCCGAGCAGCCTCACAAGCTTTTGAAAGTCTAGTTTTGAAATCAGACACATACTGAAGTAAATTCAGGGAGGTGTCATCATTGGAGAGAAATTTCTCTTTGAGAAGTTTCAAAGGACCACGAACAGTATGGCCAAATACTAATTCAAATGGACTGAAGCCAAGAGATTCTTGCACAGATTCTCTAACAGCAAATAAAAGGAGATGGATGCCTTCATCCCAATCCTTCTCTGTGTCAAAGCAATATGATCTTATCATGTTTTTCAATGTTTGATGGAATCTTTCAAGGGCGCCTTGACTTTCAGGATGATAGGCTGATGACTTATACTGTACAATGCCAAGTTCATGCATTACTTGTTGAAATATTCCAGACATAAAATTTGAGCCTTGGTCTGACTGAATAGATATAGGAAGCCCAACAAATGTGAAAAATTTCACTAAGGCCTTGACGATTGTCTTAGTTTTGATATTTCTTAAAGGAATGGCTTCAGGAAAACGTGTGGAAGCACACATAATGGTCAAAAGATATTCACAGCCGGACTTAGTTCTGGGCAAGGGACACACACAGTCTATAATTATTCGACTGAAAGGTTCATCAAAAGCAGGTATAGGCTGTAAATGAGCCTTAGGTATAGTCTGATTGGGTTTTCCTACCATTTGGCATGTATGGCAGGACCTACAATGCTGAGCAACACCCAGGCCAGTAAAATTGATTAAGAATCTTGTGATAGGTTTTATTTACCCCTAAATGTCCTGACATGGGGGTTTCATGCGCCAAGTTTAATATTTCGGGACGGTAAACCCGTGGAACCACTATCTGATGGTTGACAGTCCACTCGTCTTCTGCTGAGACGTCTGGTGGACGCCATTTTCTCATAAGAATGTCATTTTTGACATAATAACAGACTGGGACCTGAGATACTTCCTGCTCATCTAAGGCCCTTTCAAATAAAGGCGAAATTTCAGGATCCTTATGCTGTTCTATAGCTAGTTGAGACCCAGACATTATGTCATGGCCTAGATCTAAAGATGAGTTATTCTCATGAAAATCTGTCTGCTTATCAGGCAGGCTTGAAGACAGAGACCTTGTTATCTCGTCATTAAAAGACTGACCCAAAAAGGTATCAGCGAAATCAAAATCCTGTTTCCCATCAGTTTGCTTGGCCTTACGTGCCATAGCCCTTGTGACTGCACAAGACGGATAAAGATCAGGCATTTCCTGCTCAATGGGATCAGGCGGTTGATCAGTGCAAGGATTAGAAGTCAAAAGTGGGTTTACCACAACCTTATCTCCAGCTAAGTCATTGCCTAGCAATAAATGAACACCTTTAAAAGGTAAAGAAGGTCTAATACCAATAGCCACTGAACCGGATACCAAGTCTGATGACAAATAAACGTTATGAAGCGGAACATTAACAAATCCACATTCCACACCCTGAATAAGGACACTTTGGCCCAAAGATTTCTTCTCAGAAAAAGGCAGAGTATCTGCTAGAATAAGAGATTGAGAAGCTCCGGTATCTCGTAAGATTTTAATAGGGGTAGGATGGGCATAACTGTCACCATTTAGTGACACAAAACCATCTGATAAGAATGGTTCATAACACTCCATAACTGTATCAGTCTCAGATAATTTGGTATCAGAAAGAGTTTCCTCCCTTACACAAGACTGTGGTTTTGGCCTTATAGAAGTCAAGCCTGTAGGCTTGTGGCTGATCTGTTCTTGTATTGTTATGAAAGAGACTTCATTTTGTCGCTTTCCATTGATAACCAATCTGAAATTATTGAAGCTTTTAGCTCTACTTCTAGATATTTAGATGATTTATTAAATATTGATAATACCTATTTTGATGGTTTGATCAGTCAGATTTACCCCCTAGAACTTCAGTTAAATAAAGCAAATTCTTCTGATACCGAGGCCCCGTTTTTGGATTTACATCTATCTATTGTAGATGGATTTGTTTCGTGCAAAATTTATGATAAACGCGATGACTTTGATTTTGAGATTGTAAATTTTCCTTTTTTGGATGGCGATGTTCCTCGTGCGCCATCCTATGGCGTTTATATTTCGCAATTAATTCGATTTGCTAGAGTGTGTAGTCATGTAACTGACTTCAACACTCGTAATAAATTATTAACGGCTAAACTCCTTAATCAGGGTTATCGGTACCATAAACTACGCAAAGCCTTTTCAAAATTTTATAGACTTCATTCTGATTTAATTTCAAAATTCAATATTGAACTTAAATCTCTTCTGCAACAAGGTCTATCGGAACCCGAATTTTATGGTGACTTAGTATATAAATTCAGAAAAATATATAACCGCAATGACTTCAGCACCCAATTTCGTAAAATCATTCTTCGATATAAAAAGATTGGGTACAACATGGATATTATACGACAGACTGCATGCATGGTAGTTAACCCAATCACGGTTGGCAACTTTGCTTCCCTCTTTAATTGCACGCCGGTGGGTCGGGCCTCAGATTCTATGACGGCTCCAACGTAAAGGCTTATTGAAAATTAAAGAGATAATGTTGGTTGGTGCCTGATGCTCTGTCTCTGGTCGGGCTCATCGGAGTCTAACTGTTGGTTTTCTTTTGCTCCAGCATTTCAGTGGTTTCTTGCTGTCGAGTCCTCACCGTTGTCTCACCTCTGTGGTTCTTTGATTTCTGTGTTCACGGAGATGTTGCACTGATGAGTTAGGAGGCCTTCATGCGGACTGAACAAATTATTTGTCTAAATCGCGACGGAAGTAAGGGCGAGGATTGTGGCCACGTAAAATCGATTTAAGCCCCCTAGTGGAAATCTTCCACTGACCGTTCCAAGGCGGCTCTTCTGTGGAGATTTATTTATGTTGTTGTTTGTTGCTTGCTGTGTGTGTCGCTTGTGTCTTTTGGTTTTGGATGGCCATATGGCCATTTTGTGGGAAAGTAACTGTCCATATGGCCTTCCTTTGTTTAGGTTTCCGTTGTGGTCTGGTCGCTTAATGTTTGTATTTCTTTCCCTTTGGTGTCTTTTATGGATGGAGTAAGTTAATTGTATCAATTCCTGATCTTTGTTTTACTTCTACTTTAAGTTCCTCTTGTCTTTCTCTTTCTTTCCTTCGCTTTAATTTTAAACACTCAGAGATCAAATGACCTGTATTTTTACAATAATAAACTACTTGAGATTGAGATAAGGGATTCTGGTCTTTGTTTTCACCAGAAGGTTTGGGAAAATTTGGGCTTCTGTTTTCACCAGAAGGTTTGGAAGGATTCTGGCTTTTATTTTCACCAGAAAGTTTGGGCATAGTACTAGATGTATGGCTATAACTACCAGAAGGATTACTGGGATAGAATCTTGGACCTGTCTGTGGATTATAAGGTTTTCGAGGATAAGGCCTGTTCACAAATGAGACTTTATGAGTCAAAGCATAATCATCTGCCAAACGAGAAGCTTCCTCCAAAGTTTCAACCTGTCTCTCATCGAGAAAAGATTTAATGTCTGAATTTATGCACCGTTTGAACTCTTCAACAAGGACAAGTTGCCTTAGTTTGTCATGATTAGAGCCTACTTTTTTAGAAGAACACCACCTATCAAATAGCTGTTCTTTGGTTCAAGCAAATTCTACATGGGTCTGGGAAATTTCTTTTTTGCAATTCCTAAATTTCTGCCTGTAAGCCTCAGGGACCAACTCATATGCCTTAAGAATAAGCTCCTTGACCAGATCATAGTCTGAGCTTTGCTCGACAGTCAGCTGAGTGTAAATGTCACGAGCCTTTCCGACAACAACGCTTTGCAAAAGTAAGGTCGAATGCTCTTTTGGCCATTTTAAATTTTCTGCAACTTTTTCAAAATGCAAAAAATACTTATCTACCTCTTTTTCCTGAAATGGAGGAACTAATCGGATGTGCTTTGTGGCATCAAAGTAACTACCAGAGTCAAAACAGGGGTATGTTTCACCCTATCTTGACCCTGGAGTTCCATTTCCTTCAATCTTAACTGAAACTGCCTTTCTCTTTCTTTTTCTTCAATACTATATCTCATTTTTTCCTTTTCCAACTCCAGCCGTTCTTCTTTTTCTAATTTTTCTTTCTGAATGCGTTCCTCCATTTCTCTTTGTTTTTCTTCCTGTTCTAATTTTTCTTTTCGAATTCGTTCTTCTATTTCTAATCTTTCCATCTGCATTTGTCTCTGCATAGCCTTTCTTTTTCCTTCTCTCTTTCTTCCATTTCTAATCTGAACTTCTCTAATTCAATTTGCCTTCCTATTTCAATTTGTCTCATTTGTAATTCAGTATGTGAAACCATAATGAGAGACAAAGCAGATGGATCGAAAAGTTCTTCATCAACAAAAAACTGCACCAAAATATTCTTAATTTCATGCTTCTTCATGCTTGTTTTGACAGCAGTGACCCCATAATGGGAAGCAATTTCTAGCAAATCTGTCCTTTTGGCCAGATTAAACAACTCCTGAGTAGGCTGAGCCAAAAAGCTTCTCAAATCAAACGACATGTTTGCTTTTTGTTTGTTTTATAAAGTATTTATGGAAATACAGATTGAGGTTAATTTGACAAAGTTTTTTTTTTTTAAATGACAAGCCCAACGAGAATTTCACATGAAATGACAAGTACTATTTCACCTGAAATGACAGTTCACATGAAATGACAATCCCCTATATGCCTATAGGGAAATACCAATCCTGTGAAGCAACTGCAAAGTCTATTTGATAAGAAATGACAATTACCTGCGTCACATGAAATGTCGGTTTTAAAATGCTTAAAATGGTTTTATCCCGGACGAGCCCCCAATTTCTGTTACGAGCCAGGCGTAGCAGAAAGAAAAAGCAAACAAGCCTTTTGGAAAATTTTAACAAAATTTATTTACAAGTTAACTTTAACCTGTAGAAGTAAGAAAATTAAATGTACTTAGCTCTGTTATGAAATATCCTGAATGAATCTATTTTCCTTGATCCCACAGAATTCACAGTCCAAAATGAAAAGGAATATCCTTTAACAATCCAACACAGAATTTAGAAATAACTTTTCTTAAATGCCCAAACATCAAACTCCAAAGTCTGACTCAATTAGAAAAATCAAGCTCTTTTATAGACCCTAAGATTTCTCTAGAACATTCCAGAGGGCTGTGGAATAAGATGAGGTAATTTTCTAAAAATAATGCAAACCTGAACTTTCTGGAAGGTTCTGAAGTACTTTTCCTTGTAAACATGTTGTTTACAAAAAAGAAATTAATCTCTGACTCAGTTTTCTAGAATCTTCTATAAAAAGATTAACAAGATATTTATAGCACTATTAGGTCACAGTGGGGTAAAAGTGGGAATCAGAAAAATAAATTCTTATGCATAACAATACCCATCTAATCACCGCATGATATTGGAAACTGGATCAACAAGTGTAGTCATTATTTTTTATTTTGCTCAATAACAGATTGTGGATACTCATTAGAATAGCATTAAGGAGGCATTTTGTACAAGCACACACAATCTGTGTTGGACTTGAAATTATGGAAAAATTATAAAAATAAATCATTTGGAGATATGAAAAAATGCACTTTGTCACATGGATGTTATGGTAATGTCGAGTGCCTAAATATTATACATTTTCTGCGTAGATATGTCAACCCTTTGGCTTATCCTCCTGAATAATTTGATAAGCCACTCCCCTTTATGACTATCAGCCAATCAGAGTACATGATTTAACGTTTTCGTAGACATTTTACAAACCGAATGGTAATCAGTGTAGATCCTGATCAGATGACTTCAGATCTTGATCTACACTGTTTGCAAAGTTAAGGGTTGCTGTGAACAGCAGAATAAAGATTAACCAATGATGATGCAATGTTTTCTCACATTTTTAAGCAAAACTCCAGACTAGTCATGCAGGTTACTCAGGGCACAAGAAATGTCTTCTGCACTCATCACAGTCAGTATCACTGTCACATGTCTCAGCACGGGGCTCACTCTCAGATTCTTTCTGCACAATTTTAAGGTCACTGCGAATGAAATCATCCTCACTACCATCAATAGCATTACTGATTCCGCATACCAACGAATTCATAACCAACATTTGTTCATCCTGGATTGACTTAAAGGCTGACACTATCCAGCTGACAACTTTCTCTTTACATGCTGCCTTCACACAATCTCTGCTTTCCCTGGCATTTTTTGCCGAGTCAGGCATGTACATTCCCCACGGTTTACGAAGTTCTGTCTTAAACGCTTTATTTATGCTGACGTCCGGATGTTGTAGTTTGGATGTACATCCACTGGGCATCACTGTCATCACTGTATTGTGTTTTCTGAAGGCCTTCTTCACATTGTCGGTCAGGTGTCCCCGAAAACTATCAAGCACTTGCAATGATCTGTCTTTCTTTGTGTATTTCAAGTATATTTCCTTGATCCATCGCAACATAAGTAAGTAAGTAACGACTTTATTTTAAGAGGGTAACTCAATTGGCGAACCAATTTTCATTGAGGCCCTCTAACAAATAACTACCACGTAAGAGACATCATAAACAACAATATAAAGTGCATTATGTCATTCACTCATCCACACATACATACATATTCATACACACTCTTAAAGATGCATTTTCAAGAGATAAAATTCAGCTAATGGCGGCGGAGGTCCAAATGTGAAAAGACCTTAATGTTTCAACCAAACAGTACATTTATTTACAAAAGAACTCAAGGTAGTAGCATTCTTTATTTCAAGTGGGATACTGTTCCAGATCAAAGCTCCTGAGTAGGACATGCTGTTTTTAAACAAATCGATTTTAGGTTTGGGTATCAAAAAGTTCCTATTGCTTATGGAACGTAAATTCGATATGGTGTCATCCGTATTACATGACCTCATTTGAAACAAATCTGTCAGATATTCTGGTGCAATATTGTTAGCAACTTTATACATCACTTTGGCTTTTTGTAAAAATACACTTTCGGTAAAAGACAGGATTTTTAATCTATCTCGAGCCTCTTCAAGAGTTAGATATTCATTTCTTAATATTAACTTGCATGCCCGTCTTTGAAGTTTAGTAATTTTATTGATGTTAAAACAAGTAGAATTTCCCCAGATAACAGAACAGTAATCGAAGTGGGGTCGGATATATGCATTATAAAAAAGTAATCTGTGCTCTATTGTTAAATATGATGAAATCTGTGATAAAAGCCATAAGTGAGAGGATACTTTCTTCACAACCTGTTGGTATTGTGAATTCCAAATTAAATTTTCGTCTATATTGATCCCTAAAATTTTATCATTATTTACTACTTTAAGATCCAAGTCGTTATATTTTAACATGAGAGATTTATCCTTTAAATTAAGTCTTTTTCGCCGACTTGTAATGAGCATAACTTTAGTTTTATTAGTGTTTAAAAGCATTCCATTCTCTTTACACCATTGCTTAAGCAAATTTAAAGATTTTTGTAGATTATTTTCCAGTGTTTGTTTGTCAGACTGCACGTCATAAATGGTCGTATCGTCCGCATATAAGTCAGTGGCTGCGACTACATTTTGAAGTATCAGAGGCAAGTCATTGATGAAAATTAGGAAAAGGAGTGGACCTAGAATAGACCCCTGTGGGACACCACAAATGATGTCTTTACTGTCCGATTTAGTATTTTTAATTGACACTTGTTGTATTCGTTGTGTTAAGTATGATTTAAACCAAAGTAAACTATTTGAGTTACATTTATAAAGTGCAAGTTTTTGCAATAAAATGTCATGATCAACCAGATCAAAAGCCTTTCGGAAATCAACCATTACGCAACCTACTAGTTTTCCATCATTGACAGCTTTTAACCAAGAGTCAGTCATAAGAAGTAAAGCCGATTCAGTTGAATGTCCATTTCTAAAACCGCTTTGCGTTTGATGAAGTAGTCTATGGTTATTTAGAAATGTCATAAACTTTATATGTACCCATTTTTCTTTTATTTTGGAAATAGTAGGTAGCACTGAAATTGGCCTGTAATTATTTACATCATCTTTTTGACCCGATTTGTGAATTGGGCATATTTTTGCTTTTTTCCAAACGGTCGGGAAGATGCTGTTTTGTAAGCTTTTATTTATTATATGAGTAATACTTGAACATATTATGTCATGTGCTATATTCAATACCCGAGGTCCGATGCAGTCGAGACCTGTAGATTTTGTTAAATCTAAGTTGAATAAGTATTTTCTAACAAAGCTTTGGTTTATTTCTGGAATGCTGAATGAAATGCTCGACGACACTTTCGAATCAACATGGCTTTTAATTTGTTCAAAATTTGAGAACTGAATAGGTTCTTTTAGCTGCGAAGCAACACTAGCAAAATATTGGTTGAATTCATTTGCAACTTCAAAGTCACTAGATACAAATTCATTGTTTATAGTTAAGCCAAATATATTCTTTTTTGAGTCTGATTTTCCACCAGCACCTAGCTCCCTGAAAAGTTTCCAAATAGAACGTGGATCGTCTTTGCCCTCTTCAAGTTTAGCCTTATACATTTCCTTTTTTTGCTGATTTAATCATTTCTGATACCTTGTTTCGAAAATATATATATTCATCTGTTTTACCATTAATTTTGTGTTTATTTCTTTCTTTAATGTTATCTAATATTTCTGGCGAAATCCAGTCAGGTTGACGCAATCTTTTAACTCTATGTTGCACAACCGGGGCGTGCTTGTTCAATACCTCTAAAAATAATGAGTTCCATACCTGAATCATTTCATTAACATCGTCAAAGTACTCAACAGTTTCCCATGGGACTTGAATTAACTCATTTCTAAATGCGTTAACGTCGAAATGTTTAAACGATCGATAAGAGATAATATGATGAGAATTTTTATGGGTGGGATTATTCAATTTACGATTTCCGAAAACTGCATAATGGTCGCTTAAAGTTAGTTTCGAAACACTAACACTCGATATATGTTCCTCCCTGTTAGTATAAATATGGTCAATTAATGTACAAGTGCTGCTGGTTACTCTTGTGGGTTGAGATACCATCTGATTTAAACCCAAAGATAACGTAAAGTTTAACCATTCCCTGTCACAAGTATTGGTAAGTAAATTTTTGTTAAAGTCGCCCATTAAAATAATCTCTTTTTCTTCATTTGAAACCTTATCCATGAACTCTTCAAATCTGTCATTAAACTCAATTTTGGAGTTGGGAGGACGATACAGGTTTCCTATCAAAAATGATTTGCTTTTTTCCTGCATTATTTCCATCCAAATTCATGAAATTTCGTTCGTTTTTAGATCTTCCCTACGCTTAACATTTATACCATTTTTAACGTAAACCATTAAACCTCCACCGCCATTAGTGAGGTTGTCTTTCCTAAAGGGTTCTTGGAAACCTTCAATGTTGAATGCTTTTGTATGCTTATGTTCTTTTAATTTAGTTTCACTGAGACCAAGTAAGTGTAAATTATTATTAACTGGACTAGAGATGAGTGATTTTAATTCTTCAAATTTTGTCATATCTTTACCACAGATACCTTGGATATTCAAATGGCCAAAATTAAATCCTTTGTCAGATAAATTTAACGTTAATACATCATCAATACAACTGTGAATACTAGTCGTAGAAACATTATCTAGAACAGCATTGGATTTTGAAAAATTCTTAGAATTATCAATATTGTCAGTTCTTCCAGAAGCCACATTAAAGCTTTGTTCATGTTCTTTAGATTTTATTCCTTGCACACTTTCTTCCACACTATTATTGAATGTTTCTTCACAAGTTATAGAATGTCCAGTAACACAGGCGCATGAAAGACTATTGCATGTAGAACAAATGTTTTCTAGTATAGAAAATGAATTAAATTGATAAATGTTTGCGCCTCCCTCTATAGTGGCAGTAATGCCGAGTCCCTATTGGTTTAGATTCCAACAGTCAGCTATAAAATGCCCTGTCATGTGGCAACCATGGCATCGTTTGTTTGTTCTGTTTCTCCCTGAGAACTTTGACCCTGATCCGCGTTTATTCCCGTTACCGCGATATGTGGGTTGAACTCGTCTGTTGTTCCCTCTCTTGTTCATGCATGGCCTCTGATTATATGTTCCTTGGTTCTGCCCGCCTCCGTTTCCCTGCGGAGCAACATGATTAAACGTGCACAATGCGTAGTTTGTGACAATTTTCACAGAGTCATCAATAGCATTCAAAAGTCGTTTTGTGCCGGAACTCGACATATGGATCCCGTCACTGCCGTAATATCTATAGGCCGGCATATTATTTTTCCCGTAAAAGTAATCGTGGCTTTCATGTATGCACCTAACATTTTGTTTTTCCCAGTACAAAGCGATCCTTTCGTTGGAGTTGTTAAACGGCGTGACATCAATGTCTCCTCTAGGTGCGATTTTACATAGGAATATTCCACATTCATTATTACTAGCTTTTATTAAGCTCAACAACTCATCATACTTGTCTTCGAAGTCTGTCTGTTCGATATTCCGCGCGCAGTCGTTTCCGCCAACGTATATTATTACCTTGTTAAAGGCTTTGAAATCATACACCGAAATGTCCTGTATTAGTTCAGAGACTGTAGCACCCCCGCGTGAATGCTTTTGTATGCCATTGATAAGACCCTTTGCATTTATAGCATGAAAAATGGAATCGCCTATCAGAAGAATTTTTCTGTCCTTCACATCAGCTCCACTTGCTTTGTGGGGCACTGACTGATAGAGAATTTCATTTCTATTATTTTCCACAGAAATGTGTGGCACTGTATTTCTGTTTGTGGGTTGTCTACTCGTCGTTATGACAGGAATCGTTTGTCCAGCAGTTTCCGTATTACTGATTGTATCTACATTCAGATGCTCTGAAGGGTACAGCCTCGTCTGTTGTGCAGGAGACTCTGTAGTAATATAAATGATCTGCTGCTCATTAACATTCGGCTTTTCAGGAATATTACCATTCTGCTGTTCAGAAATGTTCTCCCTGTTCTGTTCAGTTTTATTTATCCTCTGTTGAGATGTATTTGCTCTACACCTTAGCTGTTCAGAAATATTTGCTTTCAGCTGTTCCGGAATATTTGTCCTCAGCTGTTCATGAATATTTGCCCCCGGCTGTTCAGAAATATATGCCCACGGCTGCTCAGGAATAATTGCCATCAGCTGTTCAGAAATGTTTGCTCTCAGATGTTCAGAAATATTTGCCCTCGGCTGTTCAGAAATATTTGTCATAGGCTGTTCAGAAATATTTGCCATAGGCTGTTCAGAAATATTTGCCATAGGCTGTTCAGAAATATTTGCCAAAGGCTGTTGAGTAATCCGTCCCCCCCTGCTGTTTATACGCATTTACTCTCTGTTGAACTCTCATAATATCTTTCGGCTGGTCTGTTATGATTCTCGGCTGCTCTGTGGTTATTACTCTAGGTTGTTCGGTATTTTTCTGTCGCTGAATGCGTTGCCTCGGCTGTTCGTCAAATGTGTAAGTGGTCTTAGGAATCGTCTGGGATGAATTCAGGGATGCATTCATAATCACCGAGTGGTTGTAAAATCCCTCATCTGCTGACTGATTTTTGTTATTCTGAGTCACCGCATCAGCATAAGTCTTCATAGGTAAGACATTCTCCAAAAGCCTGATCAATGTAAATTTCATGTCATTCAGCTTACGGTCCACGCTTGTAATCATAGCTTCTTTGATGTTTTTAATTTCTGATTCCATTTTATCCATTTTTCTGTACAGTCTGTCGACTGTCTGCGGTTGAATGTTATCCGTCTGAGTTGTCTGCCGCTGATTAATCGGTGTGCTGGTAAAAGCCGGTGGATAACCACTTAATTGAGATGATACCAGTTCTAACGTCTGTGATTGTTTGTTAACTGGCATATTCATATTCTTTGTGCTACAAGTGAATATCTGAGAATCTGTTTGCTCGTCAGTAAATACTTTATGCCTGTAATCACCAGCCGCGCTGTTTAGTTCTATACTGCCGCATTCAACGTCCGCATAGCCAGTGCCGACGACAGGTCTGTCATTTTCTTCTAAATCAGCGAAAGTACCGACCGTGCCGCTATCTCCTGCTTGCGATCTGCTCATCAAATTGTCCGTTTCTCGCACATACTGCGTGAACAGTGATTTAGCAACTCTGGGAAAATAGTGTTCACGCCAGATCTTATGCCCAACCCCAGTGACTGTGACACAATTTGCCTCATTTCCAACACATACATTACATTTCAGTCCTTTCACATGAATTGTAAATTTTAAAGTAGCAGGATTTTCCTTACTGTCCCTACCAATGGATAAATCGGACTGCACTTTATTTCGGAACATAGAGAAGAATACTGTTGAAACGAAAATCAACGTTGTATGAGTATCATGTGTTTCAGTCATATAGTATACTCTCTCAAATGGATCATCATATATTGAAAACTTTGACTCGTATTCAGAAAACTCTAATAACGAGTCCGTAGTCCAGCTATCTTCATTGATACTGGCAAAAACTGCATTCTGCGATTCCTGTTCCGCATGTTTGAACCCACTGGGATTATTTTTGCTTTGTTCAGACTGCTCCATTGCAACGTTGGATTGGAAAAACGCCGTCAGTTTGTATTAGAATAAACTCTATTGTATCTGAACCTTAAAATTTGAGATCACTATGAAAGATGCGGTATATTGTTAATATTGTGAAAATAGGCACAAGAATATTGTACTGTTTATTTACCTAATGTCCGAAATGATCTCTAGCACCTTTCTTCACTTTTGGTCGAAGGAATAATCAGAAACTCAACAAAGTTTATTCACATCCGTTTCCTTTTCTAATCGCACAAATGAAATCTGCTTCCATCTTGAATTTTGAATACACTTAAGTCACAAATTTCTTCACTGTCAACCAGTTTCTGCAGGCGAATTTTACACCAGTTTGTAGGATTTTATAATATCTACTTAGATTTTCGCTTTTGAAAGAGGTTTATCCTAAATTTGTGAAATTATTAACGTTTTCTCAATTTTTTGCTAAAGCGCTTCATGAAAAAAACAACATGACGTCATGGCGCGTAAACGTGTCTCCAATAAGACCTTCGTCCACCCAACCTTTCTCTTGCACAGTTACTATCTAACCAGACGGCACATTTTTAAAAAACGCTGTCCCTTGAATATAACCATGGGTGGGAGCATTTTGCCGCTGGCAGTTACAGCGAGGACTACTGTAAAATGTCGTTTTTCACTTCCAGTAGTTTTAATCAAAACAATTTTTCACCGCTTTTGTTAACTGTTTTCCCTGGCTACAAATCAAAATACACAGGAGTTTCGTCCAAATTTATAATCAAACTGTCATCAAACTCGTCTTTTTCTCTCTTAGTGATAACGAAATTGCGAAACGATTGCAGTTTTTCTTCCAAGTCTTTTATCAGACGCTGAGAAGGTGATGTGTTTGCACTAAGAGAAAGATCATGACGTTTCATAAAGGCTATAGCCCATCTCCGACTTGCCACAAACCCGGGTGACACAGGTTTGATAATTTCTGCTGCATAAATGAGTATATCTTCAACACTGACCGCGTTTTGGAAGTCACGTTGTTCCAACACAAATTCAAGAATTTTCTGATCTAAATCCTCTGGATATGTCGGAGGTCTTCCAGATTTCGAGAGTGATCCCTTCTTATCGAGAACAACACAGTTGACGTCGGTTTTGGTCCAGTTTAATATAGTAGACTTTGGTATTTTGTAATGTTTTGCCGCAGAATGTATTCCATGCTGCTTTGAAAATTCAACAACTTCCATTTTTTGTCTGAGACTGCAGTGTTTGTAGTTTCCGCGAACAACAGAACTGGGTGGAGCCAACTCTATCTTATCCCTGACACTTTTGTTTGACTGAATATTATCACAAACAGTTTCATCTGTACTAGTGCAAGTATCCTGTGACTGATTTTCTGAGCATATGCCGTGATTCACTTGAGGCTGTTCAACACTCAAACCCGACGTGACACTACTGCTAGTATCGAGTGTCAGCTTTTCAGACCACAAATAAAAATCAAAAATGAGTTCCTTTAAGAGCAATGAAAACATTCATAAGAAAGAAGATGGGTCATACTACGTAGTTTCGGCTAATAAAGCATCATCAAAAGTCCGCATCGTTATTATCCCAGGCTTCAGAACAAACACGTTTAGCACTAGAATTAAATTCCGCTGCCTCTAACTTTCTTTTTCGCAGTCTACCAACAGGTCTCGTAGGTTTTGACTTTGGTAGTGGAGAAGTTTTCCATGCAAGAGGCAGAGCCTCTTCACTTGTCTTATAACAAACAACAAACTTATCCATTTTGAACTATGAATTGAGGTAAAGGAAGGGTCAGCTGTAATTTTAAATGAACACAGATTTGCTCAAATAGAATCATGGGATAAATAATTCAGACCAATACAAAATTGTAAAACAAGGACAAAATATTTTTTTTTAGGAATGTGTAAACGCTTGATTTATTGGCTGCCCATTTTAATTGTTTAAGTAATGATTTTATTGACTAATTAAAGCACTTATCTTAAATGCATATCCTTTCCCAGACCCCTTCGTCTTCAGCATCCTTAGAACTCTATTTCGGAACCTCTTCAAAAGGTACCGACTGTCAGATTAGTCAGCCATAGTGTGCTGATCACAAAAGTGTAACTGTCCACCTGGGCAATCAATAATTCTTGTTTGAAAACAAATCAGTATACTTACCTGATTAATGTAGACGGATTAAATAATGAGATTAAGGATAATTAAATAAGTGAACATGACAATCTAGAGGTAACTAGAGCTGTCAGTGAAACTGACTAGGGCCCCGGCAGCGCTATCAGAGGAGTAGGAAAAAATTTGTGGACGGACAGACAGACAGACAGACGGACGGACAGAGTGATTACTATAGGGCACCCACACTTTCAGTGCGGGGCCCTAATTATTCATTTATTACCGGGTATTGTAAAAACACATTAAGATAATTTATCAACAGATCAGTTAGATGTTTTCTTTGTCTTCGTCGATGTGTGCCAATACTTTTGGCTGTATTGTGACGCATTGCGACTACCCCTTCGTCCCCAAACCAAAGTTTTGGGACACCTGAAAAAATAATTATTTTTCATCGACCTAAATATTGGGACAGCTCAAAAGTTAATTATTTTTTTCTGTCCCAATATTTAAGCACAATACGGTAATATAAATTGAAGTATTCTCATTGGGCCTTTCTCAGCCACAGAATCCAGTTAGAAAATGCTAATTTATAGTCCTCTTTAGGTATACTGTTCCTATGCTGGAAAACAGCACTTCCTACGGCATGTCGACTGTCAAAACATCGGCCCCTGCATGAGTCCTTAATCACTGGATTCAACCAATAGTCACATGGAGACAGGCCAGGGTTTTAAGGTGAATGAGACAAAATTTGACATCCATTGTCCCAGAGATATTCTGTTACCAGCGCTGATTTGTGTGCTGGTGAGTTGTCACAAAGTAACAATTCCGCGGGTACCAGTAGCCGGGTGGGTGTTTATAATGTTCTGTCACTCCAGCTCCAGGAAGTAAATTATCTGCATAAAACTTTACAGTAACACTGGTCTTTTCAGGGACGGGTACTTGTAAAACAGGACCCTTAGCATCGAAGAATAAAGCACGTAAAACCCTCTGAATGGTATGATTTTTTAGCAATCTGTGGTCGCTGGCCTTTTTCTTCAATCCACACTATTGTTTTCTTTAGAATCTGGTTGAACAACGTAAATCCATGTTTTGTCACCAGTTAAGATCTCATTTAGTGGGCGTGCATCACAATTTATATATCTAGCTAGAAGCTGGGTGGCACATTTCACCCTTGCCCCTTTTTGTTCTGGCGTCTTTGCTTAGGGACCCATCTGGCACAAACCTTCCTGAGCTTTAAATGGTGACTTAAATTTCTTTAAATAGTTGATGAACTTACCTTTGTTATTTCCGCTATTTCATCCACTGTATACCTTGCATCTTCATCTACGGCCTCTTTCACTGCACACAGTTCTTTTTCACCTATAGACACCAGTGTTTGTCCTGGACGGGGTTCATTTTCAACAGATTCCCGATCACCCTTAAAGGTGCGCACCCACCTCGCAATAGCATGGTATGATAAGGCATTAGCTCCATAAACATTATCAAAATCTGCTTTTATGTCGGACTGCGAATATCCTAACAAAGTGTGAATCTTGCAATAGCTTCTTTACTCCAACGAAAAACTATTTTCTCTTTCCGCCAGTTTTGTCCAGTGTCACAACCACATGTATGTTTGTACTCACCTTACCCATGGTCGCACATGCAATCCATGACCTAAAGTGTTCATTGTGTTCATTTTGTAGACCAATGGCTGTATTTTTGAACGATATATACTTTTTTATTTCAATGTCGGTTTGAGAGTTATATGTGCAGTTATATTACTTCTGAAATGACCCTTGAAGATTACATTAGATCAAGTTACACCATGATGTGGAGTAGCACATACCATTTCGAGGTGACAGACCACCAAATATTAGCAGAGTTATGCCCCTGTCGGAATATCTGTAAACTTGTAATTTCTGGGTGATATCTCCTACAGTTTACTCCCACCAAGCAGGGGATTTATTGTTAGACCATGATATGATGCAGTGCAATTAGTTCTGAGGCAGTCCAACAAATATTAACAGTGTATGTCTGTTTGTTCATCGGTAAACTTTTCTTTTCATGCTAATCCCTCCTACTCTTTGTTGGTATATGTGCTGCACCTAATTATTTGCCACAGGTGTCCGGGGTCTGCAACATTCTTTGGAGGTGATTGATCATGTAATCTTTTCTACGATCATTCTCTCCCTTCTGCTGATTCAAGAAGGGCAATTGTCAGTTTCTGGCGAAAGAATGCACTGTACTGGATAACTGCTTACATATAATCCTGCCAAGGAAAGTGTGGATAGGTCGACTGACCGGCTAAAAAAGACTCAAATAGTGTTGACTGGGCCATTAAACTCCAAAACAAACAAAACAAAATTTGCCACGTGTGTATGATGCCATGCTTACAGAGCTCTTATTGTTTTTAGGAATGTCTTAGGACTAATATCACTGCCATAACCAGAATTCAGTGGCCAATGGCTTGATCAAATACATGTAGCTTGTATACTTTAATAAGTTACATGCTGACAAACATCGTTCCACCCTCCTCCACCCCACCCTGGATACCCCTGCCTGGGTGGAGTCAAGTGTAACTAGCTGGGTCAGCTTGCACTTCCTTCCCCCCTCTAGATTTTGGGACAGACAACTGATTTTATCCTTCGTTTACCGTGTAACATTTAACCCTTTTTGTACCAAATGTCATTATATATAGCAGGAGTCCATTTCAAAGTTTAGGGGTGACAGGTTGTATTTTCTTCAAAATTGATTTGGAAAATGACTGAACTTTTAGCAAACAGTGGCATTCTGCGGCGTCTGATCTGGGCCTGCACTGTTTGCCAAGGTACCCCTTTAGGTGTCTCTGGTACTGAATGGGTTAAATGCAGCAGGCTATGTACAATAGATGAAATATTTCACAGCAATATCTTTTATTTTAGGAATATCTCACATTTATATCACTACCTTAACTAAGTAAATTATCATGATCCATGGATGAAAGTGAAACCCATGACAAAGAAAACATTGTCTGTATTGTCTACTGCATTTCCTTGCAAACTTTTCAAACATATTACTGCATACAGGCAAACAGTGTGGACCCTGATCAGAGAAGCAGTCTGATTTCCAAGAGTAGTCTGGGTCCGCACTGTTTGCAAAAATGACTTTTAAAGCAACTAGCAGATGGCAAAGCAGAGGACATTTGTTGTGATTGACATCTTATGGGATAATGGTAGCTACATTTATTATACCCTCGGCATACGTTGTATGCTATTGGGGTATATAGGTTTTGTCGTGCCGTTCATCCATATGTCCGTCCATCTGTCCAGGCGAACATGTCAGGTTTAGGGGTTAGTGTCCAGATTGGACAACAATAGAAAATGATTGTTAAACAATAGATTTTTTCCGTAAATAAAAGGTTTAGGAGGTCAGCCCCCAAACCAGACAAAAGAAAATAACAAAGAAATAGCCCTTAGACCTGACATGTCGGAACGTCCGTCTGTCCATCCATCCGTCCATCCATGTGTCCATCTTTGCATCCATCCGGCGGTCCGTCCGTCCGTCCATAAACATTTTGGTTAAAGTTTTGCGTCGACGTTTCTAAGAAAGTGTATCTTCTGAACCCTTTGATAGATTTATTTATTTATTAATTTATACAATATTTTAAGAGGGTGGCAGAATTAGCTGCAAAGCAAGTCTACCTTGTGGCCCTCTGTAAAATACACAGATAACATATAAAACATATGGAAAACATTACAAAATGCATTATATACATATATACAGTAAAACAAAGACAATGTGGTCTCATAAGACGTATCTTGTTTAAACAGATACTAAAATTCATTAACGTTTCAAAAGAATAGATTGTGTGTTAAAACAGTCAACAGCACATGTGGTTTATGCTTTGTGTTTGCGGTTGAGACCACTGTTTATTAAAACATTAATTTATTAGAGGGCATATAAAACATATCACAGACTATCGGGTTTATCTAAAATAGATTAAGATGCGTGGACAATGAATGGTCTGTGACTTAAATGGAATGCATATGTACAATGATGAACATAAAACATGATAAAATATTACCAACAGTGCCTAACACAAGGGTTTTACCTGTCTTTTAAAAGCACCTAATGACTCAGAGTTTCTGACTTCGAGAGGCAAAGAATTCCATAGTCGTGGGGCCGTGCATGAAAATGTCCCACTATAAAGTGCCGTGCGGGACCTTGGAACATACAGTGTACCGTTGGACCCTGATCTTAAATTTAATGGGTGTGTGTGTGACATCGGTGTGAGCAACTTGTTTATACAATCGGGGGTCATATCATATAGTGCTTTGTAGGTAAGAACAGCCGTATTATATTTGATTCTACTTGTCACGGAAGTCCAACCAAGCTCATGGAACATAAGGGCAGATGGAGTATCAAACTCAGCACTAAGTATAATCCGTGCTGCTCGTTTTTGTAGTTTTATCAACCTTTCAATATTAGCAGTTGATGTTGATCCCCATGTAACTGAGCCATAGTCAAGAAGCGGTAGAATATACCCTTGATAATATAGCTTTTGGGTGTGTATGGGAACATATTCCGGTAGTTGTCGCAACAATGATATTTTAGAAGAGACAGCAGCGCAAAGATGGTATTTAGTGTTATTCCAGTTTCAGTTTTCATCAATATAAAGACCCAAAAGCTTTTGATTTGGCACCTGCTTTATATTGATGCTATCAGATTTTATGTCTAAAAGATGGGAGCCATCTAAGTGATGTCTAGTTCCTATAGTCATGCATGACGTTTTCTGATCATGTACATGCATTTTGTTACATCTACTCTAATATTAAGAATCGGTTTGTAGGTGGTTTTCGACTGTTTATTTTTACTATGAGTGTGAAAGGTGGCATCGTCGGCATATAAGTCCGCATAGCAATATTTAAGAAACAAGGGTAGGTCGTTGATAAATAGCAAAAATAAGGTAGGACCACGTATCGAGCCCTGAGGTACACCGGAACGAACATGTGCAGATAAACCTTTGTAATATACTATAGACTGTTGGCGACTGTGTTTTGACTAAGTTTGTACGAGAAAAGCTTTTGTATCAGAATAATATGGTCCACAGCATCAAATGCTTTGCGAAAGTCGATGAAAAGTGTTCCCACGAAGTCCCCTTTATCGATACGAGCCATCCAATGATCGATTAGCTTAACCAGTGCAGTTTGGCAAATGTGTTTCTGTCTAAACCTTGATTGACTCTCATGTATTACCTTGTATTTATTTAAGAAGCCCATTAAATGATGGTTGACATGTTTCTCAAATATTTTGGAAATCATTGGTAAGATTGAGATCGGTGGATAGTTTAAGGGGTCCGATTTAGTTCCACCTTTATAAATGGGGAAAACTTTAGCATATTTTAGTTGAGTTGGGAATTTTCCGCTAACAATGCTTTTATTGATCAGTAATGTTATTGACGGTGATAAAACGTTCGCGGCTAATTTTGTAATTCTAGGTCCAAGACCGTCAATACCTGTGGCTTTTGAAGAATCAAGTTTACCAACAAACGATAGAACTTGGTCGCAAGTAATGAAAGGAATATGGAAAGATACATTTTGGGGTATTTTGTCATTCACAAATTGACTTAGTCGGTTTGTGTCAAGTTATGGCGACTCAGTCTGTTTTTTGTTAAGGATATCAGCTATTGAGGTGAAAAATTCGTTCAGTTTTGCAGCAATGTTTTCAGAATTTGTAATCGTTTCATCATTGTTAACTAACTCATCTGGGATGTTATTTGAAGGCGCTTTCTTGTTAGCGTTGAAGGGTCGTAGGTGCTGCCGTATGACTTTAGAATCTTTAGATTTGGAAACTGAATCGGAGAAATATTTCTGTTTAGCCGATCTTATTAACTGTCGCGTGTTATTTCGGTACCGTTTAAAATCCGCCCATTGATTTTGGCGCTTGCAGTTGTCTCTTAATCTTTGTATCTGTGTTATTTCCGGGGTGTACCAGTGGGGCTGCGATTATGTTTCACCCTTTTGGTTTTCACAGGAGTGTGGTTGTCTAAATGCTTCCTTATTATTTGATGCCATTTAACAAAATCGGCATCGAGGTCAGAGGAATTTGCATAGAAAGAGCTGAGTTCATTTGCAAGATCTGTCAAAAATATAGATTCATCAAAGTTTTTAAAGCAACTATATGTTGTGGTGATATGATGATTTTAGAATTTTTGTAATTTACTTTTCTTGTAAGACATACCTGAAAATGATCACTAATAGAAAAATTAGGAACGAAGCATTCAGTAATATGTTCCGGGTGAGTAGTAGAGACATGGTCAATTATAGTTGAAGCTGATTCCGTTATTCGAGTTGGTTCTGTTACTAATTGGGTCAGGTCAAATAACTATGCCATTCTATGCCATTTCTGATTTACCGTGAAACTATAATCGATATTAAAATCACCCATAAGAATGATTTCAAGACCGGTTGTTTGTGCCATAGACAGTTCCTCCTCGAATAGTTCTATCCATTCGGACTGTGCATTTGGAGCGCGATACACGGTGCAAATCAGAAATGGCCTAGTGTTTGGCAGTGTTAACTCTGACCACAATGTTTCAATCTGCGACTAGAAGCCTCCGTGGTGCAGTGGTTACACTACTCGCCTTGTAAACTAGGGGTCGCAGGATCGATCCCGGGCTTCTCCAGACTTTCGGATGAGTCTTTAAACCGAGGTCCCGTCTCCATAAGACCTTGGCTGTTGGTGGGACGTAAAACCCAAACACTCACTCACTCAATCTGCGAGACTCCAAGTTCTGGTCGGCGTCTACACTTAAGCGAATTTCTATGATATAAAACCAAACCGCCGCCAGATTTATTTGAGTGTCAGATCTTTTCGTAGCATAGCGTAACCATCGATGACCACTTGACCATCTGAGACACTTGCCTCTAGAAAAGTTTCGCAAATAAATACCTAGGATATCTGGACAGCGCTCTGTTGCCATAGCTAAGCGAATTTCGTCTAGCTTGGGAACAAGGTGTCTGATATTAAGATTACAAAGATGTAAGCCTTTGGATAAAAATTGTCTGTAGTGTCTGAGGATGCTTGATCAGATAGGCAAGTGGTGTCATCGTTATGTATGTATTGTCCAGATTCAGCCCCTCATGATGTTTGGCAATGAGTGAAACACCGAGATTGTTCGAGTCATTCTGCACCCTATTCAGATCAAACGAGTAATGAAACAGCGTTTCTAAAGTTGTACCATTAGACAACGTGTGGTCGTTCTGAGAATTGCGTTCTATATACCCTAATTCATCCTAGTGTGCAGCACGGCCCGTGATCTTAGTAATCTTTGGTACTGTGATTTGTCATTGAGCAAATATGGCAGTATTTCTGAGGGCGGTATCTTCTGCCTGTAGGCGGGTTGTTGCCACGTCTCTGTCTCTGTGGTGTAACATTTGAGGATTTCGATGGTCCTGTTATCTTACAATATCTATCAATAGTTTGTAGACGTTTTCGTGTACCAGTGACGTTTAAATGTGTTTTGTCCGTATAATAATATGTGTCAGGAATTTCACCAGACGCCAATAAAAAGTTATCATAGTTTTCAATATAATCTATGTCATTTGCATCGCACAACGATTTCAACTGCTGATTGTAGGGCTCAAGGTCAGAGGTGCCTCTTGGCAGTAGGCTGGATACAATAATTCGGCGGTCATTAGACGCCAAACTCTCTAGAAAAGCAATGTAGTCATCTTGAAAAGTATCCATATCTGATCCACTATCACCATCGTTATCACCAACATGGACAGTTATTGTTTTGCAGCTATCCATGTCATATTGTTCTAACTTGGACTTCACTGTTTTGACGGTGGCACATGGGAAAGATCTAACAGTGGTATTGGAATTAAGTTCATTGGTTTTCACGCCTTTAAGAATGGAACTACTAATAAGTAGTGCTGTCTCTCTTATGCACTTTTTTGACCTGTCTGTTTGATCACCAACTTCAGATTCTGCATTTGTATTCATATGTGTGTTAGGGTTTTGGATTTGTTTCTGTTGAGGTTCAGCTGGTGTTCGTTTCGGGTTTTGATTATTGTTTGATTTATTATTAACACGTGGCTGGTTGTACTTTGACTTTGGGTTACTTGATTTCCACGGCTGGGTAACGCTTTTCTCGCCAACATCGATCGGGTTGTTAACGTTCTTGTCGGGTTTCTGCACTGGTTTAGGTTTCTCAGTCATTGCTTTAATACTGCCAGACTGTTCTTTCACCTTATCAAGAACTGCTGATGTTTTATTGTGAATATGACATGATTTCTGGTCATGTGCAGTTTTAATATTAGCAGCCGTGATTCAAGCTTTTCTGTGATGCACAATTCTTTTCCATTAATCTGACGTTGTAAAGCTGTAAGTTTGTCATTTATGTTCTCGATACTGCCTTCAAGGCTTGATGACACGCTTTGCACAGCCGTTAATATAGAAAGGGTTGTTTGTTTCAGGAGGTCTACATCCCCTTTCAGTGACTTCACTCCAGGTTTGATGGGATATACCTGCATATTGGAAAGAACCATAATCCAACAAGATCGTCCTTTGAAATCGCAGATTTCATGATGCCAGACCATGCATGCTGAACACTGGATCATATCGTATTTCTTCATGCGATTGGATTTCACTTTACATGAGTCACAACACATTGTATCACTTTTAGTAGGTTTGTTTTCTTCTTTGGATTCATTGTTTGTTGGTATACGTTGAATCTCCGCATTCACAACCTCTTTAAGCTTTGTCGTGCTGTCGTTCATGATATCTCCTGTTTTACTGACGGTTGATTGTTTTGGCTTTGGGGCGGCTGACTGTCAGTTACTTCATCACCTTCTTCAGCATAGTCCTCAACAGTGATTGGTTCTGATTCGTTCATCAGTGTGTTTGCCTGGTTTTCATCTGGCTTCATCGTTGAATTTAAATCATGAACTACAGTTTCTGACAATAAGTCTGTAATAAAATAGTTGATACTTACACTGAAGTTACATACTGGTCTAAAGATTTCATTGATGCATGTCCAACCCCCACAGTGTCACAAACTTAGAAATTTTACATTTGGTTAAAATTGTATGACAAAGTTTATAGATGCCTGTATGTTCTAAACTCTAAGATAAATTCAGTTGATACTTGCATCGATGTTACACACCAGTTCAAAGAATTCGTGATGTATGTCTCTTCCCCCACCCACGGTGACCTTGACCTCAAATTTTACATTTGGTTAAAGTTTTATGATAAAGTTTATAGGTGCCTGTATGTTCTAAACTCTGAGACAAATACAATTGATACTTGCATCCATGTTGTATACCAGTCCAAAGATTTCATTGATGCATACCCACCCTGCTGCTTCAGTAACATTGATGCCCCCCACCCCCTTCAGTAACTTGAATGCCCTCACTACCTTGGTCCGTTTAGAAATTTTATGTTTAGTTTAGCTTTTACAAGCACATTTATAGATTCTTATAGCTTCTTGACTTCTTCATTCATATTACATGCAAGCTTGAAAGATATATCAGAGGGTGGCGCTGGCCGGGGGTATACGAGACCCACTGGTCGCTTCTCTAGTTTTTTTCTGTCTTTATTTTAAGGAAATTGAGATAGTACAAATGGTTCTAGTATGTGTGATAACCTAAGTCTTTGCTTGCACATTAATGCAGTCTGATCCATCTTTGCTCAACCCAATATGTATAGAAGCTGGCATTTAGATATAACTAAAATGATAAAGAAATGGATGTGTTTATTGTTTGTAAATGTTAATTAATAGGTTTTGCTGTGCCTTGGTTCATACCATTCCGCATCCTAGCTAAGGTAGATTTTGGGGTCCTGATGCACTTCAAAGGTTCGAATGTTACTGTACCCCTTTTGAGGACAGTCTTAATTAAAATCCTTGTTCTGCTGAGCACGACAACCCCTACCTTTGCAAGCAGTCTAGCTCCAGATCAGATAGCTTCTGATTTCTGACCCAACCCCAAACCAAAACAAGACGTCATTACAGTGCAGGCATTGAATAGACACCACAGAATATGATGTTTGATCAGGGTCTTCACTGTTTGCAAAGATTTGACCCCAGTGCATAACTTTTTTTTCCAAAAATGATAATGTCATTCAACATCCTAAAATATTGCCATAGCAATTCTTTGGAATGGGTTTTTGTCTTTTTTAGACATATATATATTCTTATTATTCAAATGTACACAACAACCTCGTTATAACGTGGTTCATTATAACACGGTTTCGATATAGCACGCTTTCAAGCTGGGTCCCAAAAATGTATAGATTATTTAGAAAAATGACAATAAATGGTCATTTTTCTATATAATCTATACATTTTTGTTTGGATGTAACACGGTTGTTTAACTAACACGGTTTCTGCTTTGGACGTCATTAATAGTGTTATAAAGAGGTTTTGGTGTAATTGTTATCCTGGCGATGGGATTTGTTTATATTTCTGTTTTCCTTATACATTTGTTATTGTTGTCAGTGATGAATAAGCTGCCACTAGGTCTTGCATTATTGAAGTTGAACAAGATAGGCCTTAGCAAACAGTGCAGACCCAGGAGCAGTCTAATCAGGGTCTACACTGTCATTCCGTCTGCACCTTTTGCACTTGCTTGCAGGATCGTGAAACAAATTTGTTAAAATTTCAGGAGAATTACAGCAGGTCTTCAAGATGTCCCAATTTTTAGGATTTATAGGGTATTTGTCTTACAAATATTGGTATATACCAGGAGCAGTCTAATCAGGGTCTACACTGTCATTCCGTTAGCACCTTTTGGACTTCTTCCAGGATCGTGAAACAAATTTGTTAAAATTTTAGGAGAATTACTGCAGGTCTTCAAGGCGTCCCAATTTTTAGGATTTATAGTGTATTTGTCTTACAAATAGTTGTATACACTTATAGGAAAGAATTATCACCCGAGGATAAAGTTCTTTTCTTCAAGGCTAGTCCCATTTTTCATAGGAGTTCAGTTTAATGGAAACCAAAAAGAATGTCATGCCAGTTGTTGCCCTTATAAAATCTGACAGAGACTTTGTCAGTATATTCACCCTTAACCCGCTGAACACGACAAAATAGAAGTGAAGGCAATGATCAGGAATCAATACAATTAACCCACAGCTCCCATCAGAGACACCAAAGGGAAAGAACACAAAATCCTGATGGAAACACCAATAGCGGAAAGCCAAAAGGACAGCCACTTACCCACAAACAAAAAATATAAGCAATACACACATTCAAAGACAAGCCATAACAAAAATAAACCGTGACAGAAGAACCACCTTGGAACATGAAAAAATTCCACTGGGGGGCTGAAATCGATTTTTCGCTGCCGAAATCCTCGCCCTTACTTCCGTCCGATTTAGACAAATAATTTGTTCAGTCCGCATGAAGGCCTCCCAACTCATCAGTGCAACATCTCCAAGAACACAAAAATCAAACAACCACCGAGATGAAACAACAGTGGGGACTCGACAGCAAGAAACCGCTGAAATGGATACAATACTTATGCAAATAGTGTAGATCCAGATCAGATCGCTTCTGATCAGAATCCAAACTGCCATTCAGTTTGTGGATTTGCAGAAATAAATTATATTAAGTAATCTGATTGGTTCAAAGTTAAAAATGGGTGTGGCTAAATTAATTATTCAGTGGGATAAGGGTTAAGCCACTTAATAATCCATTCTAACCTGGACACCCATGAAAGGATTAAGGCTGACACGATTAATCGATTAATCGATCGATAAATTCCACAGAAATGATTATCATTTCTGATTTGATGATAATCGATTACTTGCTAGGTACAATTTACTACCCAAAGTTATGCCTAAAATAGCTGGATGAGTGGCAAACAGTGCAGACCCTGATGAGACGCCGCATTCTGCGGCGTCTCATCTGGGTCTACACTGTTTGCTCATGCATGTCTGTTCAAATATTCATATGATATAGTGCAACATATAGTAAGAGTCATGCTCAGATAGAAAGCCAGACAGGTAAAATTATGACAAAAACCTTAGCGATTACTAATCGATTATCGATCGCAATGACAAGACTGATAATCGAGTATCTTTTCACATTAGCCAGCCCTAGAAAGGGTCATAGGCAAACAGTGCAGACCCAGATCTGATGCCGCATATTTGTTTGATTTGAGGTTTAACGTCCCCGTCAACACTGTATAGGTCATTTTGGAGACGTTGCTTCCAATTTTGTGGGACTTTTACCCGACATAGAGATGAAATGACATCTCAAGCCCTGTCGCCCAATTAAACCAAAGGATTTCTAAGCATGGACTTGCACTGCTTTGCCTGGGAAGGCTTAGATCCTCTAAGCGGTTTACCAGTACTCAACAGCAGTCGATGGAGCATCATGCAGCCCATCTATTTCTTCAAGCCTCAATTGCTGGGGGCTAGAGATGACGCATTATATGTTATGTCTGATCAGGATATTCTCTGTAAATTGCCAACAGGATTTTCAATCAAAATAGAATAAAAATGAAAACTTAGATCCAACCCCACTTAATAACACTGGAAGAGTCCATTAGGACCACTATTATAAAATGGGTAAAATGGATGCTCCCAAAATATTTTCGTTCAGTTTTACAGAGGGATATAACTTTTGTGACTACCTGTAACTTAGCTTGGAACCCGTCTGAAATAGGGGTCTACTTTTAAAGTCAAGAACTTTGTCCTGATGGTATTTTTGAGAGTTGTCTCACTTGCAGATAAAGTATATATTCAATGCATTGAAGCCACTCCAAATGATTGCTGAAAACGAAGGCGGATGAATGTCAGCCAAGGCAAGATAATACAAATTAGCCCTGTCCCGATCCCAAGAATTCTTGGTTTTGAGGTTGGTGACCTGGAAGAATACAAACAGACCTACTTAGCTACACAGACTATCTGGCATCTTGAATTTTTAGCTCACCTGTCACGTAGTGACAAGGTGAGCTTTTGTGATCACTTTTTGTCCGTCGTGCGTCCGTGTGTGCGTGCGTCCGTAAACAATTTCAAATAAGTGTATCTCTAATACCCCATGGTCAATCTTGATCAAATTTCATGAGAAGCATCATCAGGTAGGGGGAAAGGCTGCATAAGTTTTTTGGGCTGATCAGATTGGAATTCTGGTTGCCATGGCAACATATAGCTCCCATAGACTTACAATGGGAAAAAATTAAATTAACTTCTTCTCTGAAACCACAGGACCCAGAGCTTAGATATTTAGCATATATTATAGGCCAGTGATCACCTACATAATTCCTGCCAATCATGCCCCTGGGGTCCAAATTGGCCACGCCCCAGGGCCCCTTCGCTCCCATAGACTCATAATGGAACAAAAAGCTTCAAAAATCTTCTTCTCGGAAACCACAGGGCCCAGAGCTAAGATATTTAGCATGTAGCAACAGCCAGTGGTCACCTACATAATTCCTGCCAATCATGCCCCTGGGTTCCAAATGGGGGATGCCCCGGGGCCCCTTCGCTCTCATAGACTCATAATGGGACAAAAAGCTTCAAAAATCATCTTCTCGGAAACCACAGGGCCCAGAGCTCAGATATTGAGCATGTAGCAACGGCAAGTGGTCATCTACATAATTCCTGCCAATCATGCCCCTGGGGTCCAAACGGGCCACGCCCCGGGGCCCTTTAGCTCCTATAGACTCATAATGGAGAAAAGCTTCAAAAATCTTCTCCTCTGAAACCACAAGGCCCAGAGCTGAGATATTTGGCATGTAGCAACGGCAAGTGGCCACCTACATAATTCCTGCCAATCATGTCCCTGGGTTCCAAATGGGCCACACCCCGGGGCCCCTTAGCTCCCATAGACTCATAATGAAAAAAAAAGCTTCAAAAATCTTCTTCTCTAAAACCGGGGGCTTGAAGAAATATATGGGCTGCATGATGCTTCCACGCATAGCTGAATCCGGCCCACACACTAGTACTGGTAAACCGCTTAGAGGATCTAAGCCTGTCCAGGAACCGCGGTGCGAGGCGGACCGTCCATGCTAATAAACCCTATTGGTTTCATTGGGCGACAGGGCTTGAGATGTCATTTCATCGCAATGTTGGGTAAAAGTCCCACAAAATTGGAAGCAACGTCTCCAAAATGACCTTTACAGTGTTGACGGGGACGTTAAACCTCAAATCAAACAAACAAACAAACAAATCTTCTCTAAAACCACAGGGCCCAGAGCTTAGATATTTAGCATGTAGCAACGGCCAGTGGTCACCTACATAATTCCTGCCAATCATGCCCCTGGGTTCCAAATGGGCCACACCCCGGGACCCCTGAGCTCCTATAGGCTCATAATGGAACAAAAAGCTTCAAAAATCTTCTTCTCGGAAACCACAGTGCCCAGAGCTTAGATATTTAGCATGTAGCAACGTCAAGTGGACACCTACATAATTCCTGCCAATCATGCCCCTAGGTTCCAAACGAGCCACCCCCGGGGCCCCTTAGCTCCTATAGACTCATAATGGGAAAAAGCTTCAAAAAGCTTCTTCTCTGGAACCACAGGGCACAGAGCTGAGATATTTAGCATGAAGCACTGGCAAGTGGTCACCTACATAAATCCTGCCCCTGGGGTCCAAATGGGCCACGCCCCGGGGCCCCTTAGCCCCCATAGACTCATAATGGAAAAAAAGCTTCAAAAATCTTCTTTCCTGAAACCACAGGGCCTAGAGCTTAGATATTTAGCATGTAGCAACGGCAATTGGTCACCTACATAATTCCTGCCAATCATGCCCCTGGGTTCCAAATGGGCCACGCCCCGGGGCCCCTTTGCTCCCATAGACTCATAATGGAAAAAAGCCTCAAAAATCTTCTTCTCTGAAACCACAGGGCCCAGAGCTTAGATATTTAGCACGTAGCAACCGCAAGTGGTCACCTACATAATTCCTGCCAATCATGCCCCTGGGACCCAAACGGGCCACGCCCGGGGGCCCCTTAGCTCCTTTAGACTTATAATGGAAAAAAAAGCTTAAAAAATCTTCTTCTCTGATACCACAGGGCCCAGAGCTTAGATATTTAGCATGTAGCAACGGCAAGTGGTCACCTACACAATTCCTGCCAATCATGCCCCTGGGGTCCAAATGGGCCACAACCCGGGGCCCCTTAGCTCCCATAGACTCATAATGGAAAAAAAGTTTCAAAAATCTTCGTCTCTGAAACCACAGGGCCCAGAGCTTAGATATTTAGCATGTAGCAACAGCAAGTGGTCACCTACATAATTCCTGCCAATCATGCCCCTGGGATTCAAATGGGCCACGCCATGGGGCCCCTTTGCTCCCATAGACTCATAATGGAAAAAGCTTCAAAAACCTTCTTCTCTGAAACCACAGGGCCAAGAGCTTAGATATTTAGCATGTAGCGACGGCAAGTGGTCACCTACATAATTCCTGCCAATCATGCCCCTGGGGTCCAAACAGGTTAGCGATATAGGGCCATTGGGCCCTCTTGTTTTAAATAGAAACTATCCAAGCAGTGAACTTGAGGGGAATGGGAACACCTGGCAGATTTTCTGCCATTTTTCAAAGGGAGACGACTTTCCTGACTGCCTGTTCACTTTTCTATAAGCCCTGTCCCACTGAGAAATGGGTCAACTCGTAAAGGAAAGAATTTGCTCCTCGGGAGCAAATTCTTTCCTTTAAGAGTTGACCCCCATTGACATTGGAGACAAAAATACTTTTGAAAGAGTTGCCTCCCATGAAGGTGTTCCCATTCCCCTTAAAGCCAGTAAAGGTGATCAGCAAACTGTGCAAATGCACAGGCTGATCGGGGACTTTGTTGTTCCCAAATGACATACAGGTTATCTCGTGACATGGCTCACATAAGACCAGTTGAATGTTTATTATGTGTATATAGAGGATCTTATATGAATGTTGTATTATTGAATGTATTAACGCTTGTTCTGCTGAATATTTTTTTTTTTTTTTTTTTTTTTGGTTTGGGTTTTACGGCCCTTTCAAGATTATTTCACTCATATCGAGCCGATCGTTAATCATAGGTGGGCGAAAACCGGAGTACCCGGAGAAAAACCACCTGACCTTCCGTTGCAGAACTTGGCGTCTCACACGTGACCCGAGCGAGGCTCGAACTCACGGCGGTGAGAGACCTAATGACTAAGAGTCAGCGCTCTTATCCATTAGGCCACGGAGGCCCCCTGCTGAATATTCATATATGCCACACCCACTACCGATTTTCAACCAATCAGATTACCTGTAGCAAATTATTGAAACAAATTCACAATCTGAATGGCAAACAATGTAGATCCTGATCAGATGGCTTCGTCAGAAGCCATCTGATCTGGATCTGCATTGTTTGGAAAATAAGGCATATCCGGGCTCAGCAGGACAAGGATTAAAGAAGTTGAGGAAAAGGGATAATATGCGAGGCTCCCCTGAGCATTTTATCCCTTTTCCTAAACGAGCTTAATAAATTTAATAATACAAGAGCACAAATGCAAGATTCTATTTATCATATGACATTTAAAATGCATTTTATTTACGATTTATTTACAAAAAGTCAAATATTCCAGCATCAGCAGATGCGACACCATTCATGACGTTGGACATATAACATTACGGGGCGTTTTTAACTAATTTGCATATTTAATCCACTAGTAGATTACAAAATTTATTATATGACGTCATTACATCAGAAGCGACGTCATATGATATTACATGTTTTATGTATGAAAGTGTATACGCAACATTGTAGACTTGCCCAAGTCTGTTAATTAGGTGTCCATTGTAGAAATAATTGTTATAAAAAATAATAATAATAAATAAATAAATACATTGTAAATGAAATAGCAATACCGTCTTTTTAGCTCACCTGAGCACGAAGTGCTCATGGTAAGCTATTGTGATCGGTCAATGTCCGTCGTGCATCGTGCGTCGTGTGTCGTGCGGCGTCAACAATTTGCTTTAAATGCTAACTCCTCCTAAACCCTTGAGCCTATTTCAATAAAACTTCCTAGGAATATTGCTGAGATGACAGCTAAAAGTGTTCCGCTCCGCTGAACAAGATGGCCGCCAGTGCTAAAAATAGAAAAATCTTTAAAGGACAACTTCTCCTGTACCTTAAGGCTAATTTCATTCAAACTTTATAGGAACGTTGCTTAGGTGACCCTTTACCAAAATAGCTAAAACGTTTCCGCTCCGGTGAACAAAATGGCCGCCAGAGCTAAAAATAGAAAATTCTTTAAACGACAACTCCTCCTGTACCCGTTGGCCAAATTTATTCAAACTTCATAGGAATGTTGCTTAGGTGACCCTCTACTAAAATAGCTAAAACGGTATTGCTCTGATGAGCAAAATGGCCGCCATAGCTAAAAATAGAAAAACATCTTAAATTTGCTTCAAACACAAACTCCTCCTCAACCCTTGGGCCAATTTGATTCAAACTTCACAGGAATGTTGCCCAAATGACTCCTTACAAAAATAGCTAAAATCGTTGTGCTCTGACAAACAAGATGGCCGCCAGAGCTAAAAATAGAAAAAAAAATCTTTAAACGATAATTCCTCCTGTACCCTTGGGACAATTTTATTCAAACTTCGTAGGAATGTTGCTTAGGTGACCATCTACCAAAATAGCTGAAAAGATTCTGCTCTGATGAGCAAAATGGCCGCCATAGCTAAAACTTGAAAAACATCGTAAATTTGCTTCAAACACAAACTCATCCTTAACCTTTGGGCCAATTTGATTCAAACTTCACAGGAATGTTATGTAGGTGATTCCCTAAAGAAATAGATAAAATCATTCCGCTCTGACTAACAAGATTGCCGCCAGAGGTAAAAATAGAAAAAATCTTCAAACGACTACTCCTCCTTTACCCTTGGGCCTATTTCATTCAAACTTCATAGGAATGTTGCTTAGATGACCCACTACCAAAATGGCTAAAACGTTTATGCTCTGATGAGCAAAATGGCCGCCATAGCTAAAAACAGAAAAACTTTGTAAATTTACGTCAAAACGCGAACTCCTCCTCAACCCTTGGGCCAATTTGATTCAAACTTCACAGGAATGTTAGTTAGGTGACTCCCTACCAAAATAGCTAAAATCGTTCAATGCGGCCGTCAGAGCTAAAAATAGAAAGAATCTTCAAACGAAAACTCCTCCTTACCCCTTGGGTCAATATGATTCAAACTTCACAGGACTATTATGTGGTTGACTCACAACCAAAATAGCTAATATTGTTCCGCTCTGACTAACAAGATGGCCGCCAGAGCTAAAAATAGAAAAATTCTTCAAACGAAAATTCCTCCTTACCCCTTGGGCCAATTTGATTCAAACTTCACAGGAATATTATGTCATTGACCCTATACCATATTAGCTAAAATGATCCCGCTCCAATGAACAAAATGGCCACCAGAGCTAAAAATAGAAAAACATTGTAGATTTGCTTCAAACTTCACAGGAATGTTGCCCAGGTGACTCCCTACCAAAATAGTTAAAATCATTCAACTCTGATAAACAAGATGGCCACCAGGGCTAAAAATAGAAAAAAATCTTCAAACGACAACTCCGTCTGTACCCTTGGGCCAATTACATTCAAACTTCAAAACATTGCAAATTTGCTTCAAATGCGAACTCTTCCTAAACCCTTGGGTCAATTTGATTCAAACCTCAAAGGAATGTTGCCTAGGTGACACCCTACCAAAATAGCTAAGATCGTTCCACTCTGATCAAGAAGATGGCCACCAGAGCTAAAAATAGAATGTACTAGAGACAGTGACATTCAGGTGAGCGAATCAGGGCCCTCTCGGCCCTCTTGTATGAAAATTGTGAAATTAACATTCAGTGATGAAGACTAAAGAGACTTTTACATATTTTTTGTTTAAAGGGACTTTTATTTAAAAATAAAAAATGTAAATGTAGGGACTTGGGCAAGTCTAGCAACAGTGCAGCCATAGCCTTTGTTGTTACTGTCAGCAGAAAGGGTCAGGGCCCAGTGGTTCAAAACATTAGCCTAAAGGACTCACCAGTGGTCAACATATTAACCGTTCAAGCAAGTACAATAATCTAGTACAGTAGTATTATTTTTGAAAGAAAAAAGTGACTAGCTTTTGCAATGCAACACGTGATTCCAGTCCAGATTCTTGAAATTGCATAGGACTGTTCTGAAAGCCCACAAATAGAAGGCTGTCATTACGGAAACACACCTATACAAATACCTGGTAACATTTATCGCCGAAAACATGAAAATATTACGATGAAAAAATGTGATATTTTTCTTATTTCTGCTCAAAATATAGATTGTGGGTACCAGTGAAGATGATCATTCTGGGCAAGTTTGATGATGAAAGTACCCTCTTATGCAACATTCTGACTTCACAGCAGGGGTCGTGGGTTCTACCCTGGGCTTCTCCAGACTTACGGATAAGCTTTAAACCGAGGTACTATCTCCATATGACCTTAGCTGTAGGACACAGGGATGTAAAATTCAAACACACACACTGACTTCACAGCAATAAGAATAACATGGCTATTTTCTATAAATAACTGTTACCTGGATTCCATACAAATCAGTGATAGTCACATGGACCTAAGCAATGGACCTAAGCAGTGAAAAGCTTCTATGCTAAGTAACTTTAGATTGGTTCATAAACAGCGGACCCGAAAATTATTGTGATAATAACCAATTTTATAATTGTATTAATAATTTGATTGCGGAGATTCCCTCCTTTATCCAATAATGTCAGAAATTTTCGACAGTGTAGTCAGATATCTAAAGTCACCTTATAATGATGTTTTCCAAGGTGTCTGACATTTGGTTTTACTTTGCTAACCTTGATAACACGCCCTGGATCAGGTCTGTTAAATTAACACCCGCTACACCCCGCTTTATATAGAGAAAACTGAGGTTTATTGGGGTATACATTATTTTTCTTATTTCTGCTTTAAGACATATAGATTTTGGGTACTCTTTAGAACCGCCTCAACGAGGCGGTTCTAACGAGCACCCACAACCTAGTTTGCAGTATAAATTAGAAAAATAACACAGATTTTGATCAGAAAAGTAGCCATTTTGGAGATGTAAAAAAATGTACCATGACACACGGGTGTGTAATCGTTATGTATAGCCATTTTTGTACAGATATAACTACCGCAATGATTCAAAGTATTTCAACTGATAAACTAAGCAAACAGTGCAGACCCAGACCAGACTGCTCTCGGGTCTGTTTTTTTAAAAAAGGAAATTGCTCTCCTACAGCACATTCTTTCCTGGAAGAGTAGACACATGTAATATGGCATGAGTACCTACACCATATTTGTGTTTAGCGGAATGAGAAAAATACCCATAATGACTTCTGATAACTGATAACATATAGAAATCTTTTTTCTCATGATACCTTTTTTTACAAAGATACCTTATGATTTTGGATATACAAATGTTGACTGGTAGAAAATGTGAATAAAAATTTCCTAATGAGGAATATGTCTTGTGTTTCATTAACTTTTCTTTTGGAGTTTTGTATTGTCACCGTATGCCTAAGCAAACACTGCCAAACCTGGATTTGAAGTTATGTTTACACATATGGGAAAAGGGGCAAATGGAAGAAAGCATATGAGTTTCATGTGTATGGACTAGGAACATACAGTTCAAGAATTTCTCGCCATTGTACCTGTTAGAGTTGGCCCCATTTAGAATTTCCTTTGTTGAAAATGGAGATCAAAGAGACATTTATAATTTCAAATAGTTTCCTTTCACAATCAGATAGATTTAAGTGGTATCAGATGAGGGCAATCACAAGGTTCAGACATGGGATGAAGAGGAAGAATCAATGTGGAGCACACTGTTCTTCTTAGTTAAGAACTCCTCAAAGGATGAGGTGGCTCATAATGAATGATCTCATTTTGATTTATACTGTTTGAGTGGGTATTTATACCAATAAGTGGGGTCGAAAGGGTTATTAAGCAGCAGGAGTAAAGAAGTGTGTATTCCGAAATACCACCCGGCCTTGGTAGCTCAGTGGAATGCGCGTTTGACTGGTGATCAGGAGGACACAGGTTTGATACCTGTTTGGGTAGGCAACATTCTTTCGTGGAGTTTGATCATGAAATCTTTTCTACGGTCATTCCCTCCCTTCCACTGATTCAAGAAGGGCAGTTTTCAGATTCTTGCATAAGAATGTTTACATATAAGCCTGCCCAGAAAAAGTGTTGGTAGGTAATCTGACTGGCCAAAAATGACCTAAATAGTTTTGGCTGGGCCATTAAACTCCAAAACAACAAATTCCCAAATACCAATTGAATCAGAAATTATAAAGTACCTCGTTTCAGATTGGATAGACCTTATGGAAAACACCATAAGGGCTTGAGCATGTTCTATCTTTAATGCTTTGCACATGTTTGTCATGCATTTTGCTGTTACCGGGATATGTTTTTCTCATGTGCATCAAACATTTATGTGGAAAATATACCATGGTAACCAGGCTTTTATAGAACATATTTAACTTCACTACAGCTGGTGTGTGGGAATGTGTGGCGGCGGTAAAACGTCTCCCTGCCCTACATCATAGTGTAGATTATATTTTCTTGTCCTTTGGGATCATTGATTCCATTCTGGAATTTTGAAAATATCTGAGGGTCACTGATGAGGCCTAATTGGATTAAATTCTCCATATATTTAACGTTAGACCTCTGCTAAGAACGTCTGTCTATTCACATTTTTTATGTTTTAGCTCACCGTCACGCAGTGACGAGGTGAGCTTTTGGGATCACTTTTTGTCCGTCGTCCGTCCATCCGTGAGTCCGTGCATAAACAATTTCTTCAAACGACATCTCCTCCGAGACCACTGATCAGATTTTGATCAAACTTCACAGGAATGATCCTTAGGTGGTCCCCTTTCAAAGTTGTTCAAATGGTTCCGGTCCGTTGCACATCTAGGTCACAGGAGCCAAAAATAGATGTTTTCACCGAAAACTTAAAAAAAATCTTCTTCTCTGAAACCACAAGGCCCAGGTCTTTGATATTTGGTATGAAGCTTCAGCTAGTGGACCCCTACCAAGATTGTTCAAATTATAGTGCTGGGGACAAAAATGTCCCCGCCCCGGGTCCCTTTGGTTTTACATAGGATTATATAGGGAAAATCTTTAAAAATCTTCTCTGAAACCGCAAGTCCCAGGTCTTTGATATTTGGTATGAAGCTTCATCTAAAGGACCCCTACCAAGATTGTTCAAATTATAGTGCTGGGTCCAAAAATGTCCCCGCCCCGGGGCCGTTTGGTTTTACATGGGCTTATATCGGGAAAATCTTTAAAAATCTTCTACTCTGAAACCGCAAGGACCAGGTCTTTGCTATTTGGTATGAAGCTTCATCTAGAGGACCCCTACCAAGATTGTTCAAATTATAGTGCTGGGGCCAAAAATACCCCTGCCCAGAGGCCCTTTGGTTTTACATGGGCTTATATAGGGAAAATCGTTAAAAATCTTCTTCTCTGAAATCGCAAGGCCCAGGTCTTTGATATTTGGTATGAAGCTTCATCTTGTTCACCTCTACCAAGATTGTTCAAATTATAGCCCTGGGGCCAAAAATGCCCCTGCCCCGAGACCCTTTGCTTTTACATAGACTTATATAGAGATAATCTTTGAAAATCTTCTTCTCTGAAACTGCAAGGCCCATGTCTTTGATATTTGGTATGAAGCTTCATCTAGTGGACCTCTACCAAGATTGTTCAAATTATAGCCCTGGGGCCAAAAATGCCCCTGCCCCGAGACCCTTTGCTTTTACATAGACTTATATAGAGATAATCTTTGAAAATCTTCTTCTCTGAAACTGCAAGGCCCATGTCTTTGATATTTGGTATGGAGCTTCATCTAGTGGACCACTTCCAAGATTGTTCAAATTATAGCCCTCGGGCCACAAATGCCCCCGCCCCGGGGCCCTTTGGTTTTTCATTTCACTTATATGGAGATAATCTTTGAAAATCTTCGTCTCTGAAACAGCAAGGCCCAGGTCTTTTTGGTATGAAGCTTCATCTAGTGGACCTCGCCCTGGGGCCATTTGGTTTTACATAGGCTTATGTAAGGAATATCTTTAAAACAATCTTCTTCTCCGAAACTGCAAGGCCCAGGTCTTTGATAATTGGTGTTTAGCTTCATCTAGTGGACATTTGCCAAGATTGTTCAAGTTATAGCTTTTGTTGATATTTGGTATGAAGCTTCACCTTTTTAGACCTCCCTCAACATTATGCACATTACAGCCCTGGGGCCAATAATGGCCCTCCCCGGGGCCCACCTGTTACTCTATGGATCAGGTGAGCGATCAAGGGCCATCATGGCCCTCTTGTTTCTTAATAACTTACAAACTGGCAAAGATATCAACTTCAAACTTTAAATATACGGACACAACAACAATACACTATTTCATAAACAAAAATCCGGTTCCGGTTCCCGCGGTTGTGAATTCCCAACTCGGATTAAAATAATTCATTTTTTGGAGTTTATCAGTGTTACAAGTAGTTGAAAGAGTGGTTTCGTGTCAACCAAAATGGATGAATTCTACAAAATCCTTGACATGATATCGGAAGAGGATATTTCATTAGTTTTAGCTAAACTATAAACCCGTTGATTACCCCACCCTCAAAAATACACTATAGAAAAAGGCGGAAAAACTTCCTATGAATCTTCATCAGAATGGGAGATAAAACTAAGAAAAAGACAAGCAGAGCTGTAGGAAAGCTTCTTGTTGATCATAATTATGGCACTCATGGAAAATTGGACGTTCAACAGCAACCTGGATCTGCGAGAAAACAAATGACGAGTACACCTATGCGTCATCTTTCATCACATGCAAATGGAACTTTTGATCCCTGTTCTGAATGTTCTGTACCAGATGAAAACCTGGTTCAATTAAGGCGTAACTATACCAAATTTAGTGACACAGAGGCCTTTCTGATATTTAATCTTCATCAGTGTGTCTCAACCCCAAAGTTTTGAAACCCAGACGGATGGTGGACAAGTCCCGGCAAACACAGCACATCCCCCTCCAAGCACACACCGACCAACGCAGATCATGAGACAGGTCAACTGGAGGCATCAGGCAAGACACGCCTACATCAGGACTAGGCGTTCAATGTGATTTTTGTGAAAACTCATTTTGGTTTGCTCGTTCAAATGTGACAGACAAGACTTCCTTTCAGCAAATAGTTAGAAATAAAGAAGAAAATAGATTAAATTGGTTTTGTAAACACTGTCATTTCAGTTTTCCTGGAGTAAAGAAAATTGATTATAGGGTAACAAAAGTAGAAAACAAGCAAGATGAGATGGAGCAGCGTTTACAGAAACTTGAAAATAATGATGATATTGATCAGAAGTTTAATGATGCAATTCAGGAATCTAGAGAAATAGAAAATAGAAAATTAAATATCATGTGTTTTGGTCTTGCTGAAAGCCCCATTGAAGAGAGGTCAGAACAACAGCCAAGAGATATTGATGCACAAAAAACTGCTTCAGATTTTTAGTGACGTACTTCAGATGAAGCATGAGGATTGCAATATGTTAGAGGAGCATAAACAAATTAGAATCGGTGCTTACAAAAAGGAGGATACAAGTAGATGCAGACCAGTCAAAATTACTGTTTCAAACATTAAAGACAAACGAAACGTTCTGCAATTAGCTAGGAAAGAGATAAAAAATTCAAAACATCCGCTGTGTAAGAACATGTATTTTCAACCAGACTTACATCCAAGGCGGTTCTTCTGTGGCGATTTATTTATGTTGTTGTTTGTTGCTTGCTGTGTGTGTCGCTTGTGTCTTTTAATTTTGGATGGCCATATGGCCATTTTGTGGGAAAGTAACTGTCCTCATGACCTTCCTTTGTTTGGGTTTCCATTATGGTCTGGTCGCTTACTGTTTGTATTTCTTTCCCTTTGGTGTCTTTGATGGGTGGAGTAAGTTAATTGTATCGATTCCTGATCTTTGTTTTACTTCTACTTTTAATTAAAAACAACGGGAGGCTGCTTTCACCCAGCGTAAGGCGCGTCGTGAAGCTAGAGCAAATTTGCAGACATCTAAACAAGATTGTGATAGTGAAGTAGGGGCTGAACTTGCCCCATTACATGAGCATGATATAGTCCCCATCAGGGATGAGTCTGGTAATGCTGATGGTCTTTTTCAAGAACATCAGCCGGAATGAAAGCTAATCCTACGACAACAAACTCTGTAAATAAACTAAGTGTAAATATTTCTGATAGTTTTGGATGTACAAATGTTAAAAGTAGTTGTTCTGTTAACTTCATAAATAGTTTAGATTCTTCAGTTGAAATTGAAAGATTCAACACAAGTGGTTCTTCACAAAGTATAAATTTATCATCTATATCTGATATTCCATGTCAAGATACGATAATATTAGATAATAATGACAATTCAAGATGAGGAGAATCAACACTTAAGTGGAACTGATCAAAGCCCTATTGACATTCATACTTTACGTTTTTTTTTTCATCTAATGGCAGCTCAAATGAGCCCATTCTGAACTCAAGTGATATTTTAAGGGGGGCGGGGGGGGGGGGCCTAATGCTGACTCTGAATCTGACAGTACACCTAGCACTTTTGTATATGTAGAAAGAAACAGTTCAAATCAATTTAACATATTTTATACCAATGCAGATGACTTAATGTATAAGCCTGATGAATTGCAAGTTTTAGTGGATAATGGCAAACCGGACATAATTGTCGTTACAGAGATTTTTCCAAAGACTGTTGATTCCACTAGTATTCAGTCAGTTGAGATGAAATTAAATGGATATGGATATCTACAAAGTAAAGCAGTTGCAAGTAGTAGAGGTGTTGGAATATACTATAAAGACTATATGTCAATGGATGAATGTCAAATTTTGAATAATCACAGTTTTGCTGAATCTTGTTGGTGTGTAATTAGATTAAGTGATGAAGAGAAGTAGTTTAGGTCGTAGTACTAAAGCGTTAATCCAAAATCATTAGTCCATAGACAAAATGGCAATTATCAATGTTCAGATCAACAGACATGAACTCCAGAAGAGTGTAATCAGGCAACAACTTATTGTTGGGTGGAATATATCGTAGCCCTCCAGTAATGATGTATATAATCAGAATCTTAATACTCTCATTAATAAAGCAATGGGCTTAAAATTTGATTACACAGTAATAGTTGGTGATTTTAATTATCCAAATATTAACTGGAATGATTGGTGCACATGTGAAAATGAAAATATTCCATCATTTATGTTCGTGGAATGTTTAAGAGACAATTTCTTATCCCAGTTTATCTTAGAGCCAACTCGATATAGAGAGGGCCAACGGTCAAATATGGACTCACGGACATATCAGAAATTGTACAGAGAGTTTCTTATGCAACTAATCTTGGAGGGAGTGATCACATTTCTTTCATGGTTGAGTTATTATGTAGCCCAGCTAAAATTGAAAGTAATACTATAAAGAGGAACTTTTATAGAGGCAATTACAATGCAATAAGAGAGAACTTGGGTTCAGTAAATTTGGCTGAGACGAACTCTTTGAATGTACGAGAACGATGGGATTTATTTCTTGAGAAATTCACATACTGTATAGAAAAACATATACCAGTAATACGATACACAGGTAAAAGAGTGAAACCTAAATGGATGGATGGTTACTGTGTCAGAGCTGTCAGAACCAAGTTCAAGTCCTGGAAGCAATACTAACGAACTAGGAGTAGAAATGACTATGAACGCTATTGTGCAAACAGAAATCAAGCTACTAAAGCTACCATAAAAGCAAAGAAAAAGTATGAAAAGAATATTGCTGACAGTGTCAAAGACAATCCTAAAAGTTTATGGGGATATGTAAGGTCAAAGACTAAAACTAGGTCCGGGGTGTCTGACTTGAGAAGTGAAAATGGAGATCTTGTATCCAGTGATAAAGACAAGGCTAATTTATTCAACGATTTTTTCGCATCAGCGTTACCAGAATAAATACTAGGACTATACCAGACTTTGAAAAAAAGATATAATACTACGCCTGTCACAGAGATCTATATTACAAAGGATAAAGTTCTGAAAGATTTGAAATCACTGAACGTTTCAAAATCCATGAGGCCTGATGGGTGTCATCCCAGAATACTGAAAGAAGCTGCTGATATATATATATATGAACCATTGTATGAAATATTTAAGACATCGTTTGAGGATGGTGAAGTACCAAAGATATGGAAGGATGCTAATGTTTCTAGTATTTTCAAAAACAAGGGTAGTAAATCTAGTGCAACTAACTATAGGCCAGTCATCCTCACTTGTGTTCCCTGTCGATTAGCTGAGAAATGTGTACGTGACACTATAATGACGCATGTGAATTCAAATGAATTGTTCAGTGACTGCCAGTTTGACTTCAGAGGAAAAAGAAGTTTTGTTTTGCAACTCTTAGATGTGTTGGATGATTGGGTTAAAGCTTATGATGATGGATTCCAGGTATACACAATCTATCTGGATTTCAAAAAAGGCTTTCGACAGTGTTCCGCATAAACGCCTGTTAGTCAAGCTTAAAGGATATGGTTTTGACGAAACTTTATTGAAATGGATAGAAGATTTTCTTAAAGACAGAAGACAACGAGCTGTTTGAATGGAAACTGCTCTGAATGGAAGGACGTGACGTTTAGCTTCCCACAAGGGTCTGTGTTGGTGCCAGTGCATTTCGCTATTTTCATAAACGATATGCCAGAGACCATACAGTCATTGTGTCGCCTTTTTGCGGATGACAGTAAGATCTACAGACGAGTGAAAACAAATGAAGATCAAGAAATTATATAGTCTGACCTTTAAAGACTCTGTGATTGGTCAGATAAATGGTTGCTGGACTTCAGTGTGCCAAAATGTACAGTTGTTCAGTATGGTACAAACATTATAGGGTTCATTAATAAAATGAGAGACAGTAACACAGGATTATTGAAAAATCTCCCATGTGTAGAAGAAAGATTTGGGTATTAAGTTTTCAAATACCCTCAAATTTGACAATCATATCAGTATGGCAGTGAACAAGGCAAACCAGATTGTTGGCATGATAAAGAGATCATTGAACTACATGGATAAATCTATGTTTTTAAAACTTTATTAGTCAATCGTTAGACCCCATTTAGATTATTGGGATGGTGTATGGTATCCTGCACTGAAGAAAAATAAAAGACTGGTTGAAAATGTCCAAAGAAGAGCTACACGTATTGGACCAGAATTACAGGGATTAAGCTACGTGGAGAGGCTACGTGAATTGAATTTACCAACGCTTGATTACCAAAGAAAACGTGGAGGTTTTATTCATTTGTTTAAAATGATTCATGGTTATCATGATATTGACTCGAGTACTTTTTTTCTCATTTAATCAGAACACCACCAGAGGACACATGTACAAAATAAGCAAACCCAGATGTCAAAAGTAACTGAGACTGAACGCTTTTCCTGCTAGATGCATTGATAACTGAAACAGACTACCCCCGGATTTGGTTAACCTAAAGGAAGTGAACCCATTTAAAAATAAGTTGGACATAGTTTGGCGTGACATAAGATTTGAAGTCAGTGAAGTGTACTAGATACTGCGTTACATTGTGAATCATAATCATTGCACACTCATGTCAAGATAGAGACTTGATGTATTGTTGTTAACTCAAAATGACCAATATTCATGTGTAAATGACATTTATGGAACCGGACCGGAAAAGATCGTTGAAGTATAGGTGGAGATGATAAGCCTTTAAGGGCTTCCTTTACAACTCCGAAGATTCCCTGTGATTCATAGCAAGTTATGTATCTCCAGCTACCATATTATCAGAGTTAGGGCCTTTTGAAAAATGCCAAAATTTCAGCATTTTTCATCTTATATTCATCATGATAAATATACCCCGGTGACACTTGCTGTAGTTATCAATAGTGACAATACACACGGGTGTTGCAAAGGACAACAACTCTAGCTTTAATAAATTTTGACTTATTCCCCTTTATCTGTCGGTCTGTCTGTCCACATTTTTCATGTTTTTGTTTTCTTAAGAACTTGCAAACCATGAAATGCATCAACTAAAAGTCACAACAGCAATACACAGTTTTATATCAAGTTATGTTACTCTACCTAAAGAACTGTGACCCTTTGTAAAATTCAAATTTTCAGTATTTTTTATCTTTACCTCCCCATAATTTCAAAACCGTTATAGATAACTGTACTTATCGACAATGGCTATACACACGTGTAGCAAAGGGTGAGAACTCTAGCTTTAATAAAGTTTGACATGCGCCCCTTTATTGACTTAAAAACTTATACATCGGCCATAATTCTAAAATCATGCAATCAATGTTTAAAATGTTACTAGCAAGAAAGAGTCAGAGTACTGACTGATACTACTGACATGGCAACCCCGTTGTATATCTATTTTTGTCTACCAATTTCACACAAATACACACTTCCCCAACCCCTGTCAAACATTTTTGCATTATTTGCTGGCTCCCAACTTACACATTATCATGGTCTGGTTACTTGTTTTCCCAACACTGATAACCTTCAGACTAGGAACCAGCAGATAATGCAAATAAGGTTGATCACGATTGTATAGATTCTAGTTTCTCCTTTACTAATAGGTGTGTATATACAGTTGAAGGAATTTGCTCCTAATAAGGGAAAAAAATCATTTCTTTTCTACAAAACAAGACCTCTTGTATTTTCATAGAGATCCGCGGCAGGAAAATGAAAATAAGTCCAGAAAGCTGTCTCCTGTGTAAAAATATTTCAGATGTTTATCCATTTTTCCTATTACAACTGATGGCTCAAATAGCAATGGTTCATTTTCCATGGATATTTCGAACCTGTTCTTGAGTCCCTCGAAAGAATTTTCCGTAGCTGCTGACAATTTTGTTTTTGTTTGTTTGATTTGAGGTTTAACGTCCCCGTCAACACTGTAGAGGTCATTTTGGAGACGATGCTTCCAATTTTGTGGGGCTTTTACCCGACATTGAGATGAAATGACATCTCAAGTCCTGACGCCTAATGAAACTAATAGCGTTTATAAGCACGGACGGTCCGACTCGCATCGTTTTGCCTGGGCAGGCCTCTCAGCGGTTAACCAGTACTCGTGTGCGGTTGGTTTCAGTTCTGCTTGGAAGCAATATGCAGCCCATCTATACTTCTTCAAGCCCCGATGGGCGGGGAGGGGGGGGGGGGGGGACTGCTGACTAATATATTATACTGAATGAAGTATGTACATGTATGTAGAACAATACAGACTAATTAAACAAAAGGAAGATATAACTATTATGGCTCGTGACCTGGCGCTTTGGTTGAGCCTCTGTGGCTCAAACTCCCCCTGTCTCGAACTAATTTTCATGGTCCAAAACTGCTTATTTTCGACTGTTTTTGTTTAATATACATACATCTATGTTTGCCACTTTATACACGCAGGTGATGAATTGTTCGCGCATGTGAGATGCCAAGTTCTGCAACAGAAGGTCAGGTGTTTTTTCTCCGGGTATTCCAGTTTTCGCCCACCTCTAATTAACGATCAGCTCGAAATGAGTGAAATAATTTTGAAAGGGCCGAAAAACGAATGTAAAAAAAATGATATTCAAACAGTCAGGTTTGTTGCATCTTGTGACCAGGCCCATTCTTTTAAAGCATCGTTAGCTTAACGTGATCTTTCGTGGCCAAACTCTTAGCTGTTCTGTCGGCAACATTCTTTCGTGGAAATTGATCATGAAATCTTTTCTACGGTCATTCTCTCCCTTTCGCTGGTTCAAAAAGGGCAGTTGTCAGTTTCTGGCGAAAGAATGTGGACTGTTCTGGTAAACCAAGTACGTATAAGCCTGTTCAGGAAAGTATTGATAGGTAAACTGACAGGCTCTAAAATGACCTAATATAGTGTTGACAGGGACGTTAAACTCCAATACAAACAAACAAATCTGTAGCTAGTTACTTGGGGTCGGATGATAAAGCAAATCGACCCAAAAGATGATAGACTGCGCAGCACGAACACCATGGCTAACAGAACAAAGCAACCACCGACCAGAAAATGCGGTATTTAATACCAAAAATACAGTAAAACTTCGATGGCTCGAACAGCGATGGCTCGTTTACCATGGATATGTCGAACCCATTCTTGAGCCCCTAGCGAAATCCTCTACATAAGAAATAGTGGGGGTTAATAGCGAAATCCTCTACATAAGAAATAGTGGGGGATAATTAAGGAGATTTTAGTCTTTTATCTTTCAAATGTATGCTGTGTGTACTCATTAGAATCGCCTCGATGAGGCGATTCTAATGAGTACACACAGCATACATTTTCATCGAGGCGATTCTAATGAGTTCACTCAGCATACATTTTCTTTATATAGAACACCGAAAAGATGTCTAAAAGAAACCCCGTTATGCCTCCTGACAGTAACCGCAGTGGCTCGAACTACCCCTGTCTCGAACAGAGTTTCGAGGTACCAAAGGTGTTCGAGCCATTTAAGTTCGACTGTACGTTGCGTTTTCAGGATGTGTCATTTTTAACATTAAACAAACTTCTGTGTAAGAATAGAGCAGCTGATTCCTAGACCCTACGTCTCATCCCATCGGTCAGACGTCGAATTTGATGAATGGTCAGCTCTTGCCACGTGTGATGCAGAGCTGCTTCCAGTTCATCCAGATTCTATACAAGGGGCGTGGCGAGTCCCTGTCTGTATACGACATCCAAGAATATCCCGAATATGTTCCAGGGGATTCAATCTGGCCAAGACAATGTTTCAGCTCCGTTTCGTTGGAGATAGGCCGACGCTGTCCCAGAACGGCGGAGTATAGCACACAGGTCTAGTGGCAAATGGTTGGTTTTCAAAATAAGGCATAAGTTCTGGTGCTAAACATGCAAAAAAAAATAAATAATAATAATAAAATAAATAAAAATAAAGTATGCTAACTCCATCTGTTGTATCTGAAAATGAAGTTGTGGAAAGTTGGCTCTGAGATCTGAGGTCTACTTTTAACTCTGAGTTGGCCATAACAAGATTGGTGCTATTGCTAATCAAGATTCAGAGTTGAATGCAGATCGCACATCACAGAGCCAGCTTCGAGTTCTTATATCGAAATTTCGAGATATTAAGTCGATAATTAGAGTTATTATGTCGAATTTTCGAGATTCTAAGTCGAAATTTGGAGTTAATAATTCGAAATTTCGAGATTCTTAGTCAATTTTTCGAGGTCATGACTAAGTCTAAATTTCGAGATAGTAAGTCGAAAGTTCGAGTTATTATGTCGAAATTTCGAGATAGTATGTTTCGAGTTATTATGTCGAAATTTTGAGATAGTAAGCCGAAATTTTATGTTAGTAAGTCGAAATTCGAGTTAATCTAGTACAGTATACAAGCGTTCTGACCGACACAAGTATTTATCCGATACTTTTTGATAAGTGCCCAAAGAGCCCCCATCCCACCTATACCAAGTTATTTGTTTGCATTGGAGTTTAACGGCCCAGTCAACTCTATTTTAGGCCATTTTTGATCCGGCCAGTTTACCTATCAACACTTTTCCTGGGTAGACTTATACATAAGCTTTTAACCAGTACAGTGCACATTCTTTCGCCAGAAACTGACAAATGCCCTTCTTGAATCAGCGGAAGGGAGAGAATGACCGTAGACAAGATTTCATGATCAATCTCCACGAAAGAATGTTGCCGACCCCGGGAGGTATAGAACCCCCATCCTCCTGATCACCAGTGAGACGCGCATCCGACTGAGCTACCGAGGCCAGATTCCACCTACACCAAAGGCAACGCTATCCATATCCCTGCAGGCATATGACGTAATTATGACGTCACATCAACGTCGGTGCAACGTCATGATGTTTTTGCAACGTCACATCAATGTCGGTGCAACGTCACATCAACTTCGGTGCAACGTTGCACCGACGTTGATTTGACGTTACCCTAGCGACGTGTGTCTGCTGGGATTGCTGTCTTGGTTTGTTCAGTCATCTTGACTGTTCATTCTTTTATCAGTTTTCTTGGCTTTCCATTCTTTTATCAATTTTATCTTTATAAGAAGGTCAACATTACGTATTTTGATTAATGATTAATGCACAAAGTGCAGCTCAAATTGTGTTCTATAGGATATATCGAAGGTTTGAATTAGATTAGAATAGAACCATATTATTATTATTATTATTATTTTAGTATAGTCATCATCATCATCATCATCAGCATCATCATCATCATCTCACATTACATCACCATAATCATCATCATCATCATCGTCGTCTTGAGTGTTGTTGTTAGAGCCGGCGCTGCAGCTTATATTTTCCTGAGGTAGGTGATTTTGTACTGAATGGAATCTTACCCCTTATATACAGCAGATGCCCATTTAGAAATTTGGGGCTATCAGATTCAGTTATTTTTAAAAACATACTTAAAAATGGTTGAAATTTCCGCATTGAATGTGACGTTTGAAAGCAAAATATGTCGAGAACCGCTTGGGCTAGGCCCTTGAAATTTTGCAGGCGGTTTTGAACCAATGTAAAGATGATCCGATTAAATTTTGGTATAATTATATGAAAACTGACGAAAACATGTCCCATTGCAGACTTAAGCATTTTGGCATAGGAAAAGATTATAAGCAAAATATCTCAAGGACCGCTTGGGTTAGCCTTTTGAATTTTCACAGGCTATTTGGAAGAAACGTGAAGATGACCTCATTGCATATTTGTATAATGTTATGGCAAATTGACCAAATTATGCCCATTTGTGGACTTAGGGTTTTGGGCATAGGAAAAACCTGTAAGCAAAATATCTCAAGAACCGCTTGAACTAGGCTCTTGAAATTGTGCAGATTGTACGAAACCAATGTGAAGATGACCAGATTATTTTTTTTTTATAATTTATCAAAAATTGTCCAATGTATGCCCCTATGTGGACTCAGGCATTTTGGTTTAAGAAAAGCTTGTAAGCAAAATATCTCAAGAATCACATGGGCTAGGCTGTTGAAATTTTGCAGGCTGTTTGGAACCAATGTTAAGATGACATCATTATTTTTTTATAAACATATGACCAAATTATGTCCCTCTATGGACTCAGGCATTTTAGCATAGGAAAAGCTTGTTAGTAAAATCTCCGGCTCAAGAACCACTTGGGCTAGGCCCTTGAAATTTTGCATGCTGTTATTTATTTATTTATTTTTTGTTTGTTTTTTTTGTTTTGTTTTGTTTTTAGCTCACCAGAGCCGGGGGAGCTTATGGGTTAGGCAGTTGTCCGTCGTCGTCGTCGTATGTCGTCTGACTTCGTATGGCGTCAACACTTTCAAACGACATCTCCTCTGAAACCACTGAGCCGATTGGGTCCAAATTTCATCAGTAGCATCCTTGTGTTGAGGGGATTGAAAGTTTGTGTTTTTTTATTTATTAAAATCAGCTCTTTAGTTTGGTTGCTATGGCAACTTAGAGTTTCCATTGACTTATAATTGGGAAAATTGAAAAAATGACACTAATTGCCTTGCCTTTGCAGATATTTTGACAAAACTTTTATAGAAATGTTCTTTAAGCAATCTTCTATCTGCCATATGATTTTAGGCCTACTGTTCATTTTTATTGGTTGCCATGGAAACCAAAATGTAAAAATAAAAAAAAAAAACTTTAAAAAATCATCTCCTCTAAAACCATATGGTCTGTGAGGCTGAGACTTTATGAAAGTATTCACCATAAATGCCGTAACAGTTTTTTTTAATGAAATTCGGCTCTTTAGTTTGCTTGCTATGACAGCTTAGAGTTTCCATTGAGTTATAATGGGGAAAATTGAAAATTTTACTGCCAAATCTTTGCAGCTATTTTGACAAAGTTTTTATAGAAATGTTTCTTGAGTAAACCTCTTTCAATCATATGTTTTACGCCAACTTGAAGGTCCCCCAGGAAGTGCGGGGGCCATGCCCCACCCCCTCCATTTCGTAAAAGGCCATATATCTTAGAAACCGTTCAGATTCCCACACCCAACCCATATATATTCTTGTTCCTTGTGATAAGGGAAGTTCAGTTACACCAACCGGGGGTCCCCTGGGTGTGCTGGGGCCATTTACCACCCCCTCAACTTCATAAAAGGCCCAATATCTCAGAAACCGTTAAATCATATGGCTTGGTCCTTATTTTAAGACACATTTAGTGATACCAACCTACGGATGTCCCGGGGTGCGTCGGGGCCATGCCCAACCCCTCCACTTCATAACAGGCCAAATATCAGAGAAACTGTTTAGAGCCCAACCCTTAAACCATATATATTCATGTTGCGTATGATACGACGCATTCAGTTACACCAACATGGGGGCCTCTGGTGTGTCCTGAGTCATGTCCCAGGTCATGCCACACCCCTCCACTTCATAAAAAGCCATATATCTCAGAAACAGTTAAGACCCCCACCCATAAACCATATATTTTCTTGTTCATTATGGTAAGATTCATTCAGTCACACCAACCTGGGGGTCTCTTTGTGCTGGGGCAATGTGCTGGGGCCATGCCCGCCCCTCCACTTCATAAAATGCCAAATATCATACAAGCCATTCAGATCCACACCCCATAATTTTCAAATTCTTTTTCCTTACGATTAGACACATTCAGCCCTATCAACTTGCAGGGGTCCACATGGGCTGTTCCTCTCCCTTCCATTTCATAAAAGGGCCTCATATCTCAGAAACCTTTCAGATCCACACCCCTAAACCATATATATTCTTGGTCCTTATGATAAGACACATTCAGTGGCAACAATCTTAGGCTTTCCTGGTGCCGTCGGGGCCATGCCCCAACCCCTCCACTGCCAAAAATGCCTTATATCTCAGGAACCGTACAGATTTCAACCCCTAAACCATATATATTCTAGTCACTTATGATATAGCGCATTCTGTGATAACAACCAGGGCTCCGTTTGATCCATGCCCCATCCCCTCCACTTCATAAAATGCCTAATATTTCAGATGAAGAGGAAACAATGGTGCTCATTTGGATATCGGGATTCGTTTGGAGACTTTATAATCGGTTGATTAAAATCTCATGTTAAAATACATGGCTGCCAGTGGGCAGTGCACACCTGAGCTCTGGTGAGAATAGTGGCCCATGGGCCTCTTGTTTATCAATCTGGTGATGACCTGATTAAATTTTGGTGTAATTTTATGGAAAATTGACCAGTAGACTTTTGGCATTCTGCATTGGAAAAGCTTTTAAGCAAACTATCTTAAGAACTACTTGGGCTAGGCCCTTGAAATTGTGCAGGCTGTCTGGAACCAATCCGAGGACGACCTGATCAAATTTTGGTATAAGTTTATGAAACATTGGCAAAATTATTCCCCTTTGTGGACTTTGGCATTTTAGCATAGGAAAAGCTAGCAAGCAATATGGCTCAAGAACCACATGCGCTAGGCTCTTGAAATTTTGGTATGATTTTATATAAAAAGACAGTATAATGCCGCTTGGTGGTCTTAGGCATCTTTGCATAGGATGAAAGCTTGTAAGCAAAATATCTAGAGAACTGCATGACCTAGGCTCATGAAATTTTGCAGGCTATTTTTGAAACCATGTAAAGATGATCTGATTCAATTTTGCTATATTTTTTGACATGTTGACGACATTATTCCTCTTTGTGGACTTGGTCATATTGGCATAGGAATAAGCTTGTAAGCAAATTATCTCAAGAACCGCTTTGGCTAGGCTCGTGAAATGTTGCAGACAGTTTGAAACTAATGTGAAGACGACCTGATTAAATGTTTGGTAAAATATTATGAAAATTTGTCTCAATTATGCCCCTTTGTAGACTTGGGCATTTCGGCACAGGTAAAACTTGTAGACAAAATATATCAAGAACCGCTTCAGCTAGGTTCTTTGAATATTGCAGACAGTTTCGTAGTTACGAAAACACGCCTACATACAAATGCACTGTACACTTGACCGCCGCAAAAACAAAAATATTAAGATGAATAAATTGGGATACTTTGCTTATTTCTGCTCAAAATATAGAGATCGTGGGTACTCGTTATAACCGCCTCATAGAGGCGGTTCTAACGAGTACCCACAAGCTATATGTTAGAGCAGAAATAAGAAAAATAAGGGTTACCTGAGTAAACCCCAGTTAAACTATATAAGGCCGGGGTTCAAGGGGGGTCAAAGTTATATAGGTGTGTTGTCGTGATCAAACTTTTATTGTACATGTAATTTTATATATTTTTTCATCAATTATACCCCTTTATGCGTTTAAACATAGGAAGGGCTTGTTAGCTAACTACCCCAAGAACTGCTTGGTCAGCAGCAGATTGTCGCTTCTGTATGGCAGGGTCTCCTGAAACCTCATCAGAGCATACAACCAAACCCACATCCTACGAATCGGCCCCCGCCCTTCGGGGCTTTAAGAAATATATGGGCTGCCCGATGCTTCCACGCAGAGCTAAATCCGACCCGCACACGCGTACTGGTAAACCGCTTAGAGGATCTAAGCCTGTCCAGGCAAACCGGTACGAGTTGGACCGTCCATGCATATAAACCCTATTGGTTTCATTAGGCGACAGGGCTTGAGATGTCATTTCATCTCAACGTCGGGTAAAAGTCCCACAAAACTGGAAGCGACGTCTCCAAAATGTCCTTTACAGTGTGGACAGGGACGTTAAACCTCAAACAAACAAACAAACAAACAAACAAACAAACAAACAAACCTCCAACGAAACACGTTAACCGAGACCTTGTATTGTGCCTGATCCTAGTTTGGTTAGTCTACCGTGTTTATTCAGGCAGACTTGTGTATATGCAAACCTATATGTTTAGTGTAATTTGGCCTTATTAGTGCTGACTGGGCCATTAAACTCCAAACCATCATCAACCCCTTTTGTACCAAATGGAATCTTCCCTCTTATATATAGCAGGAGTCCATTTCAAAATTTAGGGGTGTTAGGTTGTGTTTTCATCAAAACTTATTTGGAAAATGGATGAACTTTTAGCAAACAGTGGAGGCTCTGATCAGACGCCGCGTTCTGCGGCGTCTGATCTGGGCCTGCGCTGTTTGCCAGGGTACCCGTTTTGGGGTTTCCGGTACAAAATGGGTTAAGCTCATCTGGCCATATATTGACTTTGTACTCGTTTTTCTTGAGTTATTGTCATGATTTGAAAAGTTGGCCATTCTTATTTTGTAAGCAAAATATCTTATAAACTATTTGAGCTATTGTCTTGAAACTTAAAAGGCTGATAGGGGATGAGGAGTAGATGACCTTATGAACTTCTGAACAAAGTCCTATTTTTTCTGCTTGAGTTATGGCCCTTTATACAATTAATCAGTGTAACCTTGCAAGCAAGATATAAACTAAGATATTGCCATGTATCTTGACAGGCTGACTGAGAATGACCTGATGAATTTTTTTTTAAAAATCTGATGTTTTTTTTCCTGAGTTGTGACCCTTTGAAAATTGCAACATTTTGACATTGCAAAACATTTTGTAGCTATATCTTTGAAACGTTTTGGTCCACGCCCATTGGGGCTTGCAGAAATAGATTGGGTTGCATGATGCTTCCACACAGAGCTGAAACTGACCACATATGAATACTGGTAACCGCTTAGAAGTTCTAAGCCTGCCCAGGAATGGTGGCGGGAGTCCATATAAACCCCATTGATTTCATTTGGCAACAGGGCTTGAGATATCATTTCATCTCAATGTTGGGTAAAAGTCCCACAAAATTGGAAGCATCGTCTCTAAAATTACCTATGCAGTGTTGATGGGGACGTTAAACCTCAAATCAAACAAAATACTTTGAAACTTGACAGGCTGGTAGGAAAGGATGAGTTAATGACTTAGTTAACTTTTGAAAGAAAAATGTTTTTTTTTCTCGAGTTATGGCCCTTTTTACAATTCGGCATTTCAATCTTGAAAACTAGCTTAAACTGTTTTCGAGAAATCTCGAAAACAGTTTAAGCTATTGCCTTGCAACTTGACAGGCTGATAGAGAGTCGTGAGTTGATGACCTGGTCAACTTTTTAAACTATTCTGAAAGTTTATCTTCAGTTTGGTTGGAGGCATAGTGTTTTACAAACACATTATCTAGTTTTTGCAGTGAAAAGCTTGTCCGTAGCATATTTCTGAAAGTAATGAAAGTTGATACATTGATGGACGGCCATCAGAGAAAGTGCCGAGTGCCAGAACCGTAATTCTATCACTAGTAATTGCATAGTTATTGCCCTTTCTAATGTTTGCAATGTTATTCGTTAAACAACTGTAAAACAAATAGAAATCTGTCAGTTACCTGTTAAGGCCTAATAAAAATAGCCATGTTTCCGCTAATCCGACAGACCCTGCTTCAGAACCCCTATTTTTATCAATAGACTCTACTCTTTTTATCAATAAAAGAACAAAATAAAAATTAAAACACCGACCCGACCATTTTCAATTTCCAGCCCTACCAAGTGTCGTCTTTGCCTTTTCCCAAAGTAATTTCGCGTTTTAAGTACATTTTTTTTATAGTTTTTGGCAGTTAGTACCTTCCAAAATACAGAGCTGACTCTTTTGAGCCTCCAAAAAATGAATAAGGTGATATACAGTGCAAATCTCAACATGACAATTTTATTAACAAAAACATGTACAAAAACACATAAAAAATACAGACCCGACCCTGTTCAAGTTTTCAGGAGAAAAAAATAAAAGAATAAAAAAAAAAAGGTTTCCCCCCACCTTCCTCTACCTAACATTTTTTCAGCATGTTAGCGAAACACAGCTATTTTTTATGCCTAATGTTGCCTATTTACGCAATATTCCTTAGAAACTAGAAGGCGATGCGTTTGTCGCGATGCATATGCTTTTATCAGTGTTTACAATAGTGGCAAGCCTCTCAGTGCCAGAAAAGGGAAATCTCAGCGTCAGACAGTCATTCATAGCATCATCAGGCAGTCATTCATGCAGCTTGGAAGTCCTGATCATGCGCTTGCTGACAAGGTGTAATTTGAAGAAAGAAAGTTTCTAGCAAGTGCAATAACTAGCAAAGTAATGTTGTTGCTGAAAAAATGTGAGTATTTTCGGCAAAATTTAAGCTTTTGTCGTACTGGACGCTTCAGCTTTAACGAAAAAAGGCTTGATCCGGGATAGTGATAATAGTTTTGTCTGACGTAATTCCGATTCTTCCTTTTTAGTAGAACGGGACAATGTGGCATTACTAAATACCTCGAAAGTGAACCGGGCCGTTCTGTTGATTTGTTCGTTTGAATTGAGGTTTAACGCCCCAGTCAACACTATTTAGATCATTTTGGAGACGTTGCTTCCAATTATGTGGGACTTTTACCCGCCATGGAGATGAAATGACATCTCAACTCCTGCCGCCCAAACAAACCAAAAGGGTTAATATGTAGGGACGGGCCGACTCGCACCGTTTCGCCTGGGCAGGCTTTTACCCCTAAGCGGTTTACTAGTACTCATCTGCGGTCGGTTTCAGCTCTGCGTGGAAGCACCATGCAGCCCAATCTTTTTTTTCCAGCCCAGATGGGCGGGGGCGAGACCCTTCTGTTGATAAATTCTGCAGAGCAGGAGGATGGTTGCAAATGTTCCTCCAGCAATTGGTTTGAAACCGTGGTCAAACAACTATAACCTGTTCATTGAAAAGGAAAGCGTTGTGATTTCAACGTGGTTTTATTTCAAATTGCAGTTGCAGTTATAAGAAATATATTTGCATACGAGTTATACAGATTAGGCCTATTACAGTGATAAAAGATACTTGGTAAGCATATAGTTCATACTCAGAATCAGAATTGTTACTGGTGACACGTCAAATGACATTCATACACTTCAGCGTCTCAAGAAAATGCGTGTTATAAAATGGCCCGTCGAACTTCTGTTGGTAGATCATAGTAGGCAAAGTATTCCACCCCTTAAAATCTTTATGATTCGTAGGCGATTTGCGAACCCTTATCGATCCGCACGTCAAGTTTGTCATGAGCTACACTGTTGTCATGATTGCCGTACCTTATTCTGCTGCTGCGCAAAAGGTAAAAAAAAAAAAAAAAAAAAAGACGCAAGTTAGTGCCTATAGCGATGGCAATGGATCCTGAGTGGACAGAGGAGCTGATTGGTCAATATTCAATAAAACCAAGGACTTAAACGTTCATGGATAGAATTATAGTTTCATCATTAGGACATATAAAGTTACTTTTAAAAGGAAGTTTTATGGCCTGATGAGTGTAATGCCCTAGATCTTTCAAGGGGTTAAGGCAGTGAATTTAGACGTTCGGGTGATACCATGTTTAGTGGATAAAAGCTCAAGTAAAACTAACTATTAGGACCGCATATTCAGTACTTGCAGGTATTTTAAAGTGGTTCAAGTATTTTATAGGGCAATAAACAGCCGTTAAAGTGTTAAATTTCCTCTTCACTGAAATTATTTCAACTTCAGACTCAAGGATGGTAAACTTATCTGAAACAATAACATATGCAAGGATTAAATTTTAAACAGTTTTGTCATTTTAGCTCCATGCATTGTAATAAGGCAAAATAATAGCAACTTTGTCTCTGGTTATTGACAACAAACAAAAAGTTACAGTGCTATCAAATTGCCCGTTTATCAAATTCGCATATTAACACTGCGTTTTTCCCCCTTAATGCAATTCTAACTCCCCCCCCCCCCCACCCCCCACCCCACCACCAATCTGTGAGATGAGTTGCTGTCTGTAGCAGATCGATGGTAGCTCATAATAGGGTGTTTGATAGCTTTTGTTTATTCTCCTGACTGAGGCACTTAAGGGTATAAAACAATAATGTACATGAAAAGAAAATAAAAATAAAGATGCCCCCCGCTCATCGGTCTGCATAATGCTTCCACGCAGAGCTGAAACCGGCCGCACATGAGTACTGGTAACTGCTTAGAGGTTCCAAACCTGCCCAGGAAAAGTGATGCGAGTCGAACCGCCCATGCATATGGACCATTTTGGTTTGCTTGGGCGGCATTGCTTGAGAGGTCATTTCATATCAATGTCGGGTAAACGTCCTACAAAATAGGAAGCAACGTCTCCAAAATGGCCTAAACCGTTTCGACGGGGATGTTAAACCGAAATCAAACAAACAAAACATGAAAAATAACACTTTTGTTGAAGATTAACGTTAAAAAAATAAAATCGTTCAAAATTTATAGAACTAAAAATATTTATATTTTGAAAAAGGAATATAATTAAAAAGAAAACAAAATAAGAAATGTATGCTTTTGGACTACAGTCTACTGTTCATAAACAGCCAGACTGGGAATACCGTCGACGCACCTAGATCAGGGTGACCTAAATCGACCTAAATCGACGATAACTCATTTACGTCAGCGGTTCCAGTCGGCAACTGTGACTGTTAGACGCTTTAACGTTTCGGATCAGACGATTAGGAATATTCCCCGAAGTAACTGAAGGAAGGTCCGAACCGGACGCCCATATAAGGGACGAATTCTTCGTAGACGTCATCGTGATGCTAGGATGCAGTGGTGTCGTCGCCATTTCAGACTAAACAACAACAAAAATAAATAAAAAAAAAAAAAAAAAAAAAAAACCTGCAGCGATTACTCGCGGTTTTTCTCGTGAGGGGATGAACGAATCCGTGTCTATAGGCGCACAGGGATGAGTTATGAGGATTGTTGTGTGGTCCAGAGGGACCGTTTCGATGGAGGTTCGGTGTTGACATGGGAGGTATCTGTTGTGGTCAAAAGATCCGTCTCCTGGTCCTCAGTGGAACTTTGAACGCCTAGCGGTAGATTAACGAAGTGCTGAGCCCTGAAGCAGTCTCATTTATGTGTCAAAATAACCTGCCACTCTTCACGTAGCCCGTGTTTTGACAAACGCTTTGAACCTCAATGATGTGCAACGTTTACCGTGGCTAGCAATGACCCCAGACCTTTCCCAAACACTTGTGGGATGAACTTTCACCCTGAGTTCACCATGGATTAAAATGTTGCGCAACAGCAAGGGAATGAAACAATTCAACCAATGCATTTGTGCAGCGATATGTGAATTCTATGCGGCGGCGAATACAAAAATATATTCAAGCGAAGTGTGGGTTTGCTGGGTATTGACATTTCCCTGTAGCATGTAGCGCTGACTTGTCAGGTACACCGAAGTTAACATTGAAATTCTCATGGTGCTCATGTGTGATTTTTGATTTTGACCCGTCCGTCATTTTGGGCATCGCATGCGTGATTGCCCAAATTTCGAGGTTTGTGAGACAAAGTCGAATCCCATAATCAGAGCTCAACTTCGTCCAGAGATAAGAAGGAAGATCCGCGGAAGGCATAAAATTTATGCTAAGGTAATGCAGACTGGTAGCCGAAACTTCGATAAAAATTTGGCACTTTGAGAAGGATCTTAAGACAGACGAACAACTTGCCCTTGGTAGGTGGTTAAAAGGCAAATCCCAGAGACTTCTATTACAATGGTGGCCCTAAGGAAAGTTTTACTCTTCGTTTTACTTTCGGTATAAATTTTACTTTTTCATGAAGAAGAATACCCACCTTACACGATCCTGGAAGGTGTCAGAACTGCACCCGGGCGTAAGGGAGTTATTTGCGAGTATATCTCTGACGTCATAATTAGCCGTAGATCTTATTTATAGCAGGTGAACACTTCCTTTGCGATTTCAAATAAACATACAGACTTTTAAACCCGGAATCAAAGATTCGGGGGCATATTGTTTTTGGTATGTCTTGTCTGTTTGTCTGTCCGCGAAAACATTTAACATTGGGCATAACTTTTGAATGGTAGCTGATATGGCTTTCCTTGTCTCAAGAACTTTTCAGTGTTTCCATTATGTTTGACCTCGTGACCTTGCCCTTTACGTCTGACCAATGTTTTTAAAACAACTTTAACGTGGGCCATAACGTTCGATTGGTAACTTCTTTATTTTTGATCAGCAAGTCCAGCGAGAAATTTGTAGAAGAGGAGCTCCGCCAACATCTCAACAAGGGCTCATGCCCAGCAGAGCTGTAATCAGATGGAGATTTCTGAAATTTCAAGCTTGTGCAAACTTTTTCTGTCTCCACTAGTCCCGCCTTGACGGTGTGGTTTGAAGATTTGTCGTCTGTTCAGTGTTTGACTGAAGGATAATTATGTGGGTCATTCCAATATCCTGCATGTTTACAAATGAGCACATTCGAGAGTGAAACAAAGTCGCAATGGCTGGTGTAATATTTTAAATACCTTAGCAATATTGATCAAAGACATATGATCTGTACTGTCTTTTCTAATGGGTTTCTGACTAAAACCACGTTTTTCGTGTTTTTGACTTTCTACACTGCAATCAGGGATCATCCTAGGCCCAGGAAGCAGGGAGAAGTGACTTCTCCCTCCAGCACTGACAGGGCGAAATGAGGGACAAGAGGGAGAAGTAGGGCTCGAGAAAAACGCCTAAATTACGGAAATTGTCGAGCCGAATGTTCGGTAATTTCCGTAAATATCGTTGTTTATTTGCAATTAAGAAATACAGTGTGCGGGTGTGATATCTTTGCGAATTACATACCAATGTTGCTGTTGCACTTGCTGAATGATTATGCACAACAGGCATCGGTATCTCGATTATAGCAGCAATAATCAGACATCAGGTACTTACATAGTTTCATTTTCTCGATGTTCCGCTCACTTAGTCACTGAAGGGCGCTACAGGGAAACAACCGATTTAATCCCACCTCGAGGTTATGAGTCATGTTGTGCAGTCGGGCGGGAGTTTCGATCTGTGCGACCGTGATATGCCGGCAAGTTGCTGCAGGTGCAATGGGGCAGTTTTTTTATATGTTCTTTTCATCCATCATATCCTATATTCCCTTTTTTCTAGTTCCCATCTTAGCGCCTGATCAGGACTTGACATCACAGTTTTTATTTGTTTAGGTAATCCTGTTAACCCATTTAGTACCAGAAACCCCAACACGGGTACCCTGGCAAACAGTGCAGGCCCAGAGCAGACGCCGCCGAACCCGATGTCTGATCAGGGCCTCCACTGTTTGCTAAAAGTTCAGTTATTAACTTATTTTCCAAATAAATTTTCATGAAAACATAACCTGACACCCATAAATTTTGAATTGAACTCCTATATATAAGGAGAAAGCTTCCATTTGGTAAAAAAGTGTTAAAGTCGCACCTCTATCTATCTATCTATCTTATATTGATATTTCATGCGTCAGTCATATTGCCAAGATCAAAAAGACCGATCGTCTCATGCTGCGCGGGCAAATAAAAATAAAAAATGAGTTCCTTTAAGAGCAATGAAAACATCCATAAGAAAGAAGATGGGTCATACTACGTAGTTTCGGCTGATAAAGCCTCATCAGTGACCCTGTAATGATCCGGCAAAGAAAGCCAGAGGAAACGCACTACAATTTTGCGAATTTCGAATAGGCAGTCGATTCAAAGACTGATATAAATCCAAAAGGGGTCCAAAAAATTAAAAACCTGTCTAGAATGAGTCTAAACCAATGATGATTTATTTCTGATTTCTCAGAATATTCACGATGATCTCAAAGGACCAAAAGTAAAATGTAAACTGCACTATGGTTGAACAAGTCTGATTACTCAAAGTCTAAGTGGCCTTGAAATTAGATCAAAGATGCCGATCTGGACTAACCCGATTCACCTATTTACATAATTAACTGATCTGACAACTTGTGCTCAATGCTACAGGTGGTCAGTTTTTTATTCGAGCAATTAACACATGGATTGGGATTATTACTTATCGGATTATCAATAGATGTTTTTGTTATCAACTTTGTGCCTTTATCGATGGTTATTACTTCGCATTTGAAAAGCCGATCCTGGAGACGAAAGAAAAAAAAAGTCGGAAAAAAACAGGGCGAAGTCAACTTCTCTTTTCTAGGCTGGTTAGGCGAAGTTCTTGAACTTCGGGCGAAGAAGTCGCCCGAATCGCCCCCCTCGGCTGATCCTTGGTAATGCTTTGTACAACGTCCCTTCAGTTGGACGCTGCGCTGGCTGCTCGGGATATATCCATATATAGATATCGTTTCGAATAGGCTAGTCTAGTCATTTGTTTACATTTCGATAGTGTGAGTGACAGAATTGGACTTAGTTTTTATCGAAAAATTCAAAACCTGTAAAAATTCCATCTGACAACGGCATAAAGTATAAAATTCTGGGGCCAGTTGTTCAAAACTAACGACGTCGTTTGTTAACGTATCGTTAAATCTTGGATCATTATGTATTGCAAATATGCTGAAATTTTTGCTGAAAAAATGTGAGCTGCTCACATTTTTCAGCAAAAATACAAGTATTTAACATATTAAACTTGCTAAGACAGTTAACAATATGACCACTAACGAGCTCGTTAAGCTAACAATGCTTTGAACAACTGGGCCCTGGAGGCCGACTCCTTCACGAGAAATTTGGGGAGCTTCTCCTACACAACTTTCTCGCTTGATGTATTAATTGAGGATCTTACATGAGTGTTCATGTATTATTGAATTTATTAAACGAGTTGAGGAAAATGGATAAAATGCGAGGCTTGCCGAGCATTTTATTCCATTTCCTCAACGAGTTTAATAAATTCAATAATACATGAGCACGAATGCAAGATTCTATTTATCATATGACATTTAAAACGCATTTTTTTTCACGATTGTTTACAAAAATATCAATATTCCGCCATTAGTAAACGCGACGTCGTTAAGGACGTCGTACATGTAACGTTACGGGACGTATCTAGCTTATTTGCATATTTAATCCACTAGCGGATTATCGAAAATATTACATGACGTTATTTAACTCTCAGATGCGACGTCATATGATAAATAAAAAATAAAAAAAGTTTTCATCGAAAAATGTGGAAATAAAGAATAAAAAATCGACTTTAGTACATAAAATGTCTGTACATATATAAATATATTCTCTGTGCTATAAATATAATTGCAACAGTGACAGTCTGTAATTTCAAAGTATTAGATATCCAACTGTGATAAAAAATAAAGTGTATTTGTAAAGAGATATTTGTAATTTTAATAAGCAATTGACTTCATTGCGAATTGTTCAGTTTTTTAAAGTTTTATTAAGTATATTCTTTGTTCATTGTGCATGCATATTAGAATTATGAGTTCGTAATTATTCAAATCTCATAAGTATACTCAGATTCAGTTTCAGTTAAAACTCACCACTGTTAAAATTTCGATTTCTTTAGTTTATGGTAAGAATGACTGACCTTTTCAACTGATAAATACGGTTTTGTAAAGTTGTCACCGAAGCATGAGTTTGTTTGACACCAATACTGGGTGATTTTTATGATGTGCATGTGCAAGTGCAAAATGCAAAAAAAAATACAAAATTTTCGTAATCACGCTATTTTTAGCAGTTTCTTTACTGTCATTATAATGTCCTTAATCCTTTTCTTTGAAAGCCAGCACAACAATCCATAAGAACAAGCCAATGAGACGTCTTAGTAACGTCGATCGTCATCGTGCCCAGTTGAAGGTGGGCTTTCATTTGTGTTCACGGAGATGTTGCACTGATGAGTTAAGATGCCTTCAATCATGCGGACTGAACAAATTATTTGTCTTAATCGCGACGGAAGTAAGGGCGTGGATTGTGGCGACGTAAAATCGATATAAGCTCCCCAGTGGAATTCGTTTCCGCTGCCCGTTCCAAGGCGGTTCTTCTGTCGCGGTTTATTTTTGTTATGTTTTGTCTTTGGGTGTTTGTGTCGGTTATATTATTTTATTTTGGATAGCCTATTGGCGATTTTGTTGGAAAGTAACTGTCCTTTTGGCTTTCCGCTATTGATGTTTCCACTAGGGTCTGTTGCTTCATGTTTGTGTTTCTTTCCCTTTGGATATTTCTTACATATGGCAAGGCTATCATATACATGCTTCTGGACAAGATCTTTCTACACAAAGCTGTTTGCATTTACATTACAAAATTGCTAATTTTGTTACCATATATTACGCTCTACCGAGAAGACATAAAATGACTCAAGAAAAAAATGAGGAACGCCCGTTATGAAAACAGTAGGAGCAGAAAGTCATGTCCGCACATTATTGAATATGTTTTATAGAAAGGTAATCCTTTTGAAGCAAGGACGAAAACGCAGAACTTAAATCTGTGGAATGTTCAAGATTTTTCTGGGCCAGACTAGCTGGTGTCGGCCAAAAAGGCCTCAACGGTGACTCTAAAAGAGTTCTGAAATTCTGCAATGTAATCAATGATCCCAAAGGACTAGAAAAATATAACCCACGCTATTATGAAGGACAGGGCGACTTTTTTACGGCCGCCTTAACACCAGCCCTGGCGAAGTTAAATATGTTCTATAGACAGGTAATCCTTTGGAAGCAAGGACGACAACGCAGAACTGAAATATGTGGAATGTTCAAAATTTTTCTGGGCAAGACTAGCTGGTTTCGGCCAAAAAGGCCTCAACGGTGACCCTAAAAGAGTTCTGAAATTCTGCAATGTAATCTATGATCCCAAAAGACTAGAAAAATATAACCCACGCTATGATGAAGGTCAGGGCGACTTTTTTACGGCCGCCTTAACACCAACTGGCGAAGTTAAATATGTTATATTATAATGTTATTAATCAAGTATTTTCGTATTGTCCCTGTAACAGGTCCGAGGTCTGCTGTATTGGCCGGAGGCCGAAGGCCGAGGCCAATACAGCTGACCGAGGATCTTGGCCAATACGAAAATACTTGATTGATGAAATTTTATTAATTGGCACAATTAAAAACATGATTATTGATTTTTGACTTCAGTGTTAATATAGAACAATACAGGATAGTCAATTAATAATATAATGTTATTAATCAAATAATTTCGTATTGGCCCAGTTATAGGTCCGAGGTCTGCTGTTTTGGCACGAGGCCGAAGGCCGAGGCAAATACAGCTGAACGAGGACCTGTAACTGGGTCAATACGAAATTACTTGATTAATGGCAATTTTATTAATTGATGCAATTAAAAAAATGATTTATGATTTTTGAATATTGGTTGACCTTGTGTAATATAGATTAATCAATTAATAAAGAAAGGTAATCCTTTGGAAGCATAAACTACATTGCAGAACTGAAAATTGTTGAAGACTCATCCAGATGAGGATAAAAAAAGAACAGCATATAAATAAATGGACAACCAGACACCAAAAATAACAAAGTATGCAAATAAGTGTTCTTTATGAGTAATGTGCACATTTTAGAAAGGCATTAATATTATAAAATTAATAAAATATGCAATATTTTGTGTTAATTAAGTACAATTAACATAACAATGTTCTTCTGTTGGCACCTTTTGGCAGTCAGCTGTAGGTACTGTTGAGAAAGTGGGATGCCAAAATGTGCTATCAACAATACTTGCGAAATATGGTCTTAAACTGAAACACTCAATGGTAATTCTTCTTCTGTATATTGCCATGTCTGTTAATAATAAGTATGTCAAATATTATATAGTTTGTTTGTTTGTATTGGAGTTTTACGGCCAAGTCAACACTATTTAGGTCATTTTTGAGCCGGTCAGTTTACCTATCAACACTTTCCTTGGCAGGCTTATACGTAAGCGGTTAACCAGTACAGTGCACATTCTTTCGCCAGAAACTGACAACTGCCCTTCTTGAATCAGCGGAAGAGAGAGAATGACCGTAGAAAAGATTTCATGATCAATCTCCACGAAAGAATGTTGCCGACCCCGGCGGGAGTCGAACCCGCGTCCTCCTGATCACCAGTCAGACGCGCATCCGACTGAGCCACTGAGGCCGGCCAAATATTATATAGATATTACCAGATGCTGCTTTTAAATATAAGTTTAAAACTTTAAATGGCAAAACTCTACACACTGCTGATTGCACCTTCTGGTAGTCAAGGGACGTTTAATAGTTACTAAATAGCCCCGTTTCTTCACTTATTCCAAGGACAAATGTTTTGGACATTTATTGGACAAATATCTTCAGCATTTATTTCTTGGAGTAATAAACACAATATTTTTGAATGATTCCATTTATCCCTCCCGTCTAGAGCCAAGGATTCTTTCTGTTGAAATTGTTCTTGTTACGATTTTTTGTCATTTGAGGAAATTCCGGTATAAAGAGGGTTATCTGAGCAGGGCACCGAGCAACAAATGCTCTGGCGAGTTTGCGCTTTTTGCGTTTTTGCTGATCGCCTGTGTGACAATTACCCTTTTCTCGTTAGTTGTCTCAAATATATTTCAGTCAGAACAAAATGGAAGTTAAAGTTGTCTCCGGAAAGACGGATGAGGCCCATCCCGAGCTTTTTGACATCCGGGCAATGCCAACACAGCCAAAGGAGAAAAAGGTTGGACAATTACCGGAAGAGATGATCAGGAAATTTTTCGAAGACGTAAGTTAATTTAGAAAAAGATTGGCTAAAAGATAGGGTTCAAATTCCAATATTGATCTTAAATCTCTTCTGCAACAAGTTCTAGCGGAACCCGAATTTTATTGTGACTTGGTATATTAATTCAGAAAAATATATACTTGCAACGACTTCAGCACCCAATTTCGTAAAATCATTCTTCGATATAAAAAGATTGGGTACACCATAAATGTTATACGTCAGACTGCGTGCATGGTAGTTAGACAACTTTGCTTCCCTCTTTAATTGCACGCCGGTTGGTCGGGCCTCAGATTCTATGACGGTTCCAGCGTAAACGCTTTCTGAGAATTAGAATTTAATTTTATGTAATGTTGGTTGGTGCCTGATGCTCTTTCTCTGGGCTTGCCAATCAGAGTCTAACTGTTGGTTTTCTTTAGCCCAAGCATTTCAGGTTTCATCTCTGTGGTTGTTTGATTTTTGTGTTCTCGAAGATATTGCACTGATGAGTTAGGAGGCCTTCAAGCGGATTGAACAAATTATTTATCTAAATTGCGACGGAGGTGAGGGCGAGGATTGCACAATGTCCTGGCTTGTTTTTATGAATGTGACGTGATACTCCCACTTGTACTGGAGCTTGGGCATCTATGCTTTATAAACCTTGCCTTCAAGTTCCTTTCAGTCTCTCGGATTATCGCTTTGTTGTTTCTCATTTGAAGGACATGTCTGGCCGTCCATCTGTCTGTTCATCCACATTTTCTATGTTTCTTTTTAATATCTTACAAACAGCCAAACGCATCAACTTAAAAATATAAGGTTACAGCAACAATACACACTTTCATGGCAAATTATGTAACTCTAGCTACAATACTGTTAGAGGTATAGCTCTTTGAAAATTCAAAATTCCAGCATTTTTCATCTTTTTTTTGTAAAAAATTCAAAACCGATATAGGTATTCAAATGGTACGTTGCTGTTGTTATTGAAAGTGAAGGGCAACACCTCTAGCCGTAATAAGTTTTTACTTTTGCCCCTTTATCCGTCCGTCTGTCTGGTCACGTTTTTCGTCTAACTTCAAATTTAAAGCATAATGTCACATTTGATGGCAAGTTATGTGACTCTAGCTACAATATTATTAGAGTTATGCCTCTTTGAAAAATTCAAAATTTCAGAATTTTCATCTTTTTTTTTCGTCGTAATTTCAAAACCGTTATAGATATTAAAATGAAATTTGCTGTAGTTATTGGCAGTGAATACACACATTCTAGCTTCAATACATTTTGACTTATGCCCTTTATCTACTTTAAAACTTCTACATCACCCATAGTTCTAAAACATTGCATCCCATTGCTTGTCTGAACGTTTCTACGAATTTGTCCCCCCCCCGATACACACACACAGAAATAAACCTTCAAACCTACTATCGCGGGGCCCTGGTCACGTCTGTGGTGGTTCTAGTTCATTATCGAATTGGTTATCTCATATAGGCTTACAAGTGTAGACACAGACCAGACGGCTTATTCTGCGGTTTCTGATGAGTGTCCAACTATTGGATCAACTGTTTAACAGTCGACCGATGGTAATGAAGCACAGAAGCTTTTCAAGCTGTAGTCCACGCAACTGTCACTGACTTGTCGGAAATCCAGGTAATTGTTATATATATAGAAAATTCCTCGCTAGTCTTATCGCGATGTGTAAGAGGGGTTTCTATAGAATCTGGAGTGGAATCATGTGTTGGGTTTGGCAAACAGCGTAGAACAAGATCAGACGCCGCGGAACGCGGCGTCTGATCAGGTTCTTCGTTGTTTGCTTTCAGTATATTAAGGGATAAAACGAAACAGTGATAGTCCTCCTTCAGGACGATCTTTCCAGGTCTGACTCAGCTTTGATTACTTACTGCTACATATACCTTCAGGGCTATGTGACAGTGGAAAAATTCTTCACCAAAGAAGAGCTAGATCCTTGTAGAGAAGCCATCAACGAACTAGTTGAACAACTGGCCCAGAAATTGTACAAAGCTGGCAAAATTAAAGGTATATTTAACTACATGTGCATTCAGGTAGACTGCTTTGTTAACTCTGTCTCTTGAATTGAATGTCACACCAATAAGCCTACACCAAATAACATACATATTGAAGTGAGTTTCGCAAGTTTATTGACATATCTATATGGCGCCCGCCCATCGAGGCTTGGAGAAATATATTGGGCTGCATCTGGCTTCTGCACAGAGGTGAAACCGACCGAACTTGAGTGTATGTAAGCAGCTTAGAAAGTCTAATAAGTTCTGAAGTTAGATCCTTTGGAAGCAAGGAATACACCAAATAAACGAAAATAGCAGACTCGGTTTTATTGAGTCTGTTCATGACCAGTACTGAAATGTGCAACACCAGCCACGCCCTCTAGCACATGCTTAAGCAGAACTCTATTTTCAAAATGATACCAAATGAACTCAATGATCCCAAAGGACCAGAAAATATAATCTGCACTATGATGATGTCCAGGAAAAGTGGTGCGCGTCGGACCACTCCATAAACACACAGTGGTTTCGTTGGGTGGTAGGGTTTGAAATGTCATTTCATCTCAATGTCGGGTGAAAGTCCCACAAAATTGGAAGCAACGTCTCAAAACTGACCTGAATAGTTTTGACGAGGACGTTAAACCTCAACACAAACAAACATAATTATGTGACCCGCCTGGGAAAAAAGGACCTTATCAGTGTCTGAAAGTCCTAACTTTTGAAACAAACAAGCGTCAGGCGTCACTCAGATATCATCTTGTTGGGAATGTTAGACACTCTGCTGAATTTTATGGCGATTGGATATCGAACCATCTAATTTGCATAACAGGCACGTGAAAAAAAAATGGAAAACAGTTTTTAACAATAGTTGCAGTCTTCTAGATGGAGGATTTGGAAAGGACATTGTCGCTAGATTTCATCGATATTTATGACGGGTCATATATCCATATCCATGTGGATATGTGCTCTTACAAGTTCTCAAATCAAACAAACAAACAAGTTCTTACAAGGTATGTGTTCTTACACATGTGTTTTATTGAGAAATCAGAAAATAAATACCACAAAATTATCTTTATTACTCCTATATCTGAAGTTGTAGGTACGTTTTCAAGTATAGATTTGTTGTTAATTTCTTTTGCAGACCTCTATAATGACTATGGTTACTTTGAGCGATTGACTAAGATCGAAAATGACTTTCCAGGTGCAAATGTCATTCTACATAAGCATGGTCGCCTTCCACCAGTAAGTTCCTAATTTGGGTCATGCCTGGTGAAACGGTGTCTTTGAGTCTTATAACATGTGCGTGTAGCAAAGAACAAACCAGCATACTAAGTTTCTGAACAATCTCTCAGAATTTAACCTTTCCTGTCTGTATGGAGAAACATTGGAACAACATGCTTTTAAATAGCGGACTCACAAGTATATCTATTTATAATATCACGTCGCGTTTGAGACTGTAATATCTCCCATGATCATATGACGACACGTCTGAGAGTGTAATAACGCCATGTAATAAATTTGATTATCCACTTGTGGATTATATATGCAAATTAGTTAGATACACTCCGTAACGTTACACGTACGACGTGCTTAACGACGTCGCGTTTAATAATGGCGGAATATTGGCATTTTTGTTAAAAATAGTGAATAAAATGCATTTTAAATGCCATACGATAAATCGAATCTTTCATTCGTGCTCATGTATTATTGAATTTAATAAACTTGACGCACTTTATCCCTTTTCCTCAACGAGTTTAAGAAATTCAATCATGCATGAACACTCATGTGAGATCCTCTACCGCAGTCATTGCTGGATGCAAATGCTTGCAGACACCTTTTATACTTAGTAGTCTATGGGTCTGCAAGTCTTGTACAGCTGTATATACGTTATTATTGCTGGTAGTTGAGTATCGATGTGGAAAATGACTGTTGTTCGGTACTGCAGTTTATGCTTAGTGGTTTGTAGAGCGGCTGTGGTTATAAGTCAGTTTATATTTGTCTGTGTGTGTGTGTGTGGGGGGGGGGGGGGGTGGTCAGTGAGAGTTGTGCATGGATGGCAGTAGTAAAAGGACTGGTACACCTGATCGACAGTGCGTGTTTGCACTGTGGTCAGTTGTAAGGTGTTTTGTATGAACCGTGGCACGATAAAACGTACACTACTCTGCAGACCATTCTTTGCACCTAGTTTACAAGAAGTCGACTGTGTCTAGACGTCACAGTTACAGTTAGTTAACACTATTTTAATAAGCAATAGTTAACTGCGCAATTGGTTGGGAATTGACACCTTATCTTTCTGTACTTGACACCTTGTTAACATGGGCGTCAAGAATAGTTTGAAAAGTACTGTAGAGTAACCCTATACGACTGGTGAAAAATAAGATCAGACTGCGCACCCGTGCATGAGCCTTCTCTATCACAGAATCACAGAATTCAGCGAGCACCAAGTGATAGCTCTGGTTAGACTTGCTTGCTTGATGCTATTAGGGCAACGCGTCCGTGTGACACAGTGCATTCTTCCATATCACCAAAAGGGTTATTTTTCAAATGAAAAATCTGATTCCCGGTCCTCGTTATGTTCCAAATATAGGTTTTGTTGTAGATTATACGACATTCACAGTTCACATTCACCATGAATGGGCGCGCGAAATTCTTTAAACAAAATCCAAAATGCACTGCATGCCAGTCATTTCAATTTACTTGAAAAATTTTCATCATATAAATAAAGAATAAATATTATGTTGGTGTAGTTGTGAATTACATCATTGAATCTTTGCTTTAATTGATTTGTAAAACACCTATCACTAGCCCTTATATTACAGGCGTTCAAAGCATTATGGTCAAACGAGCGTCTGTTGAACGTAGTTGAACAGCTGATAGGACCAGAGATGGCTGGACACCCCGTCTGGAATCTCCGGACAAAAACACCACAAAACGAGGCCACAACAGTTCCCTGGCATCAAGGTTGGGTTGTATATATTATTCTCTTGCATACCAGATAACCTTATCATAGTAACGTTTATCTATCCCTGTTTATTATATCCTCCATATGCCACCCAACACTGCACTCACTCCAAGGCATTTTGGGCCCCAGTTGTTCAAAGCATTGTTAGCTTAACGAGCTTGTTAGTGGTGTAATTAGGGTCCCGTACTGAAAGTGTGGGTGCCCTATAGTAATCACTGTCCGTACGTCTGTCTGTCTGTCCGTCCACAAATTTTTTTTTTCCTACTCCTCTGATAGCGCTGCCGGGGCCCTAGTCAGTTTCACTGACAGCTCTAGTTGTTAACTGTTCTAGCAAGTACAATTTCTATTTTAGTGTTATTTTTGCTGCAACATGAGAGCAGATTTTGCATATGTAAAAGCTGCTCTCATTCTACTGCAAAAACATTAGTATATTTGCCATATTAAATGGTGAAAGTTTTTACGATATGTCAGTTTATGATGCCGTTGGTCTTGAACAACTGGACCCTGTTAGAGAGCGTCGACGACAAAACTACAACTGAAAATTTTCATCTAATGCATTCACAGCACAAAAAAGATTTACCGCGGTTTGCATTTGACGTTTTTTCTTTTATTATATCTCGACTGCTGCCTTTTTAGCTAATGTAATTTGACATGAGACTCATGACCTCTATTACCATGATGTCATACTCGACTGAATGCATATATTTATCTTCGCCGTTTTCCAGAGAGGTACTTATTTTTATTCGATACATAGAGGTCGGTAAATGGGTCGCAGCCGAGTGTAGGCTTATCGTACAAACTGCTTATTGATAAATGTTGCCCTTTATAGCATATATTTGAGGTAAATATCGGTGGCCTCCCAACACTTGTGGTGGGAGAGGGTGTTATTTCAAGCTTAAAAACACACAAAAAATCGTTCCGTTGTATGTCATTGTTCAACTTAATAATGTATAAATTACACACACGTACAAGGTGGAACGCGTGGCTCAGTGCATAGCACGCTTGTTTTCACGTCAAGTGGTATTTTATTTTGTTCACCACAGGTATAAACCTTAATTTTTCCATTTTATCTGTTTTGCCTTTAAAATTTTATTGATCGATTGTTTTGGGTACCCGTAAGCCCTTATGGGTCACTTTGTGTCGGCAGAAAAGAGACAGAAGAGATAGTGGATGAGATAAAAGTGAGGGTCAGGGGAGAAAGACGAAAATGAAATGGAAGTGTAGAGGCAGAAGTAACATTGTCCCCCACTACCCCTGCCTGTCCGACTGTAATCCTATAAAAGTTGGACGCCCCAGTAATGCCAGATACACGCCACATTTGCCTCACATAACCAACCCTCTTTAAAAGTTGTCTTTTTGTTTAGCACAACTGAGCACGCAGTGCTCAAGGTGGGCTGTTGTGATCGCCTTTTCCGTCGTCCGTCTGTCAACAATTTCTTCAAATGACATCTCCTCCGAAACCACAGTGCCAATTTTGAAATATTTTCACAGGAATATGCCTTGGGTTCTACCAAATATTTTCTTAAAATGGTTTCAATCCGCTGAACAAAATGGCCACCAGAGCTAAAAATAGAAAAAGCTTTAAATGACATCTCCTAGGCTAACAGTCCAATTTCAAAATGTTCTTAGGGTGACCGTCTACCGAAATTTCTAAAATAGTTCAGCTCAGCTGAACAAAATGGCCACCAGAGCTAAAAAAAAAAGGAACTCCTGGCCATGCCCCATCTCCTCCACTTCAAAAAAGGCCCCATATCGCTGAAACCTTACAGATCCCCACCCCTAAACCATATGTGTTCTTGTTCCTTATTATAAGACACACTCAGTGACAGCAACCGAGGGGTGTGCCGGGGACATGCTCCAACCCATCCACTTCATAAAAGGTCATGTATCTCAGAAACCGTTCAGATTACCACCCCTAAACTATATATATTCTTTTTCCTTATGATTAGGCGCATTCAATGACACGAACTTGGGGGCCCTCGGGATGCGCCGGTGCCATGCCCTACCCCTTCCACTTCATATAAGGCCCAATATTTCGGAAACCTTACATATATCCCCACCCCAAAACCATATATATTCGTGTTCCTTATGAATAGACAAATTCAATAACATCAACCTTGTGGTCTGCCAGGGTGATATGATAAGACAAATTCAGTGACACCAACATGGGGTTCCCCAAGGGTGTGCCAGGGCCATAACCCCCCCCCCCCCCACTTCATAAAAGGCCCAATATCTCAGAAACCATTCAGATCCCCACCTCTTAACCAAATGTATTCTTGTTCCTTAATGACAGGAAACATTAACGGTAGCAATCTAGGGGTCTCACAGCGTGCATCAGGGCCATGCCCCACCTTTCCACTTCACAAAAGGCCAGATAACTGAGCAACTGTTCAGAGCCGTACCCTTCAATCATATATATATTCATTTTCCTTTGAGAAGACTCATTCATGACACCAAGGGATGCCTCAGGCAATGCTCCACCAACCTAGAGTTTCATTCCGTCACACCAACCTAGGGTCTCTTTGTGCTGGGTCCATGCCCCATCCCTACACTTCATAAAAGGCCATATATCTCTGAAACCACTCAAATCCCTACCCCATAATCATATATATTGTTGTTCTTTTTCCTTATGATTAGACACAATACATTCAGTCTCACCAACTTGGTTGGTGGTCCAGGGGACGTTTCTTTCCCCTCCACTCAAGGGGCCTCATATAAGACTTTATGATTGGTAGATTAAAATCATATCATGCTAAAATACATTGCTGCCAGTGGGCAGTGTCCACTGAAGCTCTTGTGAGCAAAGTGACCTACGGGCTTCTTGTTTTTATACCAAAAATGATATAACTGCATGGCTCAGCTAAGGTCTGTTCCATTGAAACAGACTATCTCAAAGTCGATATTATTGTACTGCTGATTGCTTAAATTGCTGAACTGGGTTTCATTACGATAACACATCCGTGTGATATAGTGCATGTTTCAAACCTCAAAAAAGGTATTTTTTCTGATGAAAATTTGTGATATTTTCCTTATTTCTGCTCCAAACATAGGTTTTGGGTGCTCGTTAGAACCGCCTCAATGAGGCGGTTCTAACGAGTACCCACAACCTATGTCTTGGAGCAGAAATAAGGAAAATAATGTTTACCCCCTTATACCCCAGTTTTCTCTATATAAAGTGGGGTTTAGGGGGGTCTTTATTTCACGAACTTGTTCACGTGATGTGCTCTGCTGAACGAAATTTCCATATGACTGCGGAGATAAATATAGAAAAATCTTCAAAGAACATCTTCTCCTAGGCCAATGGCTTGGTTTCAAAATGAATTGACAGAAATGTTCCTTGGGTGAACCCGCTACCAAAAGTGCTGAACTGGTTCTGCTGCTCTGTACAAAATGGCTGTCAGAGCTAAAAAGAAAATACCTGTAAACAACAATGTTAGTACATCATAACTAAGGTGAGTGAATTAGGGCCATCATGGACCTCTTGCTTTTTTTAAGTGAGGGTTTTGATGTCTTTTCAGATTATATCTTCATTTATTCTTTTGTTAAGTTTGATTTTATTTTAAGCTCACCTGTCGCGTCTTTCAAAGTTGTTCAAGTGGTTCCGGTCCATTGCACATTTAAGTCACAGGAGACAAAAAGTATTTTTTTAACTGAGAACTTAAAAAATCTTCTTTGAAACCACTAGGCCCAGCTCTTTGTTATTTGGTATGAAGCTTCATCTAATGGACCTCTATCAACATTGTTCAAATTATAGCCGTGGGGGGCAAAAATTGCCCTGCCCCGAGTCCTTTTTTGGTTTGACATAAACATACATGTATAAAGGGAAAACCTTTAAAAATCTTCTCTGAAATCGGAAAGCCCACGTCTTGTTTTTACTATCAAGGATCAAATAAGTAAAGATGCCCCCCCCCCACCGCAAAGCAGAGCGGGGGTTATAGGAATGGCCTTCGTCTCTCCTTCCATCTGTCTGTCCATAACACTGTCTTGTCTGCTCCATATCTCCTGAACCTTTTGATAGATTTTCGAAAATGTTTGGTCAAATTTTCCTTTCAGTGAGCTGATGTGCAGAACCCATAAATGAACTATGCCGACTCATGGTCAAGGTCACAGTTGAAGGTCACGAGAATGAATCTTTGAATTTAGTGTCCGTTCCGTATCTCTGGAAGGATTTTCATTAAACTGTGGTCAAATATCTCCCTCAGTGAGCTGATGTGCAGAATCCATAAATTAACCATTCCGACTCAATGTCAAGGTCACAGTTGAAGGTCGCGAGTTTGAATCTTTGAATTTTGTGTCTGTTCCATATCTCCTTTACCCCTTGATAGATTTTCATTAAATTTTTGTCGAATATCCCCCTCAGTGAGCTGATGTGCAGAACCCATATATAAAAATGCCGACTCACGGTCAATGTCACAGATGAAGGTCACGAGTTTGAAATGTTGAATTTTGTGTCAGTTCCATATCTACTTTACCCCTAGAAAGATTTCATTAACACATTTAGTTCCAGAAACCCCAAAACGGGTACCCTGGCAAACAGTGCAGGCCCAGATTAGATGCCGCAGAACGCGGCGTCTGATCAGGGCCTACACTCTTTTCAAAAAGTTCAGTCATTTTCCAAATAAATTTTGATGAAAACACAACCTGACACCCCTAAATTTTGAAATGGACTCCTGCTGTATATAAGGAGGAAGAGTCCATTTGGTGTGTGTGTGTGTGTGTGAATTTGGGTTTAACGTCGCTTTCAACAATTTTTCAGTCATATCACGACGGTGTCTGGTTGGGACAGGGAGCTCAATGCTCAATTTTATAGTGCTACCTCACTGAAGTATCATGTCCCAGACACATTGCATGATACCACACCCAGTGACATTATCCTGTCACTGGGTCGACCAGTCCTAGCTCTACCCTGTAAATCTGAGTGCCAAGCGAGGAGCAGCTAGTACCATTTTTAACGACTTTGGTATGTCGCGGCCCGAGATCAAACCCGTGACCTCCTATTCCCCAGAGTGGACACTCTACCAACTGAGCTATTGGGGCCGGTAGTCCATTTGGTACAAAAAGGGTTAGACTTTGGCCGATTATCCCCCTCAGTGAGCTGATGTGCAGAATCCATAAATAAAAAATGCCCACTCAAGGTCAAGGTCACAGTTGATGGTCACGAGTTTGAATCTTTAAATTTTGTGTCCGTTCCTTATCTCCTTTATCCCTGGAAGGATTTTCATTAAACTTTGGTCAAATATCTCCCTCAGTGAGCTGATGTGCAGGACCCATAAATAAAACATGCCGGCACAAGGTCCAGGTCACAGTTGAAGGTCGCTTGTTTGAATCTTTGAATTTTGTGTCCGTTCCGTATCTCCTTTATCCCTGGAAGGATTTTCATTAAACTGTGGTCAAATATCCCCCTCAGTGAGCTGATGTGCAGAACCCATAAACAAACCATGCCAAATCAAGGTCAAGGTCTCAGGTGAAGGTCACAATGTTATGCCTTGTTATTAAAGTGTGTCGGGGGATTTGGCTGTCCCTCAGACTGCTTTTTTGTTTAAAACGGAAGTAGATATCCATGCAGTAACCATGAACCATGTACAAAACGAAAGAACGCAGCTTCAACTTTCCTTCCTCCAGAGTTTTCCAATCACAAGGCATGATACACTAACCTGCATTTAGCAAGCTCCTAGGGGTTATTCAAAATGTGCTTGCTTAATACAGGTGGATTTTCATGCATTTTTCTTTTATGGGAACCAAATACAAGTTGCTTAAGACCGGTTTCTTGCTTGTTAGAGGTGGCCACTTAAACAGGTGTTTCTATATTTTAAGGGGAATGGGAACACCTGGCATATTTTTCTGCCATTTTTCAAAGGGAGACAACTTTCGGGACTTCCTGTTCACTTTTCTATAAGCCCTGTCCCACTGAAAAAGGGGTCAACTCTTAACGGAAAGAATTTGCTCCCCTCTGGAGCAAATTCTTACCTTTAAGAGTTGACCCCTATTGACATGGGAGACAAAAATACTTTTGCAGGAGTTGCCTCCCCTGAAGGTGTATCCATTCCCCTTAATACAGATGAGAAATCTTCTCAAACAACTCATTCTAATACATTGAGTTGCTCAATCTGGGTTTAAATCGAGGCTCCTGGTTGCAATGCATTCTGTCCATATACTCTATAAAGCTGGTAATGATTTCTTCTTCGCATCACGAAAACACGCCTATATAATTTTGACCCCCTTGAACCCCACTTTTATATAGCAAAACTGGGGTTTCCGGGGGTATACCTTATTTTTCTTATTTCTGCTCTAAAATATATATTGTGGTTACTCGTTAGAACCGCCTCGATGAGGCGGTTCTAACGAGTACCCACAATCTATATTTGGAGCACAAATAAGAAAAATATCACAATTTTTCATCAAAATATTTTCATTTTTTCGGCGATAAAGGTGGCAATGTATTTGTATAGGCGTGTTTGCGTAATGGTTTGATTCTGGCAAAATAAATACAAACTAACCCGTCTAGTTTGGTAACCCGCTTTCAAAAAGAGTGACATTGATACTACTTTTAGCATTGAAAGTAAAAAAGACGTTGTTTTATCACCTTGTCTGGAAGTATCTAAAAGTGTTCTATGATGATGGTAAGTGTTCCCACTATAGCAAAAAATACAAATAACTTAGAAAAAAAAATAATAATAATGTTAGCAGGTGATCAGACCCCAAGGTTTTAAAACTTTTTTCATGCTAAAAACATCAGAGCATGAAATTTGTAGTGCTCATAAAAATAAAAATACTAATAAGGTGACCTATTTTTCTTTCTCAGATAGCAGAGTATGTTATTTGTCTGGCTCACAAAAAAATTATAACCTCAGGACCAAGTATATGTGAATTTATCTTGAGCTGTCTCTTTTAAAAGGTGAAACAAGGTGACCTTTCAGTGATTGCTGATTTCAATGTATTGCTTGGTACACAAAGCCTTGACAAATTGCTGTTTTGAACCAAGTTTTCTTGAATTTCTGTTTTAGATGTTGGTTACCTTAACAACGACTCATACAAGGTAATGCAACCGACAGCATGGATTCCTCTTCTGGATGCCAATGAAGAAAATGGATGTATGGAGGTATGTGTCAGAGAAAAATTGTTTTGTTTGATTCATTAAGAAAACACGCCTATACAAATATAATGTTAATTTTATCGCTAGAAAATGGAACATTTTAAGATGAAAAATAGTGATATTTTTCTTATTTCTGCTCAAAATATAGATTGTGGGTACCCGTTAGAACCACCTCAGCGAGGCGGTTCTAACGAGTAGCCACAATCTATATTTTAGAATAGAAATAAGAAAAATAAGGTTTACCCCTGCAAACCCCAGTTTTATTGTATAAAAGTGGGGTTCGAGGGGGTCAAAATTATATAGGCCTGTATTCGTGATGTGAGGTTAACGTCCCCGTCAACACTGTAAAGGTCATTTTTGAGACGTTGCTTCCAATTCTGTGGGACTTTTACCTGACATTGAGATGAAATGACATCTCAAGCCCTGCCGCCCAATGAAGCAATAGCGTTTATTAACATGGACAGGCCGACTCGCACCTGTTTGCCTAAGCATGCTTAGATCTAAGTGGTTTTCCAGTACTCGTGTGCGTGTAGGTTTCAGCTCTGCGAGGAAGCATCATGCAGCCCATCTATTTCGTCAAGGCCCGATGGGCGGGGGCCGGCGACAGAGTAAAATACCTGTCATTATGATAATACATCCATGTGCATTTTTTCATATGCCCTAAATGGGATTTTTTCCGATGAAAATCTGTGGTATTTTTGGAATTTATACTCCAAACAAAGGTTTTGGGTGCTCGTTAGACACTCATTCTCAAATGAATTATGTCTCCCCCGAAAAATTTTTTTTCGGAGAGACATATTGTTTTTCCCCCGGGCGTCTGTCTGTCTGTCCGTCTGTCTGTCTGTCCGTCTGTCCGTCTGTCCGTCTGTCCGTCTGTCTGTCTGTCACACATTCGTGTCCGCTCTATAACTTGAAAACCGTTGGAGCTATCGTCACGAAACATAGTATAAATATAAATCAGCATTAGACGACGTGCAGTGCGCAAGAACTATAACTCTCGCATTTATACTTTTTGAATTATCTCCCTTGGAAGTTTGTTGGTATGTATATATGTATGGGCAAATCGTGTCCGGTCAATAACTTTCTTATTTTCAGATGGATTTTAAAATTACTTGGCAGAAATATTAACAACCATAAGACGATGTGTGGTGCGCATGAATCAGGTCGGTACCTCAAAGGTCAAGGTCATACTTAGAGGTCAAAGGTCAAAAAAGGGGCCTTTTTTCGTATTTGGTCAATAACTTCTTTATTTTGAGATGAATTTTAAAATTACTTGGCAGAAATATTAACCACCATGAGATGATGTGTGGTGTGCATCAGGCAGGTCAGTACCTCGAAGGTCAAGGTCATACTTAGAGGTCAAAGGTCAAAAAAGGGGCCTTTTTTTCGTGTTTTGTCAATAACTTTCTTATTTTGAGATGGATTTTAAAATTACTTGGCAGAAATATTAACAACCATAAGACGATGTGTGGCGTGCATCAGGCAGGTCAGTACCTCAAAGGTCAAGGTCATACTTAGAGGTCAAAGGTAAAAAAGGGGCCTTTTTTGTGTTTTGTCAATAACTTTCTTATTTTGAGATGGATTGTGAAATCACTTGGCAGAAATATTAACCAATATAAGACGATGTGTTACGTGCATGACCCAGGTTGGTACCTCAAAGGTCAAGGTCATACTTGGAGGTCAAAGGTAAAAAAGGGGCCTTTTTTCCGGTTTTGTCAATAACTTGCTTATTTTTAGATAGAATTTGAAGTTACTTGGCAAAAATGTTAACTATCATGAGAGGATGTGTTGCATGCATGATTCAGTTTGATACCTCAAGTGTCAAGGTCATACATAGAGGTCAAAAGTCAAAAAAGGGGCCTTTTTTTTCGTGTTTGGTCAATAGCTTTCTTATTTTTAGATGGATTTTGAAATTGCTTGGCAGAAATGTTAAACACCATGAGATGATGTGTTGCATGCATGACCCAGTTTGGTACCTGAAAGGTCAAGGTCATACATTGAGGTTAAAGGTCAAAAAAGGGGCCTTTTTTGTGTTCTGTCAATAACTTTCTTATTTTTAGATGGATTTTGAAATTACTTGGCAGAAATGTTAACAACCATAAGACGATGTGTTGTGTGCATGACCTTAGTTGGTACCTCAAATGTCAAGGTCGTACTAAGAGGTCAAAGAACAAAAAGGGGCCTTTTTATGCCTCCAACTTTGAAAAAGTTGAAAGTTGGAGGGGCATATTGGTTCTGGTTCGTTTGTCCGTTCGTCTGTCCGTTACGCTTTTGATGCATAGCATAACTTTAGAACCGTGTATGCTAGGGTTTTGAAATTTCATATATGGATTCCTCATGGAAAATTAGCTGACGCGTATTTTTTTTCTCGTCCGGATTATGCCCCCTTCAAGAGTTATTGCCCTTTGAAATTTTTTTAATAAAATCTTGTCAGCAAGATATCTCAAAAACTATTGGAGTTAGAGCCTTGAAAGTTGGTGAATATATTGGTGGTGATGAGTAGATGAACTGATTAACTTTTGACAAAATTCCGAAAAATACTTTGTGAGTTACGGCCCTTTGTCATTTTGGTAATTTGTGCCCATTGTAATGTATGCTAAAGGTGATGCATAGCATAACTTTAGAACCGTGTATGCTAGGGTTTTGAAATTTCATATATTGATTTCTCATGGAAAATTAGCTGACGCGTATTTTTTTTTCTCGTCCGGATTATGCCCCTTTCAAGAGTTATTGCCCTTTGAAATTTTTTTAATAAAATCTTGTCAGCAAGATATCTCAAAAACTATTGGAGCTAGAGCCTTGAAAATTGGTGAATATATTGGTGGTGATGAGTAGATGAACTGTTTAACCTTTGACAAAATTATGAAAAATACTTTGTGAGTTATGGCCCTTTGTCATTTTGGTAATTTGTGCCCATTGTAATGTATGCTAAAAGTGATGCATAGCATAACTTTAGAACCGTGTATGCTAGGGTTTTGAAATTTCATATATGGATTCCTCATGGAGAATTAGCTGACTCGTATTTTTTTTCTCGTCCGGATTATGCCCCTTTCAAGAGTTATTGCCCTTTGAAATTTTTTCAATAAAATCTTGTCAGCAAAATTTCTCAAACACTATTGGAGCTAGAGCCTTGAAAGTTGTTGAGTATATTGATGGTGATGAGTATATGAACTGATTAACTTTTGACAAAATTCCGAAAAATACTTTATGAGTTATGGCCCTTTGTCATTTTGGTAATTTGTGCCCATTGTAATGAATGCTAAAAGGGATGCATAGCATAACTTTAGAACTGTGTATGCTATGGTTTTGAAATTCATATATGCATTCCTAATGGAAAATAAGCTGACGCGTATTTTTTTTCTCATCCGGATTATGCACCTTTCAAGAGTTATTGCCCTTTGAAATTTTTTGAACATTTTTAAGTTACTTTGCAGAAATGTTTATCTTCATTAGATGATGTGTTGCACACAAGACCCAGCTCAATACCTCCAATGTCAAGGTTATACTTAGAGGTCAAAAACGGGGGAGACATCTGTGTTTTTGTAGAAAAACAAATTCTAGTTGGGATATTGCAGTCGCCGTATATTTTCTTAAATCAAGCAGTCATTTGTAACCAATGCATACGTTTATATGACAGAACAACACGTCCCGCAGATATCATGATAAACCTCTTGTAGAAAAGTACCTTTTCAGGGAAAATCAGCCACGGGAAAACCTGGTTTTGTAATGTTCGAGACTGTCGCTTTTCGAATTCTCTTTGTTTGCGCACTTACAAATTTGCAATTCCACTAGAAAGGAAAGGGTTAGGTGGTTTCCATAAAATTTACATATTCTGGGTAGGGAAAAAACTAACATTAGCAGGACTACATATAGTATTACTAAGAATTTTTCCCTGATTATGGCTGTCGCCGAAATTTAATTAAGCATTGTAATGTACGAGACGACGTTTTTCTTCTTGATATTTCAAAACAAGGTAGAGGTTTTTATGCACGGAAACGTGACCAAATGGAGATTCTATATTATAATAAGCATATAAGGTCGTTTGATGTTACATGTACAATAGGAAATTAAAAATACTTGCCATACAAAAATGTGCATGGATTTGTTGCAAAAATGCATGTAATGTTCGCGATCATTATACCAGGCTTATTACGTATGTATCGACAAAAAATGCTAGATTGAATTAAACTCCCACAATGTGTGCCTAACAAAAATACATCATCTGGAACAAAAATAATATTTTGATGTTAAAATTCCCTCATTTCCAGTGTTTTGTAATGTTCGAGACCGGTAATGTTCAATACCGAAAATTGTTAGTCTAACAGCTTGATCACATTGCTCTCACGTGGCACAGTTTTCCGTTACCAGATTACGTAGTAGAAAGTGTCTGCAGACGACAGGGTTGCCTTTATCGTTGTTTGATGGGTGAGGGAGTCGGCAGACAATACCACAGTTAAGGGAAAACAGAAGTCATATTTTGTTTTAAAATATCTGCATAGAAACTTTTTATCTTTTTCCAATATTATTTGCCATAATTAATATTTTCAATTAAGAATATGCCACCAAAAATCACTATTAATGAACAACATTTGCACGCTTGCAAGATCATTATTCTATTGCAATAAGCAGTGGATGAATGCGATGAAATGTCCGCTACATTTGGTATCGAACATGACAGGTCTGCTATGTTGACCGTCCAGGGATAATGACTGCAAATTAATGAACTATTTTGAATTGTGCAACCTTAGTTGTGTAAAATGAACACGTTTAGTGATATACATGTTTGCTACATTTCTACCAATAGCTGCAAACGGTAACAATGTTGATTCCAAACTTATTACTTATTTTCGATTTTGGATTTCAGTCCCCTAGCTTATAATCTTTTCCCAAATATTATTTACCAGAATGAGTATTTTCAATATAAAATGTGCAATGTTAAGAAGGCACTTCGATTCTCCAATTTGTATTTCTAAATGCATATTTTGAATGCTAAAAAAATATTGTAAGTGCAGTTTATGTTACTAAAATTATGGTATCGAACATTACAAATTGTATCGAACATACCCACCTAAAATAAATATGTATATTTAGGGTATGCTGGTTTACTCTTTATTATGTTAACTAGACACAACAAATGCAATATCAGATTCCTTTTCAATTTTACAGGTAGAAATGGTAAAGTGACATAGCATGTCCCTTTACAGTGTATGGTAATGTCCGAGTCCATCATAGCTGCCATTTACAAACATGCATTTGTTTACACTTCTTAGAACTTATTTACAAACTTCTCAAACCCTGTTACTTTCTTTCAGCTGGTAGTCAAAATTGGATACATTTTGAAGACTTTTGTATAGAATACTATTACTCTGGAATGCACTGTAATGTTCGATACTGTATTCTCGCAGTTGCGTCATTTATTTTAGATACTTGATTGTTGAGAACATAAGGCCATGCGGCTGTTTTGTGTTTATATGTGATAGATATATCTTTTAATGTTTCGGTTGCCTTAAGAACGCAGTTTATCTGTCAGGAGAGCATTTTTATGCATAGGCTTTTTGCGTAATAGCGACACCATGTTTTAAAAGCATTTGAGTGAACATGCACTGTTACATTAGTTAGATAAAAAAAATGAATGAAAATGACACTAACAGCTATATTGTCAGTTAATCACCTTAGTAAACTATTTGACTCATAGAAACAAAATCACTGTAATGTCCGCGACTTTTTACATATAATTCAAATAAACGTATTGCTTATGTTGATCGTTTATCTAAAGTAATATAACTTGTGTTCCTTATTTGCCACTCAATACCTGTTCAAATGCAATAGTCGTAAGTGATCTAGCTATTATGTGCTTCTCTTAAAACAAAACGAAAGTTGTATGTTGTCAGAAAACTACATCTTTTTCTGTATTCTCTAACCAACCCTGAATTTTATTCAAAATGGCTATTCATTTATTTACCATATATTTGGCCATATGTTCAATTTTGTCTCCACTTAATAACCCGGTCGTATGTTTCTGTCATTGCGAGCTAGGGTCTCTTGATTTTTGTGATGTTATAGAATGGGGTAACGAACAAGTAGATTGTAGCGTACATTTCTCACAATCAAAATTTATCAAAACACCGACATATTTCTAGCTGTTGGGGTGAAATAACTTTTTATTTCTTGATCAAGGAATTTTAACGGAGCATAGGTACATGTTAATACTTTATTGTGAACATATCGGTGATTGAATCTAAGTAACTTCATAATTTGACTTTTTAAACGGCTAAAATCCCAATTCATTTGAGAATGAGTGTAGAACCGCCAGTTCCAACGAGTACCCGCCAACCTATGTCTTCGAACAGAAATAAGTAAAAATAATCTCTACCCATGTAAACCACTGTTTAGTCTATATAAAGTGCGCTTTAGGAGGTCTTTATGTGGACTGGACAGATTATCTGTCTATATCGCGACAGAAGTAAAGGCGAGGATTGCAGCTGCCTTAAATCAGTTTAAGCCCCCAGTGGAATTCGTTTCACTGACCGTTCCAAGGCAGTTCTTCAGTCGAGGTTTATTTTTGTTATGGATTGTCTTTGAATGTGTGTTTTGCTTATATTATTTTGTTTTGGGTAGGCAGTCGGCCATTTTGTGGGAAAATAACTGTTCTTTTGGCTTTCCGCTATTGATGTTTCCATTTGAGTGTAGTTATTTCATGTTTGTGTTTCTTTCCCTTTGGTGTCACTGCTTGGAGCGTTGGGTTAATTGTATCGATTCCTGATCATTGCCTTCACTTCTATTTAGATGGGTGATCATTTCATGGACGAATTAACATAATGGAAAGATGAGTGATCAGATGTTAGTGCAATGTTCGTCCTCCAAGCATTTAGAACTTTCAAACTTTGTATTCCCGCACACTCAGCTTTTGTCTGTATAGTCAAATTTGCCTCATCACGAAAACACACCTATATAATTTTGACCCCCTTAAACCCCACTTTTATATAGTAAAACTGTGGTTTCCGGGGTATACATTATTTTTCTTATTTCTGCTCTAAAATATAGATTGTCGGTACTCGTTAGAACCGCCTCGATGAGGCGGTTTCTATCGAGTGCCTACAATCTATATTTTGAGCAGATGCGGTTCTAACGAGTGCCCACAATCTCTATTTTGAGCAGAAATAAGAAAAATATCACAATTTTTCATCTTAAAATTTTCATTTTTTCGGCGATAACGGTGGCAATGTATTTGTATAGGCGTGTTTGCGTAATATGAACTATTTTTACATGGGCTGCTTAAAATGATGGAATGGAGAAAAATGTTAAGACACTAAATATGTATTAGGTCGTTTAGCTGATGCTAGCTTTTAGTCTGGCATCTGCTGTCCACAGAGTAGGTGAGATTACATGGTTGATGTTTTTATTTCATCTGTTTTGCCACATTCACTCATTCTTATCCTTGTCGTATTCTCATCCTCTGTAATGTCCTGGAATATATTTTCTATCTGTTTTCTCCCTTTCTATGGGAGACAAAACTAAACGACCCCCAAGCGTTAATGCATCCTTAAAAACCCAAAACAACAACAACAACAAATAAAGATAGATACTCTAAACACAACATACCGTTACCAGCCCAGATAGCTCAGTTGGTAGAGTGTCCGCTCCGGGGAACGGGAGGTCACAGGTTCGATCCCGGGCCGCGACATACCAAAGTCATTAAGAATGGTACTAGCTGCTCCTCGCTTGGCACTCAGATTTACAGGGTAGAGCTAGGACTGGTCGACCCAGTGTCAGGATAATGCGACTGGGTGTGGTATCATGTATTGTGTCTGGGACATGATACTTCAGTGAGGCAGCACTATAAAAGTGAGCATTGAGCTCCCTGTCGCAACCAGACACCGCTGTGATATGACTGAAAAATTGTTGAAAGCGATGTTAAATCCAAATTCACACACACACACACACACAACATACCGTCATTTACCAAAAGATTTAAAAAAATAACTTATTATCATTATGTAAATTTTCTTGGAGTTGTGTTTTACCTTCAATGATTTGAACCACCCGTTATCTATAACATATATATATTCATTGTCCTAAAGATGCTCAAGCCCTTGAAGTTTGACAGTATTAACCCTTAAGATGCTGAGAAAAAATACATCTGAAAATGTTGTCTGCTTATGTAGTCCGCTGAATTTTTTTAAACGTTTTAAAAATATTTTTGCATACAGGCAATTAGTATGGACCCAAATCAGACTGCTCCTAGAGGAGAAGTCTTATTTTGGTCGACACTGTTTGCAAAAATGACTTTTAAAGTAATCAGCAGACGACAAAGCAGACGACAAAGCAGACGACAACTGTCGTGATTGGCATTTTATGGGTTAAGTGAAGTATTGCAGAACGTGCTTCAGTTATCTACCTCCTTCATCATCGACTCTGATGCCTAATCAAAGCCAAAATGTAGTTCGCTCCTAATAAACTAGGTGTAACTTTTTGTCTTATCAAACCTGTAGGTCATACTTAACCGTTGAATTTTGTTAGACAATGCATCTTTGAGGCCAATAACCTGTATATTAACAAAAAATGTTGTCCAAAATCTAAGTCTGCATTGTGTGCTTAAAGTATAGGAATTACAACAAATGAAACAAAGCGCGCCTAAAACTGGAAATGACTCTGTTCCAAGCTTATTTGAAGAATAGTTTGTGTTTAGTTTGTGTTTCATATGCTTTACAAATGGTATACATTCTGAAATGAAGGCCTCGGTAGCTCAGCCGGATGCGCCTCTGATTGGTGATCAGGAAGTCACGGATTCGACAACTGCCGGAATCGGCAACATTCTTTCATGGAGATTGATCATGAAATCTTTTCTACGGTCATTCTCTCCCTTCCCCTTATTCAAGAAGGGCAGTTGTCATTTTCTGGCGAAAGAATGTGCACTGTACTGGTTAACTGCCTGCCCAGGAAAAGTGTGGATAGGTAAACTGACTGGCTCAAAATGACCTAAAATAGTGTTGACTGGGCCGTTAAACTCCAATACAAACAAACAAAACATTGTGAAATGGCTTTTTCAATATTTTCATTATTTTTACATTACTAGATGCTTTTGCATATGTAACCCGCCATCTGATTGGATAATGTCAAAAACTTGCTGTCGGAAACCCGACGTCATCAAGTAACCGTAAACGTACGTTTGGTTTTACGCAGCTCACAGCGCTTTCCGCTTTGTGCAAAATACATGTAGTACAATTTTGAACAAAATAACCAGATGGGTGCATTAGAATGAGGATAATTGTATTGCAAATGCTCATTTGCGGAGGTAAATCGCCGGATTTAGGATCAAATTACAGCCTTGGGCTAAAAAACGTTTTCATATACTTAAACAGAGAAAAACTTTACAATCTTCTTGTCAGAGACAAGAAGATCTAGGTCTTTGATATTTGTCATGAAGCTTCATCGAGTGGACCTCTACCAAGGCTATTCAAATTATAGTCTTGGCGTCAAAATGGCCCTGCCTGGGGCCGGCGAGTTTTGCAAAGATTTACTTGTATAAAGGGAAAACCTTTAAAAATCTTGTCTGAAACCAGAAGGACCAGGTCTTCGATATTTAGTATTAAGTTTCATCTAGTGGATCTCTTCCAAGGTTGTTCAAATAATAAGCCTTGCGAACAAAATGACCCCACCCAGGTCAACCGATATACGGCTATATTGACCACCTTGGATCTATGAAGATATTTATATCAATCAGGTAAACAAACTTGGCTTGCCTTTCTGCACAGTTTTTCCTAAACAGCGCTAATGAATTTCTGGTCCACAGGTGGCGATTCAGGGTCACCTCGGCCCTCTTGTTTAAACAAAACAAGTAAATAAGTGCATTACAATTGGGATAACTGTATTCAAAATTGTCATTTGGGGGGAGGGGGGGTGGGTGTAAAAATTAAAAAAGGGATCTTGTTGGGGAGGTAAGTCATCAGTTTTACTGTCGCCAATTCTGTTTTAAGGCTTCATTTAACGAAATTTCCGACCGTACTACCCAAATATACAGTCGAACTTCAATGGCTCGAACGCCTTTGGGACCTCGAAAATCTGTTCGAGACAGGGGTAGTTTGAGCCACTGAGGTTACTGTCAGAAGGCCTAACGAGATACTTTTAGACATCTTTTCGGTGTTATATAATGAAAATGTATGCTGTGTTTACTCATTAGAATCGCCTCATCGAGGCGATTCTAATGAGTACACACAGCATACATTTGCAAGATAAAAGACTAAAATATCCTTAATTATCCCTCACTATTTCTTATGTAGAGGATTTCGCTAGGGGCTCAAGAATGGGTTCGACACATCCATGGTAAACGAGCCATCGGTGTTCGAGCCATCGAAGTTCTACTGTAACAATTTTGAATGCAGCTATCCTCTTAATCATGTCTGAAATAAAGCCATTAAGGTTACCTTTGTAAAGAGAGAGCATAAATACATAGAAAATAGGGTTCTGTTTAAGCATTGTAGTCTGCAAAACTGTTTACACTATCAAGTTTGTCTAATATGTATGAGACATAAGGGTAACACATCCGTGTGACATAGTCCTTTCTTTCATATCTCCAAAATGGTTTTTATGACCTTTTGTTTATTAATGCTCCAAAAATAGGTTGTTTGTCCTAACGATTAACGACAGCATATGTCTTGGAGCAGACATTAGAAAAAATAATTTATACCCCTGTAAACCCCGGTTTTCACTATATAAAGTACCGGTCAAGAGAAAATGTGTGTTAAGGGAATGTGTGACGGCTGTAAAACGTCTTCCTGTCCTTCATCACAGTATGGACTATATTTTCTTGTCCTTTGGGATTTTTGATTTCACTGTGTATGGGGATCACTGAAGATGCTTCATTGACCGAAACTAGCTAGTCCTTCCCAGAAAAAATATACTCTCTAGTGTTTTCTGTATTGAAGTCATTGCTTCCATAGAATTAATTACGTTTTGGTCATCATGAAAACACGCCTCTCTATTTTGTATCCCTTCAAGCCCCATTTTAAACAGTAAAACTGAGGCTTACCGTGGTGTACATTATTTTTCTTATTTCTGCTCAAAAACAGATATTGTGGGTTCTTGTTAGAACCGCATCGAGTGCCCGTAATCTGTGTTTTGAGCAGAAATATGACAAATATTAGGAATTTTACCTGGAAAATTTCTTTTTATGGTGGTAAACTTTTACCAATATATTTGAATAGGCATGTTTTTGTAATGAGAACAATTTACAAGAGTATTCATTACTCAGTCTTGTAAGCGTGTTGAACAGTATACTGGAATGGGCTCTGGCTTTTATCGCAGAGAAAATAAGATTTAAACTGCCCTATGACGTTCTTCATTTTCGCTTAGGGTGGCCCATATGGATAGGTCAAATTATTATCATACCTGTGCAGAACTGTTCAGCCAATTGTGGTTACAGACTTTGTGACTCCATTGACTTGGCCTTATATACTGGTTTGCCTGGTATACGATGTACCTATTTTGTATCCGGCTTACCTGAGTAAAATCAAGCATTCCTCTCCTCATTTATATCAATCTAGGTACTAAATAACCTTTTGCCCAAATAATTATGATAACTAATTTCATTGCATTCGTTGCTATTGGTAAATTGTCTATAAAATTGCAGTACCCTGGGTTGTCTTATTGACTGCATGTTTATACATATGACCAGTGAATTGGTAATTTTCTCCCTTGAAAAATTATTTGCGCCTTGTTTTGATTTGAAGACATCAGGATAGAGAATTAAAAAGAATTAACTCACACACAATTAAAAACCAAATATCTATTTCTTTGTAAAATTGAAGTGAAGGCAATGATCAGGAATCGATACAATTAACCCACAGCTTCCATCAGAGACACCAAAGGGAAAGAAGCACAAACACGAAACAACTAGACGCTGGAAACATCATTTGGAGACGATGCTTCCAATTTTGTGTGACTTTTACCCGACATTGAGATGACATGACATCTCAAGCCCTGCCACCCAATGAAACCAATAGTGTTTATAAGCATGGACGGTCCAACGCGCACCGCTTTGCCTGGGCAGGCTTTGATCTTCTAAGCGGTTTACAAGTACTCATGTGCGGGTCGGTTTCAGTTCTGCGTGGAAGTATCATGCAGCCCATCTATTTCTTCAAGCCCCGTGTTCAATTGTGTAAACAACTTATTCATTTAGCTGGAAATCGGCGTTTTAAACCGCGAAAGAAAAGAAAGTATACGATCTTGCTTGGTATCATCAAAATCATAAACGGACCCGCCTATCAGGGGCTTGAAGAAAAAGGTAGGCTGCATGATGCTTCGACGCAGAGCTGAAACGGACCGCACACTAGTACTGGTAAACCACTTGGAGGACCTAAGCCTGTCCAGGTAAGCGGTGAGAGTCGGATCGTCCATGCTTATAAACCCTATTGGTTTTATTGGGCGACAGGGCTTGATATGTCATTATCTCAGTGTCAGAACATTGGAAGCAGCGTCTCCAATACAGTGCTGACGCGGACGTTAAATCTCTAATCAAACAAATCCAATTCATAATAATATCCATCTGAATGTGAAGTTTTAGGCACACATTTACGCTACATATGCCAGTTGGCTGGCATCGAGTTTTTAAACTGGACCAAAAATAATTTGGAAGAATTACCCGCACCGCAGAGTTGGAACCTGAAATCTGAGGGTAAAAATATGCGGGTTATTCATGACGGAATACTGTAATTTCAAAATTTATCCAGGAATAAGTTAGCTATTGACCGTACATGAAAAAAGGACCATTTTTACCTCTGACCTCTAAGTATGACCTTGACCTTTCAGGTACTGATCTGGGTCTTGCGCGCAACATATCATCTCATTTGCCAAGTAATTGCAAAATTCATCGAAGAATAAGAAAGTTAATGACCGGACACAAAAAGGCCCCTTTTTTACATTTGACCTTTATGTATGACCTTGGCCTTCGTCTTGTGCGCTACACATCGTCTAATAAAAATGAACATTTCTGCAATGTGACTTTAAAAAGTCCACCGAGAAATGAAAAAGTTATTTTCCAGACACGAAAACAGACTTATTTTACAATTAACTTCTAAGTATGACCATGACCTTTGAGGTACCGACTTGTATCTTGGGCACGACACATCGTCTCATGATGGTTAACATTTCTGCCAAGTGATTTCAAAATCCAACAAGGAAAAAGAAATTAATTGGCCGGACACGAAAAAAGACCCTTTTTGACCTTTGACCTTTAAGTATGACCTTGACCTTTGAGGTACCGACTTGTATCTTGGGCACGACACATCGTCTCGTGATGGTTAACATTTCTGCCAAGTAAATTTCAAAATCCATCAAAGAATAAGAAAGTTATTGACCGTACAGGAAAAAAGGCCCCCATTTTGACCTTTTAACTCCAATTATGACCTTGACATTGGAGGTACGGACCTTGGTCTTAAGCACGACATATCGCTTAATGAAGGTGAACATTTTATGCAAGTTTACTTTAAAATTCCATCCAGAAATAAAAAAAAGTTATTGAATGGACACGAAAAGACCCTTTTTTGACCTTTGACCTCTTAGTATGACCTTGACATTGGAGGTACCGACCTGAGTCTTGCGTGCAACACATCCTCTCATGATGGTTAACATTTCTACCAAGTAATTTAAAAATCCATCCAGTAATTAGTAAGTTATTGGCCCTTTTTATCCCCCGACTGAATAGGTTCGGGGGATATAGCGATCAGCCTGGCGTCCGTCCGTCCATCCGGGCAGACTAGAGGTACCTAGTGGGGTTAGGATTCTGCCCAATTCAACTTAATGAGGTTTATTCCGTAAGGCACAGTAACTTTTCAGTTAGTGGGGTTAAAAATTTCGTATGTGGGATTAAAACTCTGTACAGTGGTGCGTTATGGGGTTAAAGTCTCCGTAGACTTTACATTAGTAACCCCACAAGGTACCTCTACTAAGAATGTCCGTCCGTAGACCCAACCTTGTGATGGCCATAACTCCTATACCCTTTAAGATTCATTGATGGTTCTTGGCATAATTGTTCACAAGGCCGAGACGGCGTGCCATGCGCAAGAACCAGAACTCTGGATGCCATACTTTTTTAGTTATCTCCCCTTTTAATAAAAAAGAATGACTACTTTGTGATGGCCATAACTCCAATACCCTTTGAGATATATTGATGGTACCTGGCACAGTTGTTCACAAGGCTGAGACGGCGTGTCATGCACAAGAACCACAACTCTGGTTGCCATGGTTTTGGAGTTATCTCCCCTTCCAATAAAATAAAGTGACAACCTTGTGATGGCCGTAACTCTTATACCCTTTGAGTTTCATTGATGGTTCTTGGCACAATTGTTCACAAGGCTGAGACGGCGTGTCATGCCAAGAACCAGAACTCTGGATGCCATACTTTTTTAGTTATCTCCCCTTTTAATAAAATAGAATGACTACTTTGTGATGGCCATAACTCCAATACCCTTTGAGATATATTGATGGTACCTGGCACAGTTGTTCACAAGGCTGAGACGGCATGTCATGCACAAGGACCACAACTCTGGTTGCCATAGTTTTGGAGTTATCTCCCCTTCCAATAAAATAGAGTGACAACCTTGTGATGGCCGTAACTCTTATACCCTCTGAGTTTCATTGATGGTTCTTGGCACAATTGTTCACAAGGCTGAGATGGCGTGTCATGCGCAAGAACCAGAACTCTGGATGCCATGCTTTTTTAGTTATCTCCCCTTTTAATAAAATAGAATGACTACTTTGTGATGGCCATAACTCCAATACCCTTTGAGATATATTGATGGTACCTGGCACAGTTGTTCACAAGGCTGAGACGGCGTGTCATGCACAAGAACCACAACTCTGGTTGCCATGGTTTTGGAGTTATCTCCCCTTCCAATAAAATAGAGTGACAACCTTGTGATGGCCATAATTCTAATACCCTTTAAGATATATTGATGGTACCTGGCACAATTGTTCACAAGGCCGAGACGGTGTGTCATGCACAAGAACCACAACTCTGGTTGCCATGTTTTTTTAGTTATCTCCCCTTCAAATAATATAGAATCACTACCTGGTGATGGCCACATCTCCAACACTCTTTGAGATATATTGATGATACTTGGTACAGTTGTACATGAGGTTAAGCAGGTGTGTCACGTGCAAGAAACACAACTCTGGATGCCCTGGTTTTTTAATTATCTCCCCTGACAATATAACCTTGTGATGGCCATAATTCCAATACCCTTTGAGATATATTGATGGTACTTGGCACAATTGTATACAACATTGAGATGGCGCTTCATGCCTAAGAACCACAACTCTGGGTGCTATGATATTTGAGTTATCTCCCCTTCCAATATAACAGTATGACAACCTTGTGATCATTGTACCTCCAATACCCTTTGAGACATATTTGTGGTACTTGATGCAGATGTACATGAGGTAAAGCAGGTGTGTCATGCTCAAGAATTACAACTCTGGGTGCTCTCCTTTTTTAGTTATCTTACCTGGCAATATAACCTTGTGATGGCCATAACTCCAACACCCTTTGAGATATATTGAAGAAACTTGGCACAATTGTATACAAGGTACAGAAGGGACGTCATGTGCAAGAACCACAACTGTTGGTGCTGTGGTATTTGAGTTATCTACCCTTTCAATATAACAGTATGACCTGCTTGTGATCACCATATCTCCAATACCCTTTGAGACATATTGATGGTACTTTATACAGAAATACATGAGCTTAAGCAGGCATGTCATGTGCAAGAACGACATTTCTGAGTGCCCTGGTTTTTTAGTTATCTCCCCTCACAGTATAATCTTTCGATGGCCATAACTGCAATACTTTTGTGATATATTGCTGGTTTAATTCTGGTGTACTTCCTATTGGTGAACAATCTTCTGAAGGCCATATTGTCTTTTGGTCGGGGGATTTGCCATCTCTTCCGATGGCTATTTTTTACCTTTTACCTCTATGTATGACCTTGCCCTTGGCGGTACTGACCTGGGACTTGCGCGCCGCACATCGTATCATGACGGTTAACATTTCTGCCAAGTAATTTTTAAACCCATCCTGGGATAGGAAAGTTTTTGACCAAACAAGAAAAAGACCCTTTTTGACGTTTGCCCTCTAAGCATGAGCTTGACCTTTGAAGTACCGACCTGGGTCATGTGCGGGACATATCATGTCATGATGGTTAACATTTTCGCCAAGTAATTTCAAAATCCATCTAAAAATGAGAAAGTTATTGACCGGACACAATTTGCCAATACATGCGTACACCATTTTGTGACCGACAAACTTCAAAGGGAAATAACTCAAAAAGTATAAATGCAAGAGTTTTAGTTCTTGCGCTCTGCACGTCGTCTAATATTGATTAATATGTATTTACATGAAGTTTCGTGACAATATCTGGAATGGTTTTAAAGTTATAAAGCGGACACGATTTTGTGACAGACGGACAAACAGACGGACAGACAGACAGACATATGTCTCTCCGAAAAGGAGGGAGACATAATTAAGGCAAACATATGATAGACTAGGACACTGACGCTCTGTCTCATATTCTTCATATCCGTTTACCAGATCTTCATTTTTAAGGCCAGTCAGCTCAGAACTAGCGCCCGGAGTTAGGGCACAATTGTCATTTGCCAGGCTGAAATGGGATATGTTTCTTGAACCTACCCGAGCAAGTGTCAGTCCTTTATAATAACATTGAATTGATCTGTGGACATTTATGTACGGTTTTTGTCTTGGCGCTCACTGTCAGTTGTTCTGTGAATAAAAAGTCAGGTTGATCTCCACGTGCATATAAATGTGTTGGGTCTGGGTTTCTGTTATGAAATTCTTTGGCCCTGTAGAACCTAAGGGGAGGTAAAGCTTATAAATAGTTGTGTCTCCCAAATCAACAGAGGTCATCTCTATAAGCATGACGAAAACACGCCTATACAAATGCGTTGTAAACCTTACCGCTGAAAAAAAAAACGAAATTTTTAAGATGAAAAAGTGTGATATTTTTCTTATTTCTGCTCAAAATATAGACTGTGGATACTCGTTAGAACCTAACGAGTCCCCACAATATATATTTTTGAGCAGGAATAAGAAAAAATAAGGTTTATCCCTGTAAACCCAAGTTTTACTATACGAAAGTAGGGTTCAAGGGGGTCAAATTATATACATCACGAAAACACGCCTATATAATTTTGACCCCCTCATACCCCACTTCATATAGTAAAACTCGGGTTCAAGGGGGTATACATTATTTTTCTTATTTATGCTCAAAAAACATAGATTGTGGGTACTCGATAGAACCGCCTCGTCGAGGCGGTTCTATCGAGTCCCCGCAATCTATGTTTTGAGCAGAAATAAGAAAAATATCACAACTTTTCATTTTAAAATTTATATTTTTTTGGCCAAAAAAATGGCAATGTATTTGTATAGGCGTGTTTTCGTAATGGGCGTGTTTTCGTGATGGAAAGAATTTGTAACGAAGGAACACATTTGCTTCAAAGGAGCCGATTCTTTTCCGTATGAGCAGACCGATATTTAGACGGCTTAAGCTTATAGGAAAGCAAATAGTAAGTTCTGCAAATTTTGGCCCTTGAAAAATGGTAGAACAAATTTCAGCTGTACCAATTCCCTATATAGTGTTTGAGAATAAAGCTCGTTTTAGGGATTGATCTTTTGAGATTAATGTGGCCACCACCTTATCAAGTCTGCAAAACAAGCAAATGTCATTTCAGACTGTAAATCCGATTGTATCAGTTCCTGATCGTTTCTCTCTTAATTTTCAATAAAATTGAAATCCTCACATTTAAGTCAGGAAAGAATGTTTCTTGGCCCTCGAGAGCAATGTTTAAAGTGGATCCTTAGTAATAACAAACATTTACAAGGTGCCCTCCTGAAGTTGCGTAAACGCGATTAACTCACGTGTTCTGGTGTCTTGCAACATAACGTTGACTTAATGTTGAGTGTCTGTGTTGGGTTCATGCTTACTTGAGTACTGCGGGACCAGGCCCTGAGGTTATAAAACTTTTTTCTTGCTCAACTCAGCTGAGCATGAAATTTGTAATGCTCATTACTTCTAAAATAATAACGAATCAGGCAATTTTCCTGCTCAGATCAGCAGAGAATGTCATTTATCCTGCTCATAAATTTTAAAATGTCAACATTTGTAGGCATTTTAAAATTTATGAGCAGGCTAAATTTCATGCTCAAGTGAGCTGAGCATGAAAAAAGTTTTATAACCTCGAGGCCAGGCAGGACAATGCCTCTTTATGGAAGCCAACACACGTTTATAGTAAGCAACAAACATAAATTTATTTATTTATTTATTTATTTATTTATTTAAACAAAACGACATAGAATACTACAAAGTGTTTTTATCAAAGTTTGAAAATTGACATGTATTTATTATTATTTTTTTTTTTTAAAAAAAGGTAAATTTCAAAATTTGAAGACCCCTCTTTTAAAACCCGACCAATTGATGTTTTTACCGGCACAGTTTAAAGGAACCTGTTCAACTGTAACTTGAATGTCTAAATGATGTCTGTTGCCCGCAACGGCGTTTATGCACAAAGGATGAATCTTTGCAAAGTGATATTGGAAGGGAAAATGTATTGGATCAAAACAAAACACAAAACATGAACAGTGATTAAAATAGAAGTAACGGCAATGACCAGGAATCGATACAGTTAACCCACAGCTCCCATCAGAGACACCAAGGGAAAGAAACACAAACATGAAACAACTAGACCCTAATGGAAACAGCACTAGCGGAAAGCCAAAAGGACTATTACTTTCCCACAAAATGGCCAATTGGCTATCCAAAGCAAAATAATATAAGCGATACACACACTCAAAGACAAGCCACACCAAAAATAAACCACGACAGAAGAGCCGCCTTGGAACGGTCAGTGAAACGAATTCCGGGGCGGGGGGTCGGGGTGGGTCGGGGGCTTATATCGATTCTACATAGCCACAATCCTCGCCCTTATTTCCGTCGCGAATTATTAGACAAATAATTTGTTCAGTCCGCATGAAGGCCTCCTGACTCATCAGTGCAACATCTCCCTGAACACAAAAATCAATCAACCACAGAGATTAAACAACAGTGAGGACTCGACAGCAAGAAACCACTGAAATGTTGGCGCAAAAGAAAACATACAGTTAAAATCTGATGGACCCAACTAGAGACAGAGCATCAGGCACCAACCAACATTACTTAAAATTATATTCTCTCTAACTCTCTGTAAGCCTTCATAGAATTTGAGGCTTGACCCACCGGCATGCAATTAAAGAGGGAAACAAAGTTGTCACCCGTGATTGGTTTAACTACCATGCATGCAGTCTGTCGTATAACATTTATGTTGTACCCTATCTTTTTATATCGAAGGATGATCTCACGAAATTGGGTGCTGAAGCCTTCGCATTTATATATTTTTCTGAATTTATATACTAAGTCACCATAAAATTCTGGTTCCGATAGACCTTGTTGCAGAAGAGATTTAAGTCCAACATTGAATTTGAAATTAAATCGGAGTGACGTCTATAAAATTTTGGAAAAGCTTTGTGTAGTTTATGATACCGATAACCTTGAATAAGAAGTTTAGCAATTAACAATTTATTACGAGTGTTGTAGTCATTTGCATGACTAGACACTCTGTCAAATCGAATTAATAGCGAAATGTAAACGCCGTACGATGCCGCTCGAGGAACATTACCATCCAAGAAAGGAAAATTTACAATCTCAAAATCAAAATCATCGCGTTTATCATAAATTTTGCAAGAAACATATCTATCTACAATAGATAGGTGAAAATCCAAAACCGGGGCCTCGGTATCAGAAGAATTTGCTTTATTTGAGTGAAGTTCTGGAGGGTGGGGTGGATGGGGGCGGGGGGTAAATTTGACTGATCAAACCATCGAAATAGGTATTGTCAATATTTAATAAATCATCCAAATATCTAGAAGTCGGGCTAAAGGTTTCAATGATTTCGGTTTGGTTTTCAATGGAAAGGGACATCATGAAGTTCCTTTCATAACAAAACAAGAACAAAATAGCACAATGGGTGCGCAATTTGTACCCATCGGAATACCCACCACTTGTCTAAATAACTTAGTACCAAATCTTATATAAATATTGTCAAGTAGAAAGGTGAGAGCTTCACACACTTTCTGGCATGACCATAAAGTATACATAAGATTTGGTACTAAGTTATTTAGACAAGATGTGTGAATTCCGATGGGTACAAATTGCGCACACCATGTGGCCGATCTGTTCTTGTTTTGTTCTGAAAGAAACTTCATGATAATCATTGAAGCCTTTAGCTCGTTTTCTAGATATTTGGATGATTCATAAAATATTGACAATACCTATTTCGATGGTTTGTTCAGTAAAATTTACCCCCCCCCCCCTACCAGAACTTCAGTTAAATAAAGCAAAAAATATGTTAAACGCGATGATTTTGAGATTGTAAATTTTCCTTTCTTAGATGGTGATGTTCCTCGTGCGGCATCCTAAATAATTCGAAGCTAATTCGATTTGCCAGAGTGTCTAGTCATTTAACTGACTTCAACACTCGTAATAAATTGTTAACTGTTAAACTTCTTAATCAGGGTTATCAGTATCATATACTACGTAAAGCCTTTTCAAAATTTTATAGACGTCATTCCGATTTAATTTCAAAATTCAATGTTGGACTTAAATCTCTTCTGCAACAAGGTCTATCGGAACCCGAATTTTATGGTGACTTAGTATGTAAGTTCAGAAAAATATATAAATGCAATGACATCAGCACCCAATTTCGTAAACCCATTCTTCGATATAAAAAGATAGTGTACAGCATAAATGTTTTACGACAGACTGCATGCATGGTAGTTAACCCAATCACTGTTGGCAACTTTTGTTCCCTCTTTAATTGCATAGCGGTGGGTCAGGCCTAAGATTCTATGACGGTTCCAGCGTAAAGGCTTACTGAGAATTAGAGAGTATATAATTTTATGTAAGGTTGGTTGATGCTCTGTCTCTGGTCGGGCCCATCGGAGTCTAACTGTTGGTCTTCTTTTGCTCCAGCATTTCATTGGTTTCTTGCTGTCGAGTCCTCACCGTTGTTTCATCTATGTGGCTGTTTAATTTTTGTGTTCACGGAGATGTTCCACTGATGAGTTAGGAGACCTTCATGCGGACTGAACAAATTATTTGTCTAATTCGCGACGGAAATAAGGGCGAGGAATGTGGCTACGTAAAATCCATTTAAGCCCTCCCCCCTCCTCAGTGGAATTCTTTCACTGACCGTTCCAAGGCAATTCTTCTGTCACAATTTACTTTTGTTATGGTTTGTCATTGAGTGTTTGAATCGTTTATATTGTTTTGTTTTGGATAGCCAATTGGCCATTTTATGGGAAAGTAACTGTCCGCTATTGATGTTTCCATTAAGGTCAAGTTGTTTCATGTCTGTGCTTCTTTCATTTTCATGTCTCTGATGGGAGCTGTGGGTTCCTGATCATTGCCTTCACTTCTATTTTCAGAATATTTCCAAAGGGAGGAAATAAAGATATTTATACCTCAGGCTTATCCGATACCATTTTTCTTTTCATTGTCATTTCGCAAAAGATTCAAACGTTTTACATGGAAACCGGGAACGAAGGTAAAGGACGGCATCTATACATTCAAATTTGCATGGATCACTGTAACATATTCCTTTGCACGTGCATGTGATACATCAGTTGATCGGGTTTTGAAAATTGAATTGTACCCCAATTTTTCTTAAAAGTCCCAACTTTTAAACAAAGATAAACACTTTTTCAAGGATCTTTGTAATGTTAGCGAACGAGTGAGCGAACAGTTATAAATGGCTCAAGTTGATCGGTGCATTCTCGGTGCATTCTCTCAATCTGAAGTAAAATTTGGTCTTGAAACCATTGATAATAAGATTTTCTTGAATTTTCATACCGGGAGAGGTCTAATGTCAATTCCGCTGCACGGCAGCGGCATTGTGTTTGAATGAACAACATTAACTGCGGTCAAATTTGCTCGATATTGAAACTTTTGACTTTGTTCGAAGATTGCTTCAACAGTGAGTGCTAGTTAGAAAAATCGTTTCTAATTTCTCATGAATGCATTAGCAGTTTGTGCCGGTGCATAGATTACAGTTTTGAATAGCAAAGACACAGAACAGCCTTCACATATGCAAAGACTAACTATAGTGTCTCCGCGTTTTGCGTGAACCTTCAGTGGACTAGCGCGATTGGCGGAGGTTATGATGAGACTCCTTGAATTATGCGATAAGACCGCCGTGCCTACCGACCCTGACATTTGATATACATGTAGAGGATGTATATTTTGTTCCTGTTGATAATAGCCATATCGTACCCTTGTTGTTACAATTGTGTTGATTCCTATCAGCCTAACGTTTCTTGTCTTTCTTTTATTCTTTTCATTTTTTTTTATTTTTTTAGATGGTTTTGTTCATTTTTATACTTGAAAATTAAAAATCATTTCCTGAAAACAGGAACATGAACTATTTTTTCTCTGTTGTGAGCATCTCTATAATTCTTTCATTTACAGCCAAAGAATGAGCGAATCTTCTTCACGATTCTTGGTGTCTTCGGCGGGCTTGGCACGTGCTTTGTGTTTGTAACCTTCTGGGTTGCTCCGATATCCGGCAGCTTTACTTGTTTGTTGTCATCGGGTTCTGTTGTGTTCTTGTTATCTTCAAGTAGAGAAGCGAGGTCAAGCCTTGGTACTGGTGCGTGACCCTTTTCACTGGTTTTATGTTGATTTCCAGTATTTGGATGTGTGCGATCGCCCCTGCGTTTTTGTGTTGTTGGGTATCTCTCTTGGTATTTGTTAGCAGCATATGGTCTTAGAGAATCTTCTTTAGCCATATTACTGTTAATGTATGGCAAGATACCGGTATTGTTTCCGCTAAAATCTTGTCTTCCAACAGTCTCGTCATCATCAAGTGGCATTACATCGGCCTCGTCGGTACAGGAGTTAGGCCCTTTGCCTCGGAGATGCCGAATTTTCTCTTGATACCACAGCATTTTCTCCATCAAATATTCTTCTTTGTCTCTTTCTTTCTGTAGTGATTCTGCTGCTTTCTTGCACTCCATTACATCTTGGTTATCATGCTGTTTTGTTGTCTTGTCTTGCAGAAGCGACAGTGTTTTCTGCAAGTGTTTGCTAAACTTTATGCTGTCACAGTATGCTTCTTGCGCCATCTTGTTGCTGATGTCACTGGTTTCAGCCATTGTATTGTAGAATCTTATCTCCATCTCGTATCCTCCCGTCTCGTCTCCAAGTTTTCCTATATCCTCTCTGTATTGCCCAAATATGGCTTGTGGGTCCGGCTTCATTCCTTTCATGTTATGTAGAATCCTGTAAAAGTAATTGAACATACTTAAGAGGAACGAAATAAGCCGTAATATTTTCAGCCGTTTTTAGCAGGGAGCTAGCTGATATTTTCTGAACCATCCTGAAAAGGGACATACCCTGAAAAGAGAAGAGTTTGATCAAATTCTTTCTTTTTAGAGTAGGCCCCTGTTTTAAGTGAGGCAAATTGTTTTGAAGAGTTATCTTTTCGGAAAATCTCAGACTACTGGAAAATAAGCAAATATTTTCGTGAATGTCGTTTTCGATGACGCAAAGTCGAATTAACCCATTGTATGCGGGAAACCCCGAAAATGGTACCTTGGCAAACACTGCAGGCCCAGATCAGACGCTGCAGAACGCAGCGTCTGATCAGGGCCTGCACTATTTGCTAACAGAATTTTCCGTCAAAAATAGAATAAAAAATAGGCCTGACACCCCTTATATGACAAATGAACTCGTCCAACATATAGCAATGGAAGAGTTCACTAGCATTCAGTGGGTTAATATCTCAAATTTAACAAACGCCCTGAACATCTGTCGTACAGGCAATGCTCTCCACGCATCTTTCGGTATCGGAACAACGGATATGGCCGGTAGCACATTTACTCCTTTAAGCGCCAACAGTGTCCTTAAAACGCCAAACATAGCTCAAGGCATTTTCTTTTTTTCAGTGCAAATTAGGCTTGGGGTCACATGTTAATCGTCAGCAGGATTCACATAAGTGTAAACCATTATTTTCACTGAAAATAACTAGATTACCATTTTCGTGGCGCATTGAGAGTTTAACTAATGCTCATTAGAGAGAAAAATGATCGTCTTACATTTCTGGGATTGATAGAACACAACTAAGTCTGCACATGAATGGGGAACTTGGCGCTACAGGCGAAGTATAAAAAACCGCATATGCAACCCGATATATCTGTTTAAAGCTAGTCTCGGTCAGTGTTTTTCATGCGTGCACGGCCAGTTCAAGATAACAAAAAACTGAGCCCTGCCAAGCGAATTTGTTCTTCGCGCATTCCGTCATGACAAATTTTAACTGCGCATGCCCAGCCATTCAGAGCGGCTGTCTGAAGGTTCCTCTTGATTCACTGCTTGTATGAGCGAGCAGCAAAGGTTCTGGCGAGACTGTGCGGATGCGCAGGCTCGCCTGAACCTTCGCTGCTCGCATAGGCGATAAGTACCAAAATCGCATGATGGGGCCCACATCATAGAACGCGGCCCGATAATGAGAGGTAAGAAAACTCGAGTTCCCGGAGGAAAACCACATGTCATTCAGGGCGTCGTAAAATTGCTGGTACCGTCTCTGACGGCGTCACACTGCAAACCTTCATAGTGTAGGTTAGACTGCGCGTTAACACAGTATTCAACAGTTGAGCCCGGCAGCTCATTACAGGGGTTCTTTATTTTATAGGCGAGTTATTCTATAGGCGAGCAGCAAAGGATCCGGGGATCCTGCCATTAGGGAATCACGCATGTAAACTTTACCGCCGAAAAAATGAAAATTTTAAGATAAGAAATTATGATATTTTTTTCTAATTTCTGCTCAAAATATAGATTGTGATTACTCGTTAAACGATTACCCATAATCTATATTTTAGAGCAGAAATAAGAAAAATAAGGTATACCCCTGTACACTCCAGTTGTACTATATAAAAGTGGGGTTCAAAATTATAAAGGCATGTTTTCGTGATGACAAACATCATGTCAACAAGCCCGTGAAATGAACACCTCGTAAACTGCACATTAAATAGAGAAAACTGGGGTTTATGGATGTAAACATTGTTTTCTTATTCTGCTCCAAGACTCGGGCGTTGGGTGCTTGTTAGAATCGCCTCAGAGGGAACTCGTTTGAATCGCCTCAATTAGAACCGCCTCATTGAGGCGGTTCTAGCGAGCACCCAGAATTCGCCGTGGTGTAGTGGTTATGCTACTCGCCTTGTAGTCCAGGGGCAGCAGGATCAACACCAGGATTCTGCAGACTTTCGTATGAGTCTTTAAACCGGGGTCCCGTCTTAGCTGTTGGTGAGACGCAAAACTCAAATACTCTAACGAGCACCCAAAACCTATGTATAATAAGAAAAATATCACAAATTTTCACCAGAAAAAAAAAAGTTTTTTTTTTATGCCCCGCCACTCAAATTGGCGTGGTGTATTATGTAATACCCTCCGAAATCAGCGTCTCATAGTTTCGTGTCTGCTCCATAATTCTGATACCATTTGAGATATTTTCACGAGCTTCACAGATATGTAGAGCACCATGAGACGACGTGCAGAACATACGATTGACCCCGCCATTCGGGGCTTGAAGATATATATTGGCTGCATGATGCTTCCACGCAGAGCTGAAACCGACCACACACGATTACTGGTAAACCGCTTAGAGGATCTAAGCCTGCCCAGGCAAAGCGGTGCTTGTCGGCCCGTCCATGCTCATAAACCCTATTGGTTTCATTGGGCGACAGGGCTTGGGATGTCATTGCATCTTAATGACGGGTAAAAAAAACCCACACAATTGGATGCAACGTCTCCAAAATGACCTATACAGTGTTGACGGGGACGTTAACTTCAAATCAAACAAACAAACAAAACAAAGAACATACGATATGAACCATAACTCTGATTTTCCTAGTTTAGGAGTTATTGCCCTATATTTACATTTCCAGTGTAAAGCCTAATGTAAACCAATAGGAAAAATGTAGTTTATACCGCCATGAACGCATCGAGTCACATGATTCACAGTGACGTCAGTGTAAACCATGGTTATCTAAGATTTGGCGTTGGCGACTTCAATGTTGTTCCGCTCTTTGTTTAAGAAATAGATCAGCTCTAGCTGTGATTTGTTGAGTAATAAATCACAGTTTGGAGGTCAGTTGTAAAGTAGACAAATCACAAGCGCTTAGCGCGCGTGATTTGTCTACTTACAACTGACCGACAAACTGTGATTTATTACTCAACAAATCACAGACAAGAGCTGATCTATTTCGATTCTAACACGCTGAAAATCGGCAATAATGTTGTTGATTCCTTCAAAATCTCACAACCTTTCGCCATTATCGACTCAAACACATGCATTTATATCCTTTTCTTACGTTTTCGATGCGAGAAAATGACGTTACACCGTCTAACGTCAAGGAAATCGACTAGTGACGTCATAAATTGGGAATTTTAATGACGTCACTCGTCACGCTCTTCCGAGCTGTGATTTGTTGCAGAATAAAACACAGTTATTTTCCATTGCCTATATAGGCGCTCTGTGTTAGAATAAAAAACATTGTGTTTTTGTGTGATTTGAGGTTTAACGTCCCCGTCAACTCTGTAAAGGTCATTTTGGAGACGTTGCTTCCAATTTTGTTGGACTTTTACCAGACATTGAGATGAAATGACATCTCAAGCCCTGTCGCCCAATAAAAACCAATAGGGTTTATTAGCATGGACGGTCCGCCTCGCACTACGGTTCCTGGACAGGCTTAGATCCTCTAAGCGGTTTACCAGTACTAGTGTGCGGGCCGGATTCAGCTCTGCGTGGAAGCATCATGCAGCCCGTATATTTCTTTAAGCCCCTATGGGCGGGGGCCGAAAAAATGTTTTTCAGCTTCAAAAACATTGTGTGAATTAAAAAATTTGTGTAAAAGTTTTTCAACTTTTAAAGTTTGCCCTATTAGCATTTTATCGCCCAGTGATGGGGAGCAAAGAATGAACGAGTAAATATAAGAAATAAACTTAATTTTTTTCTGTTGTTCATGAAAGTATGAACGCTGTTCATGAAAGTATGAATGACAGCGGGTTGCTAGTAAAGTTTTCATTTACTTTGTAGGCGACCCACTGCATTCATACTTTCATGAACAGCAAGGGGTTCATGTAAACTTTTCATGTCTATCATAGTTTCGTGTCCGCTCCATAACTCTGAAACCATTGAGATATTTTCACGAAACTTCACATTTGTGTATCGTATAGCCCTAATGTCGACGTGTAGAACATATGACCTGTAACTCTGATTTTCCTACTTTTGAAGTTATTGCCCTTGAACATTGAACATAGCCATTTCTATCATGTAGTCTACAGGTTTGAAGCACTATATTTCCTGAACCTATTGATGGATTCTCACCAAACGTGCTAAGTTACATAACTAGGATGGATGAAAACAGCCATTAGGTTTTTATGACCTTGGCTTCATTATGAAGGGCACCGGCCCCCAAAAATGTCAACTTCAGGCCAAAATGGCATGTTTGCACCCTATCTCATGAACGAATCAATGATATTTAGTCAAACGTGGTACAATACATCATTGCAACCGACCAAAGATTTGATTAGATTGGCCTTATTTCCAAGGGCACAGCCCCCATCCCCTCCCCCACCCAAAGAAACAAAACAAAAGAAAAAACAACTCAATTTTGTCTTGTCTGCACCCTATTCCTTGAATGAATGGGTTAAATTTGGTACAAATTCTGTTTAATATATCGCTGCAACCTACCAAAGATTTGATTTGATTTTGGTTAACTTTGCTTCAATTTCAAGGATACCTAAAAAAAACTGTCAATTTTGGGCCAGAAATGGTTTGTCTGCACCCGTTCACATGAATGAATCTTTGAAATTTGGTCTAACTAATATCATTGCTACATACCAGAGTTTTGATTAGTTTTTGTGACCTTGGCCATATTTTCAAGGGCACATGCCCTACGAAACTGTCAATTTTGACTCGTCTGGACCCTATCTCATGAACAGTTTGATTAAATTTGGTCAAACTTGGTACAACATATCATTGTAATCTACCAAAGATTTGAATTGATTTTGGTGACCTTGACCTTATTGTCAAGGGCACAGCCCCCCCCCCCCCCCCCCCCCCCGCCAACAAAAAAATGTCAATTTTGGCTTTTCTCATGGACCAATTGTTGAAAATTCATCAAACTTGGCACAATATATTAAATTTCCACCTAACAAAGACTTGAATATTAGTGATATTCACCTAATTTTCAAGGTCACTGACTCTTTTTTTTTTTCAATTTGGGGCAAATAACGGCTTATCTGCATCCTGTCTCATTTAAGAATTGATGATTGTTGGTCAAACTTGGTACAGTATAGATTTCATTGCAACCTACCAAAGATTTGATAAGGTTTCTGTGACCTTGACAGACTCCCGAAAGCCAAGGTCAGATGGGTGTTTAATGCGTATTTATTGTGGACATTGTTTTCCTCTAAAACAGTTCTAGTTTCTTGAAGCCTTACAAAAATGTGAAAGGCAACATAAGATGACATGGATAACACAAGAACTATAAGTATTGCTTAGCTAAGTTTTAAGATATGGCTCTTTGAACATTGAAAGTAATGTTTTCTGTGAAATATTTGGATCAACTCTGTAAACAGGGAACTATTTTGAGATATTTTCCGTAAATTTCACACGAAGGTTAAGCACCATGTAGGGTTCTGCAGAAAATGAGAACTGTAATTCTTATTTACTTTATATTGGAGTTATGGTCCTTTGAACACTGAAAATAGTCATCTCAGTCATGTGTTCTAGGAAAAGGCTATGCACCTTCACTTCGAGCGAATTCCTTTTTGACAGTGTTATGGCACTTGCTTGATGTAAGTGTAGTGGCGGGGCATGATGCTTTTGTTTGTTTGATTTGAGGTTTAACGTCCCCGTCAACACTGTAAAGGTCATTTTGGAGACGTTGCTTCCAGTTTTGTGGGACTTTTACCCGACATTGAGATGAAATGACATCTCAAGCCCTATCACCCAATGAAACCAATAGAGTTTATTAGCATGGACGGTCCGCCTCGCACCGCGGTTCCTGGACAGGCTTAGATCCTCTAAGCGCTTTACCAGTACTAGTGTGCGGGCCAGATTCAGCTCTGCGTGGAAGCATCATGTAGCCCATATATTTCCTCAAGCCCCTATGGGCGGGGGCTAGCCGGGCATGATGCAGTGCTTGCACCGCTTTTATTAGAGGCATGAAAGAAACATCACGAAAACACGACTATATAATTCTGACTCCTTGAACCCCACTTTTATATAGTAAAACTGAGGTTTACAGGGGTAAACATTATTTTTCTTTTTTTCTGCTCTACAATATAGATTGTGGGTAATCGTTAGAACCGCCTCAATGAGGCGGTTCTAATGAGTATCCACAATCTATGTTTTGAGCAGAAATAAGAAAAATATCAGAATTTTTATCTGAAAAATTTCTTTTTTTGGTGGTAATAGTTTACCAATGTACAGTAAATTCCGCTATTAAGAACACTTAAAATTAAGATAAATTATGCTTTTAAAAGCATATTTAGAAGGTTTCATTTACAGTTTCTTTGTGTTTTCTACATCCAGGGAGTCCTAAAGGTGGTCTAAATATAGGAATTTTACTGTATTTGAATAGGCGTGTTTTCGTATATATCACACGGATGTGTTATCGTAATGAATGCGCATGCTCGCCAGAGGTTTTGCTGCTCGCAGAATGTAGAAGAGAGACCTTGAGGTGGCATTAGGCAAAAATCGTGCGTTTATCCTAATCATTACGAAAACACGCCTATTCAAATATGTTGAAAATTTTACCATCAAAAAATGAAAATTTTCAGATGAAAAATGCTGATTGCTGATGAAGTTTGACCCCCTTGAACTGAACCCCAGGTGTATACAGTAAAACCGGGGTTTAGAGGGTAAACCCTATTTTTCTTATTTCTACTCCAAACATATGTTGTGGGTACTCGTAAGAACCGCCTTGACGAGGCGGTTCTAACGAGTACCCACAATCTATATTTTAGAGCAGAAATAAGAAAAATAGGGTTTACCCCTGTAAATCCAAGTTTTACTGTATAAACCTGGGGTTCAAAGGGGTCAAACTTAGATAGGCATGTTTTCGTGATGTACAGTGAAAGTTCGATGGCTGGAACATCGGTGTCTCGTTTACGTCGCTGATTCAGACTCGTTTAGTCCGAAGGAAATTCTTTCCATTGGCCCTTTTGAGACGTTAGGATTTTAGTGGGGTGCTGGGTTACGGCCTTTTCAATATGGTCCCCGTCAAGCGATTTTGGTACTTATCGCCTATGCGAGCAGCGAAGGTTCAGGCGAGCCTGCGCATCCGCGCCAGAACCTTCGCTGGTCGCTCATACAAGCAGTGAATCAAGAGGAACTTTCAGACAGAAAGCCATATCCCTGGCCCCTCTGAATGGCTGGGCATGCGCAGTTAAAATTTGTCATGACGGAATGCTCGAAGACACAAAATTGCTTGGCGGGGCTCATATTATTAATGAGCCAGCGCACGACAAAATCTACAGTAAAACCTCTGCGACAAGCTCAAACTAAGATCAGCCTGTCCATCCGCGCTGTTCGCATGAGCTTCCTATAGCCTCTGGGCTATTCATAGGGCAAAAAGAGAATGCTCCGACCAGACTAAACTGACAGGCCGGCTCAGTAAGTGAGTTTTAGTTTTACGTCCCACCAACAGCTAAGGTCATACAGAGACAGGACCTCGGTTTAAAGACTCATCCGAAAGTCTGGAGAAGCCCGGGATCGATCCTGCGATCCCTGGTTTACAAGGCGAGTAGCGTAACCACTGCACCACGGAGGCTTCTAACGGGCCGGCTGAACTAAGTCTTCGTCTTATTGTTCGTTTTGTCATGCGCCGGTTCATTTCACTTATATTGAGTTGGTTGGCGAAAAAGGTAGATATAATTTTGAAAGACATTTCATTATGGAAAGGTATGAGGCGGCTCTAATGAGTACACAAAGCATAATTTTATTTTATGCATGTATAAGTATTATGCTTCTCGAAATGGCTCTAGTAATAACATAACCCTCTGTGGGTCAAACTACCACTGTCTCGAACAAAATTTCATGGATCCAAATTCGTGCGAGCCATCGACGTGTCACTTTTTAATGTCTGCACAAGAGCACATTTGCGAAAAATTTGTGAAAAGGTAAAATTGCCATCGACGTGTCACTGTATTAGTCTGCGCAAGCGCATATTTGTGAAATGTTTGTGAAAAGGTAAAATTGAGATTGCTAAGGGTCCTTTTCACATGAGTGGGATCAAATGTCATTTAGTTGAGTTGGAAACAGAAATACATGTACATGTTAAAAATGCTTACTCGTCATTTCGTTTAATTTTGTCCTCCTGAAGTTTGATGTAGTTCCGCTGGTTTCCTTTCCTGGTTTCCAGCTTCTTCATATTCTCGTCCAGGTCTACTTTCTTCCATGTTTTTGGAACTGCAGAGAGAAGTGTTAAACCTCAGAAACCCATATAGTAAAATCCCGCTATTAAGACCACCTAAAATTATGACTTATTCTGCTTTTAATAGCTTATTATGGAGAGTGCACTTAATATTTCTTTATGTTTTCTGGCCAAAGTGTCTTCTAGTCAGGGACCACCTTTGGGACTGAGGTGGTTCTAACGAGCACATACAATCTATAAATTTGCAGTATAAATAAGAAAACTATCCCAGAACCAGTTCTTCAGCTCAAGTGCACGACCCGCCGGATGCTTTTAGCTTTATGAGTGTTACCATATATGGGTATGGCGGCCATTTTGGTCATGTAACCTGGACCTAAAACGGTTCCCCGAATAAATGCGCCTTATCGTAAGGAGCAAAAATATATCTTATACTTTAGTACTGTATTCTGAATCGTTTGCAGGATAAAATGCATTCTTACTTTTCCAATACAAAAGCATTTGTGTCAAAGTTTGACCTAGGCACAAAGAATGTCAAGGTCAACCCAGGGTCACCATTTTAGCACTTTATGATGGGCCTACGTCCCAGATGCTATTAATCAAGTTTCGTGGAAATCTGCCCAGTGGTTCTGGAGAAGACTATTTTTGAAGGGTTTTTACCATATATGGCTTGGCGGCCATTTTGGTCATGTGACCTGGACCCCATGAGCAAATTTTGGTTTTACCCATCCCATAGAGGCTCCATATGAAATTTGACTTCATGCGGCCCAACGGTTTCCGAGAAGAAGCAGATCGAAAATTTTCACATTTTTCGCCTCGGCGAGGCTATACTAAATCGAATGTAATATTTGGCAAGTTCATTGGTTAGATCTCAATGATATCTATCAGTATGCCAAAAATTATTTAAATATTCCAATCAGTTAAGTCACTATCACCAATTTTCACAAACGGGTTACGGACGGACAGACAGAATGACACGGTGATTTTAGGGCACTCTTAGAAAATCAACCGACTTCAGTCGGTCGCTTTTTCTGCGGGTCGTGTAATAGTTGCCATTTTTTGAGATATAAAAAATGCACACCATATGTTGCTCGGGTGTGTTATCGTATCGTATTGTTTCACAGTGGATGAGTCCGGGTTAGAAAGGTGGTAACATTTTGTTTGCGTTGAGGTGTAACGTCCCCTTCAACTCTATTTAGGTCATTTTGGACACGTTGCTTCCAATATTGTGGAACTTTTGCCAAAAATCGAGATGAAATGACATCTCAAGTTCTGCCGTCCAATGAAACCAAAGGGCTTATATGCACTGGACTTTCTGACACACCCACTTTGCCTGAGCAGGCTAAGACCTTCTAAGCGGTTAACCAGTACTCATGAGTGATCAGTTTCAGCTATGCGTGGAAGCAACATTTAGCCAAATCTATTTCTCCAAGCCCCGATGGGCAGGGCGAAAGGAGGTTATAAGCTGGGCATATACAGTCGAACTTCAATGGCTCGAACACCTTTGGGACCTCGAAAATATGTTCGAGACAGGGGTAGTTCGAGCCACTGAGATAACTATCAGGGGGCATAGCGAGACACTTTTAGACATCTTTTCGGTGTTCTATAATGAAAATGTATTCTGTGTGTACTCATTAGAATCGCCTCTTCGAGGCGATTCTAATGAGTACACACAGCATACATTTGCAAGATAAAAGACTACAATCTCCTTTATCACCCCCCACCATTTCTTATCTTGAGGATTTCCCTAGGGGCTGAAGAACGAGATCGGCCCAGCCATGGTAAACGAGCCATCGGTGTTCGAGCCATCGGTGTTCGAGCCATCGAAGTTCTACTGTAGCTTGACGAGCCGCTAAAATAAGCCTATGAACAGACTCGGTCTGATTCAAAGCAAATTCATCCATGTAGCCTACAGTGAATAATATTACGCAAACACGCCTATACAAATACATTGCCACCTTTATCGCCGAAATAATGAAAATTTTAAGATGAAAAATTGTGATAATTTTCTTATCTCTGCTCATAAAAATAGATTGTGGGCACTCGTTAGAACCGCCTCGTCGAGGCGGTTCTAACGAGTACCCACAATCTATATTTTTGAGCAGAAATAAGAAAAATAAGGTTACCCCTGTACACCCCAATTTTAAAATATAAAAGTGGGGTTCAAGGGGGTCAAAATTATATAGGTGTGTTTTCGTGATGATATGGCGAGATAATGCGGATGAGCAAGCTGATCCGAGTCTTCGCTGGGTGCACATATCAGAAGAGGCATTTTCTGTTGATACTGCTTATTTATACCTTGAAAGGAACGTGAAGTGAGAGAAATCCTAATTCTCACTAACAGTGTTTGTGTGAATTCGGGTTTAGCGTCGCTTTCAACAATTTTCAGTCATATCACAACGGTGTCTGGTTGCGACAGGGAGCTCAATGCTCACTTTTATAGTGCTGCCTCACTGAAGTATCATGTCCCAGACACATTACATGATACCACACCCAGTCACATTATCCTGACACTGGGTCGACCAGTCCTGGCTCTACCCCGTTAATCTGAGTGCCAAGCGAGGTGCAGTTAGTACCATTCTTAACGACTTTGGTATGTCGCGGCCCGGGATCGAACCCGTGACCTCCCGTTCCCCGGAGCGGACACTCTACCAACAGAGCTATCGGGGCCGGCATCTCTCTCACTAACAGGTAGAAGCCTCCGTGGTACAGTGGTTACGCTACTCGCCTTGTAAACCAGGGTTCGCAGGATCGATCCCGGGCTTCTCCAGACTTTCGGATGAGTCTTTAAACCGAGGTCCCGTCTCCGTATGACCTTAGCTGTAGGTGGGACGTAAAACTAAAACTCACTCATAGGTGGGACGTAAAACTAAAACTCACTCACTCACTCTCACTAACAGGCTAAACACTTTAAGATGCCATGAAAAACAGCATCTGAAAATTTCTTCTGTTTATGTCCTCTGATGAATATCCTTGCAAACTTCTCAAACATTTTTTGGCATTCAGACAAACAGTGCCGATCCAGATCAGACTGTTCCTAGAGGAGCAGTCTGATCTGGGACCACAATGTTTGTAAAAATTACTTTGAATCTTACCAGCAGACGACAAAGAAGACGACAATTGTTGTGATTGTCATCTTACGGGTTTAATGAGTTTCCATATATTATGACAGCTGCGGCAATGGGATACAGAATAGTCATATTATTATTTGTGTGTTTTTTTTTGTTTTTGTTTTTTTTTTTCGTTTTTTTTCTCCTTCTTGATTTGATTTATTTATTTATTAGTTAATTTTTCTATTTATTTATTTTAAATATATTAATTTATTTTAAATGTGTTAAAATATTTATTTATTTATCTATTTATTCACTTCATTATTTATTTATTTATTTATTTAAGTGTTTATTTTATTTATTTATTTAATTAAAATTTATTTATTTAACTATTTTTTTTATTTATTTATTTATTTACCTTGTTCTCGTTTAAGTAATCGCGAATTCTCAAACATTCTTTTGTTGTTGTTGTTTTTCTTTCTTCCGCCCTCTAGTTCAGTATTGTTCTGCCGTTCGACTGTCATTTTCCTCCCTTCCTCCTCAGTCTTGTGTTCTACTGCCTTGTCGCCTTTCCCGTTATCCGCCTTATTCTTTCTGGGTTTAGGCGTCTTGTTTGCTTTTTCAACACTTGTCTTTCTCCCGACGTCGGGGTGCTGTTTCTGAGAGCAAGATCTTTTGTTCTGCTTAACTGCATTGTTATTTAAGATATTTTAAAAAATTAATATAGCGTGCGATGTGTAGACTAGCTTGCGGCTAGGCGTTGCTATGAGCGTTACGTCCAATACGTAAGTAACGTAACGTTTACCAACGTCATTTAGGTAGCATTACACTAAATACTGGGAGGTACCGGGTTTTATCACTTTGGGACAGAGCTTTTAGTTGCGTTCTAAATACCAGACTTGCTTCCATTGGATATATATCCCATGTTTTATTTCAATGTGAGAAAATGATAGGTATAAGGGACTAAAATGATGCATGTTTTATAAATATATCTGCAAGCTCAAAGAAATTTTTTGCTGATTTTATATGGTCACCCCTCCTTTAAAAATGTTGGTTTTATTTACTCCGTTCTAGCAGGTCAACGAACATGGTTGATTGTAACTTGAAAATGAGCCGGACAACATGTGGATTTTTTCTCATTAACTTGTTGGGCTAGGATGGCTCTATAAACAAGTAAGGTTTGAAAAGTTTTGTATGTGTAGTTTTTGTGGGAGCAGGTAAAAGGTTACTATTGTCGCCTATGGAAAACATTTAGTGGAACGCTACCTATAGCAAAAGTAGACCACTATCCTGTTTTCAGTCATTACATATTATTTCCACACATTTGTAGGTTCTGTCCAATTCTGTTAAATAAAATGTATCCTCATGGCATGTATTTTGACATAGATACTGTAAAAATGTGATGGTAATGCTAATTTAGGTCTAACTGGATGTATTTGATGTATTTTTGCCTCTGACCTATGTTCTTGGTGGGGGGGGGGGGGGGTACTTTGAAGCCATGTAAATCAGTTTTTATTGATGTGTTTGGAAAGGAGACTTGCAGTAATTGTATTTGCACAAACACAAGAAAGAATCAACTCCATCTGGAATATAAGTGTAAGGTTTCATGGCACTAGGACTATGTCTCAAACCAAAGCAAAACTTCAAAATTGTGTCTCCGAACAGCCCGCTGCAATATCCGGATAAGTTTTCTCATCCGTTAAAAGTTGTATTTCATTGTATTCATGTAAAAGGATGTGGACAGATATATTCAGCCATTCCTCATGGCATTAAGGCATTTATTAACATTTTCTTGGCATTTTTGTCCTCAAAATATCCTCAAAATGCCATTTTTACCTTTAAATAGGGGGTGTAGGTGTGAAAATAGCCATAAAAATGAGTATTGGTGCTATTTAGGCATAATTCTCTGCATTTTAGGATTGAATTGTTCCAAAGACATTGGAGAAAAAACCCTGATGCAAGCCGGTGTCTGGGTTCCATTCCAGAAAGAGATAAACTTTTGCACTTTCAAAAACTATGGTTTGTTCGGCTTTCATTGTTGAATCTGAAAGCGATAACTTTATCGCAAACTTGAAAGATTCTGTGTGACTGAACTTTTATTATGCATGACTAAATTATTACATATGACCTAAATTTCTATTTGGCAATGCTTTTGATGCAACATAAAGAAAATAAGGATTTGGTATAGGTAGCATTACACTAAATACTGGGAGGTACCGGGTTTTATCACTTTGGGACAGAGCTTTTAGTTGCGTTCTAAATACCAGACTTGCTTCCATTGGATATATATCCCATGTTTTATTTCAATGTGAGAAAATGATAGGTATAAGGGACTAAAATGATGCATGTTTTATAAATATATCTGCAAGCTCAAAGAAATTTTTTGCTGATTTTATATGGTCACCCCTCCTTTAAAAATGTTGGTTTTATTTACTCCGTTCTAGCAGGTCAACGAACATGGTTGATTGTAACTTGAAAATGAGCCGGACAACATGTGGATTTTTTCTCATTAACTTGTTGGGCTAGGATGGCTCTATAAACAAGTAAGGTTTGAAAAGTTTTGTATGTGTAGTTTTTGTGGGAGCAGGTAAAAGGTTACTATTGTCGCCTATGGAAAACATTTAGTGGAACGCTACCTTTACGTCAATATGAGTTTGCTCAACGTTTCTTTAAAAAAATGCTAGAGGCCCCCTTGGTCGATATCCGGCGGCGGTGATTATTTCGGTGTCCGAACACACTTCCTCTTTCTTTCTCGTCATAATGCCACACGCCCGCGAGATCGTCACAAGTTCTAGGCATATTGCGCTGTCGACCAATTCCAAGCCGGTTAGTAGTTAAAAAGTATGATTATGAGTGATAAAGTATGAGAGAAAGTGGATAAAAGATGACAGGTTAAAATAGTTAAGAGGAGCTAAAATCAGGTTAAAAGGTCCATTGATATCATTTGCAGGGATGAATGTCATAAAGTGCTTCGTCATTTGGATCGGGACGTTAACTGGAAGCCACCTGTGCAGGGTGCAGGTTAAAAAACTCTACTGTAATTGCATGATTACTGTGTAGGCTTTCATCCTGCAAAACTGGAGTGTATGTGTGTCCCCTCTTGGGTTTAAGGCGAAATGGAAAAAAGAAACAAAGAAAGAAAAAGTAAAATCTTAACGGAATTCCTGTAAAGAATATTGTACTCTACATTTTGTACAAGGTTTTCAATTTTAGATAGATATGTGACACGTAACACTAATATCGGCGCCCCCAACCCACCCATCGGGGCATGGAGAAATAGACTGGGCTGCATGGTGCTTCCACGCAGAGCTAAAATCGACCGCACACGAGTTCTGGTAGACCGCTTAGGTCTTAGCCTGTCCAGACAAAGTGCTGCGAGTCGGACTGTCCATACATATAAACCCTTATTCATTTACTTTCATTGGGTGGCAGAGCTTGAGATGTCATTTCATTTCAGTATGGGGTAGAATCCCCACAAAATTGGAAGAAACGTTTCCAAAATGACCTAAATAGTGTTGTAGAGGACGATAAACCGCAAAAAAATATCGGCACGTTTTTAAGGGCGAATGGGCCCTTAATTACAGGTATAATCTTCCAAAAAACAATAAAGCCATTATTGCACAGGCGACCAGCCAGGACCCGGGCGAGCAAATGCGCAGTCTCGCCAGAGCATGTGCTGCTCACAAACATAAGGGAACTACATGCAAGAAGCCATGAATCTAGTCATGTTAGTTTCCTGCTCAGACGTAGCTGAACTTTGTCCGATCGCTTAGGCGATACTATAGCCAAGCGGACCAACATCGGGTCGACAGCGATACGACGTAACCACGTCGTATCGCTGTCGGCCCGACGTTGGCTGACTGCCTGACCCTTTTTTCATGTGCTGCCACATTTGTTTCCCTTATGGATTAGCACAGGTGTGTTTATCCCATTTTGTACCGGAAATCCCTAAACGGGTACCCTGGCAAACAGTGCAGGCCCAGATCAGACTCCGCACAATGCGGCGTCTGATCAGAGACTCCACTGTTTTGCTAAACGTTCAGTCGTTTTTCAAATAAATTTTGAAGAACACACGACCTGACACCCCTAAATTTTGAAATGGACTCCTGCTTTATACAAGGAGGAAGATTCCATTTGGTACAAAAAGGGTTTATTAACCCATGTCCTGCTGAATACACGATCTTCAGATAATATATTTGTTCAAATTCTCAAACTAAATGACAAACATTGCAATTCCTGATTAGATGGCTTCTTCGGAAGCTATCTGATTTGGGTGTACACTGTTTGCGAAGGTAGAGATTACCATCTGCAGCAGGCTACGATAAATTTCATTTTAAACTTAAATGTATGAAGTTGTGGGCAACTACAATGCTACATGTACAATATCATGGATATTGACCATGGACTATTTTCTACGGTCTTTTTCTCACTTTTCGGTCAGCGAAAAAAAAGTGTGTCTGTACTGGTTGACCGCTTTGGTATGCCAGCTGCAAAGTCTATCGAGGTAAACTGGTCTGCTCGACATGGCTTTACTCATGTTACCTGGGCCGTAAAACACTAAACCAGCAACCCATATACAATAGCATTGTGGTCGTGTTGAATCGTGTTATGCCATGACACGTCAAGCAATGTAGCCTTGTCAAGCCATGCCATGCATGGTCGTGTCCCTGTCCGCTGTCGTACCCGGCAAAATAAAACCTCATACAGAAGATTTTTGCAAAGTTTGGAATATAGCATTCTATGCTGCAGTAATATGTCAGTGTCTTGCAGAAAAGCGTTTGATTGTGTCAAAACGGCGGAAGTTATTGGCTATTGAGTAAGGGAGGGGTCAAAATCAAATGTCACAAACACCCCGCCATTTCTTTTGGATCTGACACGCAGAGCACAATTATATTAATAAACCAGAAAATCCATTTTTGTTACTAATATCATCCTAAGACTTGTGACATAACGTTATATTCATCTATATCAGATGGTAGCTCCTAGCTTATGCCCTAAAATGTCTAAAAACACAAAAACGACTTCCAGAAACGCATGTATATAGCAGAAACTGCATGTAAAGCTTTAGGCGTAAAGAAGAACACGGAAAAATACTGAGCGAAACCGAAAAAGCATTTTGTTAGAAAGAATATTAAGCCATATATGCCCAGCGGCCCTTTCTCGAGACATTGGTAAACAGTGTAGAACCAGTACACTGGTTGCTTAAAGAACATTCATTTTTGTAAAATTTGCCACAAACAAAAACAATTCTGACTTCCCTGTAATTGGAAATGGACCACTCCCAACTTACTTGGTGGAAGATTCCATATAAGTTATCATCTATGGGTTAATCTATGTCATGCTGGCATTTCAGTCAATTTTGGCCGTTTTTAACAATTTCATCAAGGTTAGAAATTTGGACAACAAGGTAAACTAAACGGGAAAATCGCACTGTATGCGTTTTTTTTTATTTTGTCGGTTATGCGAGCATTTGTAAAATTTTCTGAAATAGCGTTTAAACCCAAAATTGACGCAAATATGCCAATAAGTATTCGAACCAACTACATCTAATCAGTAAAGGATAATCATCGCATACGAGGACTGTTCAAATATGAATGCAACTAAGCACATAAAAATGATTCCGTGATAGATTTCGATGAAAAATTTATTTTGTCCCCTCAAAGTATTCCCCTTTAACAGATATACAAACTTTCAGTCTTCTGATCCAATCATTGAATGCATTTTGGTAGTCTTTTCGAGGTATATTATGAAGGCACTGGAATATTGCAGAACCGAGGTGTTTGCGCTGTACAAATTTTCGACCAGAAAGGTATTTTTCAGCCGCGGGAACAAAAAAAAAGTCACACGGGGCAAGGTCAGGGGAATACGGAGGTTGAGATCGGGGGCGTATTCTGCTTCAGATAGTCTTGCACAATGAACGCCTTGTGTGATGACGCATTGTCATGTAGCAATCTGACATTGGCCAAACCAGTTGCGGGTCTTCGTTCTTTGAAGTATTTCTTTAATTTTTGAAGAACTTTATTCTTGTAAAATTTCGCATTTACAGATTTGCCTTTAGGCACAGCAACCTGAAAAGCAGGGCCCTGATTTGAAAAGAATATGGCATACATTACCTTCTTGACGCTCATGGTCCGCTTTTCAATGCATGGTCTTTTGCAATACCTTGTTGCCCATGTTTTGTTCTGAATCTTTCGTTTTGGCTCAAAAAGTGAACCCATGTCTCGTCACCTGTGACGACATTAGCGAAAGACCGTGCATTGTAATTTGGAAACTTTTTTATGCCCGCGCATCATATGATGCCGGGGGCTTATAGTTTTTCGGTTTTCCGTACGTGCGTACGTGCGTACATGTGTACGTCCGTCTGTACGTGTGTGTGTACGTACGTACGTTCGTGATCCTGTAACCTCAGGTTAAAGTTTTTGTAACAGGTAGAGCCTGAACTTTTAGAACTCATATTTTCCTAACCATTTGATGGAACTGGTTCATCTTTGGTAGATGATAGATATAGGTCCAAAGTTTTATTAAGCAATACCCCCACCCATGCCTTTGACCTCAAGGTCAAGGTCACAGACTTAGAAATTTTCAATGTTAAAGACTCGGGTTAAGGTTTTTGTAACAGGTAGACTTGAACATTTTAGAACTCATATTTTCCAAACCATTTGACTGAATTGGTTCATATTTGGTATGATTATAGATATAGGTCCAAAGTTTTATTTAGCGATACCCCCACCCATGCCTTTGGCCTCAAGGTCAAGGTATGGACTTAGAAATTTTCCATGTTAACGACTCCAGTTAAGGTTTTTGTACCTGGTAGAACCTGAACTTTTATGATGGCTTTGGTTCATATGATGATATATATAGGTACAATGTTTTATTCAGCAATACCCCCACTCATGCATATGACCTCAAGGTCATGGTCACAGACTTAGACAATTTTAATGTGAAAGATTTTAAAGAGCTCAAATTTTTCAAACTATATTATGGATTTGGCTTATGTATGCTATGATGATAGATACAGGTCCAATTGTTTATTTGGCAATACCCCAACTCATGCTTCAAGGTCAAGGTCACAGACTTCGAAATTTTTAATTAGATATTTTAAGAGTTGATATTTTCCAAATCGTTCGATGGATTGAGTTGATATTTGGTATGATGTTAGATACCTGTCCATTTTATTCAGCGATGCCCCCACCCATGCCCATGAGCTCAAGGTCAAGGTCACAGACTTAAACATTTTTAATTATCCACTCGCACAACATAGCTCTAGCGTCTATATTTCTTCACTGATTTCAATATAACTTCACACAAATGTTCCTTATGACAATATCTCGAGCGAGTCGTCTTTCAAGGTCATTCCTCAAGGTCAAGGTCACTGTGGCTATTTTTAGAAAAACTTTGTCATCGCTCTAGCGCCTACATTTCTTCACCAATTTCCATATAACTTCACCAAAATGTTCCTCATAAAAATAGCTCGAGCAATTTCAACTTTCAAGGTCATGACCTCAAGGTCAAGGTCACTGTGGCTATTTTTAGATAAACTTTGTCATTGTTCTAGCGCTTACATTTCTTCACCAATTTCAATATAACTTCACACAATTGTTCCATATGACAATATCTCTAGCGAGTTCCACTTTCAAGGTCAAGGTCACTGTGGCTATTTTTAGAAAAACTTTGTCATCGCTCTAGCGCTTACATTTCTTCACCGATTTCAATATAACTTCACACAAATGTTCCTTATGACAATATCTCGAGTCATTTCAACTTTCAAGGTCAAGATCGCTGTTGCTATTTTTAGAAAACCTTTACCATCGCTCTAGCGCCTGCATTTCTTCACTGGTTTCAAAATTACTTCACACAAATGTTCCTTATGACAATACCTCAAGCGAGTTTGACTTTCAAGGTCAAGGTCACTGTGGCTATTTTTAGAAAAAAAACCTTTGTCATTGCTCTAGCGCTTACATTTTTCCACCAATTTCAATATTACTTCACACAAATGTTCCTTATGAAAATATCTCTAGCAAGTTCCACTTTCAAGGTCAAGGTCACTGTGGCTATTTTTAAAAACACTTTGTCATCGCTCTAGCGCGTACATTTCTTCACCGATTTCAATATAATTCCTCATAAAAATAGCTCGAGCATTTTCAACTTTTAAGGCCATGACCTCAAGGTCAGGGTCACTGTGGCTATTTTTAGAAAAACTTTGTCATCGCTCTAGCGACTACATTTCTTCACTGATTTCAATATAACTTCACACAAATGTTCCTTATGACAATACCTCGAGCGAGTTCGACTTTCAAGGGCAAGGTCACTGTGGCTATTTTTAGAAAAACTTTGTCATTGCTCTAGCGCTTACATTTTTTCACCAATTGCAATTTAACTTCTCACAAATGTTCCTGATGACAAGGTCACACACTTAGAAAATTTTGTTGCAACATGGATTTTCGGGGTGAGGCGGGGCCCTTGGCGGGGGCATCTGTGTCGTCTGGACACATTTTCAGTTTAAGAAACTTCTAGGCGCACTGAGCGCGTGTCTTTTTCTGCTCATCTGTCAACAGAGGGGGAATCCATCTAGCACAGACCTTTCTCATTTTCAAATCCCGTTTCAGAATTGTATGAGCTGCTCCTAATGAGATGCCAACCATACTAGCTATTTGCCTAGTGGTGTATCGTGCATCGGTAGCAACTAATTCTTTCACTCTAGCAACCATCTTGGCAGATGTTGCTCTTTTCGGCCGACGATCATGTGGTGCATCTTCTGTTGAGCCTAGCCCACAGCTGAATTTCTTACACCAACGAACAACTTTCGGAAAAGACATGTCATTATGCCATAAACCGAACATATTTCATCAAAAATGTCTTTGCACCGTATACCAAGAATACAACGATTCTTAATATAGGACCGTGTTTCAACGGCGTACTCTGACCTTCTTCCAACCATGTTTTGTATTAGTATACAAGAGTAGACAGTGTTTGTCGAACGATATACATGGCTAAAGTGCACGGATTTTAACAGGTTTGGTATCAATGTATAGGTAAAATGTTTTTCTACGCCGTGATATTTATTTCCATGTGATTTTCGCATTAGTGCATGAGAAAACGTTCTACTTGCATTCATATTTGAACAGTCCTCGTAAAAGCCCCACTTCCTCCCCAACCCCCAGAAAAGAGACTGTGCATGTGCAGTCTCGCTCACTTAAGCCTTTGCTGTTTGGTTTATCCTTTGCTGTTTGGGGTCTCACTACGTATATCTAAGACCCACAAAACAAGATACATAGACCAGAAAAAGAACATACAAAGGCTTTGAAACAGATCCCACAGGCCGTTTGCATATGAGCTTTTGGATTATATGTGTGGTGTTACAAGGAACCTGGCGAATGTTAATTCAATTTAAAACATGTTCTGGCGCTATTTTTCATAAAAACTGAAATAATTTGCTACTTTACGCGTTTTTTTTTTTCTTCGCACTATTGCGTTCCATCTTCACCTGTGCCTCGCGAATGCAATGTCCACTGACGTTGCGGGAACAGACAGCTTTGAACGTGCCGCCATCAACATGGCGAAACAAGACGTGAATACGATCGGTCGACAATTTTGCATATTAAGGGAGTTTATCATTCCAATGATAAATCGCTATTCATCACTTGGTAAATTTTGCTTCAATTTTCCTGTTTTGCTGGACGGTGATTTCCCGAAATGTCCACATGATTCTTGCAGGGTAGTCTACAATACCACCAACTTTGACACAGTAGTAAACATTATCCCGGCATAAGCATATTTAACCCATTGTATGCCAGTGGACTCTTCCATTGCTATATGTTGGACAAGTCCATTTGTCATATAAGGGATGTCAGGCCTATTTTTTTCGTTTTTATTCTATTAGCAAATAGTGCAGACCCTGATCAGGTGCCGCGTTCTGCGGCGTCTGATCTGGGCCTACACTGTTTGCCTAGGTACCTCTTTAGAGGTTTCCCGCATACAATTGGTTAAAGTTGCTCAGTATTGTTTAACAGCACCCCAGGCAGAATTCAGACTCCTTGTGTAACACCTTATCGCTGGTGTCGGGCTACACTGCACTGTGCAGGCCAAAATGTCTATGCGCTGGCCGTAGGAAGAGTTGTTTGTAGAGGAACAGCCTACCAGTGACGCCAGCAAAGTATAGATGAAACCGAAGAGCAACAGAAGCTAGCCTATCCTTTGTCGGAACTCTGGCCTTTCCAAATGCCGCCTCGGTCGGCAGAACAATGGCGATGGAACATGATTTGCAGATCGGAACTGACCGCGTTCCTTAGCCGCGATTGGTAGCCTGATATCTTGCAGGCCGCCAGTCGAAATTTCTGTTACTTACAGACCACTTTTGTCCTTATTGCCCCGAGTCTGGGGCGAGAGGGTCGCATCGGCACCGATGAATTCATCCATGCGAAAGCCTTTTGGAAAGTGGGGAAACTAATCCTGGACTTGTCTAGGGGTAGCCCCAATGAGCTTGAAGCGCCCGGTTACCTTTAAAAACAGCCTACTAACTACTTAACGTAAAGTGAAATTCTTTGTAAGCACATTGCTTTTCGTCGGTTTATGCATGGCTGTTTGCTGTTTATACAACGATACATATTCGTTTCAGTTAGTACATGCAGGGCATAAAACTGGTAAGGTTGCTACGCACCAGTGTTGCTATGGAAACACGTGGTATGTCATGCTAGAAGAAGAGGAAATGGAAAAGACATTAGGTTGGTAACGTATGAAATGTCTATAAAATATGGATTTTGTATTAGTAATCAAAGCACTGACAGTACTGGTGGGTCGATTGTCTCTGTGTGTAGGCCGGAAAAATAGTTATTGTTCGTTTAACCCTTAAATTACGGCCCCCGCCCATCGGGGCTTGGAGAAATATATGGGCTTCATGATGCTTCCACGCAGAGCTAAATCCAACCCGCACACGAGTATTGGTAAACCGCTTAGAGGATCTAAGCCTGCCCAGGCAAAGCTGTGCGAGTCGGACCGTCCATGCTTATAAACCCTATTGGTTTCATTGGGCGACAGGGTAAAAGTCCCATAAAATTGGAAGCAACGTCTCCAAAATGATCTTTACAGTGTTGTCGGGGTCATTAAACCTCAAATCAAACAAACAAAAGCCCTTAAATTCCAGTACTTTAAACAAGCAGTGTAGACCTGATCCGACGCCGAGTTACGCCCCAGTTAGAGTATGTGCACCAAGCTAAGACAGATCAACCTGCGCATCCACGCAGACTGATCAATGTAATCGCTAATAGCCCGGTCACACCTTTACGTTTCTGCTACGTTTCACCACGTTTCTGACAAAAACCCAAAACGTGGCCAAACGTCGCAACCTGCTGCGTTTTTTATGCAAATTAGATGTCTTGTTGTGTACATGGAGTATGAGCTACGTTTCTACTGCGAAGCTGCGGCGTAAGACCCACGTATCGCGGCGTTTGCGTGACGTAAGTGCTGCGTATATCGCGTTGCTGTTACGTAGGAGCTGCGTTTCATTCTGACCTGCGACGTTGCTGTTGCGTAACAGCGGCGTTTTAAAACGTATGTGGTAATAGTATTGTTGTCATTCATTCAAGTGACATCGAAGTATCAACATGACAAGGAAGAGAGGAAAGGCAACTTGCAAGACCGGGGCAAAGAGAACCTCGATGCCTAATCTCAGCCCTGCCCACTTGCCGTTTCTTTTCAGTCTCGATTAAGGTCCATAGTAAACCAACAACAACAATCTGTTCTTCAGAATAATAATCCATGATAGCTTTGACATGAATGCGAAGGACCCGAATGCTTGCTGTTGTATATATATAATTTATATATGAGACCACTTGATCGAGATTAAAATGTATTATGCGATGCCACTTGACCTCATTTGAAACTCAACAAAAGCCACAATCGTCGCTATTACGCCGCAGGTAAACTTGAAACGCCACAGCTATTTTTACTACGTCGTACATACGCAGCAATAACGTCGCACATACGACAGCTACGTAGTACTTACGCCATGCTTCCGTTATGATACGCCGTGGAAACGGCGTATTTAAAATTAAAACGTAACAGATACGCCGTAGATACGAAAGGAACGTCGCTGTTACGCAGCGACAACGTGTCGTACGCCACACTTACGTGATAAGTCTTGAGTGGCGTATGTGCGGCGTAAGAGGCGTTTGTGCTACGCTGCTGCTGCGTTCCTTTCGTTTGCACTGCGTTTCTGCTACGTATGTACGACGTTTCGAACCTGCCACGTATGTGCGACGTAAAGAAGTTGCATGCAACTTCTTTACGTGGCAGCCTCGCGTAAGAGACGTTCCTGCTACGTATCTCGGCGTAAGAGCTACGTTCCTGCGGCGTACCTTTCGTTTCGCCACGTATTGAGAAACGTAGCGCTTACGCGGGTCGAAACGTAAAGGTGTGACCGGGGTATAAAGATGGCAGTTGTCACAATTTTCTTAAAGCAGGCAAAGAAGGTGATATTCTGACTGCGATTTTGATACTTTGCTGAGCAAACATGCTTGAAAATCTTCTTTTGCTTGTCAGGGCCAAGTTTTTCGCGTTTTCTAATGTACCACTGTGGAGAAAACAAAACTCTTAGTTCTGATTGAGATGAGACGGCAAATGACCAGTCAAATTTTCGAATCAGGGCATAACCATTTTCAAAATTGTCATTTTGGGAGGTACATCTGTGGTTTTATGGTCGGAAATTTCGTTTTACGGCGATGCGACCATAAAACCGACTATTTACCTCCAAAAATACAGTTATCCACATTCAAATGCACTTATTCAGTTCTTTTGTTAAAATTGTACTATTTTGCTCCAAGCGGCAAGCGCTGTGAGCTGCGTAAAACCAAATTCTACCCAATGTAAACCGACGTTACATGGTGACGTCGGGTTTCCGACAGTATGTCGCAGTATATATTGTCGCGATATTTTTGACGTTATCCAATCAAACGTCGCGTGTCATACGCAAGTGCATTAGAATCGTCATTGACACCTGGTTTGCAACTATTACACTAGCGTAATCTACTAAATGATTGAAATTTAGGGTGTACGTGTATAAGACAAATTATGTTATTATTTCGTAGACGTGGTGATGGAGAGAGACCGTGTGGTTTGCCCTGTGCCATATGGAGGGATGCTGCTGCTGAATAACATGATTCCTCATAGAAGGTAGGTCGTCTTCTGTCGTGGTTTATTGCACGTCCAGTAGGGTGTGCACTTTAATCAACCTGTGAGTCCTTCCTTCCGTCCGTCCATTGTCAGTTTGTGACAATCGCTGTAACTTTAGATCCGCTTGGAATATTTTCGGCATTTGGGAAAACCGAAAACAAACCTTTACCGGAAACAACCGAAAACAAATTCTCATAACCGAAAACAAACTCAATATCATAGTGAGTTTTGCATTTAAATTATGTCAGTACTGGCTAATGGCAATTTGTATGCAAAGTTTCAAAACAATCTAGCCATTTTTCATGTTTTGAGAGCGGTTTTTCATGTTCTCTATTCATAATCCTATTGTACAATTCTGATCTGAAAACAAACGATAATATCAATACTATATCTAAAATATCTAACGTTTTGAATATCATGCTTCTTTTGTGTTAATGAAACTTGTGAAAAAAATGGATATTTGATTTCTAGTTCAAACATAGATTTTGGTATATATATAGAGAGAGAGTTGATTTGTCCACTACACAGACTTATTAACTTGATATTTTGATCTATTTTGGCATACGGATTAATAATAAAAATGCCTATCCCATGATATTGTCTTATGCCAGATTCCTTTATAAATGGCCCCGCCGAGGCAGAATATTAAAAAAATTGACAACGGAGTTTAACGTCTAAACCACTTGGAATATTTAGCTCAGTTTTGGCATGCGGTTTGGTATTGACAATACTTAACCCAACAAATTGCCTTATGCCAGATCACTTCATAAATGACCCACAGACTTTTGGCGGTTAACAATTCCCATTAAATAGTTTTTTTGACTTTTATTCCTTTACTTCATGAAAATATGGATGAAACTTCAAAGCTATTTAAACCACTATAGGAAGCATGTTTGGAATTGTTAATGGGCAAATTCCATAACATTTGACAGATTTATGGGCATTAACAATTACCATAAAATAGTTTTTGGACCAGTAATTAAATGGAATATATGGATGACACTTCACAGGTATATAGACCACTATAGGAAGCTTGGTTAGGATTGTTAAGGGGCAAAATCCGTTAACATTTGACAGAGTTATGGCCACTACCAATTCCCAATTTTGAATGCTTTTGACTCTTATTCCTTTACTTAATGGAATATATGGATGAATATATCACTAAAGGAAACATGTTTTGGGTCGTTAATGGGCAACATCCATTAACATTTGACAGACTTTTAACGTTTCCCTGTACATCAACCATAGTGCAGTTTATATTTTACTTTTGGTCCTTTGAGATCAGCGTGAATATTCTGAGAAATCAGAAATAAATGATTGATTTAGATTCATATTCTAGACAGGTTTTTAATGATTTGGACCCCATTTTGATTTATATCAGTCTTTGGATCGACTGCCATTCGAAATTCGCAAAATTGCAGTATGTTTCCTCTGGCTTTCTTTGCCGGATCATTACAGGGTCACTGATGAGGCTTTATTAGCCGAAACTACGTAGTATGACCCATCTTCTTTCTTATGAATGTTTTCATTGCTCTTAAAGGAACCCATTTTTGATTTTTATTTGCCTTCACTGCAGCTGGTGTTGTGCTGTGTGGCGGCCGTAAAACATCTTCCCGTACATCAACCATAGTGCAGTTTATATTTTACTTTTGGTCCTTTGAGATCAGCGTGAATATTCTGAGAAATCAGAAATAAATGATTGATTTAGATTCATATTCTAGACAGGTTTTTAATTATTTGGACCCCATTTTGATTTATATCAGTCTTTGAATCGACTGCCATTCGAAATTCGCAAAATTGCAGTATGTTTCCTCTGGCTTTCTTTGCCGGATCATTACAGGGTCACTGATGAGGCTTTATTAGCCTAAACTACGTAGTATGACCCACCTTCTTTCTTATGAATGTTTTCATTGCTCTTAAAGGAACCCATTTTTGATTTTTATTTTTAATCATAATCTTATAAAAGAAAAACTTAATAATTTAATTGAATGGTCATTTCATAGGGAAAACTCCCTCTATCTTGCATCTATTTTAAGAAATGCTTTTTTTCACTTCTGACGAGCATAAAAATTATACTTTATGGTCATATCAGAAAGTGTGTGAAGCTCTCACCTTTCTACTTGACAATATTTACATAAGATTTGGCACTAAGTTATTTAGACAAGTTGTGGGTATTCCGATGGGTACAAATTGCGCACCCCTTGTGGCTGATTTGTTCTTGTTTTGTTATGAAAGAGGCTTCATGATGTCCCTTTCCGTTGAATACCAATCTGAAATCGTTGAAACCTTAAGCTGGACCTCTAGATATAAGGACGAATTATTAAATGGTGACAATACCTATTTCGATGGTTTTATCAGTCAAATTACACCCCCCAACCCAGAACTTCAGTTAAATAAAGCAAATTCTTCTGATACCGAGTCCACGTATTTGGATTTACGCGTTCTATTGTAGATGGATTTGTTTCTTGCAAAATTTAGGATAAACGCGATGATTTTGAGATTGTAAATTTTCCTTTCTTGGATGGTGATGTTCCTCGTGCGGCATCCTATGGCGTATACATTTCGCAATTAATTCGATTTGCCAGATTGTCTAGTCACGTAACTGACTTCAACACTCGTAATAAACTGTTAACTGCTAAACTTCTTAATCAGGGTTATTGGTATCATAAACTACGCAAAGTCTTTTCAAAATTTTATAGACGTCATTCCGATTTAATTTCAAAATTCAATGTTTGACTGAAATCTCTTCTATACAAGGTCTATCGGAACCCGAATTTTATGAGGAATTTGTATATACGTTCAGAAAAATATTTAATTGGAATGCCTTCAGTACCCAATTTCGTAAAATCTTTCTTCGATATAAAAAGATTGGATACAACATAAATGTTATATGACAAACTGCGTGCATGGTAGTTAACCCAATCACGGTTGACAACTTTACTTCCCGCTTTAATTGCACGCCGGTGGATCAGGCCTCAGATTCTTTGATGGTTCCAGCATAAAGGCTGACTGAGAATAAGAGAGAATCTTATTTTATGTAATGTTGGTGCCTGATGCTCTATCTCTGGTTGGGCCCATCGGTGTCTTAACTGTTGGTCTTCCTTTACGCCAGCATTTCAGGGGTTTCTTGCTGTCGAGTCCTCGCCATTGTTTCATCTCTGTGGTTGATTGATTTTTGCGTTCACGGAGATGTTGCACTGATGAGTTAGGAGGCCTTCATGCGGACTGATCAAAGTATTTGTCTAAATCGCAGGGGAAGAAAATGCGAGGATTGTGGCCACGTAAAATTGATCCCCAGTGTAATTCGATTCTCTGACCTTTCCAAGGCGGTTCTTCTGTCGTGGTTTATTTTTGTTATGGCTTGTCTTTGAGTATCGCTTATATTATTTTGCTTTGGATAGCCATTTGGCATTTTGTATGAAAGAAACAGTCCTTTGGGCTTTCCGCTACTGATGTTTCCATTAGGGTCTAGTTGTTTCATGTTCGCGTTTCTTTCCCTTGGTGTCCGTCCCCACCCATTCGGGCTTGAAGAAATAGATGGGCTGCATGATGCTTCCACGCAGAGCTGAAACTGACCTGCACACGAGTACCGGTAAACCGCTTAGAGGATCTAAGCCTGCCCAGGCAAAGCGGTGCGAGTGGCCCGTCCATGCTTATAAACCCTATTGGGTCCATTGGCGACAGGGCTTGAGATGTCATTTCATCTCAATGTCGGGTAAAAGTCCCGCAGAATTGGAAGCAACGTCTCCAAAATATTCTATACAGTGTTGATGGGGACGTGTTAAACCTCAAATCAAACAAACAAACAAACAAACTTTTCCTTGGTGTCTTTGATGGGAGCTGTGGGTTATTTGTATAGATTCCTGATGATTGTCTTCTCTTGTATAATGGCCGTTAACAATTTCCATTAAATGTTGTTTGAACTCTTATTCCTTTATTTAATGGAATATATGGGTGAAACTTCGTGTGTCAGAAAAGTAGTTTTGGCCTATATTTCTGTAGTATATGGAACAGCTTGATGCATCTTTACTGATATATCGGGTACTAACGGCTGCCTATTGTGGCTAATGACATTTACCCTCACAATGCTGAAAATTTCAAAATGCTACACCCCTCCCCAATATTCAGCCATTTGGGTTGCATGACTTTGATTTTTACCATGGATACAGAAACAGAATTGAAAACAATTTTACTATGTATTTTATTTTGACTCTTTGCGGATCAATTTGCTGTTGTTATTACGAGGACAAGTCAATAATTAACTAGCCTATTCCACTTCTAGCTGACCGAGACAACCATGATTTGCATGCCTTGTTATGCCCCCAGCTTCTGGCTTCTCCATTCGTTCGTATGTTCGTCACACTTTCTTATGCATAGCATAACTTAAGAACCATGTACGCTAGTGTTTTGAAATTTCATATATCGTCTGCTGAGTGCAATGACGTTGTAAGTGCAAAATGGCAACTTTTCAGGAGAGACAAAAAACTGTTTAATTAAAGAATGGCATAGAAAACCATACTATAAGCTGGTTTCTTAACTTCATGGTGATTTCTTTCATTTGTGTGTGATGTTTATTGTTGAATAAATGACATTTGAAAAGAAATATTTAGCATTTAAGGGTTGATATACCATTTCTGCGCCGAGTGTTTTTGGTGCAAAAACGGTGTAAGTGCACCCAGTGCTAAAACGGTGTAAATGTACAAACCTTATTTCTTTGCCTTTTACATGGTAAAGCAGTAAATTAAAGACACTTGGTAGGTAATAGGTCACATTTTATACATCTGCATGGTACTTACATGCGTATTCTGAAATATCAAGCAGCAGGATTCAATATTTTTGAGGTATTAAAAAACTTTGCGCAAAAATGGGGTAAGTGCACTTACACTTTATTGCGCCAATTGTTTTTATCTAAAACTCAGAGCAAAAATCGGTGTTACTGACAAAAAAAAAAAAACAAATGCTGAAATAAATCATGATTGAGGCAGAATCCAGCTGTAGAACTTATTTACCAAGTGTGTCAAGTCCTGAGGTACCCATTTATAAAAAAAAACTATTTTGGCCAAAATGTCAGTTACACCTTTATTGCACTCAGCAGACGATATGGTTTCCTCATGAAAAAAATAGTTGACCGTATTTTTTTTTCTTATCCGAATTATCTCCCCTTCTTGGATTATTTCCCTTTTAATTAAATAACATAGAATCTCGTTAGCAAGATAACTCAAAAAGAATTTGAGCTAAAGCCTTGATATTTGGTATACTGCTTGGGACTAAGGAGGAGATCATCTGATTAAATTTTCAACAAATGTAATGAAATTTTGTTAGAGTTATGGCACTTTGCAATTTCTGGCCATTAAATTGTGTTGCTTTCTAGTGCATAGCATAACTTTATGACCATGTATGCTAGTGTTTGGAAAGTTCATATATGGTTTCCTCATGAAAAAATAGTTGACCCGTATTTTTTTTTCTTATTCGAATTGTCTACCCTTTTTGCATTATTTCCCTTTTAATTAAATAACATAGAAATCTCGTTAGCTAGATATCTCAAAAAGTATCTGAGCTAGAGGCTTGATATTTGGTATACTGCTTGGGACTAAGTGGGAGATCAACTGATTAAATTTTCAATAAATTTAATGAAATTTTGTTAGAGTTATGACCCTTTGCAATTTCTGGCCATTTAATTGTGTTGCTTTAACTTTATAACCATGTATGCTAGTGTTATGAAAGGTTCCGGGTCGTTTCGCCCGTGGGTCGTTTCGCCCTGAGTCGTTTCGCCCTGATTTCGGGGGTGGGTCGTTTCGCCCTTACCTGGTGAGTCGTTTCGCCCGTGAGTCGTTTCGCCCATGGGTCGTTTCGCCGCAATTATATTTTAAGGGATTGACAAACGGAATGGATGAGTAAATGGATAGATGGATGAATAAATAAATGATTAAATGGGTGAATGGAGCTGTGCGTTGGTAGATGGACGGACGTACGGATGAACGCACGGCATTTTGAATATACGGAAATAGATAAGTAAATGAATGAATGAATGCAGAGTATTGGTAGATTGACAAACGGAAATGAATGAATGAATGAAGTGATCCGTCTAGGACGGATGAACGGATCTGAATCTGGACTGTTCATGGTGACACGTCAAATGACACCTACGGATGGGTGATGTATGGACGGGCCCGTGTCAATGTTCGGAGAGACTGGTCGTTTTGGAAGTCGATATAATTAGTTAAGTGTGAAAACAAGTGCACATTATCTACTTCGTCATTTGCTTTGAAAAAGGCGCTAATCAACCACGATAATTCTTAAACACTTATAAGCACACATTAACCGAGGTGAGAATAACTGTGATTGTTATATATTATAATGTAAAATATGTGTCTTGTTATGTTTCGCGGTTTACCAGTACTAGTGTGCGGGCCGGATTCAGCTCTGCGTGGAAGCATCATGCAGCCCATATATTTCTTCAAGCCCCTATGGGTGGGGGCTCCACTTAATGTGTAATATTGATTATTACATTTTAACTGACATTATTTCTCGTATTTCTGATTATAGAACATAGACAATAAGACGGTTCTGATTCAAAATCTATGTTTTGAGCAGAAAGAAAAATATATCACATTTTTAAATATAAACAGTCATTTTCACAGCCATAAATCCCATTTTATTGCAAAGACTTGTTAACCTTATGTGGGCTCGAATATCTTTCTCAAAAGGTGGAATGAGAAGCCGTCAGTAGGTCGTCCAGCTGCACCAAACGAGGGCAAAATCATGTTTTTCGGAACTCCCAATACCCCCATCAATCCCTTTACATACCAAAACAAACATAACCTCAATCAATAGGGCTTGAAAAAAAGGGCGAAACGACCCACCTAATCAGGGCGAAACGACCCACGGGCGAAACAACCCAGGACGAAACGACCCAGGGCGAAACGACCCACGGGCGAAACGTCTCATGGGCGAAACGACTCACGGGCGAAACGACCCGAGACCTTATGAAATTTCATATATGGATTTCTCATGAAAAAAAATAGTTTACCTATATTTTTTCTTTTCCGAATTATTTCCCCTTTTTGAGTTATTGTCCCTTTAATTAAATAACATGGAAATCTCGTTAGCAAGATATCGCAGAAAGTATTTTAGCTAGAACCCTGATATTTGGTATACTGATTTGGACTAAGGAGGAGATTACCTGATTAAATTTTCAACCAATTTAATGAAATTTACACTGGAACTGCGGGTGAGGGATGAAATTTCATAAACTCCGGAGTTGAACCCCCCCCCCCCCCCCACACCCCTCAAATAGTTTTACTACTGGTCGTCGCAAGGCGGTCGTTCTTTTGCAGTTACTTATTTGTTAATTGGCTCCGGGTCGCTGGTACGTGTTTCGTTTGTTTGTGTGTGCCCCTATGTCACTTACTTTCTTGAGATGGTTGCGTTCTTTGATTGTGGCCTTTCCTGTTTGACATTTTCTTACTAGTTTGATCCTGATCATCTGAAGCAAGCTGGTATGGATCTATACTGCCTTCCAAAAAGGATATACCCGGGTTCAACATGGTGAGGGTTAAGTTCTTTGGGTATCTGAAATAAGGTTTGTTTTTGCCTACAGGTAGCTTCTGCACCAGAGTTATAGAAAATGATTCTTACAGATTCATGAAGGCTTTTTGGATACTGGCTGTCCTATTTCCATGGTCTTCTGCTCTAGGAACACACGAAAAATGCATGATATCGGTCTACAGTGGAGGCGTATTATGCAGTGCTAGCGATTTTTTATTCTTTCATACTTTTGCGGAAGCTGAACCTAAACAAAACTTCAGCGTATTCACTTTTAATCATTAATGAACATTTTTGTAAAAGACTTAAATCTGTACCAACTTTTGGTAAACACCTATCATGAGACGTCATGGCACAAACGCAAATGCGCAGTCTCACCCCATTTTTCACTGTTCGCATTTGCGTGAAAATGGCCCACACAATTTCATGATTGCTCTGTTTTGACTATTTCAGTTTGCCAAATTTGTCTAACCAGATCCGTTGGAGCCTGGACCTTCGTTGGCAGGACCCTAAACTTCCTAATGGGTTTTACAACTTGAAGGACCATGTGTTGATGAGAACAGCGGCCAATCCTAACTTAGACATCGACTGGGACAAGTTTGAAGGCATTGACAGACATGCCATTCAAAGGGAGACAATACAGGATCTTGTACCGGTTTGTAAAATAAAACCATTTTTTGTCCTGAATTATATATTCAGCCTGTATTAGGGGGAAGGTTTTCTATCTTCAAGGGATGCAACTCGTTCAAATATATATATGTCTACTTTTTCAGTAGGCTTGCACTGAATAAATACATTCCTTTAGGAGCACCCCCCCCCCCCCCCCACTTAAGAGAGATTCAGTTTATGGTAAAGTAGCCGGTCCCGTGTGTTTTCTTGAAATAATTACACTTAAGCATAACTCAGTCCCAATGTGGTATGAAATTGAGTCCGAGAGCATAATTATACCCGGGCATTGAAAAAGTGTCGGTGAACTTGACAGTTCTTTTCGGCATTCATATTAAACACTGGCCAGAATCATTTTATATTTGGAATTTAATCATATTATAGCGTGAACTTTTATTCCGTAACACCAAACCAAACGTTCATACAGTCCGTCGGGTGGGGCATAGAAATCGAGAATAAGATCACATTCACTTTACAGTTTTACATTAAAGTTTGTTTTTAGCTCCACTGGCCGAAGGCCAGCGGGGCTATTGTCATGGCCCTGTGTCCGTCGTGCGTCCGTGCGTTCGTGCGTCCGTGCGTTAACTTTTTTCTTAACACATCTTCTCCTCCTAAACTACTGGGCCAATTGTAACCAAACTTCACAGGAATGTTCCTTACATAGTCCTCTTCTTAATTCCTTCAAAGAATTTTGTTACACCCAGAACTCTGGTTGCCATGGCAACAAAACCACAAAAAATTAAAAATCTTTAAAAATCTTCTCCTCCAAAACCACCTGTTGGATTTCATTTTTATTTTGCATGACTGTTCCTTGGGTTGACCTCTTTCAGATTCCATGAAGAAATTTTGATCCGACAAAAAACATGGCCGCCATGGGCGGGGCTTATTTTCCCTATTTAACATATAGTGTAATGCTAAAACATCTTCTCCTCCTACACTATTGGGCCCATTGAAACCAAACTTCACAGGAATGTTCCTTGCTTAGTCCTCTTCTAAATTCCTTCAAAGAATTTTGTTACACCCAGAACTCTGGTTGCCATGGCAACAAAACAACACAAAAAATTAAAAATCTTTAAAAATCTTCTCCTCCAAAACCACCTGTTGGATTTCGTTTTTATTTTGCATGAATGTTCCTTGGGTGGACCTCTTTCAGATTCCTTGAAGAAATTTTGATCCGACAAAAAACATGACCGCCATGGGTGGGGCTTATTTTCCCTATTTAACATATAGAGTAATGCTAAAACATCTTCTCCTCCTAAACTACTGGGCCAATTGTAACCAAACTTCACAGGAATGTTCCTTACTTAGTCCTCTTCTAAATTCCTTCAAAGAATTTTGTTACACCCAGAACTCTGGTTGCCATGGCAACAAAACCACACAAAAAATTAAAAATCTTTAAAAAATTTCTCCTCCAAACCCACCTGTTGGATTTCATTATCCCCTCGCACAACATAGTTGTGAGGGGGGATATAGCATTTGTCCCTAACGTACGTACTTTTGTCATCGCTCTAACGCCACATACGTACGTACTTTTGTCATTGCTCTAGCACCACGTACGTACGTACATACTTTTGTCATCGCTCTAGCGCCTACATTTCTTGACCGATTTTAATATAACTTCACACGAACGTTCCTTATGACAATATCTGAAGCAAGATCGACTTTCAAGGTCATGACCTCAAGGTCAAGGTCACTCTGGCTATTTTTTGAAAAACTTTGTCATGGCTCTAGCGCCTACATTTCTCCCCCAATTTCAATATAACTTCAAACAAATGATCCTTATAAAAATATCTCGAGCGAGTTTGACTTTCAAGGTCATGAGCTCAAGGTCAAGGTCACTGTGGCTATTTTTAGAAAGACATTGTCATCACTCTAGCGCTTACATTTCTTCAGCAATTTCAATATAACTTCACACAAATGATCCTCATAAAAATATCTCGAGCGAGTTCCACTTTCAAGGTCATGACTTCAAGGTCAAGGTCACAGAGGCTATTTTTAGAAAAACTTTGTCATCGCTCTAGCTCCTACATTTCTTCACTGATTTCAATATAACTTCACACAAATGTTCCTTATGACAATATCTTGAGCGAGTTAGACTTTCAAGGTCATGACCTCAAGGTCAAGGTCACTGTGGCTATTTTTAGAAAAACTTTTTCATCGCTCTAGCGCCTACATTTCTTCACCGATTTCAATATAACTTCACACAAATGTTCCTCACAAAAATATCTCCAGCGAGTTCGACTTTCCAACTCATGGCCTCAAGGTCAAGATCAGTGTGGCTATTTTTAGAAAAACTTTGTCATCGCTCTATCGCCTATATTTCTTCACTGATTTTAATATAACTTCACACAAAAGTTCCTTATGATATATCTCAAGCGGGTTCGACTATCGAGGTCAAGGCCTCAAGGTCAAGGTCACTGTGGCTATTTTTTAGAAAACGTTTGTCATCGCTCTAGCGCTTACATTTCTTCACCAATTTCAATATAACTTCATACAAATGTTCCTTATGACAATATCTCTAGTGAGTTCCACTTTCAAGGTCAAGGTCACTGTGTCTATTTTTAGAAAAAATTCGTCATCCCTCTAGCGCTTACATTTCTTCACCGATTTCAATATAACTTCACACAAATGTTCCTTATGACAATATCTCGCCATTTGGACTTTCAAGGTCAAGGTCACTATGGCTATTTTTAGAAAACTTTGTCATCGCTCTAGCGCCTACATTTCTTCACTGATTTCAATATAACTTATGTTGCTTATGACAGTACCTCGAACGAGTTCGACTTGCAAGGTCAAGGTCACTGTGGCTATTTTTAGAAAAACTTTGTCATTGCTCTAGCGCTTACATTGTTTTCACCAATTTCAATATTACTTCACACAAATGTTCCTTATAACAATATCTCTAGTGAGTTCCACTTTCAAGGTCAAGGTCACTGTGGCTATTTTTAGAAAAACTTTGTCATGGCTCTAGCGCTTACATTTCTTCACCCATTTCAATATAACTTCACACAAATGTTCCTTATGACAATACTTCGAGCGAGTTTGACTTTCAAGGTCAAGGTCACTGTGGCTATTTTTAGAAAAACTTTGTCATTGCTCTAGTGCTTACATTTTTTCACCAATTTCAATATAACTTCACACAAATGTTCCTTATGACAATATCTCGAGCTATTTAGACTTTCAAGGTGAAGGTCACTGTGGCTATTTTTAGTAAAACTTTGTCATCGCTCTAGCGCCTACATTTAATGATGGATTGTAATAGAACTTCACACAAATGTTTCTTATGATAATATTTCGACTTACTTCGACTTTCAAGGTCATGACCTCAAAGTCAAGGTCACTGTGGCTATCTTTAGAAAAACTTTGTCATCGCTCTACCGTCTACCTTTATTAACAGATTTTAATATAACTTCACACAAAAGATGCTTATGATAATATCTTGAGCAATATCTACTTATGTGGTCATGGCCTCAAGGCAAGGTCACTATGGCTATTTTTAGAGAAAGGTCATCACTCTAGAATGTACATTTATTGGAGGATTTTTAAACAAACTTTACACAAATGTTGCATATGATAATATCTCAAGCAAGTTGGACTTTTGCCATTTCAGTGTTTTCCACACACGAAGTTGTCTAGTGCGAGGGGATTTGTAACGCATGCGATGCCTTGTTTTTATTTTGCATGAATGTTCCTTGGGTGGACCTCTTTTAAATTCCTTGAAGGAATTTTGATCCGACAAAAAACATGGCCGCCATGGGCGGGGCTTATTTTCACTATTTAACATATAATGTAATGCTAAAAAATCTTCTTCTGCAAAAGTACTTGTCGGATTTCATTGTAATTTGCATGAATTGTCCTTGGGTGGACTGTTGTCAGATTCCTTGAAAACAATTTTATCTTACAAAAAAACATGGCCGCCATGGGCGAGACTTATTTTCACTATATAACATATAGTGTAATGCTGAAAATATTTTCTGCAAAAGTTCTTGTTTTATTTCATAGTTATTTGGCATGCATGTTCCTTGGGTGGACCTCTGTCAGATTCCTTGAAGAAATTTTGATCCGACAAAAAACATGGCTGCAGTGGGCGGGGTTTATTTTCACCATATAACATGTAATGTAATGTTAAAAAAGTCTTCTCTTCTTCAAAAGTTCTTGTTTATTTATTTATTTATTTATTTATTTATTTATTTATTTAAAAGTACCTTTCTGTATCTGAATTAATCTCCTCCAATTTTGCTGACTATCACATATCTATAGAGGTCCACCTACAAATTGTCATTCTAAAATTCAAAACATCAGAAATTTCACTTGCCCATCACACTGGTGATAGAACTGATGTTTTCAACACAAACTCTATTTATACGACTTGATGTTTCAAAATAAATTCAAAATACTGAGGGAGTTTGATTTATTAGACCTAATTATACTACAGTGTCAACAGTTCTCCAGATCCCTGAGGGTTAAAATGTCATAGTTGAAAAGGGAGGCATACCGAATCCGACGGAGGAAAGGAAAAAAATAAATAAATAAATAAAGAAATAAAAACATAAATCTGTTCATTTTTAGCTCCACTGGCCAAAGACCGGCGGGTCTTATGTTATATGTTATGGCCCTGTGTCTGTTGTGCGTCTGTGCGGTTGTGCATCCGTGCGTTAACTTTTTCCTTTAAACATTTTCTCCTTAACTACTTGGTCGATTGTAACCAAACTTCTCTTAAAGGAACTCATTTTTAGCTCACCGTCACGTAGTGACGAGGTGAGCTTATGGGATCACTTTTCGTCCGTCGTGCGTCAGTGCGTCCGTGCGTCCGTGCGTCCGTAAACAATTTCTTTAAACGACATCTCCTCCTAAACCACTGATCGGATTTTGACCAAACTTCACAGGAATGATCCTTAGGTGGTCCCCTTTCAAAGTTGTTCAAATGGTTCAGGTCCGTTGCACATATAGGTTTTTGGGGCCAAAAATAGATTTTTTTCACAAAAAAACTTAAAAAATCTTCTTCTCTGAAACCACAAGGCCCAGGTCTTCGATATTTGGTATGAAGCTTCATCTAGTGGACCCCTACCAAGATTGTTCAAATTAAAGTGCTGGGGCCAAAAATGCCCCCGCTCCGGGGCCCTTTGGTTTTACATGGGCTTTTATAGGGAAAATCTTTAAAAATCTTCTTCTCTGAAACCGTAAGGCCCAGGTCTTTGATATTTAGTCTGAAGCTTCATCTAGTGGACCCCTACCAAGATTGTTCAAATTATAGTGCTGGGGCCAAAAATGCCCCCGCTCCGGGGCCCTTTGGTTTTACATGGGCTTATATAGGGAAAATCTTTAAAAATCTTCTTCTCTGAAACCGTAAGGCCCAGGTCTTTGATATTTGGTCTGAAGCTTCATCTAGTGGACCCCTACCAAGATTGTTCAAATTATAGTGCTGGGGCCAAAAATGCCCCCGCCCCGGGCCCCTTTGATTTTACATGGGCTAATATAGGGAAAATCTTTAAAAATCTTCTTCTCTGAAACCGCAAGGCCCAGGTCTTTTATATTTGGTATGAAGCTTCAACTAGTGGACCCCTACCAAGATTGTTCAAATTATAGTGCTGGGGCAAAAAATGCCCCCGCTCCTGGGCCCTTTGGTTTTACATGGGCTTCTATAGGGAAAATCTTTTAAAATTTTCTTCTCTGAAACCGCAAGGCCCAGGTCTTTGATATTTGGTATGAAGCTTCATCTAGTGGACCCCTACCAAGATTGTTCAAATTATAGTGCTAGGGCCAAAAATGCCCCCGCTCCGGGGCCCTTTGGTTTTACATAGGCTTATATAGGGAACATCTTTAAAAATCTTCTTCTCTGAAACCGTAAGGCCCAGGTCTTTGATATTTGGTCTGAAGCTACATCTAGTGGACCCCTACCAAGATTGTTCAAATTATAGTGCTGGGGCCAAAAATGCCCCCGCACCGGGCCCCTTTGATTTTACATGGGCTAATATAAGGAAAATCTTTAAAAATCTTTTTCTCTGAAACTGCAAGGCCCAGGTCTTTGATATTTGGTATGAAGCTTCAACTTGTGGACCCCTACCAAGATTGTTCAAATTATAGTGCTGGGGCCAACAATGCCCCCGCCCCAGGGCCGTTTGGTTTTACATGGGCTTATATAGGGAAAATCTTAAAAAATCTTCTTCTCTGAAACCGCAAGGCCCAGGTCTTTGATATTTGGTATGAAGCTTCATCTAGTGGACCTCTACCAAGATTGTTCAAATTATAGTGCTGGGGCCAAAAATGCCCCCGCCCCGGGCCCCTTTGATTTTACATGGGCTAATATAGGGGAAATCTTTAAAAATCTTCTTCTCTGAAACCGCAAGGCCCAGGTCTTTTATATTTGGTATGAAGCTTCAACTAGTGGACCCCTACCAAGATTGTTCAAATTATAGTGCTGGGGCAAAAACTGCCCCCGCTCCGGGGCCCTTTGGTTTTACATGGGCTTATATAGGGAAAATCTTAAAAAATTTTCTTCTCTGAAACCGCAAGGCCCAGGTCTTTGATATTTGGTATGAAGCTTTATCTAGTGGACCCCCACCAATATTGTTCAAATTATAGTGCTTGGGCCAAAAATGCCCCCGCTCCAGGGCCCTTGGGTTTTACATGGGCTTATATATGGAAGATCTTTAAAAATCTTCTTCTCTGAAACCGTAAAGCCCAGGTCTTTGATATTTGGTATGAAGCTTCATCTAGTGGACCCCTACCAAGATTGTTCAAATTATAGTGCTGGGGCCAAAAATGCCCCCGCCCTGGGGCCCTTTGGTTTTACATGGGCTTATATAGGGAAAATCTTAAAAAATCTTCTTCTCTGAAACCGCAAGGCCCAGGTCTTTGATATTTGGTATGAAGCTTCATCTAGTGGACCCCTACCAAGATTGTTCAAATTATAGTGCTGGGGCCAAAAATGCCCCCGCTCCGGGGCCCTTTGGTTTTACATGGGCTTACATAGGGAAAATCTTTTAAAATTTTCTTCTCTGAAACCGCAAGGCCCAGGTCTTTGATATTTGGTATGAAGCTTCACCTAATGGACCCCTACCAAGATTGTTCAAATTATAGCCCTGGGGCCAAAAATGCCCCCTGCCTCGGGACCCTTTGATTTTACATGGGCTTATATAGGGAAAATCTTTAAAAATCTTCTTCTCTAAAACCGCTAGGCCCAGGTCTTTGATATTTTGTATGAAGCTTCACCTAGTGGACCCCTACAAAGATTGTTCAAATTATAGTGCTTGGGCAAAAAATGCCCCCGCCCCGTGCCCCTTTGGTTTTACATGGGCTTATATAGGGAAAATTTTTAAAAATTTTCTTCTCTGAAACCCTAAGGCCCATGTCTTTGATATTTGGTATGAAGCTTCAACCCACAAGGCCCAGGTTCCCCCCCCCCAATCTTAAAAATACTTCTTCTCTGAAACCGCAAGTCCCAGGTCTTTGATATTTGGTATGAAGCTGCACCTAGTGGACCCCAACCATCGTTGTTCAAATTATAGCCCTAGGGCCAAAAATGCCCCGCTCCGGGGCCCTTTGGTTTTACATAGACTTATATATGGAAAATCTTGAAAAATCTTCTTCTCTGAAACCAAAAGGCCCAGGTCTTTGATATTTGGTATGAAGCTTAATCTAGTGGACCCCTACCAAGATTGTTCAAAATTTTTAAAAATTTTCTTCTCTGAAACCCTAAGGCCCATGTCTTTGATATTTGGCATGAAGCTTCAACCCACAAGGCCCAGGTTCCCCCCCCCCCCCCAATCTTAAAAAAACTTCTTCTCTGAAACCGCAAGTCCCAGGTCTTTGATATTTGGTATGAAGCTGCACCTAGTGGACCCCAACCATCGTTGTTCAAATTATAGCCCTAGGGCCAAAAATGCCCCGCTCCGGGGCCCTTTGGTTTTACATAGACTTATATATGGAAAATCTTGAAAAATCTTCTTCTCTGAAACCAAAAGGCCCAGGTCTTTGATATTTGGTATGAGGCTTAATCTAGTGGAACCCTACCAAGATTGTTCAAATTATAGTGCTGGGGCCAAAAATTTTCTTCTCTGAAACCGTAAGGCCCATGTCTTTGATATTTGGTATGAAGCTTCACCCCACAAGGCCCTGGCCCTGGGGGCCAAAAATGCCCCCATCCCGGGGTCTTTTGGTTTTACATGGGCTTATATAGGGAAGATCTTTAAAAGTCTTCTTCTCTGAAGTCGTAAGGCCCAGGTCTTTGTTATTTGGTATGAAGCTTCATCTAGTGGACCCCTACCAAGATAGTTCAAATTATAGTGCTGGGGCCAAAAATGCCCCCGCCCGGTGGCCCTTTGGTTTTACATGAGCTTATATAGGGAAAATCTTTAAAAATCTTTTTCTCTGAAACCGCAAGGCCCAGGTCTTTGGTATTTGTTATGAAGCTTCATCTAGTGGACCCCTACCAAGATTGTTCAAATAAAGTGCTGGGGCCAAAAATACCCCCCCCCCCACTCCAGGACCCGTTGGTTTTACATGGGCTTACATAGGGAAAATCTTTTAAAATTTTCTTCTCTGAAACCGCAAGGCCCAGGTCTTTGATATTTGGTATGAGGCTTCATCTAATGGAACCCTACCAAGATTGTTCAAATTATAGTGCTGGGGCCAAAAATGCCCCCGCTCTGGGGCCCTTTGGTTTTACATGGGCTTATATAGGGAAAATCTCTAAAAATTTTCTTCTCTGAAACCGTAATGCCCTTGTCTTTGATATTTGGTATGAAGCTTCACCCCACAAGGCCCAGGTACCCCCCCAGACCCCCCACCCCCACCCAAGCCCCAGCAGGGCCTTTTGGTTTTACATGGGCTTTTATAGGGAAAATCTTTAAAAATCTTCTTCTCTGAAACCGCAAGGCCCAGGTCTTTGATATTTGGTATGAAGCTTCACCTAGTGGACCCCTACCAAGGTTGTTCAAATTATAGCCGTAGGGCCAAAAATGCCCCTGCTCCGGGTCCCTTTGGTTTTACATAGACTTATATATGGAAAATCTTGAAAAATCTTTTTCTCTGAAACCGCAATGCCCAGGTCTTTGATATTTGGTATGAGGCTTCATCTAGTGGACCCCTTCCAAGATTGTTCAAATTATAGTGCTGGGGCCAAAAATGCCCCCGCCCGGGGGCCCTTTGGTTTTACATGGGCTTATATAGAAAAATTTTTAAAAATCTACTTCTCTGAAACCGCTAGGTCCAGGTCTTTGATATTTGGTATGAAGCTTTACCTAGTGGACCCCTGCCAAGATTGTTCAAATTATAGTGCTGGGGCAAAAAATGCCCCTGCTCTGGGGCCCTTTGGTTTTATATGGTTTATTTAGGGAAAAATCTTTGAAAATTTTCTACTCTGAAACTGTAAGGCCCATGTCTTTGATATTTGGTATGAAGCTTCACCCCACAAGGCCCAGGCCCTGGGGCCAAAAATGCCCCCAACCCTGGGCCTTTTGGTTTAACATGGGCTTATATAGGGAAAATCTTTAAAAATCTCGTCTCTGAAACTGCTAGGCTCAGGTCTTTGATATTTGGTATGAAGCTTTACCTAGTGGACCCTACCAAGATTGTTCAAATTATAGTGCTGGGGCCAAAAATGCCCCCGCTCTGGGGCCCTTTGGTTTTACATGGGCTTATGTTGGGAAAATCTTTAAAAAAATTTCTTCTCTGAAACCGTAAGGCCCTTGTCTTTGATATTTGGTATGAAGCTTCACCCCATAAGGCCCAGTCCCCCACCCCCCCCCCCCCCCCCCACACACACAGGGCCTTTTGGTTTTAAATGGGCTTAAAACGGGAAAATCTTTAAAAATCTTCGTCTCTGAAACTGCAAGGCCCAGGTCTTTGATATTCGATATGAAGCTTCACCTAGTAGAGTAGACCCCTACCAAGATTCTTCAAATTATAGCCCTGGGGCCAAAAGTGCCCCCGCTCCAGGGCCCTTTGGTTTTACATAGACTTATTTATGGAAAATCTTTAAAAATCTTCTTCTCTGAAACGGCAAGGCCCAGGTCTTTGATATTTGGTATGGAGCTTCATCTGGTGGACCCCTACCAATATTGTTCAAATTATAGTGCTGGGGCCAAAAATGCCCCCGCCCCGGGTCTTTGGGTTTTACAAGGGCTTATATAGGGAACATCTTTAAAAATCTTCTTCTCTGAAACCGCTAGGCTCAGGTCATTGATATTTGGTATGAAGCGTCACCTAGTAGACCCCTACCAAGATTGTTCAAATTAAAGTGCTGGGGCAAAAAATGCCCCCGCTCTGGGACCCTTTGGTTTTACATGGCTTATATAGGGAAACTCTTTAAAAATCTTCTTTTCTGAAACCACAGGGCCCAGGTCTTTGATATTTGGTATGAAGCTTCACCTAGTGGACCCCTACCAGGACTGTTCAAATTATTGCCCTGGGGCCAAAAATGCCCCCGCTCCGGGGCCCTTTGGTATTACATAGACTTATATGGGGAAAATCTTGAAAAATCTTCTTCTCTGAAACCAGAAGGCCTAAGTCTTTGATATTTGGTATGAAGCTTCATCTAGTGGACCTCTACCAAGATTGTTCAAATTTTAGCCCTGAGACCAAAAACGCCCATGTCTCGGGGGGCCCTTTGGTATTACATAGACTTATAACTTATAGAGTCTAACTGTTGGTTTTCTTTTGCTCCAGCATTTCAGTGGTTTCTTGCTGTCGAGTCCTCACCGTTGTCTCACCTCTGTGGTTCTTTGATTATTTGTGTTCACGGAGATGTTGCACTGATGAGTTAGGAGGCCTTCATGTGGACTGAACAAATTATTTGTCTAAATCACAGCGGAAGTAAGGGCGAGGATTGTGGCCATGTAAAATCGATTAAAGCCCCCCAGTGGAAATCTTTCCACTGACCGTTCTAAGGCCGTTCTTCTGTGGCGATTTATTTATGTTGTTGTTAATTACTTACTGTGTGTATCACTTGTTTCTTTTAATTTTGGATGGCCATATTGCCATTTTGTGGGAAAGTAACTGTCCTTATGGCCTTCTTTTGTTTAGGTTTCCATTATGGTCTGGTCGCTTAATGTTTGTATTTCTTTCCCTTTGGTGTCTTTGATGGGTGGAGTAAGTTAATTGTATCAATTCCTGATCTTTGTTTTACTTCTACTTTATAGAGGGAAAATCTTTAAAAATCTTCTTCTGTGAAACCACAAGGCCTAGGTCTTTGATATTTGGTGTGAAATTTCATCTAGTGGACCTCTATCAAGATTGTTCAAATTATAGGCTATTAGCCCTGGGGCCAAAAAGGCCCCCGCCCCGAGACAGACTTAGATAGGGAAATCTTTAAAAATCTACTTCTCTGAAACCCCAAGGCCCATGCCTTTGATATTTGGTATGGAGCTTCATCTAGTGGACCTCTACCAAGATTGTTTAAATTATGGCCCTGAAGCCAAAAATGCCCCCGCTCCGTGGCCATTTGGTTTTACATAGGCTAATGTAGGGAATATCTTTAAAAAATCTTCTTCTCTGAAACCCCAAGGCCCAGGTCTTTGATATTTGGTGTGTAGCTTCATCTAGTGGACCTTTGCCAAGATTGTTCAAATTATAGCCTTTGTTGATATTTGGTATGAAGCTTCACCTCTTTAGACCTCCCTCAACATTATGCACATTTTAGCCCTGGGGTCAATAATGGCCCTCCCCGAGGCCCACTTGTTACTCTATCATATGGATCAGGTGAGCGATCCAGGGCCATCGTGGCCCTCTTGTTTATTTTTATTCACAGGAATGTTTCTCACATAGTCCTCTTCTGAATTCCTTCAAAGAATTTTGTTACATGCAGAACAAAATGGCATCGAAACCAAAAAAAAACATTTAAAAATCTTCTCCTCCAAAACCGCACAATGGATTTTATTCTTATTTTGCATGAATGTTCCTTGGGTGGACCTCTGTCAGATTCCTTGAAGAAATTCGGATCAGACAAAAAACATGGCCACCATGGCCATGCCCCACATGACTGCCATGGCCATGCCCCTTGGCTCATTAGCTTTCAAAGACTTATATGGGGAAAAGTTTTAAAAACCTTCTCCTCCAAAACCGCTCAACTTAATGGATTTCATTCTTACTTTGCATGAATGTTCCTTGGGTGGACCTCTGTCAGATTCCTTGAAGCAGTTTTGATCAGACAAAAAACATTGCCGCCATGGACACGCCCATTGGCTAATTAGCTTCCATAGACTCATAAAGGGATCTTTTTTTTTAATCTTCTCCTCCAAAACCGCTAAATGGATTTCGTTCTTAATTTTCATGAATGTTCCTCTGTCAGATTCATTGAAGAAATTTTGATCAGACAAAAAACATGGCCGCCATGGCCACCACCTTTGGCTCATTAGCTTCCATAGACCAATAAACGGAAAAACTTCTTCTCTGAAACCATAAAGCCTAAAGCTAAGACATTTACAGTAAAACCTGTCTTAGTGGCAACCTCAATGAAGCAAGCAACTTGTCTTAAGCAAGCAGGCATTCAGTTCCCAAGAAAGGCAGATGTGTTAAATTCACCTGTATTAAGCAAGAACCTGTCTTAAGCAAGCATATTTTGGCTATCCCTTAGGCACTTGCTTAATACAGGTTGAACTGTAGTATGTAGCAAAGTTATGTGGTCACCTACTAAGTCCTGCGAACTATGACTCTTGAGTCCAAATTGGCAACGCCCCGGTGCTTAGTAGCTCCCATAGACTAATAATGACAAAATCTTGAAACTTTTCTCCTCTGAAACCATAAGGCCAAGAGCTTAGTATGTAGCAACTTGAAGTATTCAACTGCACAAATCCTGCCAACTATGCCCCTGGGGTCAAAATTGGCCACACTCTGAGGCCCATAAGCTCCCATAGACTTCGTAAAATCATTCTTCGATATAAAAAGATTGGGTACAACATGGATATTATACGACAGACTGCATGCATGGTAGTTAACCCAATCACGGTTGGCAACTTTGCTTCCCTCTTTAATTGCACGCCGGTGGGTCAGGCCTCAGATTCTATGACGGCTCCAACGTAAAAGCTTATTGAAAATTAGAGAGATAATGTCGGTTGGTGCCTGATGCTCTGTCTCTGGTCGGGCTCATCGGAGTCTAACTGTTGGTTTTCTTTTGCTCCAGCATTTCAGTGGTTTCTTGCTGTCGAGTCCTCACCGTTGTCTCACCTCTGTGGTTCTTTGATTTTTGTGTTCACGGAGATGTTGCACTGATGAGTTAGGAGGCCTTCATCCGGACTGAACAAATTATTTGACTAAATCGCGACGGAAGTAGGGGCGAGGATTGTGGCCACGTAAAATCGATTTAAGCCCCCCAGTGGAAATCTTCCACTGACCGTTCCAAGGCGGCTCTTCTGTGGCGATTTATTTATGTTGTTGTTTGTTACTTGCTGTGTGTATCACTTGTGTCTTTTGGTTTTGGATGGCCATATGGCCATTTTGTGGGAAAGTAACTGTCCTTATAGCCTTCCTTTGTTTAGGTTTCCATTATGGTCTGGTCGCTTAATGTTTGTATTTCTTTCCCTTTGGTGTCTTTTATGGGTGGAGTAAGTTAATTGTATCAATTCCTGATCTTTGTTTTACTTCTACTTTTTATACTGGAAAAAACTGACAAAAATCTTCTCTGAAACCATCAGTGCCCAGAGCTTAGATATTAAGTATGCAGCAACGTCAAGTGGTCGCTCAAATAAATCCTGCCAACAATGCCCCTGGGGTAAAAAATTGGTCACGCCCAGAGGCATATAAGTTCCCATAGACTTATAATAGGAAAAACTTAAAAAAAGTCTTCTTCTCTGAAACCATAAGGCCCAGAGCTTTAGATATTTAGAACGGAGCAATGCCAAATGGTCACTCACATAAATCCTGCCAACCATGGCTCTGGGGTCCAAAAAATATAGAATGGACATTCCTTGGGTGGATCACTTGTTTCTTTTTTACCCTTTGCATGCGGGAAAACCCTAAATGGGTACCTTGGCAAGCAGTGCTGGCCCAGATCAGACCCCACAGAACACCATGTCTGATCAGGGCCTGCACTATTTGCTAACAGAATTTTCCATCAAAAATAGAAAAAAATAGTCCTGACACCCCTTATATGACAAATGGACTGGTCCAACATATAGCAATAGAAGAGTCCACTAGTATACAATTGGTTAATGTAATAAATATGACAATTGTTTGAAGTTAGCCGGTGGAGCGACAGGCCCTCTTGGGCCTCTTGTTAATTTTATATCTCATCAGCCTATTTCCAGAATCATTTCATATTTGGAATATTATCATGTTATATAGAAAACAGTTATTCCGAAACACCAAATGTCAGGGTCAATGTCACATGGGACAAGAATTGGGTGACGATTACTTTTAAGTTTTACATTAAGTTTTCTCAAGGTTAATATATCACCAGCCACTGGCCAGAGCTCTCTCCTATGTGTAATTTGATAAAAAATTTGGGAAAGTTCTATTACTTTCTTCCATAACTACGTTAACCAGGGTCGGGCCCTGCTATGTACCATAAGGTCACAGCAAAGTGTTTTAAAAGTTTGAACAACCTGCTGTTACCATTTCCTCTCAGAATAGTATAATTTGAAAGTGAAACAAACTTTTCCATAACACCTGTCCCCAGTGTCAGACCCACAGGCGGGGCTTAGGGGTAAAAAAAAATGAGTCACAAGCACTCAATAGTTTTTTTTTTTTTTTTTTTTTTTTTTTGCGAACAAAAAAAAAATAAATAAATAAAAAAATAAGGCTTTACCTCTCAGCAGTTACAGGTTTCAATTACACTTTCATATTTTGAATTCAATCATTTACAAAAGTAATTTTTTTACCCCGTAACATCAGTCCCCTGGATGGACCTTAAGAGTTCAAAAGCTTAAAAGATTTAAAACTACATTTTAAAAGTTCATATCTCAGCAACAACTGACCAGAACACTTATGCGTTTGGCATATGATAATAAAATAAAGTTAAAATGTATTTATCTCCCTTATGTCATGACCTGTTGTCCGTCGTCTGTCATCAATCGTTAGCTTGTCGCATTTTTGACATCTCCTCCAAACCTTTAAGACAGATTGAGCTGAAACTTAGTGTGAGGCATTTGGGGGAACGTAGAAATTCAGATTTGCAAAAAATGTTAATTTCGATTTCCAAGCTGGTCGCCTTTAAACGACATTTCCTCCTAAACCGAAGGTCAGCTTGCATTGAAAGTTAATAGGAGGCATCGGGTGACATGAAGATTAAAATTTAATAAAATTGTTCCGTCCAATATCAAAGATGACCGCCATCTTGAAACACTCTAAATTACATCTCCCAAAGTAGAAGTAAAACAAAGATCAGGAATTGATACAATTAACTTACTCCACCCATAAAAGACACCAAAGGGAAAGAAATACAAACATTAAGCGACCAGACCATAATGGAAACCTAAACAAAGGAAGGCCATAAGGACAGTTACTTTCCCACAAAATGGCCATATGGCCATCCAAAATTAAAAGACACAAGTGATACACACACTAAGTAACAAACAACAACATAAATAAATCGCCACAGAAGAGCCGCCTTTGAACGGTCAGTGGAAGATTTCCACTGGGGGGCTTTAATCGATTTTACGTGGCCACAATCCTCGCCCTTACTTCCGTCGCGATTTAGACAAATAATTTGTTCAGTCCGCATGAAGGCCTCCTAACTCATCAGTGCAACATCTCCTTGAACACAAAAATCAAAGAACCACAGAGGTGAGACAACGGTGAGGACTCGACAGCAAGAAACCACTGAAATGCTGGAGCAAAAGAAAACCAACAGTTAGACTCCGATGGGCCCGACCAGAGACAGAGCATCAGGCACCAACCAACATTACCTTGAATTAGATCTCTCTAATTCTCAATAAGCCTTTACGTTGGAGCCGTCATAGAATCTGAGGCCTGACCCACCGGTGTGCAATTAAAGAGGGAAGCAAAGTTGCCAACCGTGATTGGGTTAACTACCATGCATGCAGTCTGTCGTATAATATCCATGTTGTACCCAATCTTTTTATATCGAAGAATGATTTTACGAAATTGGGTGCTGAAGTCATTGCGGTTATATATTTTATTGAATTTATATACTAAGTCACCATAAAATTCGGGTTCCGATAGACCTTGTTGCAGAAGAGATTTAAGTCCAATATTGAATTTTGAAATTAAATCAGAATGGCGTCTATAAAATTTTGAAAAGGCTTTGCGTAGTTTATGGTACCGATAACCCTGATTAAGGAGTTTAGCCGTTAATAATTTATTACGAGTGTTGAAGTCAGTTACATGACTACACGCTCTAGCAAATCGAATTAATTGCGAAATATAAACGCCATAGGATGGCGCACGAGGAACATCACCATCCAAAAAAGGAAAATTTACAATCTCAAAGTCAAAGTCATCGCGTTTATCATAAATTTTGCACGAAACAAATCCATCTACAATAGATAGATGTAAATCCAAAAACGGGGCCTCAGTATCAGAAGAATTTGCTTTATTTAACTGAAGTTCTAGGGGGTAAATCTGACTGATCAAACCATCAAAATAGGTATTATCAATATTTAATAAATCATCTAAATATCTAGAAGTGGAGCTAAAAGCTTCAATAATTTCAGATTGGTTATCAATGGAAAGCGACAAAATGAAGTCTCTTTCATAACAATACAAAAACAGATCAGCCACAAGAGGTGCGCAATTAGTACCCATCGGAATACCCACAATTTGTCTAAATAACTTAGTACCGAACCTAAGGTTGAATCAAGCTGAAACTTGATGGGAGACATCGGGGTAATAAGGAGATCCAGATTTGCTTAAACTGTTCGTCTCGGATATCCTGGATGATCGCCATGTTGAACATCTTGAAATTTAAATGACAAATGGTTTTCTCCCAAATCAAAGGTCGGATCGAGCTGAAACTTAGTGGGATGCGTCGGGGCGACATGAAATTCAAATTTGCTAAACCATGGTGGCCACCTTGAAATTATTCAACCCAACTAAAGGTCGGATTTAGCATAAAACTTGATGGGAAGCAATATTAATGGGGAGACTCGGAGATTCAGATTTGCTAAAATTCTCAAGATGGCCTCCATGCGTGGCTACCATTTGAATTTGTTATAACGACATCTATTCCCGAACCAAAGGTAGGATTGAGATAAAATGTAATGGATGGGAGGTGTATCGAGGCAATATGGAGATTCAGAATTGCTAAAACCATTCCGTTCCAGTATCGAAGATGGCAGTCACGGCTGCCCTCTTGAAATTCTTTAAACAATATCTCCTCCTGAACTCAAAGTAGGATTGAGTTGAAACGTTATGGGAGGCATTGGGGTAACGTGGAGATTCAGATTGATAAATTTGTTCTATTCTGGATGGCAGCAATTTTGAAATCTCTTCAAGCAACATCGCCTCCAGAAATTAAGATCAGATTGAGGTAAAATATAAGTGGAGACAATGATCAGGAATCGATACAATTAACCCACAGCTCCCATCAGAGACACCAAAGGGAAAGAAACACAAACATGAAACCACAGACCCTAATAGAAACATCAATAGCGGAAAGCAAAAAAGGACAGTTACTTTCTCACAAAATGGCCAATAGGTTATCCAAAATAAATTATAAGCGACACAAACACCCAAAGACAAACCATAAAAAAATAAGCCGCGACAGAAGAACCGCCTTGGAACAGTCAGCGGAAACGAATTCAACTGGGGGCTTAAATCGATTTTACATGGCCACAATCCTCGCCCTTACTTCCGTCGCGATTAAGACAATTTGTTCAGTCCGCATGAAGGCCTCGTAACTCATCAGTGCAACATCTCCGTGAACTCAAAAATCAAACAACCACAGAGATGAAACAACGGTGAGGACTTGACAGGCAAGAAACCACTGAAATGCTGGAGGAAAAGAAAACCAACAGTTTGACTCCGATGGGAAGTTCGTGGGAGGCATAGGCGCAACACGGAGATTCAGAATTGCTTAATCCATTCCGATCCGATATCCAAGATTGCCACCATGGTGGCTAACTTGAAATTCTTTAAAGGGAATCTCCTATACTGAACGTCGGTTTGAGCTGATGAACGTGATGGGAATCACCAGGGCCACATGGTGATTCAGAATTACTAAATTCATTCCATTCCGATATCCAAGTGACCATCTTGAAATTCTTCATTATAATACGACAGTAACACATTCACAATGGATGGTAATGCCAAACATGAACAGCAAATCATGAAATCATACAAATGATTCAAATCACAGAGAAACATATAAAATGAAGCATCGGTGAAAAAACACACAAAAACATATTGCAGCTACCCAGCATAATCCACCTCGTTGAGGTGGCCCTTATGAACACGAACAAAACATTTTACCATGTAAAACTGTTGGAACCCAAGCCAAAACGACCACAGCTGTTCTCACTTATCGTTGTACCCCCTGAAGCAACAGTTGGAAAATTCAACAGACAACTTCAAAAGCTAAGCCAGCTGGATGCAAACAGGTATGTGAAACTATTTTGAAAGCTTTTTACGTGTTGCAAAGAGTTTCTGCATGGATTGTTAAGTCCAGCATTTTTTTTCATTTAAAAAAAAAGCTTCCCTTGCCTTTTCAATCTAGAGGAACCGGAGTTTGCCTTTGTAATACAACCTGCATATTTAAAAGTTACCCCAAAGTATTAAAATCATTTAACTGTATCCAAAAGTTTATCTTGGTACGAAAAACATTTAAATAATATTTGTTATTTGAATTAAAAACCCTGGTTTTTAACTTTTCATGACTGACTTCTAATTTCCAAGCTTTGCGAAATTCACTTTAATACAGTAGAACTTCAATGGCTCGAACACCTTTTGGACAACTAAAATCTGTTCGAGACAGGGGTAGTTCGAGCAACTGAGGGCTACTGCCAGAAGGCATGACGGTAGTAATTTTTGGACTTCTTTTCGATGTGCTGTATGATGAATGTATGCTGTGTGTACTCATTAGAATCGCCTCTATGAGGCGATTCTAATGAGTACACACAGCATACATTTGCGAAGTAAAAAACGAAATTATCCCAAACTTGCCCTCACTATTTCTTATCTAGAGAAATCCCCTAGGGACTCAAGAAAGTGTTCGACTCAGCCATGGCAAACGAGCCATCCGAGTTCGAGCCATCGAAGTTCTACTGTACATGTAATGATTTCTGAAGTCCATCTTCTGAGTTAGGAAGCAGAATAATATCATCTGCATATAAAAGAGAATTAATAGATAAATGTCCAATCGCAACTGGATCACAATCAGCCAGTGTCTGCCACTTCAAGTCCTTTGACAAGATCATTTATAAAAAGATTGAATAAGAGTGGGCTCAATACATCTTGTTTAACACCACAAGTAGAGGAAAATTCAGAGCTAACATCATTATGGAATTTTATTCTACACCTAGTATCATAGTATCCTGATAATAGAGTATATGATATTAAAGCCTTTTCTTGGTATTTTTGCGAGAAGACGTTTATAAAACAGATGATGATACAATTTGCGATTAGAATGAAAGCATGAGTACTTGTATAGTTTTTGTGCCACATATTTCTTCCCCAAGACGGCTGCCATGGTGGCCATTTTTAAATTATTCAAACGACATCTCCTCCCAAACCAAAAGTCTGAGATGAAACTTGATGGGAGGTATCGGTGCAACATGGAGATTCAGATTAGCGAAAATTGTTCCGTTCTCATATCCAAGATGGCTGCCACGGTGACCATTTTGAAATTGTTCCATAGACATCTCTCTAATAGAAAGCCAGATCAAGCTGAAACTTGACTCGGGGGGGGGGGGCATCGGGGCAACATTGAGATGCAAGTATCATGTTAGCCTCATCTAGGTGAGTGATGTCTGGCCAATTTAGGCCCCATGGTCAATTACATCTGTCCACGGGGTCATGCCCTATAGAGGGGCCGCATGCCCCCAAACAATTTTGGCTTGTTTGCATCCCATCTCATGAACAAATTGATAAAATTTGGCCAAACACCTACCAAAGATTTGATTAGATTTTGGTGTCCTTGACCTTATTTTCAAGGCCACAGGCCCCACTAAAACTTAAATTACGGCCAAAAATGGCTAGTCTGCACCCTGTCTCATGCACAAATCAATGAAATTTGGTCAAATTTTAAAACAATATGTCATTGCAACTTACCAAACATTGTATTAGATTTTAGTGACCTTGACTTCAGTTTCAAGGGCACAGTCCCCTACAACTTTAATTAACTTTTGCCAAAAGACATTTTGCAAGCCCACCTGCGAATGAAAATCTATTCCTGTAGTTATTCCCAACCGTTCAAATTATTGATGAATTTTTTTTCAAACTGGGTACAATATATCCTTGCAAGCTAGCGAAGGTTTCATTAGAATTTGCTTACATTGACCTTATTTTCAAGGGCACAGGATCCCAAAACACAATATTTGCTTGTCTGCACCCTACCTTGTGAACAAGTTGATAAAATTTGTCAAACTTGGTACAATATACCAAAGATTTGATTAGATTTTGGGGACCTTGACCTTTAAAAGGGCAAATGTTCCCAAAAGCTATCAATTTTTGCTTGTCTGCACCCTATCTTATTAATAAAAAGATAATATTTTGTTCAAACTTTGTTCAATATTTCATTGCAAATTGGCAAAGATTTGATTGATTTTTGGTGAACTTGACCTTGTTTTTAAGGCAACAGGCTCCTGAACGATCAATTTTAGACAAAATAAATGGCTTGTCTGCACCCGGTTTCATTTTAGAATTGATGAATGTTGGTCAATTTTGGTACAATATAGATTGCAACCTACCAAAGATTTGATGAGATTTTGGTGATTTTTTTACATTTTTAGTGTCACAGCCTCCCGAAACCTGGCAAAATAATGGTTGCACCTTAGAATCCGGTGACCAAACCCTATTTTTATGCCAACGGAATCAAAATGCCCCTGGCATCAAAGATTCGGGGGCATATAGTTTTTGGTCTGTCTGTCTGTCTGTCCGTCTGTTTTTCTGACTCTCTGTTCGCGAAAACCTCAACATTGGGCATAACTTTTGAATGGTAACTGATATGGCTTTCACATTTTACATGTGCAGTCCTTGTCACAAGATCTTTCCAGTGGTGCCATAATTTTTGATCTCATGACCTTGACAGTTGACCTACTTTTTAAAAACTTTAACATTGACCATAACGTTTGATTGGTAAGTGTTAGGGCTTTCATATTTCATAAGTGCATTCCTTGTCAACAGACCATTCCAGTGGAACCAACATTTTTGACCTCGTGACCTTGGCCTTGACGTTTTACCTACTTTTCAAAAATATTAACATTTGCCACTAACTTTCGGTTGGTAAATGAAAGGATTTCATATTTCACAGGTGCATTCAGTGTCACAAGATCTTTCCAATGGTACCATTTGTTTTAACTCGGGACCTTGACCTTGACATTTGACCTACTTTTAAAAACTTTAACATTACCTTTAACCTTTGATTGGTTAGTGACAGGACTTACACATTTCACATGTGCATTCCCTGTCACAAGTCCTTTCCAGTGAATTCATAATTTGGACCTCTTGACCTTGACATTTGACCTACATTCTAAAAACCTTAACATTGACCATAACTTTTGATTGGTTAGTGATATGGCTTTCATATTTCACATGTGAATTCCCTGTCAATAGTCCTTCCAGTGGTACCGTAAGTTTTGACATTGACCTTGACGTTTGACCTACATTTTAAAAACTTTACTACTGGCCATAACTTTCGATTGGTAAGTGATAGGGCTTTCATATTCAACATGTTCATTTCTTGCCACAAGTGCTTTCCGGTGATACCATCAGTTTTAGTTCCCCTTACGAAAGTAAAGGGGGAGTAATTGCCTTACCCCCGGGCGTCCGTCGTCATCGTCGGCGTCGGCATTTGGTTATAGTTTACCTGCAAGCTCTTATATGTGATTACGTGCAAGCTCTTATATGTGATGTTTTATTAGTTTATTTTGAATGTATAATTAACAATTGGTAAAAAAAACAATATTTGACATTATACTTCATTTTACCAGTTGTTTGGCTTAAATTGGCCTTTTTTAGATGCTAATAATTTGCTCTGTATTACTACCCCTTATTTGAAGTTATTTCCCTATGTTAAAGTTTATCTACAAGCTCTGTGCAGTGTAGTGGATAGAGCTCAGGACTCTAATAAAAGGGTTGTGGGTTCAATCCCGGTGGAGGATCTTTTTTTTTTCTTTTTTCCTTTTAAAAACACAGCGAGTTCGACTTTCAGGGTCGGGGCTCAAGGTCAAGGTCTGTGCAGCTATTTTTAGAAAAAAACTTTGTCCTTATTCTAGTGCCTTCATTTATTGATGAATTTTAATATAGCATCACACAAATGTTTGGTATGATGATATCTCGAGCGACTTTGATTTTCAGGGTCCTGGGCTGAAGGTCATGGACTGGGGCTCAAGGTCAAGGTCACTGGCTATTTTTAGAAAATCTTGTCATCGCTCTAGCGCTTACATTGATTGCTGGATTTTCATATAACTTCACTCAAAGGTTGGATATAATGGTATCTCAAGTGAGTTCACCTTTTTAGGGTCCGAGGCTCAAGGTCAGGGTCACTGTGGCTATTTATAGAAAAACATTATGATGGCTCTAGTGCCTACATTTAATAATGGATTTTAATATTACTTCACACAAAGTTTGGGTTAGATGATATCTCGAGCAAGTTCGACTTTCAAGGTCAGGGGCTGAAGGTCAAGGTCACTTTGGCTATTTTTAGAAAAACTTTGCCATTGCTCTAGTCCCTGCATTTATTGATGGATTTTAATATAACTTCACACAAGTGTTGCGTTTGATAATATCTCAAGCGAGTTGGACTTTCAGGGTCCATAGCTTAAGGTCAAGGTCACTGAGGCTATTTTTAGAAAAACTTTGTCATGGCTCTAGTGCCATTGATGGATTTCAATATAACTTCACACAAATGTTGGGTATAATGATATCGCGAGCAAATTCGGCTTTCAGGGTCGGGGACTGAAGGTCAAGGTCACTGTGGCTATTTTTAGAAAAAAAAAACTTGTCATTGCTCTAGCCCCTGCATTTATTGATGGGTTTTAATATAACTTCACACACGTGTTGGGTATAATGATATCTCAAGCTAGGTGGACTTTCAGGGTCCAGGGCTCAAGGTCAAGGTCACTGTGGCTATTTTAGAAAAAAACTTTGTCATTGTTCGAGCCCCTGCATTTATTGATGGATTTTAATATAACTTCACACACGACGGTTGACCTACTTTTTAAAAACTTTAACATTGTCCATAACTTTCGATTGGTAAGTGATATTGCTTTCATATTTCACGTGTTTATTTCTTGGGCATAACTTTTGAATGGTAACTGATAGGGTTTCATATTTTACATGTGCATTCCTTGTCACAAGACCTTTCCAGTGGAACCATAATTTTTTACCTTGTGCCTTTGACGTTTGGCCTACTTTTTTAAAAAAATCTTTAACATTGGCCCTATCTGTTGATTGATAAGTGATTGGGCTTTCTTATTTCACATGAGCATTCCTTGTCACAGGCCTTTCCAGTGGTACCATATGTTTTACCTTGTGACCTTGACCTACTTTTTAAAAACTTGAATATCAGCCATACCTTTTGATTTGATTGATTAGTGATAGGGCTTTCATATTTCACATCCGCTGTCCAGGGGTTTATCAGTGTTACATAAACACATTTTGTTCAAGCTCTAATCTAATGGATGTTTAGGTTGTATTTTTGTCGGGGTGGGTTGGGGGGCATTGTTTTCCTTTGGAAACATTTCAAGTTTTTGTTGCTATTTGTTTCAGAAAGCTGAAGAGGAAGAATTTGATACTACAGTTCCGGGACCTTGGATGAAGAAATGGGAAATTGTGCACGTGAACAAACATGTGGAGAAAATTAAAGCTGAGGTGGACTTTACCACATGGCATGGCCATAAGGCTTGAGAAGAAGTATACAGGAGCTGTTAAGCATCATGCAGGCATATATTTGAGAGCATGTGCTGTTAAATTCATTCATAAACCTCAAATTTCAGTGGTTGATGTGACAGATTACAAACACACCCCTATACAAATACTAAGTAGATTTTACCACCAAAAAAAAAAAAAAAAAAAACAGAAAATTTTCAGATGACATATTGTGATATTTTCTTATTTCTGCTTAAAAGCATAGATTATGGATACTCGTTAGAACCGCCTCGGCGAGGCGGTTCTGACGAGTACCACAATCTATGTTTTTGAGCAGAAATAAAAAAATAATGTATACCCCTGCAAACCCAAGTTTTACTATATAAAAGTGGGGTTTAAGGGGGTAAAAATTACATAGGCATGTTTTCGTGATCTAGCATGTTCTGTATGTAAAAAAAAGTTTTAGTTTAATACTTACCCTGCTGAATAAGTAAATTAGGTACACCAATACCTGACAATCTCCCAATCAAAATACTTGATATGATTTATTTAATTCAAATTTACAAACTGAATCACAAACAGTTTAGACCCAGATATGAATCTACACTGTTTGCAAATTTTGGGCTTGTCGTGAGCAGTCTCTTCAGGGTCCACACTGTTTGCCTGTGTGCAATAATATTTTAAAGAGTTTGCAAGAATTGAGCTTAAAAGGATAAAGATGATAAAATATGTGTATTTATTTTCTATTTTAGCGAAGTGAAAGTAAGTGTGATGGAGTTATCAGAGCAGTCAACTTCGGTGATCATGAGGTTAACATACCCATGTAACTTATCACGGTCTGATCATGGTCCAAACTGCTTGCATGTATGCAAAACTGAAAAGTTTGCAAGAAGATTCAGCAGACATTAGCGGATGACATTTTCAGGTGTCAGATCTTTTTTTTCTCCTTTTTAACAAGGTTTTCCAACGGAAAACTCTGGTTATTAAAATGGTGTATGTTGGCGGATGGGAGTCAACAATTTGTTTCTGGAGCATAAATGCGCAACCATTGGAAATATTTTAATGATACTTGGCAGAAATATAAAACATGTCAGTGCGGAGAGTCGCATGCAAGAATGTCAACTCTGCTTGTCTTCTTTTTGAATTATCTCCCATGATTCCTATTTTACTTCATTTTCGTTTCCAGAGCATAACTCCGCAACTGCTTGAGGTATTTAAATGATGCTTGGTAGGGGTATAGAACAGGTCAGTGTTGAGTGTCATGTGCAAGAATGACAACTCTACTTGTCTTTTTTTCGAATTATCTCCCCTGATCAATATTATTCAACATTTCGTTTCTGAAGCATAACTATACAACCGTTTTTAATATTTTAATGATTCTCGGTATAACTTTAGATCAGTTCAGTGCGGAGTGTCAATGCAAGAATGACAACTCTGCTTGTCTTCCTTTTCGAATTATCTCCCCTGATCCATATTTTTACTTCATTTTCGTTTCCCGAGCATAACTCTGCAAACGTTTGAAATATTTTAATGATACTTTGTAGGTTTATAGCTCCAGTCAGTGCGGAGTATCGCGCGCAAGAATGGCAACTCCGATTGGCTTCCTTTTCGAATTATCTTCCCTGATCTATAGTTTACTCCATTCCCGTTTCCGGAGCATAACTCCTTAACCGTATGAAATATTTATTTGATACTTGGTAGGATTTTAGAACAGGTCATTGCTGAGTGTCTCGTGCAAGAAAGTATGTTTTTCGTCATTTTCTAATCATCTCCCCTGATCCATAGATGTATTTCATTTCTGACCATAACTGTCAGCTGTTGGATAAGCTTGTTTTATTTTTTGATGGAAATTCTTGTTCGCAAACAGTACAGATCCGGGTCAGGCACTGTCTGATTTGGATATGCACTGATTGGCTATATCTCTTTTCCATGTGTAAAAAATGTGTTAACCAAGCACTGGACTGGTAATATATATTTAATTTAGTAATTTTGCGTCTAAACAATATAAAATGCTAAGAAAAGCAACTTGAACATGTCCTCAAAAGTCTCCCTCACTGAGACCCCATTCTTCCTCATCTGAGAAGCAAATCTCCCATATGGTCATCTTAAAATTATCACAGGTATTTTTGCTTAGGTGAGAGATATAGTCCCATTATTGGTTCTCTTGTTTTGAGGTATCAACTTCAGTGGATACACCTGGTATATTTTATGCTATGTTTCACAATGGGGGGGGGGGGGCATCTTTTGAGGGATCCTATTCGTTTTCTTAAAAAAAAACTGAGTCCATCTGAAAATAGGGTCTACCCTTAAAAGAAAGAATTTGCCCCTCAGAATCAAATTCTTTCCTTAAAGAGTAGACCCACTATTGACATGGAAGACAAAAAGAAGAAAATGTATTTACAGTATATATTTGAACACACAGGCCTGAGATAATACGGCATCTCAGAGTCTATACTGTTTGCCACTCATCCAGCTATTTTTAGACTACATCTGGTAGAAGATAGTACTTGATCAAATTTTGGAACAAGTATGGAGTAATCTGAATACTTGACCCATAAAATGTCAGTCACAATTATTGTCATCTGCTTTGTTTTATGTCAGTTACTTTAAAAGTCATTATTGCAAACGTTGGGGATCCAGATCAGACTCCACTCTGTTTGCCTGCATGCAAAAATATGTTTGAAAAGTTTGCAAGAAAACGCAGCAGACGACATAAACAAATGCAGTTTTTCATAGCATCTTAAGGGTTAAGAAAAATACAGTAGTCTCCCGGGCAAAGTGTTTTTATCCCCGTAAATATATATTAATTTTATTTGACTTTATTTTATTTTTATTGTTTCTGCATTTAAAGAGAACATTTTTAAGGTATATGTCAAATGAACACATAGCAATTATTGCAATTGGGGTTTAAATAATGAAACTTCATTCACAATATCAGCTTACTGGTTTTGGTTCAAACATATTTATTCTGAATAAATTACATGTAGTTGACATACATACGCATACTTACATGTGCATTATATAACATGTAAATGGGATTGGAATGGAAACAACATGCTTACTGAATTCCTTTCCGTTTCCTGTTTTGAAATCCATCTCGTGTTGATGGACTACACCTCTGCTGGTAAGGGGAATTAATTGCATCTTGCTTTTGGGCGCGGAAACCTCTGCTATCACAGCACCAAAAACAAATTTTGAAATACCCCCTTTAAGTGACAATCACTCTTAACATATTAATGTAAGCAGGGAAAATATATATCGATATCGAAATGATGTCATTTTTCTTCTTCTCAAATCAAACTCTAACAAGGTCCAAAGCATTTAAAGTATGTAATCAAATCATTTCCACATATGCTCATAGTACAGAAGACTATTACGGTAAACATCCCACAACTTCAGACACCTTAAGAACTTGCTGTAATTCTCCAAAAAATGTTTCATGATCCAGCAAGGTGTGCAAAATGTGCAAAGATCCTGTTCAGACTACTCGTTTAGGAGCAATCTGATCTTGGTCTGCACTGTTTGTTTGTTTGGGTCTTTTTGTCACTATACTTAGGATCATTGTCACCCCTAACAACCTTCGTAACCATTACATCACGTGTTGTGTGTGTTTCAACAGTTCAACTGTATAACAAGCAAGACGTTGCAATAGTTGTATTCAAAAATATGATCAGTGCACTAAACAGATAAACACCCAGGTGACATGTTTTCTTGCAGAAAAAATTCACAAGTTTTCTTTTTATCCCCCGACCGAAAAGGGGTCAGCGATCAGCCTGACGTCCGTCCGTCCGTCTGTCCGTCCGTAGACGCAACCTTGTGATGGCCATAACTCCTATACCCTTTGAGGTGCATTGATGGTTCTTGGCACACCTGTTAACAAGGCTGAGACGGCGTGTCATGCGCAAGAACCATATCTCTTGGTGCCATACTTTTTGAGATATCTCTCCTTTTAATAAAATAGAATGACTACATTGTGATGGCCATAACTCCAATACCCTTTGAGATATATTGATGGTACTTGGCACAGTTGTTCACAGGGCTGAGACAGCGTGTCATGCACAAGAACCACAACTCTGGTTGCAATGGTTTTTGATTTATCTCCCCTTCCAATAAAATAGAGTGGCTACCTTGTGCTGGCCATAACTCCAATACCCTTTAAGATATATTGGTGATAGCTGGCACAGTTGTTCACAAGGCCGAGACCGTGTGTCATGCACAAGCACCACAACTCTGGGTGCCATGGTTTTTGAGTTATCTCCCCTTCCAATAATATAGAATCACTACCTTGTGATGGCCATATCTCCAATACTCTTTGAGATATATTGATGGTACTTGGTACAGTTGTACATGAGGTTAAGCAGATGTGTCACGTGCAAGAACCACAACTCTGGGTGTCCTGGTGTTTAAATTATCTCCCCTGACAATATAACCTTGTGATGGCCATAACTCCAATACCCTTTGAGATATATTGATGGTACTTGGCATAATTGTATACAAGGTTGAGACGGACCTTCATGCCTAAGAATCACAAATCTGTCTGCTATGATATTTGAGTTATATCACCTTCCAGTAGAACGGTATGACCACCTGATTAGCTCCGTACCTCCAATACCCTTTGAGACATATTGGTGGTACTTGATGCAGATGTACATGAGGTTAAGCAGGTGTGTCATGCTCAAGAATTACAACTCTGGGTGCTCTGGTTTTTTGTAATCTCCCCTGACAATATAACCTTGTGAAGGCCATAAGTCCAACACCCTTTGAGATATATTGAAGGAACTTGGCACAATTGTATACAAGGTACAGAATGGGGTGTCCTGTGCAAGAACCACAACTGTTGGTGCTGAGGTATTTGAGTTATCAACCCTTCCAATATAACAGTATGACCAGCTTGTGATCCCCATATCTCCAATACCCTTTGAGACATATTGATGGTACTTTGTACAGAAATACATGAGCTTAAGCAGGCATGTCATTCGCAAGAACCACAATTCTGAGTGCCCCGGTTTTTTAGTTATGTCCCCTGACAGTATAATTTTGTGACGACCATAACTGCAACACTTTTGTGATATATTGCTGGTTTAATTCTGGTGTATGTTCTATTGGTGAACAGTCTTCTGAAGGCCATATTGGCTTTTGGTCAGGGGATTTGCCATCTCTTCTGATGGCTATTTTTATTTCTAACACCTCGACCAATTTCGTTATTGTGTTTCGCTTACCTATTTCAGTAAGGATGTTCATGATATTGACAAAGTGATATCGTCGTGTATTTTTGTACAATTGTTTAAATACTGTGTATTTGATGTGCCAGGTACTATTTTGAGTGTTTCCTACCTTTGAGAAACAAATTGAAATGTCCGATTTTTGTGCCAGTCGAATAACAAAAATCCACAAAAGTCTACGTCATCATGACGTAGGTTGTCTCAATTGTTATAGTACTTCAATGTTTGTGCCATGGTTCTTGAAATTTCAAAATGATCACCTGGAAATTTCAAAATGTTGTATTATTATCTGGCAGTCATGTGCAACTATTTAGACGGATATCAGTGAGACTTTAGCTTAATATTATCAACATGTTAAATTTTAAATTCCATCCTTATAAAAAGTCAACATAACATAACATCTTGGAACTTCACCCTGATACAGCAAAATTTAGAGTAGTTATGTTGAGTTTTCAAGATTTTATTAATTGATTGTCCTATATTACACAAGGTCAACCAATATCCAAAAATCATAAATCATGTTTTTAATTGCGTTAATTAATAAAATTGTCATTAATCAAGTAATTTCGTATTGGCCCAGTTACAGGTCCGAGGTCTGCTGTATTGGCACGAGGCCGAAGGCCGAGGCCAATACAGCTGACCTCGGACCTGTAACTGGGCCAATACGAAATTACTTGATTAATAACATTATATTATCGCTGGTGTAATTTTGAGTAAGTGGAACGGATATTTCCTGTTTTCGACCCTCCGTGATCTAACCGGTGGTTTTCTTCTGCTCTGACGGATTGTTGTCGAGTCCTCAACCCTGATTCATGATAATATTATAATGTTATTAATCAAGTAATTTCGTATTGGCCCAGGTACAGGTCCGAGGTCTGCTGTATTGGCACGAGGCCGAAGGCCAAGGCCAATACAGCTGACCGAGGACCTGTTACTGGGCCAATAGGAAATTACTTGATTAATGACAATTTTATTAATTGATGCAATTAAAAACATGATTTATGATTTTTGAATATTGGTTGACCTTGTGTAATATAGGATAATCAATTAATAACAATCTATACATAACCATTTTACCATGTATTTTATCATGACTCACTGTTGAGTTAGAAAGCCTCCGCGCGGATCAATCTTGTATTGTTATTCTATTTGATACTGTACTGGAACTGAGGGCGAGTGTTGAAATTTCATAAACTCCTTAGTTGAAGCCCTCAAGTAGTTTTACTACTGACCGTCCCAAGACGGTCGTTCTTTTGCAGCATCTTATTTGTTATTTGGCTTTGTGCCGTTGGTTCATGTTTCGTCTGTTTTTGTGTGTGCCTCCGTGTCACTTTATATAGGTGACCTAAGACGACTGCGTTCTTAGATTGTGGACTTTCGTGAGTGAGCTTTTCTTACTAGTTTACAAGAATATGAATTGATGAGTAATTGCAAGTTCGACTTGTGTCATATTTTTATTAGAAACAATAGCATAGAGTTAGGATAGAAATGAATCACAATTTTATGATACATATACTTGTATGTAGAAATACGGAGATATGTCATAATTTGTAGGATACCTGACAAGCAAACACACATATTTACATGTAGAAGCCTCCGTGGTGCAGTGGATACGCTACACCAAAAACAGGGGTCGCAGGTTCGATCCCGGGCTTCTCCAGACTTTCGTATGAGTCTTTAAACCGAGGTCCCGTCTCCGTATAACAGCTGTTGGTGGGACGGGACGTAAAACTCAAACACTCACGAACTCATATATACATGTTTTTATTTACATTGTCAGGCTTTTACATACATGTATTACTAGTAAATACGTTTTATGTTGGTGATTAACTTATTAAACAAGAAAGACTTTTGCATCTGGTTGTTGTCATTTGGTTGTTATAGCTCTGGTTCACAACCTCAGTGCCAGACAAGGACCCAAGTAATGTGTATACTGATATTTTAGATAATGTAATGCTTTTGTGAGACCAACAAACATGTATAGAACATGTGTAGAACATGTATAAAATATACAGACCATTAACAGATTTTATATACATGCAGTCTATACATTTTAGGACCCATCTTTAAGCTGTGTATGTTTTATCCAAAAACATGTTATAATTAACACTTCAGGTGACAAAATCCATCTAATGAGCACCCCTCGAAAACCCAGAGAAAAGTGGTTTAGTTGAGTATTCATTATTTCCTTATTTTTGCTCCTCAACATAGATAGTGGGTAAGAACTGCCATATTGAGACGGTTCTAACGAGCCCTACTATCTATACTTGGACTAGAAATAGATTTATCATATGACGTCGCGTCTGAGAGTGTAATAACGTCATGTATTATTTTCGATAATCCACTAGTGGATTAAATATGCAAATTAGCTAGATACGTCCCATAACGTTACATGTACGACGTCCTTAACGACGTCGCGTTTACTAACGGCGGAATATTGACATTTTTGTTAACAAGTCGTGAATAAAATGCGTTTTAAATGTCATATGATAAATAGAATCTTGCATGAGTGTTCATGTATTATTGAATTTATTAAACTCGTTGAGAAAAAGGGATAAAATGCTCGGCAAAGCCTCGCATTTTATCCCTTTTCCTCAACTCGTTTAATAAATTCAATAATACATGAACACTCATGCAAGATCCTCTATGAAACCAAACATTTTCGTCTGAAAAATGCTAGTTCTAGAGGCATAATTTTAGCACACAGGTGTGTTATCGTAAGATATCGGGTCACTTCTAGCACATGCTCATATAGTAGTGTATCAAAGTTTGTTTTTTGTTGCAAGTGCACATATTGCAGATGATGGTTGTCTTGTGGCATATGCGCATATTTATTAAGAGCCAAAAATAGCAGAAAGTAAATGAAAACCAACAACAATGTTTGAAATGTTTCACAAATTTCATTTATCATCTTTCTGATCTAAGAATGAAATTAAACAAGCAATACTTTACCTCTGTTCCTTAGTATATTCTACTTAATTATCATCTATGTATAAAGTTCTGTGAGATAGTTCCACACTTTATAGTTCCTGTATGTACACTAATCATTACGATAACACATCTGAGTGAAATAGTACATTCTTTCATATCTCAAAAATGGTAACTTTTAGTATCGCCTGCTTTTAACATGACGCGATATAGGAGTCCTGTTTTCCGTCCGTTCTTCCGTCCCTCAAGCCGTCAACAATTACATTCACCCTAGCGTTGATTCTAATATAAGAGGCTTATTCTCAAGAACTATTAGAGCCTCAAAGCCCTCAATCATACTTTGTACAAGCTTGCATCTTGGGATGACAACTTTAATGCAAGCATCCATATTTGACCTCGACCTAAATTTCATGGTTGACTGACTTTGTAAACATTTATGTTCACCCTAGCGTTCATCCTGATATAAGAGTCCATTTCTGACGAACTATAAGAGGATAAATCATGACACTCGGTACAAACTTTCATCTTTGGATGGCAACATCAATGCAAGCATCAACATTTGACTTTGACCTACATTCCATCGTTCACTGACTTTGTTAACATTTGCGGCAACCTTAGGGTTCACACAAATGTTCTACTTTATTTCTCGAGAACATAAGAGCTTCATTAATGGCAATTAGTACAAACTTGCATCTAGGAATGAAAACTACATGTATAATGCAAGCATCCATATATGACCTTGTCCTACATTTTATGGTTCACTGACTTAGTGAACTATTGCGTAAAACCCCAGTATTCACGGTAATGTTTAAGTTATTTCAAGAACTCTAGGAGCTTCATAAATGACGCTTGATGTAAGCTTGCATCTGGAATGGCAACTCGTCCGGTGACTTTGCACCCCACAGGTGCGACATAGCGTTCGGCGGAATTATTGTCTGATGAAAATTCGCTATTTTTTTTCGTATTTATACTCAAAAACAAAAAGGTTGTGGGTGCTACTTAGAGCCGCCTCATTTAGGCGGTTCTAACTAGTACACTTAACAAATGTCTTGGAGCATAAAAGAGCAAAACAATGTATACCCCTGTAAACCCCAGTTTTCTTTTCTCTATGGGCATGTTGTGACCTAAGTGTGACATCGGAGGTGAAAATAAACATTCTGCTATGCAGTCATTTTTATCGTTCAAATCATCTACATATATTATAGTTCATAAAACTGTAAAAAAAAAAAATCCTCAGCAGTACCAAAACATAATTAAAAAAAAGTGTCAGTTTGTGTTTGGGAAATCGTGACAAAAATCTAAAGCCAAAGTTTATTATCGATTTAAAAGACAAATGAACCTCGGACCCAATAGACGGATCCAATGTTTTGACACGTGACTTTGTTAACATGCCATTGCGCATGCGCAAAATTATTTTTCCTTTTGATAACGCTCTTCCGTGGTTGGCAAAAAGCCCCTGGTTCCATATAAACACGTAAATAGGTTTAAAATACGGGCAAACTTAAGTTGACTGCCACAGAAAATCGATCGAATTACACTTTAAATGGGTAGATAAATGTATTTGCTTCATCCGCGTTTAGTCATTCGTTTTTGCGCATGTTTAGCTCACCTGAGCACGAAGTGCTCATGGTGAGGTATTGTGATCAGTGAATGTCCGTAGTGCGTCGTCCGTCGTCAACAATTTGATTTAAATGCGAACTCCACCTAAACCATTGGGCCAATTTGATTCAAACTTCACAGGAATGTTGCCTGGGTAGCTCCCTACCAAAATAGCAAAATCGTTCGCTCCGATGAACAAGATGGCCGCCAGAGCTAAAAATAGAAAAATCTTTAAACGCCAACTCCTACTGTTATCGTTGGGCCAATTTCATTCAACTTTCACAGAAACGTTGCTTTGGTGACCCTTTACCAAAATAGCTCAAACGGTTCCAATCCAGTGAGCAAAATGGCCGCCAGAGCTGAAAATAGAAAAACATCGTAAATTTGCTTCAAACGCGAACTCCTCCAAAACCGTTGGGCCAATTTGATTCAAACGTCACATGTCTGTTTCCTACCAACCAAAACAGCTAAAATCGTTCCGCTCCGATGATGAACAAGATGGCCACCAGAGCTAAAAATAGAAAAATCTTTAAACGCCAACTCCCACTGTACCCATGGGCCAATTTCATTTAAACTTCACAGAAACGTTGCTTAGGTGACCCTTTACCAAAGAAGCTAATACGGTTCTGCTCCATTGAGCAAAATGGCCACCAGAGCTATAAATAGAAAAGCATCGTAAGTTTGCTTCAAACGCGAACTCCTCCTAAACCCTTGGGCCAATTTGATTCAAACTTCACTGGAATGTTGCCTAGGTGACTCACTACCAAAATAGCTAAAACTGTTCCACTCTGACGAACAAGATGCTAAAAATAAAAAAAAAATTGAACGACAACTCCTCCTGTATGAATGTTTCTCAGTTGACCCGCTACCAAAATAGCTAAAATAGTTCTGCTCAGATGAACAAAATGGCCGCCAAAGATAAAAAAGAAAGAGAAAAACATCGTAAATTTGCTTCAAATGCGAACTCCTCCTTAACCCTTGGGCCAGTTCAAACTTCATGACCTTCTATCAAAATAGCTTAAACAGTTCTGCTCTGATGAGCAAAATGGCCGCCATAGCTGAAAATAGAAAAAAAAAAACATCGTAAATTTGCTTCAAACGCAAACTCCTCCTAAACCCTTGGGCCAATTTGATACAAACTTCACAGGAATGTTTCGTAGACGACTCCAAATCACAATAGCTAACATCGTTCTGCTCTGACAAATAAGATGGGCGCCATAGCAAAAAATAGAAAAAAAATCTTGAAACGACAACTCCTCCTGTACCTTTGAGCCAATTTCATTCAAACTTCACAGGAATAATGCTTGGATGACCTTCTACCGTATAAGCTGAAACGGTATTTGCTCGGATGAACAAAATGCCTGCCAGAGCTAAAAAATAGAAAAAAAAATATTTGCTTCAAACGCAAACTCCTCCTGATCCCTTGGTCCAATTGGATTCAAACTACACAGGAATGTTGCCTTGGTTGTCATTTGGGTGGCATTGAGACTCCCTACCAAAATAGCTAAAATCGTTTCGCTCTGAAAAAACAAATGGTCGCCAGAGCTAAAAATGGAAAAACAAATCTTCAAACGAAACTCCTCCTGTACCATTGGGCCAAGTTCATTAAAACTTCGTAGGAATATAGATTACCCTCTACCAAAATAGCTAAAACGATCCCGCTCTGATGAAAAAAAAAATGGCCACCAGAGCTAAAAATAGAAAAACATTGTAAATTTGCTTCAAACGCGAACTCGTCCTAGACCTTGGGCCAATTTGACTCAAACTTCACAGGAATGTTGCCTAGGTGACTCTCTACCAAAATGGCTAAAATTGTTCCACTCTGACGAACAAGATGGCCGCCAGAGCTGAAAATAGAATGTATTAGAGACAGTGACATGCAGGTGAGCGAATCAGGGCCCGCTTGTTATTACACATAATTAAGACCGTCCCGCCTCGTTACCTGCATAAGTTTAACAGGTAATTATCATCAAACATCCTCAAATCTTCTAGAAACCAATAATTCCTAGTTAAGACATGTCTATTATGAAAGTTTAAAGGTCAGTTTGTCGTTGATTCCAAACAAAATACAAGTTCACAGAAAATAACATCGCATTTACAATGGCGATAAACGGACAAAATAGAAGTGAAGGCAATGATCAGGAATCGATACAATTAACCCACAGCTCCCATCAGAGACACCAAAGGGCAAGAAACACAAACATGAAACAACAGACCCTAATGTAAACATCAACAACCGAAAGCCAAAAGGACAGTTACTTTCCCACAAAATGGCCAATTGGCTATCCATAACAAAATAATATTTATAGCGAAACAAACACTCAAAGACAAATCATAACAAAAATAAACCGCGACAGAAGAAAGACATTTTTTGCCCATCACCGGTAAGTCCCGAAAAATAGTAGACTTGAGTGATGATTTTGTTTGTTTGATTTCAGATTCAACGTCCACGTCAACACTGTATAGGTCAGTTTGGAGACGTTGCTTCCAATTTTGTGGGACTTTACCCGACATTGAGATGAAATGACATCTCAAGCCCTGTCGCCCGATGAAACCAATAGGGTTTATAAGCATGGGCGGTCCGATTCGCACCGTGTTGCCTGGACAGGCTTAGATTCTCTAAGCAGTTTACCAGTACCCGTATGCGGTCGGTGTCAGTTCTGCGTGGAAGCATCATGCAGCCCATCTATTTCTTCAAGCCCCGATGGATGATGACGTAGTGTTTGGATGTGGCTATATACACGTACTAGTAACTGACAGAGTTGCCAAATGCATTGTCGTGCCCTGATTGTACAACCAGTTTGATTATTTATAGTCAATAAAAATCAATGAAAATTACTTTGATTTGTAATTAAATGTTAGTTGTCAATTTTGACCCACTTTGGTTGAAAAACATTTTAATAGGTATTAATTAAAATTGAATTGACAAATATAAGTGAGGGAAATGATCAGGAATCGATACAATTAGCCCACTAGAGACACCAAACACAAACATGAAATAACTAGACCCCAATGGAAACATCAATAGCGGAAAGCCAAAAGGACAGTTACTTTCCCCCCAAAATGGTCAATTTGCTATCCAAAACAAAAAGATATAAGCGATACACATATTCAAAGTCAAACTATAGCAAAAATAAAAAGCGACAGAAGAGGTGAATGACAGGTATTTCACTGGGGGTGGGATGTGTGTGTGTGTGTGGGGGGGGGGGGGCTTAAATTAATTTTACGCTAACGCGTCCTAGCCCTTATAGACAAATAATTTGTTCAGTCCTCATGAAGGTCTCCTAACTCATCAGTGCAACATCTCCGAGAACACAAAACTCAAACAATCACAGAGATTAGACGACGATGAGGACTCGACAGCATGAAATAACTAAAATGCTGGAGCAAAAGAAAACCAACAGTTAGACTCCGATGGCTGGACCAGAGACAGAGAATCAAGTACCAACCAACATTACATAAAATTAAATTTTAATTCTTAGCAAGCCTAAACTTTATCTTAAAAAGTACATTCAGCACACTTTCAATAACTAAACGAATTAAATCCGCGGGCAATTTGCCACACAGAGCATCACGAATGACACGTCAAATGACATGCAAACACCAGAACCTGTCATATAGGAAGTTAGTCTCTAGCTCTCACCAAAGAGGTAAACTTTGCTACACTATTCTGTATGTTCAGCCATGGAGCATTCCAATCTGTAACGGTCCCAGGGAAGAAAATTAATGTCAATTTTTGTAGTAGGGGTCTGAAACTCCAATGAACAAAGATATCTACGGCGCCTAGCTAGGGGAACTTAAGTCATCTGGTGGATTGTTGGCAGCTCTTTTTAAACCTTTGTATAATACATGATAATAGGATGATTCTACTGTCCGAAAGTTCTAAGTCAAGAAGCTATAAATGGAAAAAGGGTATGAGAAAGTTTGTGCAGGCAGGGGAATGGAATAAAATACCGGATGGACCGGATAAATGTAATGTGGCGATCGCATGACCATGCCATCTAAAAGTTTGACCTTTGCTTACATTTATTCCCATGATCAAAGACCTGTTTTGCTGCAGTATGTTATAAAGATGTCTTAGTTTGTTAAAAGGCATCAGCAACCATAAATATCTCTGTTGTCGCTATGTTGTGATCTGTCTTTAAAAAGACCCACCCCTATGTTCTGTTGCATCAGTTTTTGTCTGTTATTTCTGCGGACCCGAACAACCACATCTCCTCAAGATGTTATATTTTAGACAAGAAAGGAACTTTGCCGGTATACTTATTAATCAGTTGTCGTTGATGGTTCAGTGGGTTGGAATACATAACTGTTGGTAACGTATTTCAAAATTAGCTAAGGACCCGTGGACGTGGCAGGGTTGGCTTAGGACAAACTAAAAGTGGGGTTATACTCAGTTTTCAGTCCATCTCTTATCAAAACCAAGTAGCCCGATGGGCAACGATCGCTCACCTGAGAACTAGACCATAGACTTAAGGATCAAGCTTGTTTAATGTGTGTATGGCCTGACATAAGGACGTAAGAATGGCTGGAATTTTTTTATCCTATATTGCGCTATGTTTAAACAGGCATGCCAGAAACTGGAGACAAACTCCCAAATTCAAACTCAGCATAGACTTTAAGCGTGTTTTGGTTGTCTGCAAGCCAGTCAGAAGTGGTCGAGAAAAAATGGAGAATTGTCTCCATTAAAAGTCTATGGAACTTTTTTGTGGGCAACCACAGGTCTGATCAAAACTTGTTCATACCTAATGTAATGGCTCCCCCTATACTACGATAGACAGACGGAAGCCAGATAGGCACTGGATATCTATCTATACAACAAGCTCACCTTTCAAGCCTTTGGCTTTGGCGAGCTAATAAGAGAACCATCTAAGTCCATTGTAAGTCTATGGGAAATATTTTCAGGCTCTAGGGACTGTACCTGCAAAACTGCATGTCAGATCCAAGCCTAATTCGAACTCGACTGAGGTTTTATACTTGTCCTCGTTTGCTATAAGTTTCAAACAGATCAGATCAAAAAGGTTGAGAAAAGGCGCAGACATCATTTTTCACTAATATTTATGTTCAAGGGCAGGTAACTCCAAAGTGTTTTGTCTCCTGCAGCCGAAATTCGAACTCTATGTAGACTATATGTCCCACTGGTTATCTGCAAGTTTGATGAAGTTCAGATCAGATATGGCGGAGAAAAGTTGGTAAGGTCGTTTTTTCCATTGTAAGTCTATGGGAAAATTGTTCGCGCTCTAAGGGCTGTAACTGCAAACCCGAATGTCAGATTCAAGCCAAATTCAAAGTCATCTGAGGTTTTAAGCTCGTTTACTGAAAGTTTCAAAAAGATCAGATTAGAAACGGCTGAGAAAAGGTGGAGACACTATTTTTCACTAATATTTATGCTCAAGGGCAGGTAATTCGAAAGCCTTTTGTCTCGTGCGGCCCAAATTCAAATTAAACACAGACTGTAAGCTCCTCCTGGTTATCTGGAAGTTTGATGAAGGTCAGGTTAGAGATAGCGAAGCAAAGTTGGAGTCATCGTTGTCCCATTATAAGTCTATGGGAAAATTTTTCACCCTCAAGGGGATGTAACTGGAAATCCGGTGGTCAGATTCAAGCCAAAATCGAACACGCTCCATTGGCATCATTTGCAGGTATGAATGTCATATAGTGCACCATCCTTCGGATCGGGCCGTTAACTGGAGCCCCCCCCCCCCCCCCCCCCCCGTGCAGGGAGAACCACCCCTCTGTGCAGGTTAAAGAACCCTACCGTAATTACATGATTACTGTGTAGGCTTTCATCCTGCAAAACCTTGAGTGTATGTAATGTACACCTACGAGTAATGGTCAAATGTGACCGATCGCAGTATCAGTAGAAAGAAAGAAAGAAAGAAAGAAAGAGAGAGAGAGAAAGAAAGAAAGGCTCGAACAACATACTTAGGCACCAAAATCTCGCCTGGAATCACGTTCAATTTTTTTCACGGGAAGTCCACCATCTTTACAGTTCTTGAGAATTGCATTCGTATCCAAGATTGCTTTTCAAAACCAAACGAAGTCAAGTCCCATTACAACAGAAACATACACATAAAAAAACGTCGATTAAATTTTCAAAACTTCTTTTCAAAGTCTGTTGGTTTAAACTTTATTTTATTGTATAACACAAACATCAGTGACAAACATGTACATATTGAGAACATAGCTACACTAGTTATAGTATCATACAAATGGGATCCAGAAGAAAGTCAAATGACTTATTTGAATCTGTATCCCTGAGTTACAATCATCTTGCTGTGCTAATTTACTTAATATTATATCTAAGACTGTTGTCGGCCTCGCCCATCGGGGCTTGAAGAAACAGATGGGCTGCAAGATTCTTCCAAGCAGAGCTGAAATCCGACCGCACACGAGTACTGGTAAAACGCTTAGAGGATCTAAGCCTGCCCAGGTAAAGCCTAGCGAGTCGGACCGTCCATGCTTATAAACCCTATTGGTTTCATTGGGCGACAGGGCTTGGGATGTCATTTCATCTCAATGTCGAGTAAAAGTCCCACAAAATTGGAAGCAACGTCTCCAAAATGAACTTTTACAGTGTTGACGGAGACGTTAAACCTCAAATCAAACAAAATCACAGACTGTTGTATCAAACGTTGAAGTTTGACAGCCGGAAAGTTTCGAAACTTGGTCACGCGTATAAATGAACAGAAACTTACCGCACTGAGCCGAAACGGTCAGCCGGTAAAAACCAGCACCGTGCTTGGACCAACGATTCACCGGAACATTTACCGAAGCATTTACCGGAGCTTCTCTGTAGGGTAGAAAGCGCTTTTCACAAACTATCACTGAATGCAGTACAATAAAAGCCCTGTGAATAGCACATGACACAATGAGCTATCTGGCTACCTGCGGATTTCTACCATCCCAAGATTTACAAAGTGATGAAATCCCTTAGCATAACGCTAGTGCTTCGGGATACTTTAAAGTGTCCATGCTGAAAACTAACTTTGAGTCACCCAATCTAATTTTCTTCCCACAAAGTGCACACAGGATCAACACTAAAGCATCGTCATATTAAGGCTATGTGCTACGTTTGAAGACTTGCACGATCCCTCTTGAAGCCCTCACGAATCCCCGATGCGACAATACTCGTTGGAAGTTGGTCCTTTAGTTGATCTCGTGGCGATGAAGGGGAGCGGACAGAAAATGTCGGTCCACACCCAGGGAGTATTATCCCCTTCTGTACACGGCTTGTGGGTCGGAGAACCTGCAAGCATGGATGTCCACATAGCCCAGAGATAGATCATGCCCAGCATTCACATCTTGATGTTAATGTTTGCCGGCATAGGTGTTGCATCACTCGGGAGGTACTGCTGGTTGTGGGGTAGTCACCTCTCACAAACTGAGCTGCTCGCCGTTGCACCGTCTCCAGCTGCTGGATACTATATGTGGGGCCCCATACTGACGTGGCATAATCCAGGATAAATCTAGTTATGGTCTCTTACCATCATGCTTTAACATTTTCAGACCAGCTGATTATGTTCCTTCCAAAGAAATGCCAGGCTGCTGTTTGCCTTTTTACAGTTACACCAAAATGGGGTTCCCGTGACATGTTTCTGAAATAAAGAATGCCCAGGTACCTTCAAGTCTTTAAGATTGACGGTTCATGGTCATGTATCTTGCACATGTAAGTTGCTCCAAATCTCCAACCACGTTTCTCCGTTTAGTTACCCTAACTAGCGCACATTTGGTTGGGCCGAAAAGACTTTTGCCAGTCTGTATTCCATTATGAGCAGTGCTGTAGTCTGTCAAGATCCTTCTAAAGTGCTGCAGTATCAAGTTATGCTTGAGATCTTGTGATATAAAAGCCTACCATTAGCAAAGACGCGAGCTCCAGAGCTGACTTGTGGCAGGTCATTTATATATGGGCAGAACAACAAAGGTCCGAGCATGCCACCTTGAGGTACATCGGATACGGTTGGGGCAACCAGGGAAAACTGGCTTATGACCAGGTCTGGTCAGGACGCTCTGGACATGCGGACTAAACAAAATTAGTGTATACCGCGACAGAGGTAAGGGCGAGGATTATGGCCATGTAAAATCGATTTAAGCCCCCCCCCCCCCCCCCCCCCCAGTGGAATTCTTTCGACTGACCGTTCCAAGGCGGTTCTTCTATGGCGGTTTATTTATGTTGTTGTTTGTTACTTACTGTGTGTATCACTTGTGTCTTTATATTTTGGATGACCATTTGGCCATTTTGTGGGAAAGTAACTGTCCTTATGGCCTTCCTTTGTTTAGGTTTCTATTATGGTCTGGTCGCTTCATGTTTGTGTTTCTTTCCCTTTGGTGTCTTTGATGGGTGGAGTCTGAGCTTGACATTGCTCAAGCCATTCATGTCAAACACCTTGATAAAGTCAAGCGCGATGACATGACTGTCTCTTTCGAAATCAACTATTTTGGTCTGACAAACAAGATGAGAATGCCCTCAGTTGGGGAACACATAGAAAATACTGCCGAAATAGTGCAAATATCATAGGAGAATGGTGTCAATATCACCCCTTATTTTACTTAGTGTTAGATATAAGAAATGTAAAGTATGCCCACATGAATAACATTTGTACATGTATATTTGCGGTTTATCAAGGACTTGTTTGCATGACAATCTATGTACATGTATCTATCTACTATTACTGTGATAGGCCACATTTAACCATTACTCGTACATACACTCGGGATTTGCAGGACGAACGCCTACGCGGTAATCATGATATTGCGGTAAGGATCTTTAACTTGCATAGGGGATGATTTCCCCTGCACAAAGGGACTCCAGTTAACGTCCCGATCGGCAGGACGGTGCACTTTGTTGCATTTATCCCTACAAATGATGCCAATGGAACATGTTCGGACACCAAACTTTAATGTCGCTGCCGGGAATCGAATCGGGGCTTCTAGCATCAGAGGCAAGTGCACTAACCACTGAGCTTCCACACTAGCACTAACTGTATAGTTGATGTTCTACACCACTATTAACACACCCGAGCAAGAAGGTTGTCCCGCTCATAAATTTCAAAATATTTTGAATTTTATAAGCAGGACAAATAACAGTATGCACTTATCATATTTATGAGCATTATAAATTTCATGCTCAGCAGGCCCGAACATGAACATAGTTATATAACCACGGGGCCAGCCGACGAGGATCATCATCCTGCGTATCCAAGCAGCCTGATAAAAGTCCCTACCGAGCGCATAAAAGATAATTAGGTTCTCAGCCGCCCATAGAGCGCACAAGGAAGACCTAGTTCAGACTGCGCAAATGTGCAGGCTGATCCGAGTCATAGCCAGGCGCGCATGTAAATGTAACGAATCGTCGCATCCCGGCAAAAGTATCACCAGCCTAGGCGCTACAACGGCTGTTTTGAGTAGATATATGAAAAATTAAATATCCCAATTTTTATCTAATAAGTTTTAAATTTTTGGTGGTAAAATTTTCACTATACTGTTGGGAGCTTAAACCTCTGCTTGAAGGAATAGTTGTTGTTGTTTCAAAGTCGTTGACTGTGTTGTCGTATCGGCGTCTGAATTGTAACTATAATTAGCTGCCAAAATTTTGATAGCCTTGTCAAACTATAACCTTTTTTATTTTCACCACACACAATATGTACGATTCCTCATGGGGTTTACATGGGTACACCTTATTTTTCTTGTTTCTGCTCAAAAATGTAGATTGAGGGTACTCGTTATAACCGCCATGTCAATGCGGGTCTGACGAGTACACACAATCTATGTTTTTAAAAATATAATTTTTAATGGAAAGATTTCATGTTTTGGTTGAAAAATTGAATAGGTGTGTTTTCGCAATGTACTTACAAATTGGTATTCGTTAAAATATAAGTATTCATTGAGAATTAGGAATAGCACGAGCACGGGTTTAGAATATGATCTCTCAGTTGCAAATGTCAAATGATTGAATGAATTATTATAAATATATAAATCATAAGAAAAATGAAGGCAAATAATGAAACCAAAACCGGATACAAACCGCCGACATCTTGCTTACCAAAACCTTTCTTATTAGATAACAGTTAATAAGGCCTATAGAAATTTGCCAAAAAATCATTTCGTATTAGGCCTTCCTTTCGTCATACGAAATAAAACCATCTTTTTCGGTAAAGACGGTGTTATATAGGGTTCTCATATATAAATATCATTTTCTCACAATCCGTTTAAAATAAACAATACAATCATGACAATATAGAGTTTATGCTCATATACTTACAAAAATATCTTCCTTTCGAAACCAAAATCTTCATTCGCGAAAGGAAGGTTCCTTTCTACACCAGTAATTGAGTGTGTTTGCTCAAAAGGCAGGGCCTTTATTTCATATTAATTTAAAAGTAGAAATGTAGAAGTAGAACAAGTTCTTCCGTATGAGGCGGTTTTGTTCATGCAACAAGAGTTTCGGTAATTACCAAAACGGAACCAAAATACCGGAACGAAGCCGAAATACCGGAACGGACTATTAAAAATATAGGTAAATCGCAATGCATTGAATTTAATGATTTAATTAATGTTCTTGCATAAATATATTATATAAAAAATATAAACAGTATAAAATTGGCACCGAGAAGAATTTTTAATAACCAATAATCGTGTCCTTTAGAACCTTTTATTCACGATTTGGACGCATGCATAAAGATTATATGTAAATGAAATAAAATGCACTGTAAAAGTATACTTATTTCATTTTCAATTTAATGTGTTAAATCTCATATAAAGGGAAACGACAAGTAGAGTCAAAATTGTGCGAGAATAAACCATATTTACTCGCAAATGATTACTTCTTGTCATATGTGTGGAATAAATAAATAAATAAACCTGCGCATGGCAAAACCTGCGACCTGTGTGACCACCATCCGCGCAGTCTGATCGCATGAGCCTTCCGGGTTACAGCATTTCAGTGGTTTCTTGCTGTCGAGTCCTCGCCGTTGTTTCATCTCTGTGGTTGTTTGATTATTTGTGTTCACGGAGATGTGGCACTGATGAGTTAGGGGGCCTTCATGCGGACTGAACAAATTATTTGTCTAAATCGCGACGGAAGTAAGGGCGAGGATTGTGGCCACGTAAAATCGATTTAAGCCCCCCAGTGGATTTCGTTTCCGCTGACCGTTCCAAGGCGGTTCTTCTGTCGCGGTTTAATTTTTGTTATTGTTTGTCTTTGGGTGTTTGTGTCGCTTATATTGTTTTATTTTGGATAGCCTCTTGGCCATTTTGTTTGAAAGTAACTGTCCTTTTGGCTTTCCGCTATTGATGTTTCCATTAGGTTTGTTGTTTCATGTTTGTGTTTCTTTCGCTTTGGTGTCTCTGATGGGAGCTGTAGGTTGATTGTATCGATTCCTGAGCATTGCCTCCCCTTCTGTTTTACATAGAGAGCAACAAGCGAAGACTGATACGACTGACTGTATGCACACGTTGATCTGAGTCTTCGCTGGTTGCGCTAATCTTATAGTAAGTTTTGTCATGCGCACACGCAAATAAAAGAAATAAATAAAGAAAGAAATAAATGTAGGAAGAAAAAAATAGCTAGGATGACCATGCATCTGAAAAAAAAATAGTCAGGATCAGGCGGACCAAAACATAGTTATCTACATTTTTTAATATACGTACCCAAATGATACTGATGGGAGGATCAAATGGGAAATGTAGCATTAAAATTATGTTTATAAAACAATGGACCCGAAACTGATACATTCGTCATATTTATTTTTTATGTTTTTTTCGCTTTAAAGAAAGGTAAAAGTAAAACAAAGATCAGGAATCGATACAATTAACTTACTCCACCCATCAAAGACACCAAAGGGAAAAGAAACACAAACATTAAGCGACCAGACAATAATGGAAAACCTAAACAAAGGAAGGCCATAAGGACAGTTACTTTCCCACAAAATGGCCAAATGGCCATCCAAAATAAAAAGACACAAGTGATACACACAGTAAGTAACAAACAATAACATAAATAAACCGCCACAGAAGAACCGCCTTGGAACGGTCAGTGGAAAGATTTCCACTGGGGGGCTTAAATCGATTTTACGTGGCCACAGTCCTCGCCCTTACTTCCGTCGCGATTTTTACAAATAGTTTGTTCAGTCCGCATGAAGGCCTCCTAACTCATCAGTGCAACATCTCCGTGAACACAAATAATCAAAGCACAACAGAGGTGAGACAACGGTGAAGACTCGACAGCAAGAAACCACTGAAATGCTGGAGCAAAAGAAAACCAACAGAAACCTGCAAAACTGTGCTCATTTAAAATGGCAAGACAGTTAATACTGTTTCATAATGTTTCGGATAGTTCTTCCTGTGTTGCTCCTTTGTAAAATATCTGCTTAATTGTTAAATACACAATTTAACCTCAAGATTATCACGTTCAGCTACTCTGATAGCGATACCCTTCCACTGATTTGGGTGGCCTCTTAGAATGGTAACCTTTTCACTGCAGAAGCCAAAGTTTTCAAGTTTTTTAAATTTTGTAGCGATAGCACCAGAAAGTTTGACCTCTGAACGAGCTTTCCGATAGATATTTTTCTTTGAGTCCTTCTTTGTCTTCGCAAGTTTCCAAGTTCTTTCTTAGATAGCCCATGTCGCTCTTTGCATTTCTCATTTAAGGATGGATGGTTTATGTACAATGGACTTGATGTACCGTATGGGCGTGGAACTGGGATGTAGAAGATTAAGCTTCCGAATCCCCCACTTAACTACACAAGAAACTGTTGTGTGTTTATTCGTAGTGGGTATAGTGCATTTGCGTATTACAGGTGTGATATGTGATATATTTTTTTTAAATTGTACACTTAGTTTAGTCCACTATTTGTTGAAACGTATGAAATAGAGTAAGAAGATTATTATCTAATGCAAAAAGTTTTCTTTTATGTTTCGATTCCCTCTATATGAATGTTTTATATAATAACATAATAACCCCATGTTTATTGAGATTTCGCTTGTTAACGTGATTTTTGAACAGCTGCAACTACTTCATCAAAGTTAGTCCAATTGTGTATTTAGTATGCCTATGTGCGTTTAATTTACTAAAAATCCTAGGTGACTTTATGAGTTGGAGACCCAACTCTTGAAACCCAAAGCTGTAGAAAATCTTATAAAAATTCAAAGGACATGCTTGAAACAAATTCAGGGACTACCGGACAATACCTCCGATTAGAGATGCCTGCCTAGCTCTCCTAGGCATTTTGCCAGTAGAAGCAGTTTTTGTCTCATCGGAGTCTAACTGTTGGTTGTCTTTTGCTCCAGCATTTCAGTGGTTTCTTGCTGTCGAGTCCTCACCGTTGTCTCACCTCTGTGGTTCTTTGATTTCTGTGTTCACGGAGATGTTGCACTGATGAGTTAGGAGGCCTTCATGCGGACTGAACAAATTATTTGTCCAAATCGCGACGGAAGTAAGGGCGAGGATTGTGGCCACGTAAAATCGATTTAAGCCCCCCAGTGGAAATCTTCCACTGACCGTTCCAAGGCGGCTCTTCTGTGGCGATTTATTTATGTTGTTGTTTGTTACTTACTGTGTGTATCACTTGTGTCTTTTAATTTTGGATGGCCATATGGCCATTTTGTGGGAAAGTAACTGTCCATATGGCCTTCCTTTGTTTAGGTTTCCATTATGGTCTGGTCGCTTAATGTTTGTATTTCTTTCCCTTTGGTGTCTTTTATGGATGGAGTAAGTTAATTGTATCAATTCCTGATCTTTGTTTTACTTCTACTTTGCATAAAAAAACCTTCTTTCCTTATTTGTTAATATGTTGAGAAACGAAAACTCAATTGAATATGAAATAGCACAAAGACAATTAGTTATGAGAGACTCCCCTCACGAGAGTATTTTCACTTTTATCAAAAGTGTTCTAGAGCATTATGAGCTCCCATCCATATTTGAGCTCATAAATAATCCTCCTACTAAGGCTGAATGGAAACGTACACTATACCACAAAATACATGACATGGTGGAGACCAGCTGGCGGTCTGATCTTGAATGTAAATCTTCAACAAAATACTTAAATCCTAGTGTCTTAAAAATAGGTACTGTCATTATATTTGGTCCACTATAAGAAACAATATTCATGACCGTAGACGGGCACAGTTAAAGTGTAAATTACTGACTGGAACTTATATACTTCAAGCTAACAGAGCAGCCTTTAACCAGTATTCAGTGAATTCTACATGCAAGCTGTGTATGATCGCCCCAGAAACAAGGCAGCACTTCTTAGGAGAATGTACTTTCTTTGAAGCAGAGAGGAACGCATACATTCATAAACTCTCGCCATCAGAATCAGAATTGTTACTGGTGACACGTCAAATGACATCCATACACCAGGATCTGTGATGTGGGAAGTTAGTCAAGTGATATATTTTCACTGGAAGATATTCAGCAACTTGAAAACCCAGCATTCTTAACGCAATTGACTATAGACGCCTCAAAAATATTGGATTATAAGAATATAAATCAGGAAAAATTGGGGTCGTTAGAACTATATACCAGGGAGCTTATCAATAGGATACATATGAAACGAGTAGTCGCCTTAAAACGGGCTACTGAACCCCCATAGAGTGGAAAAAGAGACCACACAGTGAAAATTTATATACTGTATATAAGTTACCAGCACGCAAATGTAGATAACACCAGCTATGAACTTTTTATATCATCATTTACCAGTTAAATATTTTAACGTCTTATATTATAACGTGTGCCTCGAAGAAACAAGCAGGGGAGCTTTAAGACAACAACAATAACAACAATGCCTAAACAAAGCTGAAAATTATTGCCCAAAATAACAATTGGACTCATTTATAGGGTGCACACTAATGTCCGGGAAATGTCCGGAAATTGTCCGGGAAATGTCCGGGAAATGGGGGTAGTTGTGCGTTATCCCTAATATCCCCACTTCGGATGGTCAGAAATTAATAAAATTAGTATCAAATAAAATTTTAAGCTCCAATCTAAAAGATTATTAAAAATTATTTTTCATTTTTTACATTTTAAGGGTCCATTTCTGAAGTTAATTTGTCCGGGAAATTCCCGGATTGTGAGCTGGATGTTGGGGTACTGGTGCGTTATTCCTAATATCTTCACTTCGGGTGGTCAGAAATTATTATAATTAGTATCAAATAAAATTTTAAGCTCCATTCTAAAAGATTATTAAAAATTATTTTTTATTTTGATTATGTTAGGTATCCGTTTTTTAAGTTGATTTGTCCGGGAAATTCCCGGATTGTGTCCTGAATGTTGTGGGTAGTGGTGCCTTTTCCCTTATGTCTCCACTTCGGGTCGTCATAATTAATGAAATTATTATCAAATAATGATATTAATGTATGTCGTGTGCTCAATATAAGCGCCTCACTGAGGCGATTCTAGTGGGGACACACAACATGACTTTATTTTATAGATCACATAGATATATTAAGTGATCTTAAATTACGGCTCAAGACCTACTTTTAACGGTTTAACCCATATATGCATAGCGTCCCATTGGTAGGACATTGGCAAACAGTGTAGATCTTGATCAAAGGTTTAACCCATATATGCCTATAGCGTCCCATTTGTGGGACACTGGCAAACAGTGTAGATCCAGATCAGATATTTAACCCATATATGCCTAGCGTCCCATTTGTGGGACATTGGCAAACAGTGTAGACCCAAATAATCAGACTCTGCAAAACGTGGCGTTTGATCTAGGCCACTAAAATGCGGTATCTGATCTGAGTGTACACTGTTTGTTTAAACAAGGACGAAATTCTACCGCATACGTTTCTTGCTGGCAATGAATTAGGTATACGGACTTTGAGTGATTTTACGGACCATTATGATCAGACGCTGCAAAACTTGGCGTCTGATCTGGGCTGCAAAATGCGTAATCCGATCTGGGTCTACACTGTTTGCTTAAACAACGACGAAATTTAACCGCATCCATTTCTTGCTGGCGATGAATTAGGTATACGGACTTTGAATGTTTTTACGGACCTTTATGATCAGACGCTGAAAACTTGGCGTTTGATCTGGTTCTTCACTGTTTGTTTTAACAAGGACGAAATTGAGCCGCATCCATTTCTTGCTGACAGTGAATTAGGTGTACGGACTTTGAGCGATTTTACGGGTCATTAATTTTCTAACGAGATTAAACATGTGCTAAATTAATTGCTTTAACTCATTATAAGTTGACATGTGTTGCATACCTGGATAGAAATAGATAATTTATGTTTAACTGGAATGATTTTGTTTTTAAGGTAACCGGGCGCCAAGAGCACATAGGGGCTACCCCCAGTTCGCCGACTGGGATTGTTCCGGTATTTTGGTTTCATTTTGGTAATTACCAGTACCCCATTTCGACGAATCCGGGACGTTTCGGCCCTGAGTCGTTTTGGCCGGGTCGTTTCGGCCTGGGTCGTTTCGGCCTAAATCTGGACATGGGTCGTTTCGGCCTATTTCGGTGGGTCGTTTCGGCCCTGGGTCGTTTCGGCCTGGGTCGTTTCGGCCTGATTTTATTAGATAGCATTTTTCCTGTATAAAATATTCTTATTTGAATTTGGAATATTATTTAAACGCCCTGTTACCTTAGCCATGGTTATGATAGCCCAAATAAAAGGTTTTAATTAATTTAATTTGCTAGTTTCGGCCAATTAGGCCAGCCTGCCCAGGCAGAGCGGTGTGAGTTGGCCAGCCCATGTTTATAAACCCTATTGATTTCATTGGGCGACAGGGCTTGAGATATCATTTCATCTCAATGTCGGGTAAAAGATCCGCAAAATTGGAAGCAACGTCTCCAAAATGACCTATACTGTGTTGATGGGGACGTTAAATCTCAAATCAATCAAACAAATCACCCTCGCTCATCAGGACTTGGAGAATGGATTGGGCTGCATGATGCTTCCACGCAGGGCTGAAACCAACCGCACTTGAGCACACATAAGTAAAGAATAAAAAAAATGAATAAATAAAAATTATATTAAATAATAATTAAAACACCTGTTCCACAAAGGCGATGCCGCCACCGGTCACAAACGTCACACGTAACGGCATCGCGTCGGCCATTTACTTCCTTGTCATATGAGATTGATGCACAATTCAGACATTTTGAAATTTACTTCGACAATCGTTATAAGCGATTTCAAAGATAAGTGATGGGGTGGTGTCTCGGAGCACCTTATATACATTGGTTGCCGACATTTAAAAGACCTCAGTGAAACCAATTTTAAAGCATGGCAATTATAACATATTGTTTTTTTAAAATAAACAGAACCGCCATTCCCCGATGCTAATTAAGGACGCTCGCATTTAACGTGTGTTTTCAAACTGATACGTTAACGTCATTACACCACCACTTAGTTGATCACTTATATACAGAAATAAGGGGATTAGCTAACTCCATCAAAACATGATTGACGGGTGATTTATTAACGGGCAATTGTCATGTGATGATATAATGTGATGAAATAATTTACTTCTTAAAAAGCCAAGAACTTTAAATATGTTCTATAAAAGGGTTATCCTTTGGAAGCAAGGAATACACCACAGAAGTGAAAAATATGGAGTGTACATGTTTTCTGGGCCAGACTAGCTAGTTTCGGCCAATTAGGCCTCATCAGTGACCCTCAGATAGTTTCAAAATTCCACAATGGAATCGATGATCCCAAAGGACAAGAAAATATAATCTACACTATGATGTAGGGCAGGGAGACGTTTTACCGCCACCACACATTCCCACACACCAGCTGTAGTGAAGTTAAATATGTTCTATAAAAGGGTTATCCTTTGGATACGCACATTTTGAGAATAGCATGCGAAATATTTGCGAAATGTAGCCTAATTATTTTATATGATCAGCCTGCATCTGTCGTTGTGATACCTTCAAATACTTAATAACCTAAAAATCTGTTCATTGTGTTCAGAGTCTACACAGTTTGAAAAAAAAAACCTCTGTTTTCTGAGCCATTAATATCTGAACGCTGTAATATCTGAACGCTGTAATTATTCTATATGATCAGCCTGCATACGTCGTTGTGATACATTCAAATACTTAATAACCTATAAATCTGTCCATTGTGATCAGAGTCTACGCAGTTTGAAAAAGCCCTCTTTTTTCTTAGCTATTAATATCTGAACGCTATAATTATTTCTATCTATCTATCTATCTTCTGATACTGCGTCGGTCACATTTGACCATTACCGCAGGTGTATATTACATACACTCCAGTTTTGCAGGATGAAAGCCTACACAGTAATCATGTAATTACGGTAGGGATCTTTAACCTGCACAGGGGATGGTTCTCCCTGCACAGGGGGCCTCCAGTTAACGTCCCGATCCGAAGGACGGTGCACTTAATGACATTCATCCCTGCAAATGATGCCAATGGAGCGTGTTCGGACACCGAAATTTTATCGCCGCTGCCGGGGATCGAACCCGGGACCTCTAGCATCAGAGGCAAGTGCACTAACCACTGAGCTATCACGCTCCACATTTCATATGATCAGCCTGCATCTGATACCTTCAAAGACCTTATATCCTATACATCTGTTCATTGAGAACAGTGTCTACACAGTTTGAAAAAGCCCTCCGTTTTCTGACCTATTAAAGTGTTAACGAGCGAAGATAGCAGGCTGATCGTCGACAAACAAAATATATATACATATAAATAAAGTGATAAAAAATCAGGCCGAAACGACCCACCAATTTGGCCGAAACGACCCACCCCCGATATTGGACCGAAACGACCCAGGCCGAAACGACCCGGCCGAAACGACTCAGGGCCTAAACGACCCAGAGACCGAAACGACTCAGGACCGAAACGACCCGCGACCATTTCGACCAATCAGATTTCCCGTTGCCCATCACTCCTGCTCTGTTGCATGGCGCTTGTTTTAATTGGAAACGTAAACAAGTTCAGACATATCGCAGTGTTTTGAGAAAAACGTGCTTTCCCTTGTCCTGCCATAAACATCAGTCCTAACCGAAAAAACCTTCAGATCCCTGTACACGAGGCAGATTCAGATTCAATCTATGAGCAAGATTGCAATACGTTTTAGACAAGCAAAAAACAACAAAAGTGATCTTGATCACTCAGGCGCTCTTGAGTTCAACAAAGCAGATAATTGGCAATTATCACACGTACTTGACAACAATTAAGTAATTTCTAAGGCTCTTTCTTTGTTTGAACAGTTCTGGTGACTAAGTTGAAAACTGAAGCTGCTTTTGTGTTCAAGTTGTTATTGCTTGCTATCTGCAGTTGTTATTGGTATAAAATGCATGCTCAGACTTGTGACTCTTTGTATTGATTAGGTGTCAGGTCACTTGAAATTTTGGTTTTAATGTTTGGAATATATAGACATGTGATTCGGTGAGTTTTTCCATGATGTAGTACACAAACTGGAAATATGAGCCACAGCAACAGGCAGTAATCATAGGTGGGTGACTTTTGAAGGTTCCAGCAAAATGTTTCAGCTTAAATGCATTGATGTACCTATCATATATAGGCCCAACCCACATGGGGTTTTCTTTCTATATATACTACAACACCCCCTCACTAGGGTTACCTGCAGGTGTACATAACGCCTCTGCGCACACACCTGCACGACGCCTCTGCGCACACACCTGCACGATAGTCCTCTTAACGGGGTTGCTGCAGTATAGATTAGATAGATAGACATTACATACACTTCAGGTATGCAGGGGTCGGTCTGAAAGCCCAAAGACACCACAAAACACCCCAAGGCACCTTTAATATCACACATTTATTATTATTTTATATATATTATGATATAATTGAAGCAATTTTCGCGAAAAGATTTACATTTGGCCATGTTTAGAATACCTGATATCAGTGTATACAGATATCACTATTTACAGATATATACACATTGGTTTAAACAGTCAGTCAATTCGATAAGATTTTGTCTTAGAATGAATAACACATAAATCCTATCCCCAATTTTTAACATTGGAAATAGTATCCCCAGATTTCAACATTGTCTTTAATTGCTCATTAACGCCCTGTCACATTAGCCCAAGGATAAAATTTTATCCTTAGTTTCACGCTGGCACCGCGCAGATGTAACTGATGATCTGTTCATGCTTGTTAAACAATTTGCAACTCGTGGAGGGGTTCGTAGAAATACCAGAACACACCAAAACACTGGAACACACTGGTAATTACCGGAACACACACATTTTATATATATATAGATTAAATATAAATAATATCCACAATGCGGGTAAATAAAACTATGAAAAAATTAAAGAAACACTGGAATAAAAGTTATTTTTCCTATATTTTTAACAACCGGTTTCATCCGTGATGGAATTTTCAAGTTAACAATGATGTTTTTCATTTATATATATATATATCATTTAAAACGTTATTTATGACTTAATTGCAGTTTTTAGTGTGTAGGATGTTGTTACTAACAATTCTGATCCTACAATCATACAATAAATTAATGCAACTCTCTGATAAACTCATCTGATTACAAAATGAAGTCAGTTTGCATATTCTTCCATCAAAAAAATTAAAGATTTGATATTTCCAGCAATGTGTCTCCGTTTCAGCCGATAAACATGAAATGTCAAAACCGTTATCTGGGAAAATATATCAAAGTTTAACCAGCCTGCTTAATAGTGCTGACTGTCCGCCCCATGCGTATGCCCTGTCTGATGTTATATGTGGTTTACGACCTGATGAAAAGATAAGGTCATGTCTGTCCGTAATGCACCAGCCTATTGGTTTTATTCTGAGCAGAGAATACAATAGGATAAATGGTGATGAAACATAGCAAGACATGTTTTTATATTTGCAGTTTTATTTCATCATTCATCAATTCAATATAAAACATGTTATAACTTCTCTCTCTCTCTAAACAATGTATAAAGTATATAAAAACACAATGTATACTCAAAATCAACTTAACTAAAGAATTTGAAGATGTGGTCCGATTTGTGCCATGCTATGAGAAAACCTGTCATCAAACCTATGTTGCCAGCAAAAGTCCAGGTCAGACTGAGTAGCGATGCGAGTTGGACCGTTCATGCATATAAACTCTTTGGTTGTACTATGGGGCAGGGCTTGATATGTCATTTCAGGGTGAATAAAGTATGTTCACATGTTACACAGAGCTCTCGGAAAAGCAGGATTCTGCGTATTTTACGCCAACTTTTGCCGTTGTACGCGTAAAATTCACAACTGGCGATTCTTGTGTTCGCATGTTTTTATTGCGACACGCGTCCAAAATTACAGAAGCGGTAAATTCAGAAGCTAATTTAGGCCGCTTATGCAATACCAATAAAAGATCAAATGCGGCGCCGCTTTTCATGTTGAAAGCGCACGTGCCACAAATCAGTAGGCGTGACCTATATTCTATTGACAGGTATTTTTGCACCTGTCAGTGGGAGAGACGATATTGGAAAGTGGTCAGTTTGCGGCACGTGTTAAAATGATTGTACCTGTTGAATCTCGCCGCGCTAATCCCTGTGTTATTACGGATTACAATTAATTAGTTTACTAATTGATGTAAGCTTATATCATCAACGGATTAGCATGAGTCGGTAAAATATCACGTTTAGTTAAACTAGGGTTACGGCGAAGACGATATAATTGACGAATTACCAATGTCATGTATTTTCGCGACTACACGATCATACTTTTTATCGCTCGGTCAAAGTGTGTTTCGACGTTTACTGGTGACAAAAATGTATGTAATTCTTCAAAATACAATCATTTTTAACAATTACAGGAAGTCAGACGTGGTTAGGATGCTTCCCCTATGTTTTTGTTTACACCAATTAAAAATAATTGAGCTACTGTCACGTACATATACGTCCGAATTTGAAAGCACAAATATAGCTAAATAGACTGCTGCTTTTCTGATCTGGGTGCCTGATAATAAGAAGTTTTTGTCTATGTTCTATGCGCGATCAAGATCAGAACTCCAACTTTTTTCATGTGGGAATCCAACTTTTTATCTGTGAATCCAACTTTTTACAAGGAAGGATTCCTGGAATCCTGTTTTCAAAATCCTAGTGAGAGCTCTGGTTACATTAAATTTTGGTCAAAATATGACACAAAAAATATATATTAAGCACATATCGCCGCCTCCCCCCCCCCAAACTTCAAAAAAACTATTTAATTAGCCCCCAAACAATTTTTGAGTGTGTTCCGGTATTTACCAGCATGTTTTGGTGGGTTCCGGTATTTCTACGAACCGCTCGTGGAGGTGTGAATTTGTAGGATTGAATTACAGTTAGTTATTTGATTGGTTGATAGAAGCAGAATTAATATATTCAGCAGGTCAGGTGTTAATAAATAGAGTAACACATGGAGCTTCAATGAGAATGGCCACACCGGCTTTCCTTCAGGGGAGGTAGCGTCTTAAAAAAAATCTAACCCCCTTTCAGTAATCATTTCCCTTGGTGATTTATCACTATTGGTTTCAGACAAATGAATACATAATCAAATTCCCCTAATTATACTAAAGTTTGCCTTGTTACCCAGAATTACCCTACATACATCTTTAATACCATTTTTAAACTCATTTTTCCCATACATTTTTCTTGCTTAAGGGCAACATCTCCGTCCTTGTAATACCTGATAGACTGTTAGGATCCGTGCAATGGGAACACCATCAGTACCTGACTGTCGGACATAAGTCCCGTCATAACATACCTAATTGCCAAGACACTAAACCAAATGCTGTTCTTTCTTCTTGAATTTCAAATCTTAAACACGCGCATTGCTGTAGCAACAATGCGCTGAGGGAAAAAATGAAGAAAGTGTTGCATTTGAGAACGTCTTCCCCGTGGATCCAGCATTCATCCAGTCAAAGCAGAATATAGCGGTCGGAGATGTGTGGGACACTCTAACTCTCTTGTGGAAATAAATAAATAATAAATTTTGGTGTGTCTTCGGGTGTCATGTGGTGTCTTGGGGCTTTCAGACTGACCGGTGCCGGGTATGCAGGATAAAAGCCTACACAAGAATCATGTAATTACAGTAGGGATCTTTTACCTGCACAGGGGGCCTCCAGTTAACGTCCTGATCTGAAGGACGGTGCTTTTTGTGGCATTCATTCCTGCAGATGATGCCATTGGAGCATGTTTGGACACAGTGATTTTATTACCACTGCTGGGAATCAAATCTGGGGCCTCTAGCATGATAGGCAAGTGCACTATTATACAGAACCACTAAGCTACCGCGCTCCACCAGTCCTGTTAGCTCAGTGGTAGAGCATCCGCTTCGGGTATTGGAGGTCGCGGGTTCGATCCCCGGCCGCGCCATACCAAAGGTGTAAAAAATGGTACTAGGCGCTCACTTGGCTGACTCTCGCACTATCAGGGATAGTCCTAGGAAGATAAATGAAGGCAGGTAAGTATTTGTTAAAGGATACTTTGTTTGTCGCAATAAAAGCTCTACAGAGCTTATATTATTTGTAACGGATATGCAACGTTAAATAAAGCTTCTTTATCTTTTATCCATGCATGGGGCTGAGGGTAGCAGGCCTTAAGTACCAGGTTTTAAACAATGAACATGATTGATGCAGTGCAGAATATTTGCTGGGATTCTGATTTTATGTAACAGGTGCAGAATAATCCAGATGACACCGTTACAGATCTCCTAAACTGATAATTTGTTGTTCACTAAATTACAGGGATGTTATAAGTGTTTTTGTTATGAAAAATGTGCTTGAAATATCAATGTGTTACACCATTGCGACTGTAAAAAAAATGGAATTCAATACTTCATCTACATGTAGATGTATTGCACTGTTACTGTTACATTAATTTTGTTTTGTGTTTCAAACATGATTTAATGTTTCAAATAATAGAATACAATTTTCATAGGAGCTTTTTATCGTGACGTACTTCCGGTTCTAAAAATAGAACGGGAAAAGCCCTGGCCGTCATCTGTCGTATTGCGTCAAAGGCAGTGGGACAGATAAAGTGTTAATTACAGCGTAAAACAGTGGAATTCTTTTAAACTTTTGGGGAATTCTAATGAAAGATAATGGGAGAAACACCGATATGCTGCCAGATGTGAAATTTCGCATTACGAAAATGATATACTCTCTCTCTCTCTCTCTCTCTTTCTCTCTCTCTCTCTCTCTCTCTGCGCACCAACAATTAGCGAGCGCAGGCAAATGTAAATTACAATGTGTCGTTAAATGACGCTACGTCAACCGACATGTAGCGTGTCAACAACGTCGTGTCCACATCAACCATCTTAAAAGCGCTGCATTGAATTTGACATTGCAACGTCGATGAAACGTCACAACGTTTCGTTGGCGATAATACGGCGTTGCTTAATTAAATGTCATTTGCCCAGTGCTCGGACCCATCAAGACTCAGTGGGATTGGAACATTAAATTCAAAACAAAGGTAGAACACCCTTTCAGAGCATAAGAATGTTAAACACCCCTTCGCAAGTGCAAGAATTTACAGTAAAATCTGGTAGATTTGTAGATTGGTTCAACCTGCCCAGCCCTTAGGCCTACATTAACCCATTTGGTACCGGAAACCCTAAAAGGGGTAAGTGACAAACAGTGCAGACCCAAATCAGACGCTGCAAAACGCGGCGTCTGATCAGGGCTTACACTGTATGCAAAAAGTTTGGCCATTTTCCAAATAAATTTTGAAGAAAACACAACCTGACACCCCTAAATTTTGAAAATGACTCCTGCTATATATAAGGAGGAAGATTCCATTTGGTACAAAAAGGGTTATGGGCTTCTTGGATACAGGGATCAGTCAAGCCATCTCAACGGTCACGTGCCATTGAAGTGAGTTGGAGTGGTTGTCGACGGCATGACGTTGAGCCAACGTTGACTCGACGCCCGTTTGTAAGTCCACTCATTGGTTGTTGTTGTTTTTTTCGACTGTCAGTATGTTTATTTGTCTGTCTAACAGTCTGTCCGTTCGTCTGTTAATCAGTCATTCATTCAGTCTGTGTGTCGTCTGTCTGTCTACTGTCAGTTTGAAAGTCAAACCCCTCTCTCTCTCTCTCTCTGTCTCTCTCTCTCTCTCTCATGCCAACGGTCATGTGACAATGAAGTGAGTTGGAGTGGATGTCGACGGCATGACGTAGAACCAACATTGACTCAACCCCCCTCCATCAGTCCACTCATTAGTTTATTTCGAATAGATAGATAGCGAATAAAAGGAAAGTTATGTAAAAACTTATTTTGTGAATAACGGTATCTCAAGCCATTGACATGAGTCATTCATGAAAAGATTTTCGTCAATTAAAAACGGATTTAGGATAAATGAATTTGGGTAATGAAAGTAAAATATCATTCTTTCCTTCTCGAGGCATTATTTCAATGAAAACGGGTATATTTTCTTTGAAAATGTCTGAAATTTGTTAGCATTTTAAGTTCCGCCAATACATTTGAATAGCGATGGCCGTTTCAATTGACGGCCAGTACTTTGCGCATGGGCAAGAATGACGTCATAAACGGAATTCCTAAAACCTCCTATATCTTTTTCAGTCCTGTTCTGATAACTTTGGGTTCAGGTATAGTGTCAAGTTACTTTTGGCTTTTAACCCTTTTAGTACCACATGGAATCTTCCAAATTAGTTCATTTCAAAATTTAGGGGTGTCAGGTTGTGTTTTTTTTTTTCAAAATTTATTAGGAAAATGGCTGAACTTTTTGCAAACAGTGGAGGCCCTGATCAGACGGCGTCTGATCTGGGCCTGCACTGTCTGCCAAGGTACCCCTTTAGGGGTTTCTGGTACTGAATGCGTTAATACATGTACATGTGTGTGTGTATATTAATTGGTGTAATAGGCAAAGATAAAAGATAAAGAAGCGTTATTGCATATTAGAAGCAATTAACATAAAGCTTTGTTGGGCTTTTTTTTGTGACAAATAAAGTATCCTGTTACAAATACTTACCTGCCCTCATTTATCTTAAGAGGACTAACCCCATTAATGTGACCTTCGGCCAAGGGAGCTTCCAATACCATTTTTCACGTCTTTGGTGTGGCGTGGCCAGGAATCGAACCCCCCAACCTCCCAAAGTGGTCACCACCTTTGAGCTATAGGGGCCAATAATGTTAATGTTTAAATTTTAATTATTTGTTGGTACCACTGGCTGTCAGCATTCCTGTTTGGTTGGGTTTTAATCCTTGTCCTGCTGAACCCAAATATTAAACCCCTACTTTTGCAAACAGTGTGGATCCAGATCGGATGGCTTCTGAAGGAGCCTTCTGATCAGGATCTGCTTTGTTTTCTCATTGAATGAATACATTATAAATTATAATGTAAGAAAGGGTTTGTCATGTTAAGCAGAATAAGGGTTCAAGTCCCAAAGTCGTTGGGAGTCACACTCTACAGCCGTACGCATTTAGCCATAATTGACACATGTTTTTAGGGTCAAACTCCAACTTTTCAAAATTTGACTCCAACTTTTCAAATTTGAATCCAACTTTTTCCATGGATGGATTCTTAAACTCCTGTTTTCAAAATCCTAGTGAGAACTCTGTTATAACAAGTAATTGTTTTGGTTGATAGATAAAAATGGGTGTGGCAACATCAATTTACTGAGCAGGACAAGCAGGTTAAAATGGACCATTTTGACAGAATAAAATCTACAGTAAGACCTGTGTAGCTAGGAAAGAGTTAGATCAACCTGCACATCTGCCCAGTATGGCAAATTTTCACTAAACACTATGGATAGCTAGAAGGCTGCCCAAAGCTCATGCAATCAGGGAAAATTGATGAGCCCTCACGGTTGTGCTGGCTGATCTGAGTCATTACTGGTCACAAGTCTTTTTTATTTTAGCTTTGTCTCATGCAAGGGCACAGTTTATACATGTATGTTAAATTTGATATTAGTCATCTGACTACAGCTACCATAATGATCCTAAGTATTGGGACAGATTGGCATAAGCAAACAGTGAACACCTGGATCAGACTGCTCCTGCCATTCGGTCTTGTTTTGGACTTCTTGCTGAATTGTTAAAACTTTAGGAGAATTACAGTAAGTCTTCAAGATGTCTGAATTGTTAGGATTTTTAAGGTATAACCTGTATAATTGATGTTTTCTTTCAGGTTTGACTCAGGATGTATTCAGAGTGAGTAGGGACAGCTATGGCAAACCTAGATGACAGAGTTCACAGACTCACAGAAAACCTCGAGGTAATCTACATGAGCAAAAAGGGTTCTCTGAGGATAAGTCTCAAATCAGCCTGCACACACAGTTAGTCCGAATACAGCCATCTCTGCCTGGATAAGATTAGGATAATATGCCTGTGTGACATAGTGCATTTTTAGCTCACCTGTCACGTAGTGACAAGGTGAGCTTTTGTGATCACATTTTGTCCGTCGTCCGTGCGTCCGTCCGTGCGCAGGAACGAATGTATACTTGTGTGTTTAAAAGTATGGACACTTCCATTAAACTCAATGCGATTTATTCCGTCAGTGTTTTGTGTGTCTAAAATAGTTACTTGTGTGTCTTTTTTTCCAAGAAATTCCAAGAAATTTCCTGGAAATTTGACACACAAGGGTACTTTGTAGGGATGAAGACACACAAGTATACATCCGTAAAGACGTGCGTCCGTGCATGCGTAAACAATTTCTTGTCCGCACGATAGCATCTTCATTTATGATTTGATTTTAACCAGACTTGCATACAACTTGTACCACCATGAGATCTTGGTTCCTTTCTTGAACCAGCCATATCCCATCATGTTACGGAGTTACGGCCCCAGAAAGGGCAAAAATTGCCTATTTTGGTCTTGTCCGCACGATAGCATCTTCAATTATGATTTGATTTTAACCAGACTTGCACACAATTTGTACCACCATGAGATCTGGGTTCCTTTCTTGAACCAGCCATATCCCATCATGCGTTACAGAGTTACGGCCCCTGAAAGGGCAAAAATTGCCTATTTTGGTCTTGTCTGCATGATAGATGTTTCATTTATGATTTGATTTTAACTAAACTTGCACACAATTTGTACCATCACAAAATCTCGGTCAAGTTCGAATATGGGTCATGTCGGGTCAAAAAATAGGTCAGTAGGTCAAATCAGAAAAAAAACCTTGTGAAGTCACGAGAGGCCACAGTTTTGGTCCGATCATCATCAAACTTGCCCAGAATGATCATCTTGACAATATCTCAGTCAAGTTCGAATATGGGTGTTGTCGGGTCAAAAAGTAGGTCAGTAGGTCAAATCATAGAAAAACCTTCTGAACACACTAGAGGCCACAATTTATGTGCAGTCATCATCAAACTTGCTCAGAATGATCATCTTGATAATATCTTGGTCACATTCGATTAAGAGTCATGTCGGGTCAAAAAGTAGGTCAGTAGGTCAAATCATAGAAAAACCTTGTGTATACACTAGAGGCCGCAGTTTTGGTCCAATCATTATCAAACCTGCCCAGAATGATCATCTTGACAATATCTCGGTCATGTTTGAATACGGGTCATGTCGGGTCAAAAAGTAGGTCAGTAGGTCAAATCATAGAAAAACCTTGTGAACACACCAGAGGCCACAGTTTTGGTCTGATTGTTATCAGACTTGCCCAGAATGACCATTTTGACAATATCTCGGTCGAGTTCGAATATGGGTTATGTCGGGTCACAAAGTAGGTCAGTAGGTCAAATCAAAGAAAAACCTTGTGAATACACTAGACGCCACAGTTTTGGTTTGATCATCATGAATCTTGCTCAGAATGATTATCTTGACAATTTCTCAGTCAAATTCGAATATGGGTCATGTAGGGTCAAAAAGTAGGTCAGTAGGTCAAATCAGAGAAAAACCTTGTGAACACACAAGAGGCCACAGTTTTGGTCTGATCATCATCAAACTTGCTCAGAATGCTAGTCTTGACAATATCTCAGTCAAATTTGAATATGGGTCATGTCGGGTCAAAAAGTAGGTCAGTAGGTCAAATCATAGAAAAACCTTCTGAATACACTAGAGGCCACAGTTTAGGTCCGATCATCATCAAACTTGCCCAGAATGATCATATTGACAGTATCCGGGTCAAGTTTGAATACGGGTCATGTCGGGTCCAAAAGTAGGTCCATAGGTCAAATCATAGAAAAAGCTTGTGAACACACTAGAGGCCACAGTTTTGGTCCAATCATCATCAAACTTGCCCAGATTGATCATCTTGACAATATCTCAGTCAAGTTGAAATATGGGTCATGTTGGGTCAAAAAGTAGGTCACGGTTTTATATAGGCTTATATTGGGAAAACCTTTTGAAATGTTCTTGACTGAAACCAGAAGGCCCAAGTCTTTGATATTTGGTATGAAGCTTCATCTAGTGGACCTCTACCAAGATTGTTCATATTATTGCCCTGAGGCCAAAAATGGCCCAACCCCGGGGCCCACTGATTTTACATAGGCTTATATAGGGAAAACCTTTAAAAATCTTCTAGTCTGAAACCAGAAGGCCCAGGTCTTTGATATTTGGTATGAAGCTTTATCTAGTGGACCTCTGCCAAGATTGTTCAAATTATAGCCCTGGGGCCAAAAATGCCCCCACGCCGGGGCTCACTGGTTTTACATAGGCTTATATAGGGAAATCCTTTGAAAATCTTCTCGTCTGAAACAAGGAGGCCCAGGTCTTTCATATTTGGTATGAAGCTTCATCTATTGGACTGCTACGATGATTTTTTATTATATATTATAGCCCTGGGGCCAAAAATGGCCCCACACAGGGGCCCGCTGGTTTTACATAGGCTTATATATGGAAAACCTTTAAATCTTCTTATCTGAAACCAGAAGACCCAGGTCTTTGATATTTGGTATGAAGCTTCATCTAGAGGACCTCTACCAAGGTTGTTCAAATTATAGCCCGGGGGCCAAAAATGCCCCTCGCCGGTTTGCACTGGTTTTATGCAGGCTTATATTTTGGGAAAACCTTTAAAAACCTTCTTGTCTGAAACCAGAAGGCCCAGGTCTTTGATATTTAGTATGAAGCTTCATCTAGTTGATCTCTACCAAGATTGTTCAAATTATAGCCCTGGGGCTAAAAATGCCCCCCGCACCGGGGCCCACTGGTTTCATATTGGCTTACATAGGGAAATCCTTTTATAATCTTCTTGTCTGACACCAGAAGGCCCACGCCTTTGATATTTGGTATGAAGCTTCATCTATAGGACCGCTATGAAGATTGTTCAAATTATAGATGTGGGGCCAAATATGGCCTCACACGGGGGCCCACTGGTTTTAGATAGACTTATATAGGGATCGAAAACCTTTAATAATCTTCTTGTCTGAAACCAGAAGGCCCAGGTCTTTGATATTTGATATGAAGCTTCATCTAGTTGACCCCTACAAAGATTGTTCAAATTATAGCCCTAGGGCCAAAATGCCCCCGTGCCAGGGCCCACTGGTTTTATGATAGGGAAATCTTTAAAAATCTTCTTGTCTGAAACCAGAAGGCACAGGTCTTTGATATTTAGTATGAAGCTTCATCTAGTTGACCTCTACCAAGATTGTTCAAATTATAGCCCTGGGACCAAAAATGGCCCTCTCGCTTTACATAGACATATTAGGGAAAAACCTTTAAAGTCTTGTCTCAAATAGGTCACTGGGGCACGTGCAAAACTCTTAGCTCATAGCTCAGGTGAGCGATATAGAACCATCATGGTCCTCTTGTTTCTTATTATCTCCAATACAGTTTTTTTTAAAATGAAAATTTGTGTTATTTTTCTTTTTTTTGCTCCAAACATAATTTAAGAGTGCTCATTAGAACTGCCTCAATGAGGCAGTTTTAAAGAATACCCACAATCTATGTTTTTGAGTAAAAATAATATTCATACATTGAATTATATTTGAATCTCCAATGCAGTTATTTTTCTGTTGAAAATGTGATATTTTTCTTACTTTTCTCAAAATATAGATTGTGGGTGCTTGTTAGAACTGCCTCAATGAGGCAGTTCTAACAAGTACCCACCATCTATGTTTTTGAGCAAAAATAAGGAAAATAATGAATATGAATACTCTGTAAACCCAAGTTTTCTCTATATTTAGTGGGGTTTAGAGGGTTGTATATTACACTGACATGTTAACTTGATAAAAAGCTTTATGACAGTGGTCAGTCTCATAATGCACACATCAAAGACTCTGTTCAGACTATAGAGATGTGCAGCCTGGTCTGAGTCTTCTCTGGGTGCACATATTAAAAGATCCCCTTTCACTTAGCACAGCCCTTATTACAACTATACACTTTCACAGTGTAGCATCATGCATACTTTCATAGCTCTGAAATGGTTAGTAGAAGCCTCCGTGGTGTAGTGGTTATGCTACTCGCCTTGTAAACCAGAGGTGGCAGGATCAATCCCAGGCTTCTCCAGACTTTCAGATGAGTCTTGAAACCGAGGCTCCGTCTCCGTATGACCTTAGCTGTTGGTGAGACCTAAAACTCAAACACTCACTCATTCCGAAAGGGTTAGTTTTCTGGTGGTGTTTTGTGACATTCTTATATATGTTCTAAACAGGTTGTAGGTGTTGTTAGAACCATTTCATTGAGGTGGTTCTAGTGAGTACAGTGTACCCACAACCTTATACCCTTAAACCCCAGTTTTCCCTATATATAAAGTGGTGTTTCTAGGTGTTAATTTCACAGACTTGTTAATTTGACCTACATGCCAGTACAGAAGACAGTTTACACCCTGTTGACATGGCTCATATTTAACCATCTCATCAGGGTCTGCTCTGCTTCCAAATCTGTTTGGGTATTATGTAACAACAGCTCCATCCAAATTACAGTAATGGTCAATTGGTATAGTAGAGGCCGCTTCAGAATGACAGGCAGTAAATGCAGACCACAGTCAGTATTTTCTCCTTTTACCGTAAAAATCCTAAATATTTTTGAGGACATGCTGAAATTCTCCTAAAATTTTAACGAATTTGTTTCATGATCTAGCAAGAAGTCCAAAAAAGGCAGATGGAATGGCAAACAATGCAGACCCTGATCAGACTGCTCCTTCAGGAGCAGTCTGATCTGGGTCTGCACTGTTTGCTTAGGCCTGTCTGTCCAAATCATCAGGATCAGTACGGTAGCTGATACATACATGTACAGTATGTACTGTATGTATTGGGACAGACAGGCCTGTACAGACACTCGTCGACCCAGATGAGATTCCACTGATCTCGTGGTTTACACTGTTTGACACTCATCAAGCTATTTTTAGATGCAACATCAGGTGGTAAATTCTACTTGTTCACCATTTAGCAACAAGTATGGTAGGGAGTCGAGGTATCCGAAAAGTTTGGGTAAATATTGTAAGAGTATTATATACACTAAGAATATGGGCCAAAATCTGATTCTTTACACTAGTCTTCCATAACACAGTCTCAGCATAAGTTTATTTGTTTATCAATCTTGATTTAATAAAGGTCAACCTTATTCACAGTTATCAGCATGTATTGACACAAGCTATTTCACTTTCATTCTTCAGAATACAGATAGGGCAATAAAGGCTCAGACAACATTTTAAGATGCCAGTTACAACATTGATCATCTGCTTTGACATCTGGTGCTTTTCTTTAAAAGTCATCGTTTATCTGGGTCCACACTGTTTGCCTGTATGCAAAAATATTTTTAAAAAACTTTGCAAGAAGATTCAGCAGATGACATGTACAGACTAGTTTTTCTCAGCATCACAAGGATTAACTAAACACAGCTTCAGATCTGGATCTTGGGCACACTGAATTTTAGAATGATCTATAATGTTCAACAGTAATGTTACCTACATGTATGTGTATTGATTGACCTGATTTTGGTTTTGTTTCTTTGATTTGAGGTTTAACGTCCCCATCAACACTATTTAGGTCATTTTGGAGATGTCGCTCCCAATTTTGTGGGCTTAACATTGAGATGAAATGATATCTCAATCCCTGCTGCTCAGTGAAATCAATAGGGGTTATATGCATGGATGGGCTGACTTCCACCACTTTGCCTGGGCAGGCGTAGACCTTCTAAGTTGTTTACCAGTACTCGTGTGTGGTTGGTTTCATCTCTGCTTGGAAGCATCATGCAGCCCTATCTATTTCTCCAAGCCTCCATGGGTGGGGGCAAAACCTGACTTTGGTAAGTTCCAGTGTGAGACTGAAAATAATGAATAAAACAGACATATTGACAAAGTTAACTGATTTTTTATACATGTACCTTAATTTTTTCCCTTTCAAGTATTCATGGATGTATATTGATATTGACAATGACAGCACAACAGTTATTAACCCTTAAGATGCCATGAAAAACTGCATCTGAAAATGTGGTCTGTAAATTTCATCTGCTGCGTCTTCCTGCAGATTTTTAAAAATATTTTTGCATACCGGCAAACAGTGTGGACTCTGATCAGACAGCTCCAAGAGGAGCAGTCTGATCTGGGGCCATGCTGTTTGCAACTATGACTATCAAAGTAACCAACAGACAACAATTGTCATGATTGGGTTGATAGGATTGAGCTCTGTCACAAGAAATCCTGTCTCCTGGGGTTTGCGACAAGTTAAGACACTGGCCTCTTAAATTTTTTTATATAGAAACTAGAGGTATTGGATGCTCAGGCTGAACTACACCATTGTTGTTCACAAATCACAAAAACAGATTTTTCTCATGACCCAAAACTAACGACGTCGTTAGTTAACGTATCGTTAAAGCTTGAATCATTAAATATGGCAAATATGCTAATATTTTTGCTAAAAAAATGTGAGCAGCTTTTGCGGGCGCAAAAGCTGCTCACATTTTTTCAGCAAAAATACCAAAATTTACGATATTGTGCTTGCTAGAAGTGTTAACAATATGACCACTAATGAGCTCGTTAAGCTAACGATGCTTTGAACAACTGGTCCCTGGCTTCTATGTTTATCAGCAGCCTCTTAGAAATAGAGGATCTTACACGAGTGGTCATTTCATATGAAATATATGAAACGAGGCTTCGACGAGTTTCATAAGTTTCACATGAAATGGCCACGAGTGTAAGATTCTGTTTATCATATGACCACTTTAAATTGGATTTCATCGCCTTTAAATTTGACATATTTTCCACAAAAACTGCATGGTTGACATGGATGTCGTCATGACGTTACTTAATCCTGCCAAAGGTTATATGTGTGGTCATACGATTTTTATTACACGACATCCTCTGCTTATCAACGACTCCATATGATAAAAGAAGATTCAGTCTGAGAAATATTTGCTGGGATTCAGTTTTCTCAAAGTTTCAGAGAGGCTGCTTTGCAGACAGAACTTTTTTTCCCCAGCACAGTCCAACTTTAATATCTCTCGGTCCCCAAAATCAAGGCTTGAAGAAACAGATGGGCTGCATGATGCTTCCACGCAGAGCTGAAACCGACCACACAAGCTCTGATAAGCTGCTTAGAGAATCTAAGCCGGTGCTACCCGGACCATCCATGCTTATAACCCTATTGGTTTCATTGGGTGGCAGGGCTTGAGATGTCATTTCATCTCAATGTCGGGTAAATGTTCTACAAAATTGGAAGCAACGTCTCCAAAATGACAAAGGCTATACAGTGTTGAAGGAGACATTAAACCTCAAATCAATCAAACAAACTTTAATAACTCTCATACCTTTGGGACCATGAAATTGTGTTTGAGATAGGGGTAGTTTGAACTACTGGGGCCAGTTGTTCAAAACTAACACCGTCGTTAGTTAACATATCGTTAAAACTTTGATCATTTTATATGGCAAATATGCTGAAATTTTTGCTGAAAAAATGTGAGCAGCTTTTGCGGACGCAAAAGCTGCTCACATTTTTTCAGCAAAAATACCCAAATTTACGATATTGTACTTGTTAGAAGAGTTAACAATATGACCACTAACGAGCTCTTTAAGCTAAGGCTGCTTTGAACAACTGGGCCCTGATGTTTAATCATAGTACCATTATTTAAGTGAAATGGATACACCTTCAGGGGAGGAAACTCCTGCAAAAGTAGTTTTATCTCCCATGTCAATAGGGGTCAACTCTTAAAGGAATGAATTTGCTCCTGAGGAGCAAATTCTTTCCTTTCATAGTAGACCCCTTTTTCGGTGGGGCAAGACAGGAAGTACCAAAAGTTGTCTCCCTTTTAAAATGGCAGAAAAATCTGCCAGGTGTTCCCATTCCCCTATCTATATGATCTTCTAGAAATTAAAGATACATTTTATGTACTCATTAGAATTGTCTCATTTAGGGGATTCTAATGAGTACATACAACAGACCTTTTAAAAGACAAAGTTTGAAACACGTCTCTAAAATATCCAGGAACCCTCTGTGGTGTAGCGGTTATGCTACTTGCCTTGTAAACCAGGGGTCGCAGGATCGATCCCGGGCTTCTCCAGACTTTCGGATGAGTCTTTGAACCAAGGTCCCGTCTCAATATGACCTAGTGAGACGTAAAACTCAAAGACTCACTCACTCTAAAATATCCAAGTATATTGATATATGGAGGTATAAGATGAATTCTCTAGGGACTCAAGAAGAAGTTTGAATTAGCCAAGCCAAGGCAAATGTCACATAGCCCCAGATAAGAGGGGTATCCACATACTATTTTTCTTATTTTTGCAAGAAAACATAAGTTGCTGGTATTCACTAGAACGGCCTCATCAAACATAATTATGTAACATATGTTGCTGGTATTCATTAGAATCGCCTCACCCAACATATGTAACATATGTTGCTGGTATTCACTAGAAGCGCCTCACCCAACATATGTAACATATGTTGCTGGTATTCACTAGAAGCGCCTCACCCAACATATGTAACATATGTTGCTGGTATTCACTAGAAGTGCCTCACCCAACATATGTAACATATGTTGCTGGTATTCACTAGAAGTGCCTCACCCAACATATGTAACATATGTTGCTGGTATTCACTAGAAGCACCTCACCCAACATATGTAACATTTGTTGCTGGAATTCACTAGAAGCGCCTCATCCAACATATGTAACATATGTTGCTGGTATTCACTAGAAGCGCCTCATCCAACATATGTAACATATGTTGCTGGTATTCACTAGAAGTGCCTCACCCAACATATGTAACATATGTTGCTGGTATTCACTAGAAGTGCCTCACCCAACATATGTAACATATGTTGCTGGTATTCATTAGAAGCACTTCATCCAACATATGTAACATATGTTGCTGGTATTCACTAGAAGCACCTCACCAAACATATGTAACATATTTTGCTGGTATTCACTAGAAGCACCTCATCCAACATATGTAACATTTGTTGCTAGTATTCACTAGAAGCGCCTCATCCAACATATGTAACATTTGTTGCTGGTATTCACTAGAAGCACCTCATCCAACATATGTAACATATTTTGCTGGTATTCACTAGAAGTGCCTCATCCAACATATGTAACATATGTTGCTGGTATTCACTAGAAGCGCCTCATCCAACATATGTAACATATGTTGCTGGTATTCACTAGAAGCACCTCACCCAACATATGTAACATATTTTGCTGGTATTCACTAGAAGTGCCTCACCCAACATATGTAACATTTGTTGCTGGTATTCACTAGAAGCGCCTCATCCAACATATGTAACATATCATGCTGGTATTCATTAGAAGCACCTCATCCAACATATGTAACATTTGTTGCTGGTATTCACTAGAAGCGCCTCATCCAACATATGTAACATTTGTTGCTGGTATTCACTAGAAGTGCCTCATCCAACATATGTAACATATGTTGCTGGTATTCACTAGAAGCACCTCACCCAACATATGTAACATATGTTGCTGGTATTCACTAGAAGCGCCTCACCCAACATATATAAATTACGCTGCTGGTATTCACTGGAAGCGCCTCACCCAACATATATAACATACGCTGCTGGTATTCACTGGAAGCGCCTCACCCAACAGATGTAACATTTGTTGCTGGTTTTCACTAGAAGCACCTCACGCAACATTTGTAAAATATGTTGCTGGTATTCACTAGAAGCGCCTCACTGAGGTGCTTCTAATGAATACCAACAACAAATGTTTTCGTGCAGAATTCAGGAAAAATATCAGCCCCCGCCCACTGGGGCTTGATGCATGATGTTTCCACGCAGAGCCGAAACCGTCGCACACAAGCACTGTTAACCACATAGTGGATCTAAGCCTACCCAGGAAAAGAGGTGCGAGTCGGACCATCCATGCTTATAAACCCTATTGGTTTCATTGGTTGACAGGGCTTGAGATGTCATTCCATCTCAATGTCGGGTAAAAGTCCCACAAAATTGGAAGCAGTGTCTCCAATATGACCTATTGAGTGTTGACGGGGACGTTAAACCTCAAATCAAACAAAAAAATAAAATCAGAAAAATGTCAGTACTTTTTGGATGAAAAAAACACCTTCTCTGGAGTTATGAAATGGGCCATCTGCGTTTGAGACTTTGAGTTATTGAAGTTTTACCCTTCTCTTGCTGAATATTCAGTTTAGCCACACCCATTTCTGTCTATCAACCAATAAAATTACTTGACGTAATTTATTGCGACAAATTCATAAACTGAATGCCAAACAGTGTAGATCCTGATCAGATGGCTTCTTCAGAAGCCATCTGATCTGGATCTACGCTGTTTGCAAAGATAGGGGTTGTCGTGAACAGCAAGAGAAGGGTTAACTGAACCTTGTATGTAAATCGTTTCAAAATGATGAATACTTTTGGAGCAGAATGCACTATCAGGGGATGCTACTCAGTTAAAATATTTTTATCCCCTTTTATCAGTAGCTGTGAACTCTTGAGTTGTGATATAGGGGTCAGGCTTTCTGTTATTGCTTTCCTTGTTTATTTTCCAGCCATTAACATTATTAAATTTTGCTTTTTCCCAGTGTAAACCCTTATGTTCAAGTCAGATTTGGCGCCAGCAGGCTCATATCCTCTAGCAGAATTCATGTTTGGAATTTTCTATATAAAATTTGTTATACATGTACACGAAAAAAAAAAATACAGTTTAACCCATTGTATGTGCGAAGCCCCTAAAGGGGTAGCTTGGCAAACAGTGCAAGCCCAGATCAGACGCTTCAGAATGCGGCGTCTGATCAGGGCCTGTACTATTTGCTAACAGAATTTTCCGTCAAAAATAGAGTAAAAACAAAAAATAGACCTGACATCCCTTATATGACAAATGGAAGAGTCCACCAGTATACAATGGGCTAACCCTTGTCCTGCTAAACACAACAATGCCTGTCTTTGCTAACAGTGTAGATGCATGGCTTCTGAAGAAGACATCTGATCAGGATCTACACTTTTCGTCATTAATTTATTCAGCAGAACAAAGGTTAAACTGTGCTGATATACAGTGTACTATATCTTATAAATAGTATATAATTTTCTTTAAAGAAGTATCTACATGTATTATTATGCACACTTGAGTTGTTTATCAATTAATACCATCTTAAATTGAATGATTTTATAATATGATAACTTGTTAACAATGTTTGAATGTGTAATACTGGTACTACCTTATGTAAATTTTGGCCTTAGTTTTATGTCTCGGCATAGGACTTGCAAAGTCCAAGTCTTATGGTCTTTTAGTACCCTAAACAACAAATTGGGACACATGTATACAACCTTGTCCTGCTGAATAAATACATTTTGACACACCTATTTCTGACTGTATTCCAATCAATTTATTTCATATAATGCTTTCATTAAAATCACAAACTAAATGACAAACAGCGTAGATCCTCTAAGCTTGCCCAGGAAAAAATGTGTTAAGTTAACTGACTGGCTAGTACTGAAAATTGAACAGAATCAGTTGATGATAATAATGCTCATGGGAACACATGGCAGCTTTTTCCGCCATTTTTCAACGGGAGACAACTTTCAGGACTTCCTGTTCGCTTTTCTATAAGCCCTGCCCCGCTGAAAAAGGGGTCTACTCTTAAAGGAAAGAATTTGCTCCTTAGGAGCAAATTCTTTCCTTTAAGACTTGACCCCTATTGACATGGGAGACAAAAATACTTTTGCAGGAGTTGCCTCCACTGAAGGTGTTCCCATTCCCTAAAGCGTTCATTTAGAATATCACATTGATGTGAGAGATAAATAGAATTCATCATTATTGCTCAGTTGATACAGAGAAATCCCAACCTTAAGGTCCAATGGTCATATGGGAAACTAGGCTTTTCTGACTTTTGGCATTTCTTGTCCCACTGAACACAATGATCCTTGATATTTCTCACATACATGTACAACCTGAATATGACGATTTGATTGGAGCCATTTTCTTCAGGAAAGCTGGAGCAAAGATAAAACCAAAACATCTTTAACAAGTCTATAATGGCCCCAACCCAATGGGGCTTGGAGAAATAGATTGGACTGCACAGAGCTGAAACTGACCGCACATGAGTACTTTTAAACCGCTTAGAAGGACTAAGCCTGCCCAGGCAAAGAGGTGCGTGCCAGACTGTCCAATGCATATAAACTATTTTTGTTTCATTGGGCTGTAGGGCCTGAGATGTCATTTCATCTCAATGTTGGGTATAAGTCCCACAAAATTGGAAGCAATGTCTCCAAAATGACCTAGTGTTGACAGGGACAATAAACCTCCATTCAAAAATAACAAAAAAGTCAAGAAAGTTTGGTTCCCAAAATGTTCCTTTTGCTTTAATGTTAAAAAAGTATACCCACAGGCACACTGAGTTTTTAATTCATAAATAATGAAGTTACATGCATAGACGTTTGAACTTCTGAATTACTGTTTCATCAGCTAACATTGCTAATGGAGAAAGTTGGCATTATCGGATCATTTGAAATGTCATGACCAGATCAGTTATGTGACTACCACTCCTGTAGCCTGCACTCAGAGACGATCAACTAATCAGTGCTTTGATTTTATTTATGCCCCCAATCTTAGGTTGTTTTCCAGGTTAGTGCCTTGTGGCCCCGACTTTTCGCATATAAAGGTGATTATAACACAATGAGACATAAGAGTATATTGGATTACAGAGCACATAAAATATTGACATACTTTCATTTTGAAATCAAGGTATGGCATAACTGAAGAGTGTAAATAGTGTATGCAAAAACACATCAATTAAAATGAATTTATTTAACCAATATTTCAACCTGTCAACCAGTGCAGGTATTTTGTATAGTGGACTTGTAATAACAGGATCAAATACTATACACATTTCTCACAAAGATCTATCGAGATTGATAGATATACAGCAAATAAAATTACCATAATTGCTCAGAGTATCAGGACAATATGCAAGATAAAAGGGTGTTGAAATAGATCAGACTGAATTCTGATCAGGGTCTGCACTCGACAACATTCCATAAAGAGGGAGTAAAGTCTCAAGATTTGACTCCTGGCAGGTACCACATTTTTGCATCAAATGGTGTGAAATTCACCTTATTTGCATTATCTGCTGGTTCCTAGTCTGAAGGTTATCAGTGTTGGAAATACAGGTAACCAGACCCCCCTGACCTTAAAAGGTCAGGGGGGTCTGGTTACCTGTTTTTCCAATATTGACAGTGTGCAAGCTGGGAGCCAGCAAATATGGTGAATAGTTGTGTCTACAGTATTTACCCTAAGTATATGGACACCTCAACTCCTTACCATACTTGTTCAAAAATTTGAACAAGAACAATTTACTACCTGATGCTGTGTCTAAAGATAGCTGGAGTGGCAAACAGTGTACACCCTGATGAGCTGCTGCATTCTGCAGTGTCTCATCTGGGTCTACACTGTTTGCCCAGACCTGTCTGTCATAATGCATACAGTAGATAATAGTGCAGATATTCCAGAGCTTATTCACCATATTTGCATTATTTGCTGGCTCCCAGCTTGCACATCGTCAATATTGGAAAAACTGGTAACCAGACCCCCCTGACCTGTTAAGGTCAGGGGGGTCTGGTTACCTGTTTTTCCAACACTGATAACCTTCAGACTAGGAACCAGCAGATAATGCAAATAAGGTGAATTCATTTTGGATCCAAAGCTGTTCTGCTGGGGTGATAAAGAAATGATACATGCCATTGGTCATGCAGGACAAGTGAAATTTTTAAGAATTTTCCAGCCCTGTCCCCACGAAATTGGATTTCATTGTACCAGAAATTACAGCAGCAGGGGCAACATCCACATAAATGGGCCCCCTTCCATGTAGCTGGCTTGCTGCATGCATGGCAGATCTCACACCAGATCTCCAGACTTTTGAAAATTTTACAACCAAAATGGAAAATTTGCATGTAAAAATTCTGCTATTCTTCATATTCCTGCTCACACCTTAGATTCTGGTACTCGTTTGAACTGCCTCAGTGAGGAGGTTCTAACGAGTACCCACAATCTATGTTTTTGATTAGAAATAAGAAAAATGATGTACACCCCTGTTAACCCCAGTTTTACAATGTAAAAGTGGGGTTTAAGGCGGTCAAAATTATACAGGCGTGTTATCCTGATGGATGCCACAGAACATGACGTCTCATCAACGTCTATACTATGTGCCACATGTCCAACTATTTCTAGACACATCTTTGGGTAGTTTATTATACTTGTACAAATTTTAGAACAAGTATAATATAGTGTTGAAGTGTCATAATACTTAATGGGAATGGGAACACTGGGCACATTTTTCTGCCATTTTTCAAAGGGAGACAACTTTTGAAGTGTTTTGGGACTTCCTGTTCGCTTTTCTATAAGCTCTGTCCCACTGAAAAGGGGTGTACTCTTAAAAAGAATATGCTCCTCAGTAGCAAATTCTTTCCTTAAGGAGTTGACCCCTATTGACATTGGAGACAAAAGTAGTTTTTCAAGAGTTGCCTCCCCTGAAGGTGTACCATTCCTTGAGGTAAATACAGTAATATAACAGACACAGAATTAAAATAATTGATTATTATAGCAAATAAGTAAGGATTGTCTTTTTTGAGGAATTAATCAATCAATTAATCGATTATGTGATTAATCATGCAGGTTGAGTTACGCTTGGAAATTTATTTAGAGAACAAATTGCAAACCATACATGAAGGTCTTGATTAGAAGCTGCTGATGTTACTGTCTGTGCCTCTGGTCTGACCCTGCACTGCTTGCCCATGTCTCTTTCTGTGATTTTCAGTATTAGATGCGTTCACAATATTTCCAAAAAAGTTTGGTGAACTCGATGATTGATGTCTGTTTCAGGGAACAACTCGAAATCTGAAGAGTCTTGATCGTATGTTAGATCAGTACCGTGATGTCAGCAGAGACCATCGGCAGAATGTGGACAGGGTAGGTAACTCTAAATAGTGTCTCTACACATTTTTGGTGGTGGTCACTTTTATATAAATATGAGAGTCATAAAGGGTCTTTAACTCCTTATTAGACATGGAAACAGCAAAGCCTCCAGCAAGAATGGCACATGCTTGCTGGAGGCTTTGCTGTTTACCCTGCAGCAGTGACAAACCTGAGTGGTAGGCCAGGGACGTATTTATTAACCCATTTAGTACCAGAAACTCCAAAACGGGTACCCTGGCAAACAGTGCAGGCCCAGTTCAGACGCAGCAGAACGCGGCTTCTGATAAGGTCCTCCACTGTTTGCTAAGCGTTCAGCCATTTTCCAAATAAATTTTGAAGAAAACCTGACACCCCTAAATTTTGGAATGGACTCCTGCTATATATAAGGAGGAAGATTCCATTTGGTACAAAAAGGGTTAAACCAGAGCTTTAGACAAAGAGACAGTATGAGGTCACATAATGGATATTTTATTTACTGTCACCATGAAAACGTAGGTACTCAAAGATGTGATTATAAAAATACCATTAAACCAATTTCCTATGAGAAACCCCAAATTGTGACACTTGGAAATAGTGCAGACCCAAATAAGATGCTAAACAAGTGCAATCTTGACACCTAAATTTTGACATGGGCTTCTGCTATTTATAATGTTGAGATTCCATGCTGTACAAAATGACTGAATAAAAAGTATGGAATGTTTTCCAAGTATTATATTATCTAGAGCTCTGGTAATCACCGATCCCAGGCAGGGATACAGCCTAAAAGTTGCTGGGTAGCCAGATGCACTGGACTGCCTAAGTTTTGAGGAAAAAGGCCTTTTAACCGATTGTAAAATTTAGTCTTTGGCTGTCTGGTCTCCTAGTTCGTTGGTAAAATTCATTGAGAATATGCTAAGGAATCTTCTTTCCATGATGAATTTCATAAATGTATATCATTTCACATCAGCAAAACATTTTTAAATACCATTTTTAACCCTTGTTCTGCTGAGCCCGGATATGCCTTTTCTTTGAAACAATGTAGATCCAGATCAGATGGCTTCTGAAGAAGCCATCTGATCAGGATCTACATTGTTTGTCATTCAGATTGTGAATTTGTTGTAATAATTTGCTACAGGTAATCTGATTGGTTGATAATCGGTAGTGGTGTGGCATATATGAATATTCAGCAGGACAAGGGTTAACCCTAAGTATTCAGACACCTCAACTCCTAACCATACTTGTTCCAAAATTTGAACAAGTATAACTGACTGGTGTTGTGTCTAAAAATAGTTCAGTGTGTGTCAAACAGGAATGACACATTCTGTGGCATCTCGTCTTGGTCTACACTGTTTCTCAGGCCTGGCCTGACTGTCCATATACATACATGTAGGGTAAATTAAGTATGTCGGAGGAAAATTATTTTGTATGCCCATGGAATTGAAGAATTGGGGACATATAGTGTTAGTCCACCTGTCTGTCCTGTCCATCAGCCTGTGGGGAAAAAAATTGGATTGGCCATAATTTCTTAAGTATTTGCCATACATTGTACAACCTTCATATTTGAAATGTTAACATTTTAGTCACAAAAACAAGCAATAACAACCCTGAATAATGCCAGTGTAAAAAAAAATCATTTTCCAAAGATTTGTTGAAAACATCATTGTTATGCTGTAATCAAACATGTACCAAGTGAGTTTTCAGAAGCAAAATTTCAATTCCTGTACATGGCTAATGTCAATAACACATGTACCCTCCTTTTGCTTGGATTCATGCTTGCAAACAACTTTGCATGTACCTGCAAAGGTTGTGGACACAGTAGACAAGGATCCTGTACTACTCGCCAACCGGTTTAACCTCCAACGCCTACAATTTCTTGGGTGAACAGATTTCTTGGCGTGTGTGAGAGGTAATGGCAGATGCTACAATCGTAACACCCCTCAAGTTGTCTCATCTTGGGCCATAGATAAATTTGCTTTGAGCAACTGGGCCTTTTTGTTCAAAGCTAGGAACGTATTTACCCTGTGCACAGGACTTTGAATTTATGTCAATTGACCATGAAACAAGCCCCATGAGGCGATTTCTAATAGGTGAGTCTTTCCATGAAACAAGCCCCATGAGGCGATTTCTAATAGGTGAGTCTTTCAGACTCACCTATTATAAATCGCCTCATGGGGCTTGTTTCATGCTCAATTGACATAAATTCAAAGTCCTGTGCCCTGTGTATTGGGACACCTCAACTCCTTAACATACTGTCTTGTTCTTAAATTTGAGCAAGTACAATTTACTTACCGATGTTGTGTCTAAAAATAGCTGGATGAAGGACTAATAGTATAGACCCTGATGAGACGCCACGTTCTGTGGCGTCATCTGGGTCTGCACTATTTGCTTAGGCGTATCTGTCCGAATACAAACCGTAAATATGGTAGTTCACTTTCCTGTTGTTTCACTGTCTTTTGTTGTTCACTATATATATTTTGCTCACTATACAGTCGAACTTCGATGGCTCGAACTCGCCGGGACCGCCGTAAAAAGTTCGAGCCATCGGTAGTTCGAGCCATTGGAGTCCAACTCGGCAAGATCCATCTTTGTGTACTATGATTTTTTATCATAGCTGCGGCGATTTTGGTGACTTCCGGTACATTTATCGGTCATAATTTAAGCCACATAGTATACCTTTCGCACTTTCACGTAGGTTACCTTTCTTATGATACTGCGTGACTTGACCGATAAAACTGGAATTTTTAAAAAGGTAATTAGTGCGAGCCATCGGTGGGATTTTACATAGAAAATGCACTCTAGGGACCAGGCTTAGAGTTCGAGGGTTCCAGCCATCGTGGTTCGAGCCAAGGGTGGTATGTTTAGTTAAAATGAATAGGGATTTTGCCGGGACTGAAAAGTCAGTTCGACCCAAACGTGGTGTTCGAGCCTACCGAGTTTGACCCATCGAAGTTCGACTGTATGTATATTTTGTTCACTATATATATTTTGTTCACTATATATATTTTGTTTAGCTCCGGGATGATGTTGGAAGAACTTACCAACAAATTCGAGAAGAAAGACTGAGAAGTCCTATGCACAGAGACTATGGGGTAGGTATGACAGCATGGGCCATGTTTGTAACCTCTATGCCAATCACCTAAATTGTCATCTGCTTTGTTGTCTACTGGTTTCTTTTCAAGTCATTTGTTGCAAACAATGTGGACCCAGATCAGATCTGTGATCACACTGTTGAAATGTGTGCAAAAATAGTTTTCATCACGTGAACAAGTTCGTGAAATGAACACCCCTCTAAACCCCACTTTATATAGAGAAAACTGGGGTTTACGGGGGTAAACATTATTTTGCTTATTTCTGCTCCAAGACATAGGTTGTGGGTACTTGTTAGAACCGCCTCAATGAGGCGGTTCTAACGAGCACCCACAACCAATGTTTGAAGTATTAATAAGTAAAATATCGCGGATTTTCTTCAGAAAAGTAGCCATTTTGGAGATGTGAAAAAGTACATTATGTCGCATGGGTGTGTTATCGTAATGAAAAACTTTTCTACCAGATGCAGCACACAACCTAAACAAACAACATTTTCAAATGCAGTTTTTTTAGGCATCTTACGGGTAATTAAAACAAAGTCTTTATTGACAGTTGTTTAATTGAAGAAATCTAACCCTTGAGATACAAAAAAAACTGAATCTAAAAATGTTTTGCGTTTCTGATGTCTGCTGAATTTCAAACAAATGTTTGCAGGCAAACAGTGTGGGCCCCAATCAGACTGCTCCTGCAGTGAAATTTGGTATAGGAGTGTGTTATCTTCTTGTAACAGCCGGTGACATGGTCCAATCAAATACGAGTTGTTTTTCAAGCGATCGCGAGGCACGATTCTGTTCGATGGAAATGCTGAACCTTCCGTGCATTACTTGAAACAAATAAAAGATCTGGAGCCAGTTGTTCAAAACTAACGACGTTGTTAGTTAACGTATCATTAAAACTTGGATCATTAAATATGGCAAATATGCTGAAATTTTTGCTGAAAAATGTGAGCAGCTTTTGCAGATGCAAAAGCTGCTCACATTTTTTCAGCAAAAATACCAAAAGGGGCAGTCCCTATAAGGGCCATTTTATGGCCACTTTTGATTTTCTTTAAACTTTGCACACTCAACAAAGGATGTATTTGCTGTAATATGGTGAAATTTCAGACCCGCAGATGTAATGTTATTGGCTCTATGTGCAACCAAAATGGATGGGGTAATTCTACCCCATTGAGGGACCTGTGGTTCTTACGCTATTATCTCTAGCACAAAGCATCCTGGCAAGTGGGTCTTTTTAGTATTGTCTAGACCTTTATAGATGTTAAACACAATGTATATGTTTTTGTGGAAAAATTGTTCATTTTACCACTATGCTCACTTATAAGTTGTACCTAAATTTCAGCTAAATTTAATGACCGTCTTTACGCAAAACCACAACATAAGTTTATTTCAAAAGCTATTGCAAAAGTACTCGACAGGGATAATTAAGATATAATAGACATTGCCAAATTATGAGAATTTCTTTCTTCTGTGATTACTTACAGAGTTATCTGCCCCTGCATCCATTTTTTGTCATTTTTTCTGTCATATTTAAAATCTATTGATATATGGCAAAAGGATTCTTCAAAACAGTCACAAACTCAGCAAACAATGGTTTTCTGTCGATCTAATGAAGCTATTAGGTGTTTTATAAATATCTTCTTTGATAATGACTTAAAGACAGGATTTTCATGCCGGGGGGGGGTCTGGTTCCCAGCTTAAACATGTACAGGTAACCAGCAAATAAAAATAGGTGTGGCTTGGTCTTGGTGGGCTGGCTACCTATAGGGGCCATAAAACTGATAAGGATTATAGGATATAATTGACTGTAATAATCAGCTGCTGTCCATATATTTATCAAACAAATACCTACAAAAATTGGACATAAATTAAGCTTCATAAACAATGATTTATTCATTTATTAACATTTCAATAGAAAAAAAATATCTAGTTTTGTGTAGTAGAAAATAAAACAGCAAACTTGACTGAAATTAGAAAACGATTTTAATTGAATGTCAATTTCGGTTTGGAAGAAATATAATGTGTTTTTCATATTTTTCTCTGTACACAAAAACCTCTCTGTAACATGATTCACTGTAAAACTATTTTGGGATAAAGCACAGTTCTAACACATATCCCAAAAATCATTAGAACTGCCTCATTGAACATTTGTATGTGTGAAATGCTAATCCTAGTACTCATTAGAAATAGACACTCTATCGGCCCCGCCCATCAGGGCAAGAAGAAATATATGGGCTGCATGATGCTAACATGCAGAGCTCAAACCGACCAGCACACGAGTACTGGTAAACAGCTTAGAGGATCTAAGCCTGCCCAGGCAAAGCAGTGCGAGTCGGCCCGTCCATACTTATAAACCCTATTGGTTTCATTGGGCGACAGGGCTTGAGATGTCATTTCATCTCAGTGTCGGGTAAAAGTCCCCTATTGGAAGCAATGTCTCCAAAATGACCTTTACAGTGTTGACGGGGACGTTAAATATCAAATCAAACAAACCAACATTCGATAGTATATTGTGGGGGCTTGTTTGAATTGCCTCATTGAGGCCATACAAATGTATACTCTCACTTGATAGTATATTGTGGGTGCTCATTAGAACTGCCTGATTAAGACAGTTCTAACGAGCACCCAAAATCTATGTTTTATTAAAAAAAATCTAAACTGAGATTAGAATGAGATAAGCCTGGACATCTGTTTTATTCATTCAGCCATTCCTTCATCAATTTTATTTAATTTATTTTACTAAGACTGCCTGAGTATAATTCATTATACTTTTTCTTTTTCTTCTTCTATAAGAAGAAAGGCAAGAAGAAGAATGGAACTTCTTTCCATTATATCAAATTTAAAAACAATTCTTTCATTCAAACAGTTTTCATATTTTTATTTATCAGAAAAAGCTGTTTTCTATAGTGTCAACTAATAATTTTTCAACAAATTTGAAGCTTTAATTTTTTATTATTAGTAGTATTTTTTTTTTTTTTTTTTTTTTTTTTTTTTGGTATATTAGAACTAAATATGCTATATAATTAACCTTTATGAAATATGTTTGTATTTTGTTTCTTTGTAATTTAAAAATAAAAAAAATAAATACATTAATAATGACTAAATTGTTTGTTTGTCTATTGAAACCAATTATGGAGTGTGCCTGCTGTTACATAATTGAGATAACAAGGTTAGCTTCAAACAGAGCAGAGCTGTCAATCACTTATTATTAAAATGTCAATCATTGTGATGTCATAGTAGGTCTCCATTTACAGCCAATCAGATAAATAGAATTTGATGTTAACCCTTCAGAGGTCAGACAAAGAATGACTCAGGTTTTCCTGTGCTCCCTTAAATAGTCCAGTCCTGTCTTTAAACAATATGAGTGTGTTAAATAAACCCCTTTGCTATTTCTACTGCAAAAATGGTTTGGCTTTATTTCAACTCATCTTCCTAAATCTATCTTACTGACAATTTAGATGAAGTTTGAAAACCGAAACTTTTTCATAATCTTTAGAATAAGTCTCCTTTTAGGTCATTCCTACCTATAACATTGAAATATTAGTGGACTTAATAAATCTTGCATTACATCACAGCATTAATTTTGAAGCTTTTCAGTTGATTTTACATGTATTTGGAACTGCAGCCAAAAATGGTTAGTAGAAAATTGTGGTTCATCTTGTCCATATTCCACAGCAGTTTAAGGCTTCATATATGCTTTCAGGTAAACCATGAAATGATCACTTGCAGAGCCCTTCAAGCACTGGCTTACTCTGTCCCTTCACTTGTATATCATTTTGGAGCCTTCAATAGTCTCTGGCCTTTGATTCTGGTACTCTTTGAGCCTTTCATTTAACTCTTGACCCCATATACAGGGTCAACCAACTGTTAGGTGTTTTTTATGAATTTACCAATCAAGTGATTTTGACAGCCAATCTTCAATAGATTATCAGTTTTGGCTGACCAACAATTGCTTACGGATTTGACGGGAAGCAGCGTCCCTACACAGATCCTGATTTAGACACCGATATTTATGGTAGACATCCAGTAAACGAAACAAGCATTCAATATTTTACATCTGAACCCATGGTGAATGTTGGCTGGACATAGAGGGTCCTCCATCCCACTGGTAGTCTGTGCTACCGACCGTTCTAAGGCAGTGGTTCTGATGTGGTTCATATAATACTTTGGCCTGTTGATTTCCCCTTTGTGTGTTACATTTGTTGTGTGTCTTATGTTTCACATTTTAATCACCCCTTGTGATGAAGAAATTGTTGATTTTTTTGCATGTTATATATGTTATGTCTGTCCTTGTTTTGGCCACATCTTGTGATTGTGGCTTTCCGTGAACCTTTCCTGTTTACTTTTGTTAATGGGTTCACAAGTGTTATGTTTGACTTTGGTGCATTTGTCTTCTATCCTGTTCTCTATCAGACCGAGAAGGCTGTTACTGTTACAAATGAATTTAGTGCTAAGTATATACCCGGTAACCATCTATCCGTTCTATTCATCTTCATCAGACACACTTGATGCACTCCAAGTGTCTATGGCTGCATCTACGACGTGGTCTATGTTAGCTCTGTTATGTTTAGAGTCATTATTTTCTGTATTGTGTCTAAAGAAACTTAAGTACCAGAGTACAGTACCAGAGTACAGATGCTATATGTGCACAGCAACCAACTGTGCGTGCCCCACTTCGATACCGATAGTACCACCCACTAATGGGATTTAGTCCTTGACGGTATTCGATCCATAAACTATTAAGTTTTGCTGGCAGTATGCCGGGAAAGAATCTGGGCTTTAAATATAGCTTCCACCTCTTTATGCATCAAGATTCCATACTGCCCATTCTCATTGAAATGCTCATCTGTGTAAGACTGAGCTTGTTTTAGCTGATATATGCTCATAGTCAAATCCCTAAGCTCATTTTCAGCTAGTTGAGGAAACTTTTCTAAATCTGCATCCTAGACCTTTTCCCATATAACATGTTTTTTTATCCCAATCATATTTTAGTATATACTTTGCCCTGCAGCTTGTTAGAACTTTTCGCCAATGCCATCATTCTTTTGGTGGCTGGATTTGAACCAACATCCTTTCGATTGTAAGTCGAATGCACTCGCCACTGAGCTATCGAGGCTATTTACTTTTAATAGAATGTGATGTAGAGCAAAAGAATAAATATAAAGACTCATGTAAAAATAAGATGCGTTTGTGAAACACTGATGCCCCCGGACAGTGCATGTTAAATATGAAAGCAGTATCACTAAGCAATCGAAAGGTATGGCCAATGTTCAAGTCTTAAAAAGTAGGTCAAGGTCACAAGGTCAAAATTATGAGATCATTGGAAAGGTCTTGTGACACAGAATGCACATATGAAATATGAAAGCCCTATCACTTACCATCGAAAGTCATGGCTAATGTTAAAGTTTTTAAAAAGTAGGTCAAACGTAAAGGTAAAGGTCACAAGGTAAAATTTTATGGTACCACTGGAAAGGTCTTGTGAAAAAGAATGGTCATGTAGAATATGAAAGCCCTATCACTTACCAATTGAAAGTTATGGACTATGTTAAAGTTTTTAAAAAGTAGATCAAATGTCAAGGTCAAGATCACGAGGTCAAACATTATGGTACCACTAGAAAGGTCTTGTGACAAGGAATGCACATGTGAAATCGAAAGTTATGGCCAATGTTAAAGTTTAAAAAAAAAAAGAAAAAAGTAGGTCAATGGTCAAGGTCAAGGTCACGAGATAAAAAATTATGGTACCACTGGAAATGTCTTGTTATAAGGTATACACATATGAAATATGAAAGCTCTATCTATTACCATTCGTAAGTTATGCCCAATGTTAAGGTTTTTGTAGACAGACAAACAGACAACTATTTGCCCCCCGAATCTCGATTCCTGGGGGCATAATAAGTGTGTCATCCAATAAACGATCAATTTCTTTATTGCTAGACATTTAAGGTGTAACGAATGTGAACAAGTATTGTTTCTACCATAAATTATAGTATGCGCTAGTTCTTACTCTTCACTAGTATGATTTGTGAAGATGAGTTGACAAAAAGGCAAGGATTTTTTTGCAGTAGAAATAGCAAAGGTGTGTATTTAACCCACCCATATTGTTTAAGCCATTATTAAAGAAGATATTTACAAATCACCTAATAGCTTCATTAGATCGACAGAAAACCATTGTTTGCTGAGTTTTTGACTGTTTTGAAGAGTCCTTTTGGCATATATTTAGAGATTTTAAATATGACAGAAAATAAGACAAAATGGATTCAGGGGCAGATAACCCTATAAGTAATTACAGAAGAAAGAAATGCTCATAATTGGGCAATGCCTATTATGTCTCAATTATCCCTGTCAAGTACTTTTGCAATAGCTTTGGAAATAAACTTATGTTGTGGTTTTGCGTAAAGACGGTCAGTAAATTTAGCTGAAATGTAGGTATGACTTATAAGTGAGTATAATAGTAAAGTTAAGAACTTTTCCACAAAAACATATACATTGTGTTTAACATCTATAAAGGTCTAGACAATACTAAAAAGACCCACTTGCCAGGATGCTTTGTGCTAGAGATAATAGCGTAAGAACAACAGGTCTCTTAATGGGGTAGAATTACCCCACCCACTTTGGTAGCTCATAGAGCCAATAACGTTATATCTGCGGATCTGAAATTTCACCATATTACAGCAAATACATCTTTTGTTGAGTCTGCAAAGTTTAAAGAAATTCAAAAGTGGCCATAAAATGGGCCTAATAGGGACTGGTCCTTTATGATATTGTACTTGCTAGAAGAGTTAACAATATGACCACTAACAAGCTCGTTAAGCTAAGGATGCTTTGAACAACTGGCCCCTGATTGGACCATGTGACTGGCTGTTACAAGAAGATACCATACTCCGACATGGAATTTCACGGAAATTATTACACATCTTACCAGTCGAATATGGCTATTGGTTCACATATTGAGGGATATATCTTTTATTTGTGGGACGTTGTTAGATTTTATCATGGATTGTGGAAGGTAGCCATCCTTGGTTAGGGCTACACTATCCTTTTTGCTGAAGGAAGTTTCCAATGCCTTGGGCCTAACCCATCACAATCTCTTCATAACACTGTCCATTATAACACAGTTTTGGATATAACATGGTTTAAAGATCAATTCGAAAAATATATATTTGTGGTTATATTTCTACATAATCTTTCCATAATCTTTCCAATGGTTATAACATAGTTGTTTAACCCTTTTTGTACCAAATGGAATCTTCCTCCTTATATATGGGAGGAGTTCATTTCAAAATGTAGGGGTGTCAGATTGTGTTTTCATCAAAGTTTATTTGGAAAATGACTGAACTTTTAGCAAACAGTGGAGGCCCTGATCAGACGCCGTGTTCAGCATTGGACCCTAACAATAGTGTTATATAGATGTTGGGGTGTTCTTGCCTTGAGCTTGTGTTGTTTCACCGTCAACATCAAAACATGCAGTAAAATCCAGTTGTTCAAAACTAACGACGTCGTTAGTTAATGTATTGTTAAAACTTTGATCATTAAACATAACAGATATACTAAAATTTTTGCTGAAAAAAAATTTGAGCAGCTTTTGTGGATGTGCAGCTTTTGTGGATGCAAAAGCTGCTCACACTTTTTCAGCAAAAATATCAAAATTTTCCATATTGTACCAGCTAGAACAGTTAACAATTTGACCACTCACGAGCTGGTTAAGCTAACAATGCTTTGAACAACTGGCCCCAGATCATTTTTCTATTTAATCTATATATGTGGTGTAATCCAGAATAAAAATCTTTCACCATCTTACTGTAAAGCTATTAGAAGGAATTCAGATTCTGCCCTGTTACACTTTTAGGACAGAACGCATGTTATGAGAAAAAAGTTTTTCTATTTAATCCTCACAGTAATCTCTTTTCCATACACAGTTTGCAGTTGTGATATGCATTTGTCAAATGGTTGTTTTGCGAGGCAAGATGAAATCATGTAGATTAAGGGGAATGGGTACATCTTCACCTGCAGAAGTATTTTTGTCTCCCAATACGGGCCATGTCAATAAGGGTCAACATTAAAAGGAAAGAATTTGCTACTCAGGAGCAAATTCTTTCCCTTAAGAGTAGACCCCTTTTTCAGTGGGGCAGGGCTTATAGAAAGGTGAACAGGAAGTCCCAAAAGTTGTCTCCCTTTGAAAAAATGGCGGAAAAATCTGCCATGTGTTCCCATTCCCCTTAAAAGACAAAAAACTGTAGCCTGAAATAGTAAAAACGTTAATAGATGTCAGTTCAGCAAGTCCAATGAATACCCCTGTAAACCCAATTTTATGCAGAGACAATTGGGGTTTACAGGGGAATACATTAGTTGCCTTTTTAATGCTTAAATATAGACTGGTACTTGTTAGAACTGCCTCAGTGAGGCTGTTCTAATGAGACTGAGCACACACAATCTATGCTTGGAAATACGAAATATTTTTATCTGAAAAATGCTATTTCTAGAGATAGGAAAGTACCATTTTTGCACACAGATGTGTTATCTTAATGTTAAATTTTTCCAGAGTGACAGTGAGTATGAGGTGTCATCCCCAGTATCTCGGCGGAGGCGACGACCTCGGAGATCCACAGTACGGTTTGCTGATGACATGAACAGGGAGCTTCATGATATTCACCACAAAGTGCGAGACTTGTCCAGTGATCATTTGAATCTAGAGACAAGTTTTAACAGAGAGGTTGAAAGAAGAGACGTGTAAGTATGCATGGACTTGGAAATAGGTTCAGTTTTTCACCAAAAATAGTTCTTCAGACTCTAAATATACTGATGATGTTCATCTGAAATAGTATAGCTTTTGCAAACTAATGATGGTGCCTTAACCCTTTTCGTACCAAATGGAATCTTCCTTCTTATATATAGCAGGAGTCCTTTTCAAAATTTAGGTTTTCAGTTGTGTTTTCTTCGAAATTTATTAGGAAAATGGCTGAACTTTTTGCAAACAGTGTAGGCCTTGATCAGACTCCGCAGTCTGCGGCGTCTGATCTGGGCCTGCACTGTTTGCCACTTACCCCTTTTGGGGTTTCCAGTACCAAATGGGTTAACGATTATATTAGAATTTTATCATTTTGAAGATTGCCCAAATCTGAAAACAAAATTTACTCAAGATAGTAGTCTTCAGTTTATGGGCCACATTGAATATTTCAGTATACTCAACCCCCATTTTTCAGCCATTTGCTTGTATGATTTCATTTTTTTCCATGGATTCAGCAGCATAAAACAGTATCGATTCAAATTACACAAGAGTAATACCATTTGCTGTACCTGTGCTGTTGACCTACCTACTGATTCATAAGAAGTTACAATTCGTAAATTGAATGTCAGCTAAGCCAGTCAAAAACAGAGTCGGCACTGTTGACAGCTATTTTCATAAATACCAATTTTGATACTGCTTTCGACTGAGAATAGTGGCTGTTGATGGGCACAGTCAACAACATTTTGCACCATATACATTGTATAAGTTAATATATGGCTTATGGATCAGTAGGCTTTGTTTACTGCAAAGGTAGATAAAATGATGATACCCTTGTGAATTAAGCTGTGTTCAAATTTCAAAATATATTTTCTTTTCTCTAGATTTTGAATGTATATCTTACGTTGCCATATTTGCCGTATGTATTTAGACAAAGGCCTGAGCAAACAGTGTAGGCCGAGATGAGACACCACAGAATGTGGCATCTCATCAGGTTCTACACTGTTTGCCAGGTATTTTAGACACAAAATTGAAGAGTAAATTTAAGTTGTTCAAATTTTAGAACAAATATAGTAAGGATTTGAAGTGTCCACTTACGGTAAATATGATATATAGAGAATATTTACTTTTTTGAGATGAATACCAAAAATATTTCATCGCATGTGCTGAAAATATCAGAATTTTCACGAGTGCGAAGCTTCGCACGAGTGAAAATTCTGATGTTTTCAACGCACGAGATGAAATATTTTTGATATTTTATTGAAAAAAATGTAAATTTTCTTTTTATTTGATAATATTTTAGGACACTTACTGTAATTGATCAATCGGATCTTACATCACAATTTTTGACTTGGCTATGACGTCACAACTGTCAGTTGCAAACCATAAACAGATCGCCATTTTATAATACAGTATTTGTACAGTTCAAAGAATACTTTTTCAAGGTATTTTACAGAATTATTTTATAGATAACATACAAATTTTCGCAAGAAAAGGAGTTTGGGCTGCTACTGTGAAAATAACATGGTCATGTTATTTTTCACACTGTGAAAATATCATTTATATTTTCAGTATGAAAATATCACTTTTATTTGTTTCAGATATGCATTGATTTCTTTGCTATGTATAAAATAAATTTATTATTACCAGGTATGATATGGATACAAAAAGAAAAATTCGAGAAATTTCTGATGATCTGAAAAGGTTTTCCTCACATGATCCTGTAAGTAGTATTGTATATTCTCACTTTTTCTTGGGGCCGACAAACCAGGAAGGAATTTATTTATCTGGGGCCAGTTGTTCAAAGCATCACTAGCTTAACAAGCTCGTTAGTGGTCATATTGTTAACTCTTCTAGCAAGTGCAATATTGTAAATTTTGGTATTTTTGCTGAAAAATGTGAGCAGCTTTTGCGTCCGCAAAAGCTGCTCAGATTTTTTCAGCAAAAAATCAGCATATTTGCCATATTTAATGATCAAAGTTTTAACGATACGTTAACTAACGACATCGTTAGTTTTGAACAACTGGCCCCTGGGCTGAGTTGTGAGTGAGTGAGTGTTTGAGTTTTATGTCTCACCAACAGCTAAGGTCATGTGGAGACGGGACCACAGTTTTAAGACTCACCTGAAAGTCTGGAGAAGCCCAGGATCGATCCTGCTACCCATGGTTTACAAGGTGAGTAGCATATCCACTACAACACAAAGGCTTCTGGGCTGAGTTGTTCTAGGCTATCAAAGTTTTAAGTAAATCAGTACGAAAACACACCTATACAAATACATTGTCTTTTTTTTCCGCAAAAAAAACAAAAATTTTGAGATGAAGAACTGATAATTTTCTTACTTCTGCTCAAAATATAGATTGTGGATACTGGTTAGAACTGCCACGATTACCCCCCCCCCCCCCCCCCCCCCCCTGAAGCAGATTCACTTGCAACGTGCACAGCATAGTAAAAAATTGAATAAGGGTTTATGGCTTATATCTGATCAGGCTTAACAGAAAGTCTATATACTGAGAGGAAATGCTAGTATTTAACCTGTATCCTGCTAAAGATAATAACCCATACCTTTGCAAACTGCTAGTAACATAATATGTTGTGGGTACTGGTAAGAATTACCTCTAGGGCCAGTTTTTCAAAACTAATGATTTTGTTAATTAACATGTCGTTAAAATTTTGATCATTTAATTGGCAAATATAAAATACTAATATTTTTGCTGAAAAAATGTGAGTAGCTTTTGCATATGAAAAAGCTACTCACATTTTTTCAGCAAAAATAACAAAATGTTAGATATTGTACTTGCTAGCACAGTTAATATGACCAGTAACGAGCTTGTTAAGCTAACAGTGCTTTGAACAACTGGCCCCTGATTCTAACAAGCACTCATAATATTTCATTTTCTTAGCACTTTCTTATGAAAAGAAGAAAAACAATCTTGACTCCTCACCAGATTCTCCCCTGCACACGTGTGCTCTGAGACATCAGAGATTGACTAATCAGGCTGCACAGATAAGGCATTCTTTTTTGCATGTATCATAAACCAGGTTTGGGGTTTTTGTGAACTTTTTATCAGCACCTGGGTTTGGTCTTCACTGTTGCAAGACAAGTGTTTACTGTGGTGTTAGAGTTTTTCAGAGGCTGGTCAGAAATTCATAGAGATAGATAAAATTGGTCTTTGGTGATAATTAAAGGATAATAATTGTCAATTCTCTATATAAAAAAACCTGTGTTGTGGGTATTCATTAGAACCACCTTGGCAAGATGGTCAAGGTGGTACAGATGAATACCAACAAAATAGGTTTTTATTGAGGAATAAGGAAATCTATCCTTCAGTTGCAACCAAATACCCACCTTTTCTGTTGCTATGGATATGCACTGTGGATTTCAACTTGCGGTATTAAATGATATATTTGACTATCACAGATATATTTGACTAGCTTCTCAGGTAAAACCTTTCATACATGAAAAGAAACCAGAAAACCATAGCTTTGGGTATGGAGGAGTAATGAGGATAATTTTGGAAAAAAACATGTTGTGGGTACTAGCTAGAATTGCCAAAAAGGCAATTCTAACAAGTACCCACAACATAAGTTTGGAGGCATATGTTGTGGGTACTGGTTATAATTGCCTAAAAGGCAAGGTACTGGTTATAATTGCCTAAAAGGCAATTCTAACAAATACCCACAGAAACATATGTTGTGGCTACTTGTTAGAATCACAAGTACCTACAACATGTTTGGATGAGGAAAATAAGAAAAAATATCCCCCTCTGTACTCTTCCTTGCCTGAAACTATAGAAATACATGAACTAGGGACCCACAAGCTCAATGGGGACAGTTGTTCAAAACTAAATATGTTGTTAGTTAAAATCTGGTTAAAACTGATCATTTAATTTGGCATATGCACTTATATTTTTGCTGAAAAAGTGTGAGTAGTCTTTGCATTTGCAGATTACAGCCTTTGCCCTTTTGTGCAAATATCACAATTTTTTATCCAAGAAAATGAATAAATGCATTAGAATGGGGAATAACTGAAAATTGTTATTCAGGGAGGTACCATATTCGGATATGTACTACCCGCATTTGCGTACTACCCGCACCCCCCTTTTTTAGCCAAAATCTTGGGAAAAACTGTTATTCTGTTGTATTACCCGCATGAACTATTTGCTGAAATTTTGGTGGGTGCGTAAGTGAGAAAAAGTAAGAATTTGGCCAGTTTTTGTAACACACAACGGAACGCGCGATCGTCTTCAAAAGGCGGGAAAATGCATGTGCATGCGAGTATCACCAGAATGCATGTATTTTGCATTAAAACGTTGAAAAAACTTTACCTGTTCACCCTTGTTATTTATCTATTAAACAATATATACCCAGCGGCCCTTTTGGGGGAACATCGGCAAACAGTGCAGTCCCAGATCAGACACAGCAGAAAGAAATCGCAGACGTCCCATTTGGATTTACACTGTTTGATGATTTATAACGGTTCAATTATGACACTATCTTTAATCCCGGTTGTATAATTGCCACCCTGCGGTGCGTGTCAAAAAGGTGTGAAAATATGGTCAAGTTATGTCTCTAATTTGCGTTTATTCCCCAATCAATAATTTAATCCACAATCAGTGTGAAAATGATTTAATTGCTCCTAAGACGAGTTGCTTAATCTTACCTTAGAATATACAAACAGACTATTCTAATATCTCTTGAATGGTTATGTTTTGGCGCCAAAAAGTCGAACGCTTTAATTTATCTAAACACATCTGTATGCTGTTGTTGGTTATTGACACGGAGCTTCCGCGCTATCGAATTTTTTTTACCGTTTCCAAACATTTTTTAATGAAAGAGATACACCGCATTAGAATAAAACAATAGACACGTGTGTGGTTGCTGGGGTCCGATGACGTCATTCGCCGATCGCGTGAAGAAAAATTGTAGCGGTAGTTTGTGGGCGGCGATTTGGATGCCAGAAAACTTTGATGTTCGCATTGAACTTGCTTGTTTATTTCGTTTGAAATCAGAGTTTTAGGAATAATAAGCACAAAATCGGGCTTGCTTGTAATTGATATTGTTTTTTTACTCATGTGTAAGTAAAATTGAGTCGACAATTAACGTTATTTATGTCGGGAATCGTAAAGGGATAGAGCATAACATTGAGATGCATCGTATTTTCAGCTGACAAAAGGAAAAAAAAAACGGTCCAAAAATATTTCGGACGGATTACCCGCACCCTGAACTTGGGCCTGTAGTTTGAGGGGAAAAAACTGCGGGTAGTACATGCCCGAATACGGTAATTCATTGGTTTTACAGTTGCAAATTATTATTTACGGCTCTGTTGAGACGTTGCCATAAAACGAAATTGTCAACCCTTCCCAAATGACAATTTTAAATAGTTATTCCATGGCCAGCCTCAGTAGCTCAGTTGGATACATGTCTGACTGATGATAAGAGGGTTGAGAATTCGATACCTGCCTGGGTTAGCAACATTCTTTCATTGAGATTGATCATGAAAACCTTTCTATGTTTCTTCTCGCCTTTCTGCTGATTCAAGAAGGGATTTTATCAATTTCTGGCAAAGGAATATGCAATATACTGGTTAACGGCTTACATACATGTATGAGCCTACCCAGAAAATGTGTGGATAGGTATACTGACAGGCTGAATATGACCTTAATATTTTTGATTGGGCCATTAGATGCCAAAACAGCCAAAAACAGTCATCTTGTAACTGCATTGACTGGCATGGGTTGTCAACCCATTCTTACAGGGACATAGGCAAAGGGTGTAGAACCAGATCAGATACTGCATATTGTGGCACATGATCTGGGTTTACACTGTTTGCTACCAGGATTGTCAAAAATAGAGTGAAAATGAAAAAGATAGGAACGACACTCCTTAAATGAGGAACGGACTTGTCCAGTATATAACAGTGGAAGAGTCCACCAGTACATAACTGGGTCGGAAGAAATGAGGAAAACTATTCTAGAATTAGCTTCAGATACTGATATGTAGGTAAAAGAAATTTTGTAGCACTTACAGAGCCTTGTATGTGTTGTTTGATTTGCACACTAGGTGGCGGAGCGTGTTGAGAGAAGGTTACGGCAGATCCAGGCAGAACTTGATGCCGACAGAGTAGTGACAGGACGGCAAGATGAACTTAATAACTTATCCATGGATTTGAGAAGTGTACTTAACATTTTTTGTATTTAGCAATTAATCCATTTTGTATCGGAAACCCTAAAGCGGGTACCCTGGCAAACAGTGCAGGCCCAGATCAGATGCCGCAGAACGTGGCAGCTGATCAGGGCCCACACTGTTTGCAAAAAGTTCAGCCATTTTCAAATAAATTTTGAAGAAAACAGCCTGACACCCCTAAATTTTGAAATGGACTCCTGCTATATATAAGGAGGAAGGTTCCATTTGGTACAAAAAGGGTTAAGAGTATATTGAAATTGAAGCATGGACCTCCATAGTCTACGAGTAGTGGTTAAGAGCACTGCCTCATCAACATTGGGTTCAAACCTTACTCGGGGGTCGTATGTGAGATGCTAAGTTCTGCAATGGAAGGTCACACATTTTTCGTCCAGGTGCACGAGTATTTGTGCCCCTTTGATTAAGGATTGGCTTGATATATATGTGAAATAATCTTGAAAGGGGCATTTGAAGATTGAAATTGGAGATTTGGTGCCATCACAATAAGTTTTCTAGCCAAAAGAACTAAACAATTTCACGTAAAATGTATGCAAAAGGATTAAAAAACTAGAAATGAGATACACTGTTTATTGTATCAGTTCTCAAAAATTAACCCTTATCTTGCTGTTCACGACAACCCCTATCTTTGGAAACAGTGTAGATCCAGATCAGATGCTTCTGAAGAAGCCATCTGATCAGGATCTACACTGTTTGGCATTCAGTTTATGAATTTGTAGCAGTAAATTACATCAAGTAATTTGATTGGTTGATAGACAGAAAGGGTGTGGCTTAAATGAATATTCCGCAAGATAAGGGTTAGGTACCCAAAAAGGGAATGCAAAAAGTGTAGTAAAGCTTTGATGGCTCAAACACAGAAGCCTTGTTTACTATGGCTGAGTCAAACCTGGCCCCAAGGTTATAAACTCAATATTGAATCAGTGTTGAAACAAACGATATCCTGGCTAAGGGCAATATTCACCTGTATCAGTACAATAGCCATATATGGCGAAGGACATTCGAGCGGATTGACAGGACATTCGAGCGAATATAAATGGACAATCGAGCGGCAAAAAAATGGACACTCGAGCGAAATAAAAAATAGGACATTAGAGCGGATAATCTGTTTACCTGTGCCCCTTCCGTTAACTAGATCAAAGATTGCTCAGTTCAAGAACGAGTCAACCTTAGCCTGATTATTCAAAGTCTATTCAAAGCACTGAAGTCTGTTAAAACAATATGTATATACCAGTGTGGTAGACGTCATTTACACACCAGTACGGTCTCTGTATCTGTAGCCCAGGGTTCTGACATATTCCTGTTGAGTTGATATTATGACTGACAAATAAAAGGTTTTGTATAGGTTTTGTATAGGTGAACATTATTTACCTGTCTAATTTACCTGTAATCTGTTGACTTATTTTCCACTCGTTAGTCCACTTAAAACCTGTTCGATTGTCCACGATGACCTTTTGATTTTTCCGCTCAATTGTCCATCGCTCGTCATATAATATCACAAGAGTGTTAAAGTTTGCACGTGCACCTTTAGCATTAATGGTTTGCACATGCAGTAAATGGCGATGAAATATTTTCTAAGATAAAGAGCTTTTTGTTTAATTTGACTTGCACAGTTTTAATACTTTGCACATAAAAATGCACATTACACTGTGTGATGTTACAGGCCTTACAGCAACATCAGTTACAGATGTCACACGCAGCCATGGACAACCAGATGAGGTCTACCTACCTGCAGGAGGAGGCAAAAAGACACAGGGTGCGGCATTGGGAGTGTTTTGTTTTTTCGCACTAGCATGGTAGAGGGGGTAAAACAGAAGATGACTTAAGTTACGTCATGAGAGCATCAAAACCTGCTGTTGCCATTTGCAAACAACAAAAGTGCTGATCAGTCAGCGTTTTTGCACAGTCTGATCAGAACCTTTGTGTTGTAACTATTTCTGAAATATTAGCCCTTATCTTGCTGTTCACGAGAACCCCTATCTTTGCAAACAGTGTAGATCCAGATCAGATGGCTTCTGAAGAAGCCATCTGATCAGGATCAACACTGTTTGGCATTCAATTTATGAATTTGTAGGAATAAATTGCATCAAGTAATCTGATTGGTTGATAGACAGAAATGGGTGTGGCTTAAACGAATGTTCAGCAAGATAAGGGTTAGGACTCTTGCTATTCTGTGTAGTTGAGCAGGGGCCAGTTGTTCAAAACTAATGATGTCGTTAGTTAACATATCATTAAAAGTTTGATAATTTATTATGGCAAATATGCTAATATTTTTGATGAAAAAATGTGAGCAGCTTTTGCATATGCAAAAGCTGCTCACATTTTTTCAGCAAAAATACCAAAAATTTAAATATTAAACTTGCTAGAACAGTTAAGAATATGACAACTAACGAGCTCGTTGAGCTAACGATGCTTTGAACAACTGGCCCCAGGTTGCATACCTCAAAGATAGTTTGTCTCGTGACAGGGCTTGTTTATTGTCAGACATACTTTTCAACGCTCTGCATGCTGGGTATTTTTCTCTGCAGATGATATTTTTAATATTTTCCCCAGAAAACAGGATTTGACATTGCATGCAAATTGTCTCCTATGCAGATAATTTGCATGAGATGTCAAGTCAAGTCCTGCTAGAAAACAGGATTTGTCCTGTTACCTGGGGTATAAAAGAAAAATATCTGGTTTTTTTTTTCCGGGATTATGATTAATTCTCTCAGCAATGGAAGCGACTTTTGGTCTTTACAACCATAGTGGAGGCACAATCAGGGATAAATAAATTGTGCTTTGTCTGCGATTCGAACCCACCTTCGTGGGTTCGAATCGCAGACAAAGCACAAGAAAAATATCAACAATTTGTCATCTGCTGAATTAGCCCAGAGGGTGGTAAATGTAAAGCAGTAACTTTTGCCAGGTCTCGAAGAAATGTCGTCACACATACAAAGTTGGTGATTTTCCAAGGATGCTTCTGTTTTTTTCCACTACATACATCCATGATACAATAACATCCTTGTCTTCAAGTATGCTTTATTAACCCTTATTTTGCTGTTCACGACAACCCCTATCTTTGCAAACAGTGTAGATCCAGATCAGATGGCTTCTGAAGAAGCCATCTGATCAGGATCTACTCTGTTTCACATTCAATTTATGAATTTGTAGGAATAAATTGCATCAAGTAATTTGATTGGTTGATAGACAGAAATGGGTGTGGCTTAAATGAATATTCAGCAAGAGAAGGGTTAAACAGCTGTCCAAAGTAAAGATTAAACTTCGTTTTGCAAGCGAATAGTTTGAACATATCGTGCTAGTGGAGTATTCAAAGGACTATTTGAATTGTCAGGAAAAAAAGGAAACCCAGCAGAAGAGAATGTCATATATTTGGTAGCATTGTTTGCTTTGAGGTTTAACGTCCCCTTCAACACTGTATACGTCATTTTGGAGATGCTGCTTCCAATTTTGTGGGACTTTTACCTGACATTGAGTTGAAATGACATCTCAAGCCCTGTCGCCCAATGAAACCAATATTGTTTATAAGAATGGACGGTCTGACCTGCACCGCTTTGCCTGGGCAGGCTTAGATCCTCTAAGCGTTTTCCCAAGATTTGTGTACGGTTGGTTTCAGCTCTGCATGGAAGCATCATACAGCCCATCTATTGATGGGCGGGGGCCGAATATTTAGTAGCATAAGACATGGACAAGTCATGATGTTAAAAATGAGAAAATCTGATTATCACCTTGTTTAAGAATTATCTATGGTCATAAAAAACATATCCCATCATTACCTTGTCCTGGCAGATGTTTCACACAGAATGCCAAGCATTATTTTCTCTGGAAAGTATTTTGAAAAATAGAATGGACACCTTTTTAGGCCCCGTCACTAAAAAAGTGGCAGGGTATTACCGGTATGTTATACCCTCCGAAATGTTTAGTGTCCTTCCATCCGTCCATCAGCGCCTCATAGTCTCGTGTCCGCTCCATAACACTGATACCTTTTGAGATATTTTCATTAAACTTCACAGACATGTAGAGCGCCATGAGACGACATGCAGAAAATATAAACCGTATCTGATTTTCCTACTTTTGGAGTTATTTCCCTTCGAACATAGCCATCTCTATCATAGCTTCGTGTCCGCTCCATAACTCCGATACCATTTCAGATATTTTTATGAAACTTCACAGATATCTAGAGTACATTGAGATGACGTGCAAACCATATGAACTGTAACTCTGATTTTCTTACTTTTGGAGTTATTGCCCTTCGAACATTGAGCATAGCAGTTTCTATCATTTTTGTGTCCACTCCAAACCGTTTGAGTTATTTTCATGAAATTTCACAGATATGCTATCCACCCCTCACACCCATATAGGATTCTTTTTCTTGCATACCTTCCATTTCTGAGCGCGGATTTTAATGCTGCAGTCACTTTGGTTACTGACGTCCGCCATATTGTGTTGACACTGCAGGAATGTTTAGTGACATCACGTAACGTGCTATGACGTCAACCTTAATGACCGGGCATACAAGGTCTGGGTTGCCTACTTTTAAGGTTATTGCCCTGTGAACATTGATCATGGCTATTTCCCACAGGTACTTGTGTCCGCTCTGTAAGTTGTAAAGATATTTTCGTGAAATTTCTCACAAATGTATGCAACTATGAGACAACAAGCAGAATTCAAGAACTGTAACTCTGGGTAACCTACTTTTGGAATAACAGCCCTTTGAAAATATTAGATATTGAAAATAGCCATTTCTACCAATTGTTCCCATGCTTAGAAACTGTATCAGATATTTTGATGAAACCTCACAAAAATGTAAAGCATCATAGCAGGAGGTGCAGAAAGAAACAACTATAACTCTGGCTGGCCCTCTGATCATTGAAAAAGTGATTGCTGTCTCGAGTCAGTAACTTGAAAACTGTTTTGAGATGTTTTCTTGAAAATTTATTCAAATGTACATCACTATGTAAAATGGGTTAAAGAAGTGTTGTATTAGATATACAAGAATTTGTGTTATCATATAAGTTTACTGAGATGTAGTGGAATATAAGAATCTTATATGGGTGTAGGGGTGGATGGAAAAATCCGTCCAGAGGGTCACTGTCCGGCATCACGAGGCTTGCCGAGTGATGCCGGACAGTGATCCCGAGGGATAGATTTTTCTATCCACCCCTCACACCCATGTAGGATTCTTTTTCTTGCATACCTTCCATTTCATAGCGTGGATTTTAATGCTGCAGTCACTTCCGTTACCGACGTCCGCCATATTGTGTTGACACTGCAGGAATGTTTAGTGACGTCACGTAACGTGCTGTGACATCAACCTTAACCACGGTACATACAAAGTCGTAATCAACCAGTGCATTTATCACACACGCAGTTATATTCGATTTTGGGTCGGAACACCAGGGTCAGAACATAAATTTCTATCCCAGGGTAAAATCACGGATTTCCTTGTCTGGTGTGCAAGAAAATGCTTTCTCGTAAAAATGCTATGACCACACATATAAGAACACATGGTCTATGGTGCAAAATGTCATGACACCAGCTGTGACAAACTTGTTTTCTTCTGAAATTCTTTTGATCTCCTTCGGTCAGAAAATCCCATTTTAAGGGGAATGGGAAAACTTGGCAGATTTTTCCGCCATTGTTCAAAGAGAGACAACTTTTGGGATTTCCTGTCTCCTTTTCTATAAGCCCTGTCCCACTGAAAAAGAGGTCGACTCTTAAAGGAAAGAATTTGCTCCTATCTTAAAGGAAAGAATTTGCTCCTCAGGAGCAAATTCTTTCCTTTAAGAGTTGACCCCTATTGACATGAGAGACAAAATACTTTTGCAGGAGTTGCCTCCCCTGAAGGAGTTCCCATTCCCCTTAACTTGTTATTTGATAAACAGAATATTGCACTTGTGGTCAGTTCAAATGAAATATATGAAACTCACTAGGGGCTGGTTTCATAATTTTTTTGGTAAAAAATACATGTGTAAGATCCTGAATAAAAGACTAGATTAGTACTAGTTTACTTAATGTGTCAGCCTCTATAAATAAAGTTGATTATTATTATTTAAAAAAAAAATGTTTTTATAGATGGAGTCCGACATGGAGGATATGAGAAGAAAATTAGATATGGCTGAGGGGAGTAAATCAGCTCTTACACAACAGGTATGTGTAATACTGTATATGAGGTAGTTTTCATAGTTCAGATTTTCACGTTTTTGAGTCAAAATCATGTACAGTCGACGCTCGTTATCTCGAACCTCACGGGACCGGATAAAAAAGTTTGAGTTATCCGTAGTACGAGATAACCAAAGTGTGACGTCACATGCATGTCAGAGCCCATTATTTGCCGTGATATGCTTGGTATTCTTGGTTATTCTAGACTAATAGCACTTACATGCACAGCCTGTTGAGTTTTTAAAATTTGTTTATGAAAGTAATGGAGCTTGTCGAAGTATAGCGATTATAAAAGCTTTCTCTCATGTTTTGTTGTCTTTTAAATTTCTGAAAATTCGGGTATCCAAATAAGCTAAAAATAGACATGTACTTAAATGGACTGGTTACCTGCTTGTGAATGCAATGGTGAGCAGTACATGCTATATGTCATAAGGTAGTCCCTTGCCGAGAAAGCTGGTCACGAGCCATCTTTTTAGGATCTACACTGTTTGTATGTGCATCCGGACAAGGGACAGTACTCAATTTTAACACTAATTATGATTACGTAAAACAAAAATTAAAGAGTCTGGTCATACCTAATTATACATTAATACAAATCAGAGCCGTCTTTTATCACGGAAATCTTTGAAACCATTGAAACGAGAAGGTGTTAAGATCAAAGGTTGAGCACCGCGTGTCAGTTTTTATTACACGCATGTGATTTTCATAATAGCAGTAAAGGTATTGTTTGTGCTAATTTTAATTACGAAAGCAGCTGGACATTGGAAAATTAAAACCATTGTGAGTATTGATGAACTGTTTTGTAAATTCTTTAACTGAAAGACTGGTGGCATCGTTTTATCGTTTGTTTTTTCTCCTTCTTTGCGTCATGAATTTCGGTTCGAGAAACGCGGTAGTAAAGTCAATGAAAAATATATTCAGGGACTGAAAATGATGGGCGAGATAGCCAAAGTGTCGACTTAAACCTAGTTCGACACATGCGAAGTTGAAATACAATAAATATATAGGGAACATATACGGGACTGAGAAATCGGTTCGACATAAGTGATAGGGTCGACGAGATAGGCGAGGTCGAGATAACTAGAGTCAACTGTATGTTAGTTTTTGTGATGCTTATAATGTTCACAGTCTCAAATTTCTCACACAAGTCCAGTAAATAGATTATTAAGTAAACAATATATCAGACTTCTTTGAAATAGCAACAATAATTTATTTCATTCTTGACCTTTATTTTGCTGAATATTCATTTTAGCCACACCTATCTCTGACTTTGAACCAATCAGATTGCTTGATGCAATTTATTCCTACAAATTCATAACTGAATGTCAAACAGTGTAAATCCTGATCAGATGGCTTCTTCAGAAGCCATCTGATCTGGATCTACACTGTTTCCAAAGATAGGGGTTGTTGTGAACAGCAAGATAAGGGTTAAATTTATTATTACCTTCTATTTAAGAAACAGGTCAGCTCTAGCAGTGATTTGTTGAGTAATAAATCACAGTTTTGGTAGCTCAAATCATGAGCACATAGCACAAATGATTTGTCTACTTACAACTGACTGACAAGCTTATATGCTCAGGATTTGATCTACTTTACAACAGACCAACTAACTCTGATTTATTACGTAACAATTTACACACCAGAGCTGATCTATTTTGAAAAACCAACAGTAATTTTGTTTTTTACTTCAAATTCACCAACCATGTACCATTTTTAGCAGAAATCCTGCCCAAATTATTAACTATTACACATACATTTAAGCCTTTTGTAATGTTTTCAATGTGAGAAATTTACATTTCACCATCATGTGTCAAAGAATCTGCAAGTGGCATCATAAAAGAGTGGCTTTTCACATCACACTCTTCCACCCAGTGATTTGTTGCAGAATAAATCACAGTTGTTCCTTTCCACTGCCTATAAAGGCATGCTTTGCTAGAATTTTCTTTACATCATAACTAAGGTTAAATAGCCTGAATAACTTTGATGTTTTTATTAAACCTTTTTGTAGCAAATGGAATCTTCCTCTTTATATAGAGCAGGAGTCCATTTCAAATTTAGGGGTGTCAGGTTGTGTTTTCTTCAAAATCTATTTGGAAACTGGTTAAACGTTTTGCAAACAGTGTAGGCGCTGATCAAACGCCGCGTTCTGCGGCTTCTGATCTGGGCCTGCACTGATTGGCAATTACCCATTTTGGGGTACCTGTTTCTAAATGGGTTAATTGTTATATGACGTCACATCACATATGATGTACAAATGTCATTTTTTTTTCTTACTTTTGCTCCAAATGTAGATTAGATTGTTGGTGCTTGTTAGAACTGCCTCATCGAGGCAGTTCTAACAAGAACCCACAATCTATGTTTTGGAGCAGTAATAAGAGTAGTGTAATATTGTAATACAAGTTTTCTTTGTATAAAATGAGGCTAACAGGAGTGTTTGTCATACAGAGAAGTTGACCTGAAGTTATGTAAATTTCAGGTTGATGATTTACGTAATCAGTTGAGAAGGATGGAAACTGATCGTTCCAAGATAAAAGCACATATGGAGGTGGCAAGACTGGAAGATGAACTGAGAGAAAGGAGAAGAAAAAGATCAAGTGAGTGCCTCACACTGAGCCATGCAATGAGTAGAAGCATCCTAATTATTACATATACATCAGGGTCCAGTTGTTCAAAGCCTTGTCAGCTTAAGGAGCTCGTCGGTGGTCATATTGTTAACTGTTCTAGCAAGAACAATATCTAAAATTTTGGTATTTTTGCTGAAAAAATGTGAGCAGCTTTTGCAAAAGCTGCTCACATTTTTTTTCGGCAAAAATATTAGCATATTTGCCCAATTAAATGATCAAACTTTTAATGAGATATGTTAACTAACTACATTATTAGTTTTGAACAACTGGTGCCAGGGATCTTTCAAATATTCATGTCTAGCTAATCACTTGAAAAAATGTAACTTCTGCGATGACCTTAAAACAGTCAAATTTTCATAGCTTGAATATCTTTGGAATCTGAGAATTTGTTGAGATAGGGGTAGTTTGTACTATTGAGCGTAAATCATAGCCCGAGGCCATAAGGCATAATGGGGATGACTTAAAGATATATTTTCAATCTTCCATAAAGGAATGTGTGTATTTATTAGAATCACCTCAGTAAGGGGAGGCAATTCTAATGAGCACACACAAGATTCCTTTTCAGTGATAAAATTCATAATACATGTATATGGATATTTGGAGCTATTGAAACAATTTTCTAGGGACTTTAAAACAAGTTTGAATTATCCATCGTAAACAAGCCAGCCATGTTCAAGTTCTGGAAGTTTCACAATATTGATAGGTCAACAGCAAATGCCCTAGTAAGAATATGCTTATGCCTAATCTTCTTTGTATTGTTGCTGTTTGCATATGCTATAAAAGCCTTTGTGATGTAGTGGTTAAGTTACTCACCTCATAGATTTCATTCAGGGCTTTGGCAGATTTGGATGAGTCTTTAAATCAAGGTTCTATCTCCATATGACCTCAGTTGCTAGTGGGATGTAAAACACACACACATTGCACCTGCTAAAAGCAGCCTTTTCTGATGTCTTGGCTCTCTTTGGATGACTTAAGGATGGTTTTGATATTCTATTAATATAAAGGAATGTTGTCTACTCATTAGAATGGTCCCAATGAGGCAATTCTAATGAGTACTTAAGCATCCCCTTTTAAGATAAAGTCATGTGTGTGAGTTATCAAAGTTTTACTGTAATTGAAATCATTACTTGCCTATAATGAGCCGGCCTCAGTAGCTCTGTCAGATGTGCATCTGAATGGTGAGCAGGAGGTTGCAGGTCAGCAACATTTTTCAGAGGAGATTGATCATGAAATCTTTCGATCCGTCTCTCCCACTAATCCAAAAAGGGCAGTTGTCAGTTCCTTTCAAAAGAATGTGCACTGTACTGGTTAACAGCTTATGTATAAGACTGCAAAAGAAGTGTGAATAGGTAAATTGACTGGCTCGATTTAACCTAAATAATAATAAATAAGCAGTTATACTCCAAATAAACAGACAAAAGCTTATGATAAAGTCTATTATTTTGGAACATGTAAGTTATATGTTCATTCAACATTATGCAGCCTGGGCCCAGTTGTTCAAAACTAATGACCTCATTAATTAAAGTATCGTTAAAACTTTGATCACTTAATATGACAAATATGCTGATATTTTTGCTGAAAATATGTCAGCAGGTTTTGTAAATGTGTCAGCAGCTTTTACAAATGCAAAAGCTGCTTTCATTTTTTTGGCAAAAATAACACTACATTAGATATTTTACTTGCTAGAGCAGCTAACAATCTGGGGCCAGTTGTTCAAAATTAACGACATTGTAGTTAACGTATTGTTAAAACCTTGATCATTAAATACAGCAAATATGCTGAATGTTTTGCTGGAAAAAAGTGAGCAGCTTTTGCATCCGCAAAAGCTGCTCACATTTTTTCAGCAAAAATACCAAAATTTACGATATTGTACTTGCTAGAATAGTTAACAATTTGACCACTAACGAGCTCTTTAAGCTAAGGATGCTTTGAACAACTGGCCCCTGACCACTAACAAGCTCGTTAAGCTAATGATGCTTCGAACTGGGCCCTAATTGCCAATCACTGTTGAAACAGGATAAGCAGAAATATTTCTTAACTATTTAACAGTGGAAGAAGATCAGAAGAGAAACCTGGAACGAGAGTTGCTGGAACTACGTTCTCAGATGTCACGATCTGCCGGTGCCACCAGTGAACTTGAGGAAGTACGACGAGCCTTGGAGAAGAGTGATAGACAGAGAGTACAGCTCTCTGATCATATCGATGTAAGATTTATGTTATGTAACACCATATTCATTAATACACATAAAATCCTTTATAAGACTCTTTGTTATGACAGGGTTTTGTGTATTGCACAGTTTAACCCTTGTAACACTGTATGGAATCTTACGCTGGGCAGGAAAGCCATTTAAAAAAATTTTGGTATTATAGCAGGAGTCTATTCAAAAAACTTAGGGGTGTCAGGTTGTGTTATCTGTAAAATTTATTTGTAAAATGGCTTATTTTATTGCAAACAGTGATGGTCCTGATCAGACTCTGGGCTCTGTGGCATCTGATCTGGGCCTGCACTGTTTGCCAGTGACCTATTTTGGGGTTTCCTTTATAAACAGATTTAAAGATGGAATCAAAAATGTGTGAATTATACAGAAAAAATGACCATAAATTGTCATTTTTCTATATAATTTATACATTTTTGTTTGGATATAACACGGTTGTTTAGCTAACAGTTTCTGCTTTGGAACTTATACAACAGTGTTATAATCTATATTGGAGGCTATACACTTGGTGATATGGGTATACCAAGACTTGATTGCTCTTACTGGAATGATGTGAATTTACCACTAATAATAACAATAATAATAATAATCAACCTTATTTATAGAGGGTAACACATTTAGTAAACTAGTACTAATCTTCCACTTGGCCCTCTTTTCCTGGGTAGAAACCAGTACTACGCAATGTGGATAAAGTCTCTTGCTCATGGAAACAACACTTGCCGCTTCTGGGGATCGAACTACAAAGGCAGTATTAGACAACATCATCTTTGAGACAAATTGAATGAGCCTTAATCTGTTACTAAACTCCGTTCAGAAAATCTGAATCATCGATGTTTTCGTTTCTCGCTTTTAATACTCATTTAAGCCCATACATCACTATGGGAAAGTTTTAAACCTCACCCTCCGCCGATTTCTCCAGCAAGTCGTATGCCTCTGCGACAGCTAGGAAAGGCTGTGATTATTTGGAGAAAATTGCAAAATCTATATTTTCTTTCACAGACTAAGACATTCTGACAGGTTCGACACACCCTTTTAAACCATATATAGAAGTGGTCACTGCTCTTGTACATTACAAGGGCGTCTATGTTTAGTTTGCATGATCACTCCATGGAAAATCATTAGCTGTGACACCACATCTGATATCGGTATAATTCTTTTTGACGACTGTTGTCAGCACATCGCGCTAGTGACTCCCCGTTCCTAGTGAGCCTCTATCTAGCCATTCGAATATAAGGTGTGTCGCAATTGCATATCTATTTATAAATTGCGTCATATGGATTTGAATATTTATTATTTTACCTGACAATCATCGTCAATTGGACTTAGCCTGTGCTCTCATTTCTTTGTTTTTCAATTTTCTCCAAATAATCACAGCCTTTTTTGACTGTCGCAGAGGCATACAACTTGCTGGAGAAATCGGCGGAGGGTGAGGTCTAAAACTAAACCCATAGTGATGTATGGGCTAAAATGAGCATTAAAAGGAAGAAACGAAAAAATCGATGATTCAGATTTTCTGAATGGATTTTACTAAGAATCTTTTCCTGTTCAGCTGGATAGCTTAATGAAAAGAAATATCCGGTCTAAACTACTCATCAAATTATATCTCTTTGCATAATTGATCACTTCTCTGATACATGCATATGAATATACAGTGAGCTCTCTTTATACCGAAATTCGAGATAATGGCAATACTGGTTCTAAAGGCAGTTTCAGTGGAACGGATCCTTGACTAAAGATTAGATGGAATAACTGAGATATTCAAGTGAGTGAGTTTAAGTTTTACGTCCCACCAACAGCTAAGGTCATACGGAGACGGGACCTCGGTTTAAAGACTCATCCGAAAGTCTGGAGAAGCCCGGGATCGATCCTGCGATCCCTGGTTTACAAGGCGAGTAGCGTAACCACTGCACCACGGAGGCTTCTGAGATATTCAAGAATATATTTATTACTCCAAGATGCAAATTTCGTGGATTTTTGTCAGAATTGGCAAGGCGATTCAAACAAATGTCCACAATGGAAAAAGATCCTTTATTGTTACCGTTTTATAGAGTTGTATACCCTGAAGATGTATCTATTCTGTTAAATGGAACCTGGTCTGATAGTTTACATTTTTCTTACAGACTATAACAAAAGACCTCGACAACAGAGAGAAACAAACTGCCAAACTAATCACCCAGCTCAAAGAAACATCTGACAAATATGAAGATACAGACAGACATAAAACCCACCTTCTAGTCCAAGTTGAAGACACAGTAGCTAAACTACGAGATAGTAATAGAGAATTAGAGAAGACAGTAACAGAGTTGAGAAACACACAGCTAGCTCTTGCTGAAGCTGAGAAGAAGAGAGATGAGTTCAAAGGGAGAGCTCAAGAAACTGTTAGACAGTTAGTATGAATGTTTGTTTTGATGTCATGTTTTTCTCTTCCTCGTTGTTCCTCTCATTTATGAATGTGTGTTTTCCTCTCATACATGAATGTTTGTTTTGATGTCATGTTTTTCTCTTCCATACATGAATGTTTGTTTTGATGTCATGTTTTTCTCACCCATACATGAATATTTGTTTTGATGTCATGTTTTTTTCTCTTCCTCATTGTTCCTCTCATACATGAATGTTTGTTTTGATGTCATGTTTTTCTCTTCCATACATGAATGTTTGTTTTAATGTCATGTTTTTTCTCTTCCTCGTTGTTCCTCTTATACATGAATGTTTGTTTTGATGTCATGTTTTTCTCTTCCTCATTGTTCCTCTAATACATGAATGTTTGTTTTGATGTCATGTTTTTCTCTTCCTGGTTGTTCCTCTCATTCATGTTTCTTTCCCTATCCTTCTGTGCCATTGTTTTTTAGCTCACCTGAGCCGAAGGCTCATGTGAGGTATTAGTATACCACGAGCCGGCGTCCGTCGTCTGTCGTCCGTCGTCCACACTTTCAACGAAGTATATCTCTGGAACCAGTGGGCCGGCCTTGATCAAATTTCATATGAACCATCATCAGGTAGGGGGAAAGGCTGTATTAGGTTTTCGTGCAGATCGGATGAGAACTCTGTTTGCCACAGCAACAAAGAGCTCCCATAGGCTTAACATAGGAAAAAGCTTGTCATCACTCTAGCTCCATCAATTTTTTTCTGATCGACTTCATTCTTGCAGATAACGAGGCCTGGCATGAAATCTCGATCAAGTTCGATTTTGGGCTGAATCGGATTATTCACTCAGGAGTTACGTGCCCTTGAGCGTTGAAAAAATTGCCTATTGACTTAACATGGGGAGAATGTTGTCATCACCGTAGCTGCTTCAATTATTTTCAGATTGGCTTTATTCTTGCAGATAACCAGCACAGCCATGAAATCTCGGTCAAGTTCGATAACTGGCAGAATCGGATCATTCACTTAGGAGTTACCTGCCCTTGTGTGTTTTTGCATTAGGGTCAATGGGAATTTCAAAAATGTATATCTTAAAGACTACTTGGCCAACTTTGATCAAATTTCATGTGTCGCATTATTGGGCAAGTGGAAAGGCTTCATTAGGTTTTCAGGCAGATCTGAGTGGAACTCTGGTTGCCATGGCAACATCTAGCTCCCATAGACTTCACATAGGAAAAAGCTTGTCATCTCTCTAGCTCCGTCAATTTTTTTCTGATCGACTTCATTCTTGCAGATAACCAGTACAGGCATAAAATCTCGGTCAAGTTCGATTTTGGGCCGAATCAGATAATTCACTCAAGAGTTACGTCCCCTTGAGCGCCCGAAAAATAGCCTATCGACTTAACATGGGGAGAATGTTGTCATCACTGTAGCTGCTTCAATTTTGTTCGGATTGGCTTCATTCTTACAGATAACCAGCACAGCCATGAAATCTCGGTCAAGTTCGATAATTGGCAGAATTGGATCATACACTTAGGAGTTACCTGCCCTTGTGCATTTTTGCATAAGGGTTAATGTGAATTTCAAAAATGTATATCTTGAAGACTACTTGGCCGACTTTGATCAAATTTCATGTGTAACATTATTGGGCAAGTGGAAAGACTGCATAAGGTTTTCATGCAGATCTGAGTGGAACTCAGGTTACCATGGCAACATATAGCTCCCATAGACTTAACATAGGAAAAAGCTTGTCATCACTCTAGCTCCGTCAATTTTTTTCTGATCGACTTCATTCTTGCAGATAATAAGGACAGGCATAAAATCTCGGTTAAGTTCGATTTTGGGCAGAATCGGAATATTGACCTCGGAGTTACGTGACCTTGAGCGACAAAAAATTTGCCCATAGACTTAACATAGGGAAAATGTTGTGACTACGATAGCGACTTGAATTTTTTTCAGATCAGCTTCAAACTTGCAGTTAACGAGGACAGACATAAAATCACAGTTAAGTTCGATTTTGGGCCGAATCCGATTATTTGCCTTGGAGTTACCTGCCCTTGAGCATGAAAAAATAAGTTGTGACCACGATAGCAACTTTATTTTTATTCAGATCAGCTTCAAACTTGCAGGTAACGAGGACAGGCATAAAATCCCGGTAAAGTTCGATTTTGGGCCGAATCGGAATATTGACCTCAGAGTTACGTGACCTTGAGCGACAAAAAATTTGCCCATAGACTTAACATAGGGAAAATGTTGTGACTACGATAGCGACTTGAATTTTTTTCAGATTAGCTTCAAACTTGCAGGTAACAAGGACAGACATAAAATCCCGGTTAAGTTCGATTTTGGGCCGAATCGATTATTTGCCTTGGAGTTACCTGCCCTTGAGCATAAAAAAATACGTTGTGACGACGATAGCAACTTTATTTTTATTCAGATCAGCTTCAAACTTGCATGTAAGGTGGACAGGCATAAAATCTCAGTTAAGTTCGAATCGGAATATTGACCTCGGAGTTACATGACCTTGAGCGACAAAAAATTTGCCCATAGACTTTACATAGGGAAAATGTTGTGACTACGATAGCGACTTGAATTTTTTTCAGATCAGCTTCAAACTTGCAGGTACCGAGGACAGACATAAAATCTCGGTTAAGTTCGATTTTGGGCCGAATCGGATTATTTGCCTTGGAGTTACCTGCCCTTGAGCATAAAAAAATACGTTGTGACCACGATAGCAACTTTATTTTTATTCATATCAGCTTAAAACTTGCAGGTAACGAGGACAGGCATAAAATCTCGGTTAAGTTCAATTTTGGGCCGAATCGGAATATTGACCTCGGATCGAGTTACGTGACCTTGAGCGACAAAAAATTTGCCCATAGACTTAATTAGGGAAAATGTTGCGACTACGATAGCGGCTTGAATTTTTTTCAGATCAGCTTCAAACTTGCAGGTACCGAGGACAGACATAAAATCTCGGTTAAGTTCGATTTTGGGCCGAATCGGAATATTTGCTTTGGAGTTACCTGCCCTTGAGCATAAAAAAATACGTTGTGACCACGATAGCAACTTTATTTTTATTCATATCAGCTTCAAACTTGCAGGTAACGGGGACAGGCATAAAATCTCGGTTAAGTTTGATTTTGGGCCGAATCGGAATATTGACCTCGGAGTTACGTGACCTTGAGAGACAAAAAAATTTGCCCATAGACTTAACGTAGGGAAAATGTTGTGACAGAAATAGCGACTTGAATTTTTAGCTCACCTGAGCCAAAGGCTCCAGTGAGCTGATAGTATACCAAGGCTCCGGAGACTGCCGTCTGTCGTCCGTCCATCCGTCGTCCACACTTTCAATGAAGCATATCTCAGAAGGCAGTCGACCAATCTTGTTTAAATTTTATGTGTAGCACCATTGGGCAAGGGGAAAGGCTGCATTAGGTTTTGGAGCTAGTCTGGTTCATTTGTTCCTTCATTCTTCTTGCTCTCCATATAGAGATAATAGACCAATGTTAAATTTTTAATCAAAGATTTCTCAGGAACTATAAAAGCTAGAAGCATCAAATTTGGTATTCAATAGAATAATGATGACTTATTTTGTGTAAGAGACATTGGGCTTTCTCAGCTTATTTGTTCATCTGTTCTTTCATTCTTCTTTCTCTCCATTTTGACCAATGTTAAATTTTCGTCAAAGATTTCTCAGGAACTATAGAAGCTAGAAGTCTCAAACTTGGAATGCAATGCAATAATGATGACTTATATCCTGTAAGGGTCAATGGGCTGGATTCTATTAGCAGATTTAGTAGTCAAGTCTATGAATTGTTAAAACTTAAGTTCCTCAGGTGAGCGGTTTAGGCTCATTGAGACTCTTGTCTTATTTTTCTTCCACCAACTGTTTCTACCTTTATACTCTTCTTGTTGTCACAAGCCATTAATTAGGGCCCCGCACTGAAAGTGTGGGTGCCCTATAGTAATCACTCTGTCTGTCTGTCTGTCCATCCGTCTGTCCGTCCACAAATTTTTTTATCCTCCATAACTTTCTTATTCCTGGATGGATTTAAATATTACTTGGCAGAAATGTTAACCATAATGTGATGGAGTGTTGCGCGCAAGACTCAGGTCCGTACCTCAAAGGTCAAGGTCATACTTAGAGGTTAAAGGTCAAAAAAGGGTCTTTCCTTTATCCTCCATAACTTTCTTATTCCTGGATGGATTTAAATATTACTTGACAGAAATGTTAACCATAATGTGATGGAGTGTTGCGCGCAAGACTCAGGTCCGTACCTCAAAGGTCAAGGTCATACTTAAAGGTTAAAGGTCAGAAAAGGGTCTTTCCTGTGTCCAATTAATAACTTTGTTATTATTCCTGGATGTGTCCAATTAATAACTTTGTTATTATTCCTGGATGGATTTCAATATTGGCACTGAAAGTGTGGGTGCCCTATAGTAATCACTCTGTCCATCCGTCTGTCTGTCCATCCGTCTGTCCATCCACAATTTTTTTTTATCCTCCATAACTTTCTTATTAGAGCCCCGCACTGAATGTGTGGGTGCCCTATAGTAATCACTCTGTCCGTCCGTCTGTCTGTCTGTCCGTTTGTCCGTCCACAAATTTTTTTATCCTCTGAGAGAGCTGCCGGGGCCCTAGTTAGTTTCACTGACAGCTCTAGTTTTTGTTATGCCTGCTTTCAGCATGGCTTGATATAGGAGCCCAGTTTTCCATCCGTTCATCCATCTGTTCATCTATTCGTCAAGCTATCAACATTTGTAAAAACCCTAGCCTTCACCCTAATGTTCGAGTCCATTAAGAAAGAATTTGAAACAGCCTTGCTAAATGAAACATCAGTGTTTGAGTTATAGATTGTATTTCAAAACTATTTTTAGATGGAAGATGAAGGTGAAGCAGTTAGAGCGTGAGTTAGATCGTCAGAAACATGGGACCAATCAGATGATGCAGAGGAATGAACAGCTAGTGAAAGAGATGGAAGGTGTCAGACAACAAAACCATATGTATGGCATGCAGATGGAGAACATGAGGAGAGAGCTTGGAGATGCTCTGGTAAATATTTAACCATTTCACCCCTGATTTTCTGATTTGGACTGTCTTTGAATTTGGACATGTTCATTCATGTAAATATGGGTTTTTAGTCAGTATCTTTAAGCCTTAATATGCCAGACCTGCTTTGTCACTTTCTAGTTACTTCACAAGTCATATTTGCAAACAGTGTGGATCCAGATCAGACTGCTCCTCTAGGAGCAGTCTGATCTGGTTCCACACTGTTTGCCTGTATGCAAAAACATTTTTAGAGAGTTTGCAAGAAGATTCAGCAGACAACATAAGCAGACAGCATTTTCCACAGCAGGTTTTCTTAGCATGTCAACAAGATAGCAAATTCTGATGGGACGGTTGGTTACGAGTAGGTATCTCCATCAGTCTATAGGGCTCAAAAGATTAAACCTTGCCGTGCTAAACAAGAATATGCTTTATCTTTACAAACCATATAAATCCAGATCAGATAGCTTCTGGAGGGGATAAGAAGTAACAAGAATATTTTGAGGATAAATTTTCTTACTCCTTGTCTGGAACTATGCAAGCAACACCAATGTAATAATATTTCACTAAAAGGTCAGTGTTGGTACCTAGAGATCAATCTTCAGATCCTGTTGGATTGTTAGACATGGACCATGGAAGTATGTTTTCATGTATTTGTTTGTTTGTGTTGATGTTTTACGTCCCCATAAACACTATTTAGGTTTTTTTGCAGACAGTGCTTTTGTTTTTGTGGGACTTTTACCCGACATTGAAATAAAATGACATCTCAAGCCCTACAACCCCAATAAACTGCTAGGAATTAAGGAGTGGTCCGACTCGTACCACTTCCTGGGCAGGCTTAGACCAAAGTGGTTTACCAGTACTCAAGTTGGGTCAGTTTCAGCTCTGCAGGGAAGCACCATGCAGCCTAATCTATTTCTCCAAGCTCCGATATGTGGGGCCTACATATTTATAGCCCCGCTTTGAAAAAGTGGGGCTATATTGGATTTGCCATGTCCTTCTGTCATTCCGTGATTCCGTTAATTTGTGTTGGCTCCATAACTTTGTATCTGCTTAACATATTTTCATGAAACTTCACACAAATGTTAAACACCATAAGACAATGTGCAGAGCGAAAAAATTATAACTGTGGATTGCCTACTTTTGGAGTTATTGCCCTTTGAACATTTTCCGTAATTCCGTGATTCCGTTAATTTGTGTTGGCTCCATAACTTTGTATCTGCTTAACATATTTTCATGAAACTTCACACAAATGTTAAACACCATAAGACAATGTGCAGAGCGAAGGAATTATAACTGTGGATTGCCTACTTTTGGAGTTATTGCCCTTTGAACATTGAAAAATGGCAATTTTAATTGTGTCCGCTTCATAACTCGAAAACCGTTTGAGATATTTTTAGGAAACTTCACACAAATGTTAAGCACTATGAGACGATGTGCAGAGCGCAGGAACCATAACTCTGCATTGCTTATTTTTGGAGTTATTGCCCTTTGAACATTGAAAAATGGCAATTTTAACAGTGTCCGCTTCATAACTCGAAAACCGTTTGAGATAATTTCATGAAACTTCACACAAATGTTAAGCACTATGAGACAATGTGCAGAGCGCAAGAACCATAACTCTGGTTTTCGTATTTTCTGTGTGTCTGTCTGTGTGTCTGTCTGTGTCTGTTAACAATTTTCGTGTCCGCTCCATAACTTTAAAACCCATTCACATATTTTCATGAAACTTCACACAAACATTAAACACCATGAGATGGTGTGCAGAGTGCAGGAACCATAACTCTGGATTGCCTAATTTTTGAGTTATTTCCCTTTGAATATTGAAAAATATCAATTTTAGCCGTCTTTGCTCGATAACTCAAAAACCGTTTGAGATAATTTTATGAAACTTCACACAAATGTAAAGCACCATATTACGTGTGCAGAGCGCAGGAACCCAAACTCTGGATTGTCTACTTTTTCAGTTATAGGCTTTTGAATATTAAAAAATGGCAATTTTAACTATGTCCGCTCCATAACCGTTTCTGATATTTTCATGAAACTTCAAATAAATGAAAAGCACCTTGAGATGATGTGCAGAGTGCAGGAACCATAACTCTGGTTTGCCTACTTTAGGAGTTATTGCCCTTTGAACATTTAAAAAGGCAATTTTGACTGTGTCGGCTCCATAACTCACAAACCATTTGAGATATTTTCATGACACTTCACACAAGTGTAAAGCACCATGAGACAATGTGCAGAGCGCAGGAACCCTGACTCTGATTTGCCTACTTTAGGAGTTATTACCCTTTGAACATTGAAAAATGGAAGATGAAATTTAGTATAAACATGGACATTCTGGTAATGTATCATGCTCATTGAAATGAGGGACAAGGGCTCACAACTCCCAGATAATGTTTTTCCAGATAATGTAAAATTTTCAACAGTTATTTCTTGTTCATAACTGTTTTCTCTGCAGCTTAAATAACTTTCTTCTCTGACAGCGCTGAAGCGGGGCTATAGTCAGATCCTCTGACAGCTCTAGTTGTGTATATGTTCATATGTAGAGAAGGAGTAACAAGAATAATAAAGGAATAATTTTCTCTATTTCTTGTCAGAAACATATGTTATGGGTATTTGTTAGAATCGCCTTGATAAGGTGATTTTGACAAACACCCATACGTTTTAATATGGAAAGTATATTTATCCTCGTTTTCTGGAGCTGTGGGTTGCCATAATTACGTCAAATATTTGGACAGCTCTAATCCTTACCATACTGGTTCTAAAATTTGAACAACTACAATTTACTGCTACAATTTACTACCAATGTTGTGTCTAAAAAGTGAATGAGTGGCAAATATTGTAGGCCCTGATGAGATGCCACATTCTTTGGCATCTCATGAGATGCCACATTCTTTGGCATCTCATCTTGGTTTACACTGTTTGTTGAGGCCTGTCTGAATACATACATCAAAAGTGGTATAAATCTTGCTTATATTGCAGGCTGTAAGAGCTGCCCAAGATGAACAGATTCGTCTGAAAGATGTTGAAATCAATGAACTGAAGTCAATGAGGATGGACCTAGACAAAGAACTCAGGGATACTAGGACAGTAGCAGATAGGGTAAGTGGACAAGAAAGAGTTATTTCACTACATGTAGACTTGTTAATGACCTTCCTTAACCCTGGTCCTGCTGAATAGATTAATTCTGGCACAGCCATTTCTGACTATCATCCAATCAAATTATCTGATATAATGCATTTGTTCAATTCACAAAATAAATGACAGTGTAGATCCTGATCCTATGGCTTGGCCTAGGAACTGGGCATAACCAGCTTTGGTGGGAGAGGTTTATATTTTCCCCATCACAAGAGAACCCATCTTTGGGGTTTAATTGGTGATTAACATCAACTTTTAAAATAACTGGACATGGTGGTCATGTATCTCTTAGGATGCACTGAACCTGAACTGGATAGAAAAATGATGAAAATTATACTAAAGTGATACTGTGTGTGTGTGAATTCGGGTTTAACGTAGCTTTCAACAATTTTTCAGTCATATCACTACGGTGTCTGGTTGCGACAGGGAGCTCAATGCTCACTTTTATAGTGCTGCCTCACTGAAGTATCATGTCCCAGACACATTACATGATACCACACCCAGTCACATTATCCTGACACTGGGTCAACCAGTCCTAGCTCTACCCCGTAAATCTGAGTGCCAAGCGAGGAGCAGCTAGTACCATTTTTAACGACTTTGGTATGACGCGGCCCGGAATTGAACCCATGACCTCCCGTTCCCCGGAGCGGACACTCTACCAACTGAGCTATCGGGGCCGGTACTAAAGTGATACATTTGTTCAACAGTCATCAGATTATTTTCTATTATTTAAGAAATAGATCAGCTCTAGCTGTGATTTGTTGAGTAATAAATCACAGTTTGGAGGTCAGTTGTTAAGTAGACAAATCACGAGCGCGTAGCGCGCGTGATTTGTCTACTTACAACTGACCGACAAACTGTGATTTATTACCTAACAAATCATTGGCTAGAGCTGATCTATTTCGATTCTAACACGCTGAAACTCGACAATAATGCTGTTGTTTCCTTCAAATTCTCACTACTTTACGCCATTGTTGAAACTAATCCCACTAAAATTATCGACTGAAACACATGCATTTATTTTCTTTTCTAACGTTTTCGATGCGAGAAAATGACGTTACACCGTCCAGCGTCAAGGAAATCGACTAGTGACGTCATAAATTTGCAGTTTTAATGACGTAACTCGTCATGCTCTTCCTTGCCGTGATTTGTTGTAGAATAAAACACAGTTATTTTCCATTGCCTATATAGGCGCGCTGTGTTAGAATATTTATTTATATAGATTGTAAAAACTGCTGTGGAGTTTAATAGCTGTGGTGGCAGATTTTTGACTGGACCATTCGGATCAGCCAGCCACAGACCTTACTGGACCTGACCAGCTTTTCATTAGAAAATGTCCTTCAGCCTTGGGTTATTGTCAAACCCTGAAAACACAAAGTAGCCTGCTCAGTTACACAGATAAACAACAGTCTTGAAAGTTAACCCTTATCTTGCTGAATATTCATCTAAGCCACATCCCTGTCTGTCTTTCAACCAATCAAATTACTTGATATAATGTATTACTACAAATTCATAAAGTGAATGCCAAACAGTGTAGATCCTGATCAGATGGCTTCTCCAGAAGCCATCTGATCTGGATCTACACTGTTTGCAAAGATAGGGGTTGTCGTGAACAGCAAGATAAGGGTTAAGATAAAAAAAAACTAGACGTAAAATGGCACTATCCTATCAGTAAATACGCAGGTGTTGTTCAGACTGCACAGATATTCCCAACAGATAAAACTGGATTTCTCTTGACATGGCTGAAATAGTTGTCACATATCAACCGTTATCTTGCTAAATAATTTATATCATGTATTCATTCAGTTCATAAACTGCATGACAAACACTCACAAACTGTAGATCCTGATCAGATGGCTTCTTCAGATCTATACTCTTTTTGCATGACAAACATTGTAGGTCCAGATCAGATGGCTTCTGCAGAAGCCATCTGATCTGGATCTACACTGTTTGCAAAGGTCGGGGTTGTCCTGTTCAGCAGGATAAGGGTTAAAGAATCTGATTTTCATATTTAGGAATGAATATTATACAGTGTTTAAATTTTAATTCAGATATCATTTCTAACTCTCTGGTTTGCACCCAAGGAAGTTTTGTGAATTAAGAGTTGATTATTTCTGTTTGATTAACTGGTAGTCATAAAAATTAGCTCTATTCAGTTTTTACATGACAGGGCTTTGTGAAAAAAAAGAACTATGGTTTTGTGACAGTCCTTACGTTAAAAGTTTTATTACCTGTAGCAATTAGTCATTAGGTCTCTCACCGCCGTAGGTTCGAGCCTCGCTCGGGCCACGTGTGAGACGCCAAGTTCTGCAACGGAAGGTCAGGTGGTTTTTCTCCGGGTACTCCGGTTTTCGCCCACCTCTGATTAACGATCGGCTCGATATGAGTGAAATAATCTTGAAAGGGCCGTAAAACCCAAACCAAAAAATTACCTGTAGCAAATGCTGTTTGAACCAGACCTGCTGGTTCAGTCAGATAAAAATGTTTGATCCTCACCAGGTACGGCAACATTTTTTCATTGAAATAGATCATGAAATATTTTTCACCATCAGTCTTTCTCTTCCTCTGATTCAAGAAGGGCAGTTGCTGTTTCTTTTGAAAGAAAGTGCATTGATTTATTGCTTATGTATGAGTCTATACGGGAAAACGATGGTTAGGTAATTTAACCCTTATCCTGCTGTTCATGACAACCCCTACCTTTACAAACAGTGTAGATCAAGATCAGATGGCTTCTTGAGAAGCCATCTGATCAGGATCTACACTGTTTGACATTCAGTTTGTGAATTTGCAGGAATCAGATTGGTTGAAAGTCAGAAAAAGGTGTGGCTAAGTTAATTATTCAGCAGGATAAGGGTTAAAACTGACTGGCTGAATATGATCATAATAATGTTGATTGAGCTGTTCAACACCATACTAAACTTTCTATCTTTCAAATCTATTTAATTTCTAATTTCAGCTTGAGAATGAGCTTCATACTGCCCAACAAAGAATGGCTCAAGTGACAGAAGATAAGAATAGAACAGAAGATAGATTGTCAGCAGTTGAGGCTGCACACTGTTTAGCTCAGGACCAGGCCAATCAACTACAGGTAGGCTGCAGAATATGTGTTTACACACATTTGGGTATTTTGGTGGACACTATGTGTAAATCAGTTTAGCTGATTGTGTTGAGTTGGGTATTTGTGTGTTTTGTTTGCATAGGTTTGGATATTTCAGTTTGTATCAGCAGTTCAAAACCCAAAGTTTTGAAGCATGTTTCGTTGCTAGTTAAGGCATTTTCTGCCTGTAAATACTGGACCCAGGTAAACTTATATTTGCTTTACCAGTCACTGAGTCTCGTGCCCATAATGCAAGCTTAAAAACAGGCCACAGTAAATTTCTATTTGTAAAAATAAGGAAAATAGCCTTTAGACTGCTGTAAACCAAGTCTCCACTTCACTTCATGGTATGTCGTGTTTTCTGGGCTGAATAATTTGATTTTTTTAACCAACATGGCATCAGAGAATCAGGATGTTTGCAATGAAGACGTTTGGTATCCGATGACATTGCCAGTCAACATACATAGAGTTTGGCAGCAACATCATTTACATATTCTTCACCTTAAAACATTATCTAGCTTGGCGGAATTGTTTAAAGCATATGATGAGCTTGTTAGTTGGCAAAAAGTATAAAAAAAAATAAATATTTTATCTCAAGTACAAGATTCAGTGCAATGGTATTTTTGCTGAAAAAAATGAGTATCCTTTAAACATTCTAAATTGTTGTCTGCCCAAAATATTTCATGTTTGAGCCAACTGATTGATCAAAGTTTTAATTTGTTAATTAGCTGTATCATTAGTTTTGAACTCAACCCAGAATGCTGTATGCTTTAAGGGGAATTGGAACACCTGTCAGATTTTTCTGCCATTTTTCAAAGGGAGACAACTTTCGGGACTTCCTGTTTGCGTTTCTATAAGCCCTGTCCCACTGAAAAAGGTGTCTACTCTTAAAGGAAATAATTTGCTCCTCAGGAGCAAATTCTTTCCTTTAAGAGTTGACCCCTATTGACATGGGAGACAATAATACTTTTGCAGGAGTTTCCACCCCTGAAGGTGTTCCCATTCCCCTTAAAAACTTCCATGATCATTTTACAGTTTGAGGAAGTTAAACCATGTCCTGTTGAATAAACTAATATAGCCACGCCCATTTCTGACTATCAACCAATCAATTAACTTGATATAATATCTTAATTAAAATTTGCAAACTAAATAACAAACAGTGTAGAACCAGATCTGATGGCTTCTGAATCTGCTCTTGGTATACACTGTTTGCAAAGGTAGGGTTAAACGGGGCAAGAATAAAATTTGATTGCCCTAAAATTTAAATATTTAGACTTTATTTTCTGGGTATATTTAAAAAAATGTGTTGGTAGGATGGCAGACACTACATAGCCAGATTAGAATTCTTTGGATCAGTATGATAAGGATCTGCTCTGTTTATAGAGGGTCTTTGTTCCAGTGTTCAGAATTGTTATGTAACCACAGCTGTTTTGCCAGTTACAGCCAGATTATCTTTTGAACAGAATGATTTTGATATTTGCTAGAATAATGTACTGCATGAATCTAGTCTACTTTGATTTCTTATAGAAAATCTCTATATCTTTGTTAGAACCATGCCCTAGTTATGAATGACTTTCATACATCCATGTTCCTACATCACACTCGTCCCCACTGCACACTGTTTTACCTTCACTGGTGATAGTAGAGCACCTGTGATGGGCTATATGTGATTTACTTTCAGCAAGAACTTAAAGACCTCAGTAGCTCGAAGGCTGATGCGGCAGCAGGTTTATCAGAGGCTAACGGAAAAATACATGTAGGTTGGGTTTCTTTGCACTAATATGTGTTGTAGGTGTCACTAACCCACATATGATTATTAGCCCTTGTGCTGATGAATGAGTGAGTGAGTGTGTTTGTTTTTTACTTCCCAGCAACAGCAAAGGTCATACGTAGATGGGACCTGGGTTAAAAGACACATCCCAAAGTCTGGAGAAGCCTGGGATCAAACCCACGACCCCTGGTTTATGAGGCGAGTAGCTTATCCACTACACCACGGAGGCTTCTATTGTTCTGATGAATATGATAAATGAATTTTACCACACCCATTTTTGACTGTCAGCCAATCAAATTTCTTGATGTAATTTATTTCTTTAATTCACCAACTGAATGACAGTGTAAATCCAGATCAGATGGCTTCTGAAGAAGCCATCTGATCTGGTTTTACACTGTTTGCAAAGGAAGAAACATATCCTGGTTCAGCAGGCAGGATATGGAGGATTAACAAGGATAATTCAGGGATAATTTTCCTTATTTTTAGTTAAAAGCACACATTATGGGTACTTGTTAGAATCGCCTAAATGAGGTGATTCTACCCACAACTTATATGTTTTTGTTGAGGAATACAAAAAAAAATATCTCAAAATTATCCTCATTACTGCTCCTCATCTGGATCTATGTGTTATAGTTTTCATTATGTGCACTCTACGAATGATTTAACTTAGTCCATGTTTACATGGTCAAGTTGTAGGAAAACATGGTCAAGTTGTATGAAAACATGGTCAACTTGTATGAAATTTATCACTGTTGAAATCAGTGGTTAACTCGGATATCCACATGTATCTGACCATAGAGCTCAAGTCTCCATCTGTAAAATTCAACAGAAAATTATTTAGTAACCAGTCCATTTTCTGTAACAGCCTGTGCCTACCATATTTACCCATAGTATTCAGACACCACAACTCCAAACCATGCTTGTTCTAATGTTTGACAAGTGCAATCTACTACCTGGTGGTGTGTCTAACATAGGCGGGTAAGTGGCAAACGGCGTTGACCTGGGCAAGAGACCACATTCTGTGGCCAGTCTATCTGAATACATAGCCCCCACCCAAAGGGGCTTGAAGAAATATATTGGCTGCATGATGCTTCCACGCAGAGCTGAATCTGGCCGGCACACTATTACTGGTAAACCGCTAAGAGAATCTAAGCCTGTCCAGGAACCACGGTGTGAGGCGGACCGTCCATGCTATTAAACCCTATTGGTTTCATTGGGCGACAGGGCTTGAGATGTCATTTCATCTCAATGTCGGGTAAAAGTCCCACAAAATTGGAAGTGACGTCTCCAAAATGACCTTTACAGTGTTGACGGGGACGTTAAACCTCAAAGCAAACAAACTATCTGAATACATACAGCAAATACCATACTTCCCTCAGATATCTCCCTTAGTAGATTATGCAAAGTAGTAGGTTTATAACCAGTCTCTGACAACCAAATGAAGGCATTGAATCTTTGGCTCAGTTGTTAGAGCATTGGATGTTCACAGAGCAGCCCACTCGAGACAGGCATTTTTATGTCCCCGCTAGCGATAGCGGGGACATATTGTTTTTGCCCTGTCTGTTTGTTTGTTGGTTTGTATGTGGACAAATTTAACATTGGTCATAACATTTGAACCATTGAAGATAGAGTATTCATATTTGGCATGAAGGTTCCTTGTGACAAGAGCTTCACATTCATGCAAAAAATTTGACCTTTGACCTACTTAAAAGAAAAAAAATAACATTGGTCATAACTTTTGAACCGCTTGAGATACAGTCTTCATATTTGGCATGTATGTTCCTTGTGACAAAAGCTTTACATTCATGCAAAAAATTTTGACCTGTGACCTTGACCTTTGACCTACTTAAAAAAAAAAAATTAACATTTTGGTCATAACTTTCGAATCCGTTTGGGGTAGAGCCTTCATATTTGGCATGTAGGTTCCTTGTGATAAGAGATTTACATTCATGCAAACTTTTGACCATGACCTTGACCGTTGACCTACTTAAAGGAACAAATAAAATTGATCATAACTTTTGAATTGTTTAAGATAGAGCCTTCATATTTGGCATGTAGGTTCCTTGTGACAAGAGCTTTACATTCATGCAAAAGTTTTTGACCTGTGACTTTGACCTATGACCTACTTTAAAGAAAAAAATATTATTGTTCATAACTTTCAAACCGTTTTAGTTAGAGCCTTCACATTTGGCATGTAAGTTCCTTGTGCCAAGGGCTTCCCACTCAAACCAAAAATCTTGAACTGTGACCAATTTTGAAAAAAAAATGACCATGCCCGGGGACATGTTCGTGTTTCACAAACACATCTTGTTTCAGTTATCCTTCATTCCTATGTTACTACTTCAATTTATCAAGAACTATGGCTTTCATGTTGCAAAAAAGATCAATTCTTGATATCTTTGAAAAGGATTGATCTTACAGAGACTGTGTTTAGAGCGCCTAATAATGAGAACTGGTGATAATTAAGCATATTTTTCCATACATTATGAGTGTAGTCCAGCTTCATTGGCTAACACCTTTGGGACCATGAAAATCTGTGCCAGTTAGGAGTAGTTCAAGTCACTGAAGGTTGATTATAGCACCAGATCAGTAGACATGAGGATAATATTTTTAGCATCCATGAAATATACATATGTTCTGTTTGCTCATTAGAATCACCTCATTGAGACGATTCTAATGCATATGAGGGTCCTTCAAAAGTTTTGTCACTAATAGGTTTCCATAGTTTTATCGTATCTAGTTCTGATAACACTTCATTGCACTTGAATAGCCTTTCAAATAACTACCGATATCAGTTTATTCTGTGCACATTGCTTTTATAATTACCGAGATTTGTCAAACTGAAATACATGCAGTCATATACAGTGGGCAGTTTATGACTTAGATTGTAAAATGGACAGTAAGGCTGAAATTCGCAGCTAAATTAAATGCTGTGTAAGGCTTCACTTAGGTTCAAGTCAGATATTTGATGAATTGTATGGCATAAAGGAACCTCTTTCCATTTCAAGTGCACAGTTTATTGGTGGGTCAAAGCTTTTAAAGCTGGTAAATCATCAGTCAAAGATGATGCATGTGTTGGTAGGCCCAAGACCTCCATCACCAAGGCAACCATCGCTGCTGTAAAGGCGGAGGTCGAAGAAGATGTGTGGCTGTCAGTGAAAGTTATAGCTAAATGCACTGGCATATCAGAAGGCAACATGCATACCATTCTGACAAAGTACTTGGGCTTGAGAAAGATTTGTGCTAAGTGGGTACTCCATTCGCTCACTGAGGTACAAAAGAAGCAACACCTTAAATGTGCCCAACATCTCTTGAAAAAATACAAAAACTGTGACACCCTAATTATTTCTTACTTGCTAACAGGTGACGAAACCTGGGTGCACATGTTTGAGCAACAGAGAAGAGCTGATAACAGTCGAAGCTCAAAGATCAAAAGTGTCCCGGTATTGCCAAGAGAACCATAAGCTCCAAGCAGATGTTGTATGCAATCTTCTTCAATTGTAGTGGGCCAGTGGTTCAAGTGACTTGTCCTTCTGTTCATACAGTCACTGGGCGATTCTATTTGAAAGCTGTACTAAAGAAAATCAAGGCATTCTACAATGAGTAGCATCCAACCAGAGGTTGGTCAGGAGTGCACCTGATCCATGACAATGCCTTCTCTCACAAGTCTGGGATTGTGAAGTCGTATTTGGCTGCTGCAAAGGTCAAAGTTGTAAATCATCGTCCCTATTCTCCTGACCTGAGTCACCTGAGCCCATGCTACTTGTTCTTGTTTCCAAGGCTCAAGAAAGTGCTTTCTGGAAAGAAATATAAGTCCAGAAGTGCCCTTGGCAGCGAGATTTATCAGTGCCTCCAACAGGTACCCAAAGAAGACTATCAAGCAGCTTTTAGAAATTAGATCCCAATGTTACAAAAATGCATTTCGGCAGGGCAGGGGGGGGGGGGGGATACTTTGTGGGCCTGCAATAGGGACAAAATATTAAATGGTGCTTTTAGGAAATAAAACCCCAGTGACAAAACTTTTAGAAGGCCCCTCACACACACATATTTTTTTATCCTAACTATATGGATATCTGGAGCTGTAAGAATAATTATTTAGGGACGCAAGAACTATTTCCAAATATCCATGGTAAACGAGCCATCGGTATTCAACATGTTTTATGGAATATCAAGGAAACACTGTACTTTTTCAATTGCTTTATGAAGCTGCTCATTCTTCATATATTACTCATGTTTTATGGAATATCAAGGAAACACCTGAAATATTGTCAGTTAGTCCACATGGCTATACAGTGCCTTGACCACCAAATGTAAACACCAAAAGTCCCAGAATGTCAATGAGTGATAGAAACTATTCAGTAATTATTCAGAAATAAGAAAGTAATGGAGTTAACTCTCTTTTTTTTTTCAAAAATCATTTGCTTCCTTATAGTCCATTATATTTCCAGAAGTTCGATTTTCCCAGTTTTTATTGTAAATATGATAATAAAGAGAAAGATAGAATGTTTTTCTTTAGTTTTAAAGTTTCTAAAAAAAATATGAAATACACTTTGTGTAGAAAAAGTATTAGATTTTAATAACCAACATCAGGTAATGACCACCCATGTAAACATCACTTTATATATGGAGAGAAAAGAGAGGTTTGGGGTCTGCATTATTTCCTCGTTGTTGCTCAAAACATAGATTGTGAGTACTGGTTAGAATCACCTTAATGAGACAGTTCCAACAAGCACCAACAATCTATGTTTGGACTAGAAATAAGAAAAATAATATCAAAAAGTTCATCTGAAAAATGCTAGTTCTAGACATTAAAAGACGTGATTTTAGCACATAGTGGTGTTATTGTAATAAATGGAACTGGTAACATTTGACATGTTATTATCAGCTGTTAATGCTAGAGAAGTGTGCAGTGGGTTGTATTTATGCTTTATATATCTGAAGAGGACCCCTGATATATTTGTTTGAGTTGAGGTTTACATCCCCATCAACACTATTTAGGACATTTTGGAGATGTTGCTTCCGATTTTGTGGGACTTTTACCCAACATCGAGATCAAATGACATCTCAAGCCCTACCGCCCATAAACACCACTAGAGTTTAAGGAGCAGTCCAACTTGAATCACTTTTCCTGGGCAGGCTTAGACCTAAGCGGCTTACCAGTACTTGAGTTTGTTTGGTTTCCGCTCTGAGCAGAAACACCATGCAGTCAGATCTATTTCTCCAAGCCCCCATGGGTGGGGACTGGAACCCTGGTATAAGAAGAAAATTTGTTCTCTAACATGTTGCTGTTATAAGAAATTTGCCACTATAATGAACCCATATAAGGATTAGTGTAGTAGGTAATTCATGGCCTTTTGCCCTTAATTACTCCAAGAAACAAATGTTGTGGACATGAAACAAATGTTGTGGACATTTGTTAGAATCACCTCACCAAATGTCCATAACATTTGTTCTTGGAGTACTAAACATAATATTCTTGACTATCTCAATAAGTTTGTCTCAACACGAGCATAGGTTCCCCTCCATCAAAATTGTTGTATTGAATGTTGGTATAAATATAAGGACGGTTGACTGTATGGCTTGTTTAGGCCTCGGTAGCTCAGTCGGATGCACGTCTGACTGGTGATCAGAACGCGGGTTCGATACCTGCCGGGGTAGGCAACATTCTTTCGTAGAGGTTGATCATGAAATCTTTTCTACGGTCATTCTCTCCCTTCACCTGATTCAAGAATGGCAGTCGTCATTTTCTGGCGAAAGAATGTGCACTATACTGGTTAATTGCTTACGTATAAGCCTGCCCAGGAAAAGTGTGGATTGGTAAACAGACCGGCTCAAAAATGACCTAAAATAGTGTTGACTGGGCCATTAAACTCCAATAAACAGATTCCTATGCAAACAGTGTAGATCCAGATGACACTGCTCATAATGATCAACCCTGTTTGCTGTACTGTTAGTGAATGAATGACAATGATAAAGTTAAATGATTATTGTTATGATTTCTAGGACCTGCGCCAGAGCTATCTAGAGATCCAGCACCGAGAAAAAGCAGCCAGGGAAGAAGCTAAACTGTACCAGAAACAGATGCATGAAGATAGGGAAAATAGCAGGATAGCAGTAGAAAACCTGAAACGGGAATTAAATGAAGCAAAGGTAAATATAGTAAAATTCCAATATTAAGTCCACCTTTGGAACTGTTCAAAAGTGGTCTTGAAGACCACTTTTGAACAGGCCCAAAGGTCGTCTCTTATAAAGGGACAATGGGTGTAGAAAACACAAAGAAAGAATAATTGAAATCATCTCAATAAGCTTTTAAAAGCAGATTTAGTCTTGATTTTAGGTTGTGTTAATAGCAAAATTTTACTGTATAGTGGATGAGTTGTTGACAGGAATAGAATCCAGGGGGATTCTTCTTTTGATATCATTAATTTGCAATTTTTAATGTGACAGAAGTCCCTGGATAATTAGTGTATACCGTAAGTTTAAGACTGTAAAAAAGATGCAGTTTGGTTGAATGCGGATTTACAAAATGTTTGCAATGGTTTTACACATCTTTTGACAGTGTTTTAGCTTTTATTGGCCAATGTTTCAAGAAATAGAAATAAGACTGAAGAAACAGATCAGCTCTAGCATTGATTTGTTGAGTAATGAATCACAGTTTGGAGGTCAAGTAGATGGTCATTTTTAGCTCACCTGTCACACAGTGACAAGATGAGCTTTTGTGATCACTTTTTGTCCGTCGTCCGTCGTGTGTGCTTCCGTCCGTGCGTGCGTCCGTAAACAATTTCAAATAAGTATATCTCTAATACTCTATGGTCAGTTTTGATCAAATTTCATGGGAAGCATCATCAGGTTGGGGGAAAGGCTGCATAAGGTTTTTGGGCTGATCAGATTGGAATTCTGGTTGCCATGGCAACATATAGCTCCCATAGACTTACAATGGGAAAAAATTAAAATATCTTCTTCTCTGAAACTACTGGGCCCAGAGCTTAGATATTGAGCTTGTAACAATGTCAAGTGCTCACCTACATAATTCCTGCCAATCATGCCCCTGGGGTCCAAATTGGCCACACCCCGGGGCCCTTAACTCCTATAGACTCATAATGGAAAAAAAAGCTTAAAAAATCTTCTTCTTGAAACCACAGGGCCCAGAGCTTAGATATTTAGCATGTAGCAACTGCAAGTGGTCACCTACAAAATTCCTGCCAATCATGCCCCTGGGTTCCAAATGGGCCACGCCACGGGGCCCCTTTGCTCCCATAGACTCATGGAAAAAAGCTTCAAAAATCTTCTTCTCTGAAACCACAGGACCCAGAGCTTGGGTATTTAGCATGTAGCAACGGCAAGTGGTCACCTACATAATTCCTGCCAATCATGCCCCTGGGGACCAAATTGGCCACACCCCTGGGTCCCTTTGCTCCCATAGACTCATAATGGAAAAAAAAAGCTTCAAACATCTTCTCTGAAACCAAAGGACCCAGAGCTTAGATATTTAGCATGTAGCAACGGCCAGTGGTCACCTACATAATTCCTGCCAATCATGCCCCTAGGTTTCAAATGGGCCACGCCCCGGGGTCCCTTCGCTCCCATAGACTCATAATGGAAAAAAAATCTTCAAAAATCTTCTTCTCTGAAACCAAAGGGCCCAGAGCTTAGTTATTTAACATGTAGCAACGGCAAGTGGTCACCTACAAAATTCCTGCCAATCATGCCCCTGGGGTCCATACGGGCCAAGCCCCGGGGCCCCTTAGCTCCTATAGACTCATAATGGAAAAAAGCTCCAAAAAGCTTCTTCTCTGAAACCACAGGGCCCAGAGCTGAGATATTTAGCATGTAGCAACGGCAAGTGGTCACCTACATAAATCCTGCCAATCATGCCCCTGGGATCCAAACGGGCCACACCCCGGGGACCCTTAGCTCCCATAGACTCATAATGGAAAAAAAAGCTTAAAAAATCTTCTTCTCTGAAACCACAGGGCCTAGAGCTTAGATATTTAGCATGTAGCAATGGCAAGTGGTCACCTACATAATTCCTGCTAATCATGCCCCTGGGTTCCAAATGGGCCATGCCCCGGGGCCCCTTTGCTCCCATAGACTCATAATGGAAAAAAGCTTCAAAAATCTTCGTCTCTGAAACCACAGGTCCCAGAGTTTAGATATTTAGCATGTAGCAATGGCAAGTGTTCGCCTACATAATTCCTGCCAATCTTGCCCCTGGGGTCCAAACGGGCCACGCCTGGGGCCCTTTAGCTCCTATAGGCTCATAATGGAAAAAAGCTTCAAAAATCTTCTTCTCTGAAACCACAGGGCCCAGATTTTAGTTATTTAGCATGTGGCAACGGCCAGTGGTCACCTACATAATTCCTGCCAATCATGCCCCTGGGTTTCAAATGGGCCACGCCCCGGGGTCCCTTCGCTCCCATAAACTCATAATGGAAAAAAAAGCTTCAAAAATCTTCTTCTCTGAAACCAAAGGGCCCAGAGCTTAGTTATTTAACATGTAGCAACGGCAAGTGGTCACCTACAAAATTCCTGCCAATCATGCCCCTGGGGTTCATACGGGCCAAGCCCCGGGGCCCCTTAGCTCCTATAGACTCATAATGGAAAAAAGCTCCAAAAAGCTTCTTCTCTGAAACCACAGGGCCCAGAGCTGAGATATTTAGCATGTAGCAACGGCAAGTGGTCACCTACATAAATCCTGCCAATCATGCCCCTGGGGTCCAAACGGGCCACGCCCCGGGGCCCCTTAGCTCCCATAGACTCATAATGGAAAAAAAAAGCTTAAAAAATCTTCTTCTCTGAAACCACAGGGCCTAGAGCTTAGATATTTAGCATGTAGCAACGGCAATTGGTCACCTACATAATTCCTGCTAATCATGCCCCTGGGTTCCAAATGGGCCATGCCCTGGGGCCCCTTTGCTCCCATAGACTCATAATGGAAAAAAGCTTCAAAAATCTTCTTCTCTGAAACCACAGGGCCTAGAGTTTAGATATTTAGCATGTAGCAATGGCAAGTGGTCGCCTACATAATTCCTGCCAATCTTGCCACTGGGGTCCAAACGGGCGACGCCCGGGGCCCTTTAGCTCCTATAGACTCATAATGGAAAAAAAGCTTCAAAAATCTTCTTCTCTGAAACCACAGGGCCCAGAGCTTAGATATTTAGCATGTAGCAATGGCAAGTGGTCACCTACATAAATCCTGCCAATCATGCCCCTGGGGTCCAAATGGGCCACGCCCGGGGCCCCTTAGCTCCCATAGACTCATATTGGAAACAAGCTTCAAAAATCTTCTTCTCTGAAACCACAGGGCCCAGAGCTTAGATATTTAGCATGTGGCAATGACAAGTGGTCACCTACATAAATCCTGCCAATCATGCCGCTGGGGTCCAAATGGGCCACACCCTGGGACCCCCTTAGCTCCCAGACTCATAATTGAAAAAAGCTTCAAAAATCTTCTCTGAAACCACAGGGCCCAGAGCTTAGATATGTAGCATGTAGCAATGGCAAGTGGTCACCTACATATTTCCTGATAATCATGCCCCTGGCGTCCAGTGGGCCCCGCCCCGGTGCCCCTTAGCTCCCATAAACTCATATTGGAAAAAAGCTTCAAAAATTTTCTTCTCAGAAACTGTGAAGCACAGAACTTAGATATTTAGTATCTAGCAACATATAATAGCCAGCTACATAAATCCTGCTAACCCTGCTCCTGGGGTCAAAATTGGCCATGCCAGAGCTCATCAACTCCAAAAGACTTATAATGGAAAAAAACTTAAAAAATCTTCTATGAAACCATAAGGCCCAGAGCTTAGATTTTTAGTATGTAGCAACGTCAGGTGGCCACCTACATAAATCCTGTCAGTTATGCCCCTGGGATCCAAATTGGCCACCCCAGGGCTCTCTAGCTTCCATAGACTTACAATTGGAAAAACTTCAAAAATCTTCTTCTCTGAAACCACAGGGCCCTTATAATGAAAAAAAAAAAAACACAAAAAAAAAAAACAACTTAAAATGGGGAAAAAAATCTTCAAAAATCTTCTTCTCTGAAACCATAAGTCCCAGAGCTTAGGTATTTAGCATTTAGCAATGTCGAGTGGTCGCCTACATGAATCCTGCCAATCATGCCCCTTGGGTCCAAATTGGCCAAATCCTGTGGCCCCTTAACTCCAACAAACTTATAATGGAAAAAAAGCTTCAAACATCTTCTTTGAAACCATGAAGTACAGACCTTAGATATTTAGTATATAGCAACACAAAATGGTCGCCTACATAAATCCTGCCAACCATGCCCTTTGGGTCAAAATTGGCCAAGCCCCAGGGCTCATTAGCTCCTATAGACTTATACTGGAAAAAACTTCTTCTCTAAAAACCATAAGGCACAGATTTTTTTTTTATTTGAGGTTTTACATCCCTGCCAACACTGTATAGGTCATTTTGGAGATGTCTCTTCCAATTTTGTGGGACTTTTACCCGACATTGAGATGAAATTACATCTCAAGCCCTGTCGTCCAATGAAACCAATAGGGTTTATAAGCATGGACACTGCTTTGCCTGAGCTTTGATATTTAGTATGTAGCAATGTCAAGTGGTCTCCTACAGTAATGATTTTCCGGTACACAGGTGAGCGATATAGGGCCATTGGGCCCTCTTGTTCTATATTTTCTACACATTTTAGTATTGATATAACATGGTTGTTTTACTGACATATTTCCTGCTTTGGACCCAAACAACAGTGCTATTAAAATGTTGTGATGTTTAATTTAGGTTCGGGAAGCCCATGTACTACAGGATCTACAGAGAAGATTGAAGAAAGATAAGGCCGAGTACGAGGCAGCAATACAAGCCTTAAAGGTAATACTCTTCATTACACTTTCTGTATAATTTTGGGAATGGGTCACAGGTTCGATCCCTGGCCATGTCATACCAAAGGCATGAAAAATGGTACTAGGCACTTCGTTGGCTGACACTTGCATTATCAGAGGTAATCCTAGGAAGATAAATGAGGGCAGGTATTTGTTAATGGATACTTTGCTTGTCGCAATAAAAGCTCTACAGAGCTTATGTTGTTTGTTTCGGATATGCAACTTTGAATAAGCATCTTTATGTCATTAAAACATCATTCTGTGTAATTTACACTTAGATTAACTTTGCCTTGTGCTGTGTGAGAGAATTTTGATTTACCAGAATCAGGTTTTTTATACCCCCACAAATGAAACTTGGGGGGGTATATAGGAGTGAGTTTGTCGGTCGGTCGGTCTGTTGACTTGGTTTCCAGACGATAACTTAAAAAGCGCTTCACCGATTTTTATAATTTTTGGTACACTGATGTAACATCATAAAATACAGGTCAAGTTTGATTTCCACTACAATTCTCAATTTTCGACATAGTTATGGCCCCTTTCAAGTGAAAAAATTGCAAAATGCCGCTGTTGTACTATCAAGGCAGTTTTTGTGGGGGTATTCATCACCTTTAGTGATAGCTCTAGTTCACACTGTTTTAAGTCCAGTTTATACCATTTTGCCATTTGTTCTTACATTTTCCTCTCTACAAACATTTTTTGGAACCTGAAATATTTTTTTTTTCCTTTTTACAAATACCAGAGCAAGAATATCATGGGAATCATATTGAACATGTTACAAGGATAGTAGTGTCTTTTCTTAATGCTGTAAAGTGTAGTTATGTGAAAGTGTCCTTTTGGCTTCCCACTGTGGATTTTCCATTAGGGTCTAGCTATTACATGTTTGTGTTCCTTTCCCTTTGGTGTCACTGCTGGGAGCAATGGGTTAATTGTATCGATTCCATTGTCTTCACTTCTATTTTACAGAATATGAAAAAAAGATAATTTGGCAATACAATTTTTTCTAATACGAAATGGCCTTTACCGTAAAAATCCTAAAAATTTGGGCACCTTTGGGACTTGCTGTAATTCTCCTAAAATTTCAACATTTGTGTCCTGATCCAGCAAGGAGTCCAAAAGATGCAGACAGAATGGCAAACAGTGTAGACCCTGATCAGACTGCTCATCCATGAGCAGTCTGATCTGGGTCTGCACTGTTTGCTTAGGCCTGTCTGTCCCAATACTTAGGATCAATATGGTATTATCTTCACAGGCATATTCTGATGAACAGCAAAATATACATTATCTTAAGGGGATGGATCCACCTTCAGGGGAGGCAACTCCATTAATAGTATTTTTGTCTTCCATGTCAATAGGGGTCTACTTTTAAAAGAATTTGCTGCTGAGGAGCAAATTCTTTCCTTTAAGAGGAGACCCCTTTTTCTGTGGGAACGAGTTTATAGAAAAGCAAACAGGAAAGTCCCAAAAGTTGTCTCCCTTTAAAAAATGGCAGAAAAAGCTGCCAGGTGTATCCACTCCCCTTAACAATAGCTAATACTCTGGTATTTTTTGCGATTCCAGGACATTTGCCCCCCAGGACATTTGCCCCCCAATGACTTAATCTAAAAATGGACAATTGCCCCCCAGTTGAAAATGCGACCCGGACATTTGCCCCCCAGAGCTTATTTTTGGTATGGACATCTGCCCCCCAGTGCTTATTTTACAGGTGGACATTTGCCCCCCACTGCATATTTCAGAAAGGGACATTTGCCCCCCAGATAGATCTGGGCTAACACAAAGGAGGAAAACAATATATTTATTTGTTTTTTTATCATCAGAAATACAAAATGTTAAGCAATAAATTACTCCATCTATATAAATATGAATCCCTTAATAACCTGCTGTTATGGACAACCCCTACGTTAGAAAGCAGTATGGATCCCGATCAGATGCTTAATTTATTCAGCAGGATAAGGGTTAAGCAAGTCAGCTACAGAACCATATATTGAGTTTGTGCCTCACTGAGGGTCCAGTGTCAAGACGCCTATACTCAATTGGTTTTTACACTGGATACACTGATGGTTAATTCTTGAACAAATTGAAATGATCTTCAATGGGCTGTAAAACTTTAACCAAAACGTTATCATGTAAATTATGTAGCTATATACAAGTCTGTGTGATGAAAATCCTTGTCTAGCCTGGTTGGGGGGCAAATGTCCCTTTCTGAAATAAGCAGTGGGGGGCTGTCCACCTGTAAAATAAGCACTGGGGGGCAGATGTCCATACCAAAAATAAGCTCTGGGGGGCAAATGTCCGGGTCGCATTTTCAACTGGGGGGTAAATGTCCATTTTTAGATTAAGTCATTGGGGGGCAAATGTCCTGGGGGGCTAACGTCCGGAGACCATTTTTTGCTGATTCAAAAGCTACTCAAATTTTTCTCAGCAAAAATATCATTCAGTGATCAGTTTTAATGTTAACTTACAACATTGTTAGTTTAGATCAGTTAGCCCGTGCTAAACAGTGCAGACCTTTATCAGCCAGACTGATCTCACATAATTTGTAAATATTAATTTCATTTATTGTCGTTTCATAGATGGAGTTGTCAGAAGACAAGTCTAACCTGAAGATTGCCAAGAGGAATGAAGAAAAATTCAGAAAAGAAGCTGAAATTTTACAACAGGGCATGAATAGGTAAATGATTTATTCGCCAAGTTTGTATTTTTATAGCCCTTATACTGCCAGTTTTGACATTGGTAGATGTCATTATGTCTCCCCACTTTTTGGGGAGACATATTGTTTTTCCCCAGGGCATCTGACTGTCTGTGCGTCTGTCTCAAAATCTTGTCAGCTCTATAACTCAAAAACTGTTCAAGCTATCTTCACGAAACTTCATATAAATATAAATCAACGTTAGACGACATGCAGAGTGCAAGAACTATAACTCTTGCATTTATACTTTTGAATTGATACTTGCATCAATGTTGCATACCAGTCCAAACATTTTGTGATGTATGTCCCTTCCCCCACCCACAGTGACCTTGACCTCAATGTCACAGACTTAGACATTTTACATTTGGTTAAGGTTTTATGACAATGTTTATGGATGCCTGTATGTTCTAAACTCTTAAGACAAATTCGATTGATACTTGAATCGATGTTGCATACCAGTCCAAAGATTTCATTGATGCATACCCCACCCTGACGCTTCAGTAACATTGATGCCCCCACCCCTTCAGTAACTTTGATGCCCTCAACCCCTTGGTCCATTTAGAAATTTTATGTATGGTTTACCTTTTACAAGCACATTTATAGATTCTTATAGCTTCTTGACATCTTCATTCATATTACATACAAGCTCGAAAGATGTATCATTGGGTTGTGCTGGCTGGTGGGGTATACGTGACCCACTGGTTGCTTGCTCTAGTTAGATGATGTGTTGCACACAAGATCCAGGTCAATACCTCCAATGTCAAGGTCATACTTAAAGGTCAAAAATGGGGGAGACATCTGTGTTTTTGGAGAAAAACAAATTCTAGTTTTCAAATGTTTTTTCATCTCGTTTCATTCAGTACAAATCATATTTTTAACCTGCAACTAATAATATATTTTGTTCTACACAGTAAAAATGACAAACATATATGACACCATGCACAAGAATGTAGCACTTGACCAATGCTGTACTGAATTGTATTGTATTGTATTGTAAAGTTTTAGCATTTTACGTCCGCTACGGTCAGGCGCGTTAGCATTACCCCACAACAGGACGTAAAGTTTAAGTGCTTCTGGGCTGCAAATTGCGGTAGAGTTCAGCGGTGTGTCAATCGTGCTGATCTACCAGTGCCCTGTCCCTAATTATCCTAAGTAAATTGGAAGCACTGTAATTTTGAATTTTGAACGCCAGGTTGAAAGTGGGCATAAAGCAACAGAGAAATCAATGCCAATTTCGGCTGCAAAACGCGATTTCTCTGTCTTGCCCGAGAGCGAACTAGGTTATGTTGCTCTCTCTTAGGGCCGCGCGATTGGCTTTCGGTCTGGCTACACATGAAGTAGCCATGCAATACCCATGGAAAACAGGGTTTTCGGACATGCGGCCCTAAGTTCACGATCAGTGGAGGATGCAGCAGCCTACTTCCAGCACTCTGGTGGGTGAATGTTGTACACCTCGCCGTCCTCCCAGTCCAGCCTGAAGCCCTTTATTCGCGCCGGGTCTTCATCTTTGCCGTAGGTCCAGTAGTACTCGGCCAGTTCATACTCGGGTGTTGTTCTGGTTTGCGGAAGGTAGTACTGGCCACTTGTCGTCGTCGCTTGATCGAACATCAGGTAGGCGATCTTCCCGTGGTAGTCTGGATGAGCTGGTCCCCTGTAGGTTACTTTCGCAACTTCGGCGTAGGTCCCATTCTGATGTTCGAACTTGCGTGGTGGAGAGAAGGTGTAATCTCTGTGAATGTACGGCACTGGATAGATGTCAAAGCGAAGATCTTCCCCGGTGAAAGGCGGTCGCTTGTAGGTGAAAACTGGAGGCGGTGGCGTCGTCTTGGGAGGCGGCTTGGTGATTGTTGGTGATTCCCGGCGAGGCATCTTCTTTGGTGGAGGCTGCGTCGGAGATCTGATGATGTTTGGTGATGGTGGAATCTCGATGGTCACAGGCTTGGGCGGTGCTGTTTCCTGCAGTTGTCTCTCTGTCGCTGTAGGCTGCTGCTTGACTGTCTTCTTGGGCCTGGCTGGAGCTGGAGTGCTCAGGTCCCAATGGAGAGTGACAGTCACACTCTGGTGCTGAAGGCCTGTGGTCACTTCAGGCACCCCATGAAGCCGGCATGACTTCAAGAAAGCCACGAGTGGCTCAGGAAGGCGATACTCTTTCATAGAGACAGACATGATGAGAGAGATGTTGACTGTTCGTGAGCTGAACAGAGAATGGTTCTGTGCTGTACTGAATAGAATCTTCCACCCTATATATACCAGGAGTCCCTTATGAAATTTAGAGGCAGCAGGTGGACTTGAGGAGTGTATTTGGAAGATGAATTAATTTCATTTGAATGGCTTCCATTTTCAGGCTTGAAGAAGAGAATCACAAACTCCTGAGTAGACTAGAACATACCAAGTTAGAATTTGAACAACAGGTACAGTCAACCCTCTTTATACCAACATTATATAGAGGATCTTACATGAGTGTTCATGTATTATTGAATTTATTAAAAGAGTTCAGGAAAAGGGATAAAATGCGAGGCTTTGTCGAGCATTTTATCCCTTTTGCTGAACGAGTTTAATAAATTCATTAATACATGAGCAGGAATGCAAGATTCTATTTATCATATGATATTTAAAACGCATTTCTCCCTGCCCTACATCATAGTGTAGATTATATTTTCTTGTCCTTTGGGATCATTGATTTCATTGTGGAATTTTGAAAATATCTGAGGGTCACTGATGAGGCCTAATTGGCCGAAACAAGCTAGTCTGGCTCAGAAAACATGTACACTCCATATTTTTCTCTTCTGTGGTGTATTCCTTGCTTCCAAAGGATAACCCTTTTATAGAACATATTTACAAAAATGTCAATTTTTCGCCGTTAGTAAACGCGACGTCATTAATGACGTACATGTAATGGGACGTATCTAGCTAATTTGCATATTTAATCCACTAGTGGATTATCGAAAATATTACATGACGTTATTACACTCTCAGACGTGACGTCATATGATAAAACTCCTTATACCGTTAAAATCCTAAAAAATCAGACAACTTGAGGCCTTGCTGAAATTCTACTAAAATTTCAACACATTTGATTCACCACCAATCAAGGAGTCCAAGAAGTGCAGATGGAATGGCAGACACTGTAGACAATGAAAGAAGGTGGCTGACCCAGCAGGTATCAAACCTGTGACCCCCTGATCACCAGTGAGACATGGATCTGACTGAGCTTCTGAGGCTGGCATTGGAAGTTTAATGCCTTAAACTTAAATTGTTGATATTTTATCATATAATGTCGCTGTTATTTAGTGGATAAAGTAAATGTCATAAATATCATATGACCACATGTGTAGTAACACATGGTTACTGGCGCGTAACTTCATGGTACTGTCCGTGACAACCCTATAATTCCTATTAAAGCTCTTCGACAATAAAATCTAATTTAAAATCTTTATATGATAAACAGGATCTTACACTCATGATCATTTCCTATGAAATTTATGAAATGACCACTTGTGTAAGATCCTCTATTTTTGCTTTATAGACTCAGATAAATGAGACTGACATGTCCCGTGTGAAGAAACTGGAAGATGAGTTATTCCGAATTAACAGTGATCTAAAGAAAGGTGAAAGAAGATATGAGGTAAGTGACAAGCAAAACAATTCTGGAAATAATGTTTGTACAATAAACCAACACCATTATCAAGTGTCAGTTTTGCATTAAAGAAGTAAAGGCAATGATCAGGAATCATTACAATTAACCCACACCTCCCATCAGAGGCATCAAAGGAAAAGAAACACAAACATGAAATAACTAGACCCTAATGGAAACATCAATAGTGGATAATACACCACAGCCTCATTATAACACTGTTCATTATAGCACAGATTTGGATATAACACGGTTTCAAGTTGGATCCCCCAAAAATGACCATATATGTTCATTTTTATATATAATCTATACATTTTTGTTTGCATAAAACATGTTTGTTTAACTGAGAGGGTTTCTGCTTTCTACCCAATTAATAGTGTTATAAAGAGGTGGTGGTGTATCTTAAACTTGTGAAAAAAATTTCTTACAAACCCATTAATTGCTAGTGCAGTATATTTTCTGAACCTGACTTTGACAAGTGAAGTAGTCTCAAAGTTTTCATTAGATAACTTAAAATTTTGTAAAGCAAGCACTTGATGAATTCTTGCATTTCATAAGAAAATTTATAATTATTGTTAATGACCACAATGTGAGATGTAACTTTTGACAAATTATGCAGTGTTTTTATTACACTGCTTATTTTTAAGAATTGAATATGAGAACAAATTAGATGTGCCTTGAATTGAAACTGAAGCCTAGCGTCCTGTTTTCAGTCAATACTGGTCTATTTTTGGGTTTAGGTCTTTCAAGAAAAGAAAAAACAGTTTGTATCTAAAGTTTACTGTATTTACCATATATATTCAGACATATATTGGAGCAAAAGTGTAAAACCTGAAGGGATGCCACAGAATGTGGGGTCTCATCAGGGTGTACACTGACTACTGCTAATTTGGGGCATAACATTCGGTAGTATATTGTACTTGTTCAAATTTTAGAATGAATTTGGTAAGGAGTTGAGGTGTCCAAATATTTGAGGTAGTTAGGGTTCCATGATGTCTGCATAAATTTCAGAACTTGGTACAAGATATGGTGTCAGAAGTGGACTCTGTGATGGATATCATGTCAACTGGGTGTATAGAGAAATATAGGGTACGTATGAAATAGCTAGACCCTAATTTACGCGTGAAACTGATGGTGAGCTACCAACTAAAGGTAATAGTCAGTTCCCCTCAATGGGGGACATAACAGTTGACCCAAACGGGGTCGCCAAACTGTTAGGTAAGCTCAAAATACATAAGGCATCTGGGCCGGATGACCTGAATGCCAGGGTGCTTAAAGAATGTGGTGCTGAAATTTCACCTGTGCTGGCCTTTATCTTCAATGAATCACTCGCCCAGGGCACTGTACCAGATGACTGGCGTCAAGCTAATGTTACCCCGGTCTATAAAAAAGGAGAAAAATACAATGCAGCAAATTATAGACCAGTGTCGCTAACATGCATCTGTTGCAAAACCCTGGAGCATATAATAGTTAGTAACATCAACAAGCACCTAGCCTTTGAGAGCATTCTTGCTGACTGTCAACATGGTTTCCGAAGTCAAAGGTCTTGCGAAACTCAATTAGTTCAGTTTTACCATGACATTGTGAGCAATCTGGATGGGGCCACAAACCGTGGCCACAAACAGACTGACTTGATTATCATGGACTTCGCTAAGGCCTTTGACAAGGTACCTCACAGGAGGCTATTGTATAAATTGGATTACTATGGGATAAGAGGATCCACACACAGGTGGATTAGCTCATGGCTCTCAGGGCGCTCACAACAAGTTGTACTTGATGGCCAAGCGTCTGATCCAGTCCCTGTTTTATCTGGTGTCCCCCAAGGTTCGGTCCTTGGACCGGTCCTTTTCTTTGTATTCATTAATGATCTCCCTGATAACATCAGGTCATCTGTCGGTTTGTTTGCTGATGATTGTGTCCTTTATAGGAATATATATTCTTCTTCTGACTGTTTTATTCTACAAGATGACCTGAATCAACTAGCACAGTGGGAGGCCGATTGGCAGATGAAGTTCAATGTGGCCAAATTTCATTCAATGAGGGTGTCGCGACACCCTCCTGACAAACAAATTAAGTTTGACTATAAACTACACCAGCAAATCTTGGAGCAGGTTCAATCCGCCAAATATCTTGGTATCACCATCACTGATGATCTTGATTGGGGTCAACACGTTTCAGAAATTACATCAAAAGCAACTAGGACTTTAGGATTTCTTAGACGAAACTTGGCTTTTGCACCTAGGCAGACAAAGGATGTTGCATATAAAACATTGGTTCGCCCTCAGCTAGAATATGCATCACCCATTTGGCATCCCTATGTTAAAACTCAGATTCAGCAGGTGGAGAAGGTGCAGAGGACAGCTGCTCGATGGACCTGCCGACGATGGCGCAATAGAAGCAGCGTCGGTGACATGCTTAACGAGCTAGAATGGCCGTCCCTAGAGGCCCCTCGTGAGCAGTCCTCTTTAACCTTCTTCTATAAGATACATTCAGGTACAGTGGCCGTTAATAAAGATAAATACTTGACCCCTGTGACAGTTTCAACTCGAACAAGGGCATCAAAAGTAAACAGCTCACAGTATCTCAGGTACCAGTCCTACAGTGATGCCCTGAAAAATTCCTTCTTCCCTAGGACTATTCCCCAGTGGAATAGTCTTCCCTCTTCTGTGGTGAATGCTAAGACTGCAGAGGAGTTCAAAGCCCATACAGTGTAAGATTGAGACCCAGAGGTATGCGTTTTAGTATACCTCTGTTATTCAGATTGTAAATAGTTTTAAGGACTCATCCAGTGACTTCTCTTTTTTTTTTTTTTCAGCTAAATTCTAAATTTAGCTACGCACCCAACTGAGGTAATGGCCAAATATGACCGACTCAGTATAAGAAGATAGATAGATAGATAATACCCCTTAGAGCACCTCTCATGACTAGCAAACAACAGTTTCAAATATTTTACTTTGTTATTGGGAGGAAAGATGTGTTTACATAAACTGGCCAATTCAACATGATTTTAATAGTATTGACTGTGCCATTAAATTCCAAAGCAACCAGTCAACCAATCCATAAAATAGTTATGATGAACTTCTATCATAGTCAAGTAGGTATTTACTGTCACAGATAGTTATTGCAGTTTTCCCACTATGATATGTAACAAACAGCATGTTTAAGAAGGTGAACCTAATAAGCTTTTTAGCTTCCTTTCAAATCCTTTCAAGAATGAACACATTTAAATGTGGTCATATGTTTGCATGTATATGTTTCTACAAATAAACACATTTAAACTAACCAGTCCTGCTATAATAAACATTGTTGTATGAAGGTTCAAGTACACATACCTTTATTGATGAATTGTATGAAATCGATTTCTTTACAGTATCTGTATGTTCAGGTAAACATATTGCTTTCTGTCATTGAGTCCTCAATAATTCAGTGAGGAAAATGCAGTAAAGGGGTATGAATAGACTCCGGGGAGGCAACACGTTATTAAATGTCTTGTTTCCCATATCAATTGTGGTCTATTCTTAAAGAAAAGAATTTGCTTTTAAGGAGCAAATTCTTTTCTTTGAGAGTAGACCCCTTTTTCCGAGGGATTCAATAAACAGAAAAGCAAACAAGCAGTCACAAAAGTTGTCTCCCTTGTAAAGATAGTTGTATCTATTCCCTTAAATTGTTGTCATTATTTCAGACTGTGAGTGTAGTGAAAGGTGCTCCAACCAATGGCAATGTTCTCAGTGATATTAAGGTAGGTATAAGGGGTTCCGGGTCACTTTAAAATTACTTACCGTATTTATCGTACGTATTCAGACAGACACACCCCAAGTAAACAGTATAAACCCAGATGAGACACCGCAGACATGGGGTCTTGTGAGAGTCTTAACTATTTGTCACTCATCCAGCTGTCTTTAGACAAAACATCGGGTAGTGAGTTATACAGTGGAATTCCGCTATTAAGACCAGCTAAAGTTAAGACAAATTGTTCTTTAAAAACATATTTAACAGTTTCAGTTTTTCTATCTTTCTGTTTTCTGCAGCCAGTGTCTTGGACTAGTAAGAGACCACCTTTGGAACTGTTCAAAAGTGGTCTGAAGACCACTTTTGAACAGTCCCAATGGTGGTCTTAATACAGGAACTTTACAGTACTTGTTCAGAAGTTCTGAACAAGTATGATAGGAAGTTGAGGTGTCGGAATACTTAACCCTTGTCCTGCTGAGCCCGGATATGCCTTATCTTTGAAACAATGTAGATCCAGATCAGATGGCTTCTGAAGAAGCCATCTGATCAGGATCTTCATTGTTTGCCAACCAGTTTATGAATTTGCTGCAGTAATTTGCATCAAGTAATCTGATCCGCTGCTAATCAGTAGTGGGTGTGACATATTTAAATACTCAGCAGGACAAGGGTTAAGGTAAATGTGGTATATGTAGCCTTACAAAACCAATATTTGAGCTTTCTGTTTATAAGATCGCTAACAGCAAATACAATAACAATAATATCCCTTATGACCCATTGAATATTCAAAAGACCAGCCCCCATGGCCTAGAGGTTAACAGGGCTGACTCTTAAAAAATTGGGCCTCAATCCGGTCACGTGAAACACCAAGTTCTGCAATTGTATCAGCCCCGCCCATCGGGGCTTGAAGAAATAGATGGGCGGCATGATGCTTTCAGGCAGAGCTGATACCGACCCACACGACTACTGGTAAACCAATAAGAGGATCTAAGCCTGCCCAGGCAATGCGGTGCAAGTAGGACTGTCCATGCTTAAAAACCTTATTGGTTTCATTGGGCGGCAGGGCTTGAGATGTCATTTCATCTCAGTGTTGGGTAAAAGTCCCACAAAATTGGAAGCAACATCTCCAAAATGACCTTTACAGTGTTGATGGGGATGTTAAACCTCAAATCAAACAAATCTGCAATGGTATGTCAGGTGTTTTTTCTTCTAAGGGTACTCCTGTATTCACCCACCTCTGAATAGCAGTCAACTCTTTATATGAAATAATCTTGGAAGGGCTGTAAAATCAATTCAAAACAAAGAAAAAGCAAATATTCAGCAAACAAAATTATTCAGTGAAACCTTTGCTTTAGAATTTCTTACATGCTTTTCAATGAAATATAGAGATTTCTCAGTGAAATAGAAAATGATATTGTCAGTGTTTCAAACAGTGACTGATATCAGTTTTATTTTTCACTGTTTAGGACTACTTTTTTTTCTCCAAATCTAATACTGTGGTCAGTTTTCCATCGTCAGATGATTGAAAATTAATGAACTGTACAAGATTTCATGCTATGCTTGTCCACACGTCACATGGACGTTAATGACGTCATAACGACGCTGACGTCACATATTTTGTTGCGCGACGTTAGATCTGTCCGCACCATCTTTGGAAAACTAATATTTCAATTATTTCAGTAACCATTCATAAAAATGCCATCCCAGGCTATTTCTCAGGTGCAAACTTTTAGTTTACACCCAATATTATACCCAGTAAATACGTTGGACACCACTAAATTGCCGCGAAACGACCAGGAACAAAGTTAGTTTTCTCTGAGTGTGAGTGACGTGATTAGTGAAGCTAATTATTGCCGTTTTGAAGCATGTAAGAAACAGAAAATTTGATTTTTTCAGTGTAAGATCAAATTTTATTTCACTCATGAACACTTAAACTGGTATTTTCACGAGTGGCTACGCCACTCGTGAAAATACTGAATTTGGTGTTCATTCGGTGAAATAAAATTTGATCTTACACTGAAAAAATCAAATATCCTCTATATCTTACTTCATCAAATGATGAAAAAAGTATAGAGAACAATTGCAAAATGACTTAATATTTTTATTTACACAATGAAAATGATTTCAGTGTAACACAGCGTCATAGAAACACATCAGTTGGTGTGAAAAATCAGAAAAAAAGGATCTGTATAAGTTACATATTACTGTCACAGAACTGCAGTTGAAATGCAAACACAAATAAAGTCTGTAAAAGTTTCATAAAGACTAATACATGTTTTTAGAATTTAACCCAAACAGGAACAGGCCTCCATGGCCTAGTGAATAAGAGCGCTGATTCTTAATCATTAGGTCTGTCACCGCTGTGGTTTGAGCCTGGCTGGGGTCACATTTGACATTTGAGATGCCAAATTCTGCAAGAGAAGGCCAGGTGGTTTTTCTCTGGACATTCCAGTTTTTGCCCACCTTTGATTAATGATCAAGTCAAAGTAAGTGAAATAATCTTGAAAAGGCCGTAAACCAACCCCATATATACCTCCTCTCTCCCCCCCCAAAAAAAACCAAACAAACAACAAACAAAACAGTCACTGTATTAAGACAATACTTCCAGGAAGTCTCTTTCATAAGTCTTCTCTAGTTGTCAGACACTCCTGGATAGTATGTCCTGGCAAATTGAAATGCTCCACAACAGTTAGTGTTGTAGGTGTGTCAGGGAAATGCTTTATATCAAAAATTAAGTTTTTCATGTCTTAGGAAGCCATCAAAGGAGGCCTTTGCAAACAGTGTATCTACATTGTTTGACATTCATTTCATAAATTTTGTAAGAATAAATTACATTATCCCATTGCATGCAGGAAACCCCTAAAGGGGTACCTTGGCAAACAGTGCAGGCCCAGATCAGACACCGCAAAATGCGGCGTCTGTTCAGGGCCTGCACTATTTGCTAGCAGAAGTTTCAGTCCAGAATAGAATAAGAATGAAAAAATAGGGCTGGCACCCCTTATATGGCAAATGGACTTGTCCAACATATAGCAATGGAAGAGTCCACTAGTATACAATGGGTTAAGTAATCGGATTGGTTGAAAGTGAGAAATGGATAAGGCTAAATTACTTTATTCAGCAGGACAAGGGTTATCATATTCATACCACAACATAACAATAACAACAACAACAACAATCATCTTTGTGATAAATATCCCATTACTATAAATTATTAGGGCCCCGCACTGAAAGTGTGGGTGCCCTATAGTAACCACTCTGTCCGTCCGTCTGTCTGTCTGTCCGTCTGTCCATCCACAAATTTTCCTACTCCTCTGATAGCGCTGCCGGGGCCCTAGTCAGTTTCACTGACAGCTCTAGTTAGTTTATTATACCCCCGACATACGAAGTATGTCAGGGGGTATATAGTTTTCGTCTTTCCGTCCGTTTGTCCGTTCGTTAGTTCGTTCGTTCGTTCTTCCGTCCGTCCCGCCGTTCGTCAACCTTTACGTCAAAGTTTTGCGTTAAACCTTTTTGATAGCTCATATCTCTGTAACCACATGTTAAATTCTCTTCATATTTGGTAAAGGATATCTCTATAGCATTACCTTTCATATGGAATAACTAAGCCCCTGGGTCAAGCCCCTGTGTGGGCTGTCTGTCTGTCCGTCTGTCTGTTCATCTACTTTTACGTCAAAGTTTTGTGTTAAACCTTTTTGATTGCTCATATCTCTGTAACCACATGTTAAATTCTCTTCATATTTGGTAAAGGATATCTCTATAGCATTACCTTTCATATGGAATAACTAAGCCCCTGGGTCAAGCCCCTGTGTGGGCTGTCTGTCTGTCCGTCTGTCTGTTCATCTACTTTTACGTCAAAGTTTTGTGTTAAACCTTTTTGATTGCTCATATCTCTGTAACCACATGTTAGATTCTCTTCATATTTGGTAAAGGATATCTCTATAGCATTTCCTTTCATCTGGAATATCCAAGCCCCTGGGTCAAGCCCCTGGGTGGGCTGTCTGTCCGTTTGTCAACTTTTACGTCAAAGTTTTGTGTTAAACCTTTTTGATTGCTAATAACTCTGTCACCACATGTTGGATTCTCCTCATATTTGGAACAGGATATCTCTATAGCATTACCTTTCATATGGAGTATCTAAGCCCCTGGGTCAAGCGCCTGGGTGGGCTGTCTGTCCGTTTGTCAACTTTTACGTCAAAGTTTTGTGTTAAACCTTTTTGATTGCGCATATCTCTGTAACCACATGTTAGATTCTCTTCATATTTGGTACAGAATATAGCTATAGTATTAACTTTCATATGGAATATCTAAGCTCCTGTGTCAAGCCCCCGGGTGGGGCTATGGGTCAATAATAAGGACTTACACATTTTGATCACATCCAAGTTTTGTGTTAACTGGTTTGGTTTAAACAATATTTATTAGAATAAATTCACAGGTATACATCGCATAATAGTATATGGTACAGGATTTGATAACTGTTTTCATTATACTCCTTGCATACAAAGTATATCAAAGGTTATAGTTTTTGTCTTTCCATCTGTTCATTATCAGTTAGTTTGTTGTTTCTTTATGCTGTGACCCTTGTCAGATTTGTCAGTTTATACATGTATATTGGTCCTTGTGATCTTAGAAACAACAGCGACTAGAACTGTTAAATTTTGCATAATATTTATGCAGACAATAATAAATGCAAGTAATAATAAAAAATGCATTGCTTTATTATGTCATTATACAGCTACTTTAATTCAGCAAATGTTCTATGACAGCCTATTCTATGTTTGTTGTTTCCAGTTGAAATTGTTCCAAATTGCAACAAACTTTGAATTTTTATTATTCAGCAAAGACATAGAGGATATATGATTTTTTCAGTGTAAGATCGATGTTTATTTCACCGAATGAACATCAAAAGTAGTATTTTCACGAGTGGCGTAGCCACGAGTGAAAATACAACTTTTGGTGTTCATAAGTGAAATAAAAAATGATCTTACACTAAAAAAAAAATCAAATTTTCTGTTTCTTTCATGCTTTAAACTGTAATTTGTAACGCATTTTTAAAGCAACGGCCATCACCACAGAGGTTGAACTTTTTCCAGGGCGATGTCGCGTTGATTTAGAGGTGTTCAGTGCGTTAACTGGGTATAATATTTGCACCTGAAAAACAGCTTAGAATGTTACTTTTTCAAATGGTTTGTTTGAAATTTGCATTCAAATAATTTCCGCAGTAGCTACGCTCGTCTGGCGTCGCATGCTTTATTTACGTTGCGTAGGTGCTAAAAGTGACGTCATCAACGTCCGGATGACGTGAAAACGTGCGTGATGTAATGCATGACACTATTTATAACGTTTAGCTAATTGACATCGAACATCCAACGAAATAATGTGAAAATTTTCGAAGAAACATCGAATTCACAAACAGTGAAAATAAAAATCGTATTGTCACTGTTTCAATAGTGACAATATCGATTTCGATTTCACTGAGATATCTCTGTATTTCACTGAAAAGCATGTAAGAAAAGCAGTTTCATCTTTGGATATGATAAATTATACTATATTTGTTGAAATGCATTAGTTATTCTCAGTGGACTAAATGGAAAGTTTATATGGAAAGGTTCAATGCTACAAACAAATTTTCATTTCCACTAAAAGGGGATGGCACTGGTCGGGGGTATACGTGCCCCACTGGGCACTTTCTCTAGTTTTAGTTAGATTGCGATGAAAACTGCAAGCTTATTGAATCGCTCTCGAACACTCATTCCGGGTGTTTTCATGCGGGCGAGAGAGAGGCAGTGGCTTTTTACACCACTGCTACCCATTTACACCTGGGTGGAGTGGAGCAGTGTCATTACGTGTCATGCCCAAGGACACACCTTGACACACTATAAATTCAAAGCCTCCGCCCATCGGGACTTGGAGGAATAGATTGGGCTGCATTTTGTTTCTGCACAAAGCTGAACTTGAGTACTGATAAACTGCTTAGAAGGTCTAAGCCTGCCCAAGCAATGTGCTGCGAGTCAGACCATCCCTTAAATCCTAGTGGTTTCTTGGGTGGTAGAGCTTGAACTGTCATTTCATTTCAGTGTTGGGTAAAAGGCCCACAAAATTGCAAGAAAAGTCTCCAAAATGACATAAATAGTATTGACAGGGATGTAAAACCTCAACACTAAAAAAGCAACCTATAAAATCACCTTCTTATTTACAGCTGAAGATGAAATGGCTGAGGTCTCAGGTTAGAGAAAAGATTAAATATGAACAGAAGCTTAGAAAAGATCTGAGGGACTCTCTCACATGTAATGATGCTGACAGAAAATTCCTGCTACAAGAGCTTGCAAGAAGAGAAGAAGTGCTGGATGAATTAGCTGCAGCTAAACATGGTATGTAAGGCTTTTATACAAATGAGCCGGGGCACAGCATTTCCTACAATTTACATGAGCGCCCAGGGAAGAATCAGATCAGCCTGCGCAGCCATATAGTCTGACCAGAGACTTCTCTTGCTACATGAAGGAGCACTGGGCCCTTTGCTATCCTTAGAGTGCACAACAAAGACTCTGATCAGACTGCACGGATGCGCAGGCTGATCTGAGTCTTTGTTGTTTGCACATGTCTTATTGTAGGTTTTGTCATGCATTGGCTTATTTGACAGCTTATTGGTCTAGATCCATGATTTCTAGCATGAAGCACCTACCAGGTCTCCACTACAGGGATCTCTTATGGTTTTTCTTGCATTAACATTTGCCGGGTCCCGAGGAAGCTGTTTGAACACGAGGTCGCCAGTCCAAGTATTCAAATATCTTTCGAGGTACCCGGCAAAGGTTAATGCAATGAAATAACAATGGATGATCGCTGATCTTGCAGAACTTACAATTCCAATGGCAAATAGTGATGAAAATGTCCCAAAACTCCATATAAACTCTTCAAATGTGACTGTTAAACGGTTAGTTCAGAAAGTGTTAACTCTTAACTCTTATGCTGTTCACGACAACCCCTATCTTTGGAAACAGTGTAGATCCAGATCAGATGGCTTCTGACGAAGCCATCTGATCAGGATCTACACTGTTTGACATGAAGTTTATGGATTTGTGAGCATAAATATCATGAAGTAATCAGATTGGTTCAAAGTCAGAAATGGGTGTGGCTAAACTTAATATTCAGCAAGAGAAGGGTTAACAATGACGACAGTTCCGCAATGATGTTCTGATGTCATCATAAAATTTTAAAATTTCAGGGCGACAAGGTTACATCGTTCAACATAATATAAACAAGGCAAAACCCATATTTGATATCTGCAGTTCAAAACAGCATGTGAATTTCTTGAATGGAACATGGGTTTTCTTGTTTGAACATGGTTTCTGACCCATTCAAGAATAGCTTAGAACAGCTATATTCATAGGATTTTATGCAAGAATGCATGTCTGAGCAGCCAAGGCACTGACAAGCCTGTGCTTATATGCAGTCTTGCCTGAGCCTTGGCTGGTCATCCATGCAATAGTGATGTTTATCTCATAAGCTGACTCATTTTTAATAGTTTTAAAAAGTACATGTAGATCCTTTTGCCAAGTAACTCGATATGATGGAAGGTCCGTACATGTATATCGTAAAAATTGTAAAAATTTGGACGCCTTTAGGACTTGCTGTAATTCTCCTAAAATTTTACAAATTTGTTTTACAATCCAGCAAGGAGTCCAAAAGGTTCAGACAGAATGGCAAACAGTGTGGACCCTGATCAGACTGCTCTTTCAGGAGCAGTCTGATCTGGGTCTGCTCTGTTTGCTCAGGCCTATCTGTCCCAATACTTAGGATCATTACGGCACACCCTATCCTTACCACATTTGTTAAAAAATTGGAATAAGTACAATTTACTTCCAGATGTTGTGTCTAAAAATAGCTTAATGAGTGTCAAATAGTGTAGACCCTGATGAGACGCAGCGTTTTGTGGCAGCTCATCTTGCATGCACTGTTTTCACAAGTCTGTATGCCCAAATACATATAGTAAATACAGTATTCCCTGTTTTTCTACAAGAAAAATCTTTTTGAAAATGGTGTATTCATTTCTATATTTTTTGTCTGGTCATTTTCTGACTTCTGCTGATTCAAGAAGGGCAGTTGTGATGTGAGTTGTCAGATTATTGGGCCAGACTGTGCCCTGCACTGATAAACCCTTTGTATATAATCCTACCCAGAAAAAATCTTTTAACCCCTGTCCTGCTGAGCCTGGATATGGCTTAGCTTTCAAACAATGTAGATCCAGATCAGATGGCTTCTGAAGAAGCCATCTAATCAGGATCTTCATTGTTTGTCATTCAGTTTATGAATTTGTTGCAGTGATTTGCATCAAGAAATCTGATTGGTTGATAATCAGTGGTGGGTGTGGCATGTTTAAATATTCAGCAGGTCAGGGGTTAAGATAAACTTTCCGACTCAAATGACATAAATAGTGTTCGGGGCAGAAAAATCAAAAGCAGATTAAACAAAAAAACAAGAAAAAACACATTTCCATTGACTGCTTATATTACAGAGCTTGCCAATAGAGAGATAGAGAACTTACACTGTGTTGAGACCTTAGAAGAACAAATCCTAGATTTAACTGATGAGTTGGAGGCCAGAAAAATACGGGAAGATGAACAGGCTAGGGTGCATCAGTCAGAAAAACAACAAATCATTGAGGATATTGAAGGACTGAGGGTATGGGTTTTATTTTTGCTGAAAACAGTATATTCATAAAATCACACTGCTATTTAACCCATTTAGTACCAGAAACCCCAAAACGGGTAGCCTGGCAAACAGTGCAGGCCCAGATCAGATGCCGCATTCTGATGCCGCAGAATGCGGCATCTGATCAGGGCCTCCACTGTTTGCAAAAGGTTAGCCATTTTCCCATAAATTTTGATGAAAGCACAACCTGACACCCCTAAATTTTGAAATGGAGTCCTGCTATATATAAGGAGGAAGATTCCATTTGGTACAAAAAGGGTTAAAAGGGAATGGATTTCTTTCTTGCTTTACAAGAGAGATACTTTTTTTGGACTTTCTGTTGCCTTATATTTACACTTTAATAGCCCCTCTGAAAAAGGGGACTGCTTATGTAGGAAAGAATTGGCTCAGGAGCAAATTCTTTCCTGTTTAAGTAGTGTGTGTCATCATCATCAGATTTTTGATTCTAACATGACGTTAACGTTTTTCCCATTGAACCCAGTGGAAACGTCAGCGTTTGCAAATATGCGATAATTCACGTCGTCAACGTGGTGCGTGCAATTTGGCGTCATCGTGACGTTGCATGTAAACATTTCCTTCTGTCGACATCCGCTGCAAAATAGTCCCCAAGATAACGCTTTGTTACTACTGTATTTCAGTTTAGCATCATGTTAGAATCGAAATAATTTCCACGCACCCGGTGTGTTATCGTGATTAACACACGGTGTTGTCGGGCAGATGCGAATATTAATTCACTCCGGCTTCGCCGTCGTGAATTAATATTTCGCAATCTGCCCTCCAACACCGTGTGTTAATCACGATAACACACGGTACGTGGAGATTATTTCTTAATTAACATGCAGGTATATATAGGGGCAACATCCACATAAGTGGGCCCCCTTCTAGGTTGCTGACTAGGTGCATGCATGGCAGATCTCACGGAGATCTCAAGGTGTGTCTGTCATGAGGGTCTATAGCCGAGAGCTTTCACTCTCTCTGATCCCTCTCTGTCAGTTGCTTTCAGGTCATCTTGGGCCTCCCAGTCCCATGTTTTCCGTCCACCTGTATGTCAAAGGATGTCTTGACTGCACCCTTGGAGCATTCCACATGTCCATACCAGCGCAGCCTTCTCACCTTTATCATGAGGTCCAGGTCCTCAATGCCAAGCCTCTTAAGTAGCTCACTGGAGATGACCTTGTCAGTGTCCTGGGGCTTGATATTGCAGATATGTCTAATCATTGTCCTGTCATTCTGCTGCAGATGTTGGGAGGTTTGCTTTTGTCAATAACCAAGTCTCGCTTGTATGGAGCATTGGGCTCTGCACACAAGAGCTGTACACACAGCTGAATGAGAGTTGGTGGGCAAAGGCAACTGGTAGCAGCTCCTTGAACGTCTTCCAGGCTGTTTCCACACATGATATGGTCGAAAGATCACAGCCACTGGCTGCAGAGAGCATGTCTCCTAAGTAACAAAAGGAAGCTACCACCTCCAGCTTGTGAGGTCAGACTTTGACTTCCCTTTGTGGTCTGCCATTTAAGGGGTGTGATGGTGTGTGTTTGTGTTGTACATCCCATTTACACCTAAGATCAAAGAGAGAAGGGAGCTCTGTTTAAGGACTCATTCGAAAGTCTGGAGAAGCCCAGGATCAAACCCACAACCCCTGGTTTACGAGGCACATAGCATAAACACTACACCATGGAGGCTTCCCCTGTTTAACAAGACCCCTGTTGATAAAGAAGACCAGTGTTTAGTTCATAGTTAGCTTAACGAGCTGGTTAGTGGTCAAAATATTAACTATTCTAGCCAGTACATGTACAGTATGTAATACTCTTGTGTTTTTACTGAAAAATATGAGTATTTTTGCATATGCAAAAGTGACTCACATTTTTTTCAGCAAAAATATTAGTGTGTTTGCCATATTAAATGAGCAGTTTTAACGATTTGCTCACTAACGATATTGTTTTTTTTTTAACAACTGTATGAAGAGTTACTTACCCTGAGGTTGTATCCATTGACAATATATTGAAATTATTATTATTATTTTTTTTTTTTTTTTATCAATTACAGAGAAATAATTCACAAATGTTCTTAGGCTTCCAAATAAAAATCTAGTGAGTAATAGCGAACTAGCTTTTCACACGAAAGCCTTAATTAGAACCCCAAAAACTGTTAATTTTGGCTTGTCGGCATCCTATCTCGTGAACAATTTGATGAAATTTGTTCAATCTTGGCACAATATATCATTGCAACCTTAGAAAGATTTGTTTAGATTTTGGTGACCTTGACCTTATTTTCAAGGTCACAGGCCCCTAAAAACTGTCAATATCTTATCTCATGAACAAATTTATAAAATTTGGTTAAACTTGGTACAATATATCATTGCAACCTAGCAAAGATTTGATTGAATTTTGGTGACCCTGGCCTTATTTTCAAGGGCACAGGCTCCTCAAAAAATCAGTTTTGGCAGGTCTGCATGCTATTTTTTGAATGTATTGGTGAATGTTGGTCAACTTTGGTACAATATAGATTGCAACCTATCAAAGGTTTCATGATTAGATTTTGGTTATCTTGACCTTATTTAAGGTTGCAGGCTCCTGAAACTGTCAGTTTTTTGGCCAAAAATGGCATAGATTTTGGTGACCTAAAGCTAGTTTTCAAGGTTGAAATGGTGTTCAAGGAGGACATTCTTTTTTCTCTGAAAACATAGAACTTGAGGCAAAATCAAATGCTGGACATAGGGGCCATCCTGCATTTTAACCCTTTTCCTGCTGAATAAATTAATTTGCCACACCCATTCCTGACTCTCAACCAATCCAAGTACTTGATATTATGTAGTCATTCAAATTCACAAACTGAATGGCAAACAGTAGATCCTGATCAGATGGCTTCTTCAGAAGCCATCTGATCTGGATCTACACAGTTTGCAAAAGTAGGGCTCATTGACTTCAGCAGGTAGATAGATAAACATGAGTGTTTGTTCTTTAACCCATTTAGTGCCGAAAACCCCAAAATGGGTACCCTGGCAAACAGTGCAGGCCCAGATCAGACACTGCAGAACATGGCATCTGATCAGGGCCTCCACTGTTTGCTAAAAGTTCAGTATTTTCCAAATAAATATTGATGAAAACACAACCTGCCACCCATAAATTTTGAAATGGACTCCTGCTATATATAAAGAGGAAGATTCCATTTGGTACAAAAAGAGTTAATGATTTTCCGTTTTCTTTTGTTTCCTTAGGAGAAGGAAAGAGTGAGAATAGAAGAAAGATATGTAAGGTGAGAAATAGATGCTTATAGTATATTACACCACAACCTCTTTTTATCATATGAAGACGCGTCTGAGCATGTGATAAAGCTGTGTAATAAATTTGATAACCCACTAGGGGATTAAATATGCAAATTAGTTAGATACACCCTGTTACGCTACATGTAAGATGTCCTTAACAACGTCTCATTTACTAGTGGCGAAATAGTGACATTTTTGTAAAACAATCACGAAAAAAAAATGCATTTTAAATGTCATATGATAAATAGAATCTTGCATTTGTGTTCATGTATTATTGAATTTATTAAACTCGTTGAGGAAAAGGAATAAAATGCTCGGCCACCCCTCACATTTTATCCCTTTTCCTCAACTCGTTTCATGTATTATTGAATTTCTTAAACTCGTTGAGGAAAAGGAATAAAATGCTCGGCTAAGCCTCGCATTTTATCCCTTTTCCTCAACTCCTTTTATAAATTCAATAATACATGGACATTCATGTAAGATCCTCCATATAACACTATTCATCATATGATAACACAGTTTTAACGGGTCCGTGGCCTAGTGGTTAAGAGCGCTGACTCTTGATCATTAAGTCTCTCACCGCTGTGGTTTGAGCCTAGCTCGGGTCATATGTGAGACGCCAAGTTCTGCAACGGAAGGTCAGGTGGTTTTTCTCCGGGTACTCCGGTTTTCGCCCATCTCTGAGAAACGATCGGCTTGATATGAGTGAAATAATCTTGAAAGGGCTGTAAAACCAAAACCCAAAAAAACACACAAAAAAACACAGTTTTACGATATAACACTGTTCAAAGATGGATAAAAAAAGAGTGTAGATTATATAGAAAAATGACCATAATTGGACATTTTTGCTATATAATCTATACATTTTTTGTTTGGATATCACATTACAGTTTAACTAAATCAGTTTCTGGTTTGGACTCCAACAATAGTGTTAGAAAGAGGTTGGGGTGCATTATATGTTTGTGAGGAAATGGCTGCAAAATTTACCCGATAAGCACATGATAACAAGATGATATGTCAGTTTAGAACAGTGCCTTCATTGAGATAACAGGCAGTGCCTTTTGCAGCTTTCTGAGACATTTTTGAAACTGGTTACATGTAAGGCTGGCACAGTTAATCGGATAATCGAGTATACAATCGATAAATTCCACAAAAATGATTATCATAACTGATTTGCTTGCAATTGATTATTTGATAATTACAATTTACTACCCAAAGTTGCGCATAAAATAGCTGTATGAGTGGCAAACAGTGCAGACCAAGATGAGATGCCGCGTTCAGCAGCATCTCATCTTGGTCTGCACTGTTTGCTCAGGCATGTCTGTTCAAATGCATATGCCAAAGTACAGCATATGGTAGGAGCCATGCTCAGAAAGAAAGCCAGACAGGTAAAATTATCACCAAATCTTCAGTGATTACTAATCGATTATCGATAGTAATGACAGGAATGATAACCGATTATCTTTTCAGCTCTGATTAGCCAGCCCTAGTTACATGTTTGTGTGCTAAAATGACATCTTTGTTAGCTCAAAAACTATCATAAAAACCCTAAAATTTCTGTCACCTTGAGGAGTTGCCTTAATTCTCCTAAAATTTTAACAAATTTGTTTCATGATCCAGCAAGGGGTCCAAAAGGTGCAGACTGAATGGAAATCAGTGTAGACCCTGATCAGACTGCTCATTAAGGAGCAGTCAGGTCTGGGGAGCAGTCCGATCCTGGTGTACACTGTTTGCTTAGGCCTATCTGTCCCATTACTTAGGATCATTATGGTAACATTTTTCAGTTGAATGTTTTTTTATATATATTTTTTTCTTATTTATAGTCTGAACATAGATTGTTGATGCTCATTAGAAAAGTCTCATTGGGGTAGTACTTAAGAGTACCCACAATCTATGTTTTGGGCAAAAAGAAGGAAAATAACATTTTCCCCCTGTAAACCCCACTTTTCTCTTTGAAAAGTAAGGTTTACAAATTTTCTCTGTGTACACTGATGTTTACATGGGTACTCATTACATGGGCTAGATGACCTAATGCATGTTTAGGTATGATAGAAACTTCCATTTTAGGACAAGACACTAATATTTAATCTTAAATGCACCAAGCAAAAATCATAGCTCAACTAGCTAAACAACATTCTAAGTATTTAATTACTATTATGCCAGAGAAAATCAGGCTCGGGACTGAAGTGAATTGTCTGTCTGTTCATATAAAAGTCAAGCCTTATATTTCTTAATAGAAGAAATAAAAACTGTTTGAAAATCACATCTGCTACTTTAGTGTTTTGCACTTTTGCCCTTATCCTGCTCAATAAATTAATTTAGCCACACCCATTCCTGACTATCCACCAATCAAATTACTTTATATAATGTATTTGTTCAATTCAAAAACTGTGCAGGTCCTGATCTGATGGCTTCTTCAGGGGCCATCTGATCTGAATCTACACTGTTTGCAAAGTTAGGGGTTGTTGTGTTAACAGGATAAGGGTTAACAAGAGGTGCTGTTGGGAGAATATGAAGCTATTGGGGTATGAGATAGTAAATCCTGTAAACTGGTTCATATAGACCTCAACCAAGGAAAAAATTATTTTTAAAAATGCATTAGTAGTCTGGTATTTATTTGGCAAATTGCTACAAAAATGATATCATTTTGACAGGGTCTTCGACCCTTTAATCATGAAGCACATTTAGAAAACAGCATTTTCAAATTTATTTTTTCTTATATTTGTGCAAAAAATAAATGTCAAGCCTTATTTTTGCTGAAAAATAATGAAAAAAGTAGATTGCCCTCTGCTCTAGAATCTCTGTAATGCTTTAATAGGTTCAGTCAGCCCTCTTTATACCAACATTCGTTTTAACGACAAAACATCGTTACATGCTATAACAACAGTTTCAGTGGAAAGAAATCCTTAGCCTTGGTTCCGATCAGAGGGGGCATAAATCAGTTCGGAAATGCCTATATCTAATCCATACTTAAGAAAGATTCTTGTAATCTAATACTCGTAAGTAAGAAATGTTATAGATATATTTAAGACTCGCCTCACCAAGGAGATTCTAACAAATAGTTATAAAATTAGTTTCTTGGAGTAATTAAGGGAAACAGGCCCAGTTTTTGCCAGTCATACTCTATATTGGGATTCTTTACAGCGGCAAATTCTTTATAATAGCAAAATATTAGTGAACAAATACTGTCGTTATAAGGAGGGTCCTCTCTGTAACAATCCTAGTGTTTGTAACAACTGTGGTTTAATATTCTTTTCAGGCTACAAGATACAATGAGAGCATTACAGGATGAAATAAGGGTGGCCAACCTCAACAACAAAGATGTAAGCTCATTTTTATGCAGTTTCGCACATACACACCAAAACATAAATAATAAATAAATTGATAGAAATTTTGGCACAGCTGTTCTAAGAATCCTTTAAGCTTAACAAGCTTGTTAGTGGCCAGGGGCCAGTTGCTCAAAACTAACAGCGACGTTAGTTAACGTATCGTTAAAACTTTGATCATTAAATATGGCAAATATGCTAATTTTTTTGCTGAAAAAAATGTGAGCAGCTTTTGTGCATGCAAAAGCTGCTCACATTTTATTCAGCAAAAATACAATAAATTTCGACATTGTACTTGCTAGAACAGTAAACAAATTGAGCACTAACGAGCTCGTTAAGCTAACCATGCTTTGAACAACTGGCCCCAGAAAGTCAAATGGTCTAGCAAGTACAATATCTAATATATTGGTATTTTTCATCAAAAATATTAACAGATGTTTTCATATTAAATGCTCAAAGTTTTAATGTCAGATGCATTATCAAATAAAATCATTGGTTTTCACACAACTGGACCGAGATAGTTTTAGGATGATTACTGCTCAGATACTAAGAGCATGAATGTGGAACTGGTATGGCACCACGTTAGCAACAAGTAATACTGCTGATCTGGTTTGACTCCACATAAGCATATCTTTTCTGTGATACGTATAGTTTCTGTGTTTTGCAATACAGTTGTTGCTGCAGCTTTGTTGGCGGAGCATGGCTGTTGTGTTTACAGTTTTACTGGGGTTGCAGAAGCCTCCATGGTGTGGTGGTTATGCTACTCGCCTTGTAAACCAGGGGTCGCAGGATCGATCCAAGGCTTCTCCAGACTTTCGGATGAGTCTTTAAACTGAGGTTTCATCTCCATATGACCTTAGCTGTTGGTGAGATGTAAAACTGACTCACTATTTACTGGGGCAGTTATAATTGTATGCAGCTGCTGTATTGCTGCATTAATACTATACTGAGAGGCAAAAGTAAGTATACAGGTTACTGAACGCTGATTTGCACCCCAATGTCTCCCTCTATACATACATATGTGGCATCATAAGTAAGAACAACCACTTTCACATAATTTGCAGCATTTTCCTTTAAAATTGATTAAAGGATAATGAAATTGCATCACTTGAAATGGACATGGGGTCTAATCCAATTTTTGTCTTGAGTGGTTTCCCTTTAAACATGCGTTTCGGATAAGTGCGATTCAATAAATGATTTTTCGTTCAACAGATTCAAAGAAGGGAAACTGATTGGTAAGAATATATCCCATATTTAAATTATACACAAGGTAAATTGCATCATTTTTTGTCCAAGGAAAAGTCATTTTCGCCTTTTACGGTCTTCCTTTGATTAAATGCTTTATGTTTCTTTGGCATTTTTATTGGGGATTAACTTTTCTTTGAGCAATTTTAGAGGGATCACTATGGAGTAAGCATAAAAATGCCGTGGAAAACAAAAGTTATGCGAAAATTTCAAATGAATATCTCTTACACGATTTGAGAAAAAGACTCATTTAATTCACTATGGTTTTAATTGAAAGGGAGGTAATCTGGAACACGCAGACATTCCAATTGAGTTTTAAGCTGTTTGTTTGGGTATAATGGCAAGGTAATGATGGCGTTTTATCGATACACATTCATGCATGAATTTTGCGTTGTGCATAGATTTGAATGTCATGTACAACTCGAGATTTTGTTGGAAATGTTGATTATCAATGAAGGGCAAAAACTCCATCATGGATGACTGCAACAGGAAAAGAATGTGGAGTTTTACAAACTTAGACGTTTGGGAAAAACGGACATAGGCATGTTTTATTACAGACAGCAATGCAAGATCCGGTATTCCAAATAAAATACTGTATACTTTTTATTGCCTCTCAGTATATTTTGCAGTGGACAAGTTTAACCCATTCTGTACTGAATGGAATCTTCCACCTTGTACATAGCAAAAATTAGGGGTGTCATGTTGTGTTATCTGTAAAATTTACTTGGAAATCGACTGAACGTTATGCAGACAGTGAAAGCTGAAGGCCCTGATCAGGTGCGAGATTCTGGGACCGCACTGTTTGCCAGTGACCCAGTATTAAAAGGGTTAATTCAATGTTAACCAGACAACCTTGTATATCACTGAATATCCCCATTTTAGCAGATACTAAGCCAGTCAGCAGAGACTCACCATAAACACTAGATTTTGATAGTATACCATACAAACACTGATGGTTCATTTACCATAGCTGAATCAAATGTAGGTACATGTAATTCTTCCCAAAAGTCCTGATGAGATATAGTTGGGAATAATTTAGGAAGATATTTAATTATGAAAAGGCAATTCTGATGAATAAACACACCATACCCTTACATTTTGGAAGCATTATGCCCCCTGACAAGGCACTACATGTATGAATAACTCTTAGTGGTTCAAACTACCCCCGTCTAAAATTAGCTTTCTTGGTCTCAAAGGTGTCTGTGCCTTTGAGGTCTCACTGTACCTTGAAAACATTATCTGGACAAGAAGAAAAAAAGAGCTAAATTTGCCAAAATATCTTCTTTCAGTTTTGAAACATAACTGTATCATATACTATTAAGCAATGTATACGTGTGAATTTATTCTAATAAATATTGCTTAAAGGTGCATTATTGAGCTATCTGGAAAAAATGCTTCCAAAAATAAAATACATATAGCCGGTATTTTTCTTTAAAACAATACAAATGAATGCATTTTATGCAAAAATGCGAACAATTATGATGACAGGTAAACGAGTTTGAGAGGGATTCCCTAACTAGGTTTCGAACACTAGTTAGATCTATTTTTAGTTCGTGACAAAAATAGAATCCCCATATATGACGTTATGCGACGTTCAGTTTTGGCCTTGTTTGCTTAGGCCATACATGAATCGGAAAAAAATATGACGCTGAATACCATGCCATAAGTAACGACACTTAGAGACGATACTGTCACCATGTATGTTTAAAGTGACAGATTTATTTTTAGAACAGAAATTCCGAACACATGTTCAGAGTGAAGGGTAAACACGAATGAAAACGGTCATTTTCACAAAGTTCTGAAGCTGTATTTGGCTCCAAAAGTGTACACATGACAAAGGAGTATGCATTGAAGATAAAAACCAGAAAAAAAATTTGAGACCCGGTAGCTCAATAATGCACCTTTAAACCAAACATTACTGAACCTTTATCCCACTGAATATAAAAAGTGTTACCTTTGCAAACTGTAGATCCAGATCAGATAACTTCTGACCAGGAACTTCACTGTTTGGCATGTAGTTTTTGAATTGAATGAATACCTTAATTCAAGAAATTTGATTGGTTGATAGTCAGAAATGGGTGTGGCTAAACTAATTTATTCAGCATGACCAGGGTTAAATATTTTTGTGATTTTTTTATTCCATAGGTAGCTTTATTGGAAAAGAATTTAGAAAACATTCAGAAGTCGCCACATAGGAGAAAAACTCATCGAGTAAGAATAGAAGCTCCGTCCAAGAGCCCCAGGAGACGTTCCCAGACCCCACCCTCCAGACTGCCCAAGGGACATGATGAGTCCATAGCCCCAATGGCAATGACAGATGAAGAGTTTGAAAAGAAGTTTGCAAAGTATAACAGCAACATGGCTGACACTAGCATTTTGTGATGAATAATAGATATAAATGTAGACTGATCAATGACATTCATAGCAACAGATATGGTTCGTATTTTGTGATAATTGCAGGATAGTTTTTGTCATTTCTCCATAAAAACCTATGTTGTGGGTATTTCTTAGACTAATGAATATTTATATGACAAAATATCCTTCAGTTATCACAAAATACCCACCTTATCTGTTGCTATCACTGTGTACCACTATTCCCACTAACCATGTTGTAAGAAAATCTGTTTTTAGAGTAATATTTAAAGATATCATGACACCAGGTAAGGAGGAGTTTTGGGGGTTATTTGGAGATATTTTGTTATTTAACCCTTTTTGTACCAAATGGACTATTCCACCTTATATATAGCAGGAGTCCATTTCAAAATTTAGTGGTGTCAGGTTGTTTTTTCTTCAAAATTTATTTGGAAAATGGCTAACCTTTTCGCAAACAGTGGAGGCCCTGATCAGATGCCGCGTTCTGCCCTGGTACCCGTTTTGGGGTTTCCGTTACTGAAAGGGTTAATGAGCCTCCATGGCCTAGTGAGTAAACATGCCATTTCTTAATCATTAGGTCCCTCACCTCTTGCTCAGATCACATGTGAGATGCCAAGTTCTGCAACAGAATGCTGGGTGGTTGTTCTCCAGTTACTCCAGTTTTTGCCCACCTCTGATTAACGATTGTAAGTGAAATAACCTTAAATGGGCAGTAAAACCAAAAGTAAAAAAAATCTTATTTCTCCATTAAAACATAATTAATTTATATTGTGGGTACTTGTTAGAATCGCCTCAATTAGGCAATTTTAACAAGTACCCACAACACATGTCCCTACCTGGAAATAAGTATAACTACCCCTTAAATAATCCTTGTTTCTCCTTGATCTTCAGGCCAGTGAAGGCCATGCTCAGAATGTTCACATGTACAAGCTGATCAGTTCCCTTGCTGGCCATTCAGGTTTTCTTGCACTATGGCCCAGAACCCAACTGCCCAAAATATCATGACAAAAATGGCAGAGCAAACAGGGTAGACCCAAATCAGACAGCTCTTCAGCCAGATGTGGGTTTGCATTGTATTTAGACATGGCTGTCTCCAAAGTAAAATTTGATTTAAAAAATCATGATATATATATTTTAGAGTATATTTATTTTATCATTGCATTCCAGTCTGTTGCATTCCAGTCTATTTATAGACATTTTATATGAGACACGTCTGTGTCTCACCATAGTTTTATTGCACAGTAACATTATTATTCATACGTTATAAAGGAGAAGTTAACCCTTAAGGGCCAGGCACAACTTCGGGAGATAAAGTCTTTTTTTATTTATTTTTCAGAGAAGTATGTGCATGACATTTCACAGGAGATTTTTACCCTTAAAATGCAAAAAAAAACTACATCTGAAAATGTTGTCTGTTTATGTCGTCTGCTGAATCTTCTTGCAAACTTTTTGAAAAATATTTTTTGCATACAGGCAAACAGTGTGGAACCAGATCAGACTGCTCCTAGAGGAGCAGTCTGATCTGGGTCCACATTGTTTGCAAAAATGACTTTAAAAGTTACCAGCAGACGACAAAGCAGACGACAATTGTTGTGATTGGCATATTACAGGTTAAGACTGATTTGTTTTCCTTTTTTAAAAATAATACAGTTAGATCTCATAGGCTTAAACACTGGTGGCTCAGTTACCATGGTAGTTCTTAACTTGTTTTTGAGTCCCTAGAGAATGTTTCCCTAAGCTACAAATAAATCAGGGATAATGTAGAGCCCTGTGGTGCAGTGGTAAAGCATAGGATTTGAGATCAAGAGATAGCCAGTTCGATCCCCACAAACACCAAGTGTTGTTTCTTTGAGCAAGAGGCTTTATCACTATATCATAGTGTAGATTGTATTTTCTTGTCCTTTGGGATCATTGATTCCATTGTGGAATTTTGAAAATATCTGAGGGTCACTGATGAGGCCTAATTGGCCAAAACTAGCTAGTCTGGCCCAGAAAACATGTACACTCCATATTTTCACTTCTGTGGTGTATTCCTTACTGCCAAAGGATAACCCTTTTATAGAACATATTTATCCACATTACTTAGTACTGGTTTCTATCCAGGAAAAAGAGGGCCACATGGAAGATTAGTTGTAGTTTACTAAATTTGCTACCTTCTATAAAGAAGGTTGATTATAATTATTACATTTGTATTATTTTAATTTGGGATTTTTTTTCCTGTTTTCTCTTGTAAAGATATGTGTGTTCTCATTTAAATCGCCTCAGTGTGGTAATTCTAATGAAAGCACACAACATACCTTTATGTTATAGAACAGCAATAAAATCATTCTAAACTGGTGCTCTGTGTAACCCTCAGTGGTTTGAACTACCACCGTCTTCATCACGAAAATATGCCTGTATAATTTTGACCCCCTTGAACCTCACTTTTATATAGTAAAGCACACAACATACCTTTATGTTATAGAACAGCAATAAAATCATTCTAAACTGGTGCTCTGTGTAACCCTCAGTGGTTTGAACTACCACCGTCTGCATCACGAAAATATGCCTGTATAATTTTGACCCCCTTGAACCTCACTTTTATATAGTAAAACTGGGGTTTACATGGGTAAACTTTATTTTTCTTATTTCTGCTCTAAAATATAGATTGTGGGCACTTGTTAGAACCACCTTGAGAAGGCGGTTCTAGCAAGTACCCACAATCTATATTTTGAGCAAAAATAAGAAAAATATCAAAATTTTTCACCGTAAAATTTTTGTTTCTTTTTTTCGGCGGTAAAGTTTACAATGCATTTGTATAGGCGTGTTTTCATAATGGAACACATTTGCATGGTCCCAAAGGTGTTTGAGCTTTTGAAATTTATCTGTAATAACAATAAAAACAATACCAGTGCATTCATTGTGATATATGGTAATTAACCCATTGAACACTAGTAGATGCTTCTATTGCTATATGTTGGACAAGTCCATTTATCATATAAGGGGTGTCAGGCCTATTTTTTCGTTTTTATTTTATTTTTGACAGAAATTTCTGTTAGCAAATAGTGCAGGCCCTGATCAGATGCTGCGTTTGATCAGACTCCGCATTCTGCAGTGTCTGATCTGGGCATGCACTGTTTGCCAAGGTGCGCCATTAGGGGTTTCCCGCATGCAATGGGTTAAATAATGTGAACAGATACACGTTGGCTGGTAATTTGCTTTTTACAAGGGAGATAATTTTTATGATCCCTTCCGATTTATGATCCCTTCCGAGGAGATAATTTTTATGATCCCTTCCGGTTTATGATCCCTTCCGATTTCCAGTACACCAGCCATCTCTCGAGAGGGTCTGCTCTAAAAAGGGGAAGAATTTGCTTTCCCTTTATAGAGTTGATGTCCAGCATACTAAGTGATCAGTTCATCTTATCATTGTGGTTACCAACAATTTTGTTGGCATTGAACAAATGGATCCAGTATATTTTTAGGGATCACTTACATTGGCAAAATGACAAGGATCTGATAAATCCATCGTTTTGTACCTTTTTATTTGTGACCTCTTAATCTATGAGTCTATTGGTAAATTTACTGCAGTTTACACAAGCTTTTTAATGTCTAGTTTTATTTATACATGTATTTATAGTTGTCTGTGATATTGTTTGTTTTTTTGTTCATCGGTGAGCAGTATTACCTTTGAAAGCATAAACTGTCTTTGAAAGTCTCCAGGAAGATTTGATTTGTGTATAAACATTTCTTAAACCATGCTAATCATGCAGTATGTTTAGTGTCTTCGATAGAATTTTGTACATCTTTTTGGGACAGTTATTTTAACTTGCTCATATTGTTTTTGGGGTAACTACAGTAAATAAATAAGGTGACAGAATTTTAAAGGCATTTATTCTTGATTATTGAGGACAATCATTTCATTACATAATATTATGTAACCCTTGGTGCTGACTGAAGAGATCTCCTCTGTCTTCAACAGGTAAGGGGCCACCTTGGGAAAAATCAATAGTTTACTAGAGTTGACTAGAGTGTACATTATTGATTTTCCCCTTAAGTGCCTCAGTCAGGGGATTCAACAACAGCTACAAATCACCCTATTAAGGGCTGCTTTTGATTTGCTATAGACAGTATATCACAGGGAGCAATAAAACTATACCGTGTGTCCTACTGTTACAAGAATAAATGCCTTTAATAGGAATGGATACACCTTCAGGGGAGGCAACTTTCAAAAATATTTTGCCTGATATCAATAGGGGCGGACTCTTAAAGGAAAGGAACAAGGGACCTACTCTTAAAGGAAACCATTTTCTTCAAAGAACCTACTCTAAAAGGAAAGAATTTGCTGCAAATTCTTTCCTTTAAGAATAGGTCCCTTTTTCCAAAGGGTCTGCATGTACATGGCAGTGCTCAGGATGTCCATAAAATTGTCTCTCCTTTAAACTACGACAGAAAAAGGTGCCAGGTGTATCCATTACCCTGGAGTTATATTTTTGTTAATATTTTGCACTGTATTCATATGATGCACATTTTCTTTACAGTAAATTTGTACGCATTTATTTTTCTCTAATTATTAACGGTTTCACAGCTGCCAATTGATGTTCATTTGAGCATAAATAAACTAGATACAGCAGTTAATGTTAAGCTGTGCCCACATATTCAGTCTTGTCAAGTTCGACAAAATGGATGGTAGAGTTGTTTGACAAATATTATGTCAAATTTGATCAAAACTATTGATTTAGTCCCAGTATCCTTAAAAAATTTCAGTCAATTTAATATGGCATATCTACTAATATTATTGCTGAGATAAATGTGAGTAGCTCTTGCAAATGCAAGTACTCACTGTTTTGTCATGCCTGCTATTAGCATGGCGCAAAATAGGAGTCCAAATCTCCATCTGTTTGTCCATCAGTTTGTCAAACCGTCAACATTTGTGACCACCCTAGCATTCACCCAAATGGCCAAGTTTATTTCTCAAGAACTATGAAACCTTGGTACACACTTGTATCTAGGGATGACAACTTAAATACAGGCATCCATATTTGACCTTGACCTACATTTTATGGGTCACTGATTTTGCACACATTTTTGACCACCCTAGCATTCACTCAAATGGTCAAGCTTATTTCTCAAGAACTATAAGAACTTCTTTAATGATTCTTGGTTCAAACTTGCATCTGGGAAGGGCAACTTTAATGCAAGCATCCACATTTAACCTTGACCTACATTTATTGGTTCACTATTACGTCAAACCTAGCATTCATCCAAATGGTCAAGTTCATTTCTCAAGAACTATAAGAGCTTCAATAACAATGGTACAAACTTGCATCTAGGCATGACAACTATAATGCAAGCATCCAAATTCGACCTTCACTTACATTCACTGACTTGGTGAACTGTTGCTTTCACTCTAATGTTTAAGTTCATTTCTCAAGAATGAAGGCGGTAAAGTTTGCAAATCATGAAGGCGTCCGTGCAAATCATAGCAAGTTGTATTGCGGTAAAATCATGTGACATTGAATGAATTAGACCAACATGTAGACCTAGATAAGCAGTTATACTTGATACTTGAAACCAAAAACAATGTTATCTCTATATTTCCATTTCCGTCTAGGCCTGATTGACGCTCCTGTAGAGGAGCCTTTATTTTATTTTATTTATTTATTTTTTTATTTTTTTTTCTATAAAATGTTCCCAGCGGATGCTTGGCGCCTAGTCAGCGTCGAATCGGCGCCGATGCTACGTCATGACGTTGCATTGACGTTGGTACGACGTTGTCTTTCCGTGGAAAGAGAATAAAAGGACAGAAACAGATAGACGGCGTCGCGAAGGCGCCGGGCATGCGACGAATCGACGTCAGTTGATGTCGATTCGGCGTCGGTCCGGCATAGTTTGGACGCAGTGTGCTGGCTGGGACATCTCTGTTCTTTCCAGCCAGTGAACTGTACTTTCAGATCAGGTTGCTTGAAAGTTACCCTCACCTCGTGTGTATGTGTGTGTGAATGTGTGTACGTGCTTTGTGTTAAATTATTCTCTCTGTTGATGCCACCAACACAATGGCATTTAAATTTTGCATCTCATGTTGTACATTTCCATGTAACTGAGAATAAAAGAATGTTAAAATGTAAAAAAAAAAAAAAAGAAGTATAAGACCTTCATTAATGATACTTGGTACAAGGTTGCATCTAGGAATGTCAACTTTTATGCAAGCATCCATGTTTGACCTTGACCTAGATTTTATGGTTCAGTGACTTTGCACACCTACAGGTGTGATATAGCCTTTGGCGGAAATCTTGTTCAATAAAAATATCAGTCGGGTAAAAGTCCCACAAAATTGGGAGCAATGTCTCCAAAATGACCTATACAGTGTTGGCGGCGACGTTAAAACTCAAATAAAACAAACAAACAAAAATATCAGAGAATTAGACATCATACTCACTGTAACAGGTACCATTTTGACCATTATCAAGCTTGTTAAGCTGATAATGCTTTGAACAACTTAGTCTTGATAGATGAAGATGTTAAACTTGACATTTTAATGCCTGTGGACCCCCTAGTTAGTTTCAGTAGCGTTGATTTTGCTAGCTGAGTCCCATAGCTCCAGGTAAGGCACTTTTTTCATCCGAAAAGTACTGATATTTTCTTATTTCTGCAAAAAAAAACATACGTTGTGGGTATTCATTAGTAGCGCCTCACTGAGGCGCTTCTAATGAATACCCACAACATATGTTTTCATGCAGAAATACGAAAAATAATTATGAGGATACACCCTCTTATCTTGTGCTATGCATATGGTTGAGTTCTACAAAGATTTATCATATGGACACAGCCTAAGACTTGAGGTATTTTGACCAGTTACTGTAGTTATCATAAAAATTGGGCTGATCAGTTAACTTCTTTTTTTGCAAAATTAGATAATCTTTCAAACATAGTGACCATTTTTCTTTTGTAGTTTTTATTTTTACAGGTTTATTTCTTTGGGTATTATGGTACATGTAATTTCTTTTACACTTTGACTCATGTGATTCTGTCCTGCTTGTCAAATGGGTTTACGTTATACGGTTTCATGACGAAACTTTTCTGTGTCTACATAATGTTTAAGCTGTAGGATAATTTTTTAATATTTTTTGTATTGCCAGTACAAAAGCTTACTACTTACTATGCTGGTTTATTGCTAGGTGCCTCATAAGGATCAGGTTTTCCATTTGGTCTGTTAGTCCATCTTCCTGTTTCAACCATACCACCAACTATTCTGCTAAGTTCCGTAAGTAAGGAGCTAAAACAATTATGTAATGAACTTTGCACTAATGGGCACTTTCATATAGGGCAGGACTACTGACTGCAGTGGAATTTGGCTGACCTTGACCCCTATTTTTACCTCACCTGAGCCGAAGGCTCATGTGAGGTATTAGTATACCACGAGCCGGCGTTCGTCGTCCGTCGTCCACACTTTCAACGAAGTATATCTCTGGAACCAGTGGGCCGGCCTTGATCAAATTTCATATGAACCATCATCAGGTAGGGGAAAAGGCTGTATTAGGTTTTCGTGCTGATCGGATGAGAACTCTGGTTGCCACAGCAACAAAGAGCTCCCATAGGCTTAACATAGGAAAAAGCTTGTCATCACTCTAGCTCCGTCAATTTTTTTCTGATCGACTTCATTCTTGCAGATAACGAGGACAGGCATGAAATCTCGATCAAGTTCGATTTTGGGCTGAATTGGATTATTCACTCAGGAGTTACGTGCCCTTGAGCGTTAGGAAAAAGCTTGTCATCACTCTTGCTCCGTCAATTTTTTTCTGATCGACTTCATTCTTGCAGATAACGAGGACAGGCATGAAATCTCGATCAAGTTCGATTTTGGGCTGAATCGGATTATTCACTCAGGAGTTACGTGCCCTTGAGCGTTGAAAAAATTGCCTATTGACTTAACATGGGGAGAATGTTGTCATCACCGTAGCTGCTTCAATTATTTTCAGATTGGCTTTATTCTTGCAGATAACCAGCACAGCCATGAAATCTCGGTCAAGTTCGATAACTGGCAGAATCGGATCATTCACTTAGGAGTTACCTGCCCTTGTGTGTTTTTGCATTAGGGTTAATGGGAATTTCAAAAATGTATATCTTAAAGACTACTTGGCCAACTTTGATCAAATTTCATGTGTCGCATTATTGGGCAAGTGGAAAGGCTTCATTAGGTTTTCAGGCAGATCTGAGTGGAACTCTGGTTGCCATGGCAACATCTAGCTCCCATAGACTTCACATAGGAAAAAGCTTGTCATCACTCTAGCTCCGTCAATTTTTTTCTGATCGACTTCATTCTTGCAGATAACCAGTACAGGCATAAAATCTCGGTCAAGTTCGATTTTGGGCCGAATCAGATAATTCACTCGAGAGTTACGTCCCCTTGAGCGCCCGAAAAATTGCCTATCGACTTAACATGGGGAAAATGTTGTCATCACTGTAGCTAGTAACGAGGACAGGCATAAAATCTCGGTTAAGTTCGATTTTGGGCAGAATCGGAATATTGACCTCGGAGTTACGTGACCTTGAGCGACAAAAAAATTTGCCCATAGACTTAACATAGGGAAAATGTTGTGACTACGATAGCGACTTGAATTTTTTTCAGATCAGCTTCAAACTTGCAGGTAACGAGGACAGACACAAAATCACGGTTAAGTTCGATTTTGGGCCGAATTGGATTATTTGCCTTGGAGTTACCTGCCCTTGAGCATGAAAAAATACGTTGTGACCACGATAGCAACTTTATTTTTATTCAGATCAGCTTCAAACTTGCAGGTAACGAGGACAGGCATAAAATCCCGGTTAAGTTCGATTTTGGGCAGAATCGGAATATTGACCTCGGAGTTACGTGACCTTGAGCGACAAAAAATTTGCCCATAGACTTAACATAGGGAAAATGTTGTGACTACGATAACGACTTGAATTTTTTTTCAGATCAGCTTCAAACTTGCAGGTAACGAGGACAGACATATAATCACGGTTAAGTTCGATTTTGGGCCGAATTGGATTATTTGCCTTGGAGTTACCTGCACTTGAGCATGAAAAAATACGTTGTGACCACGATAGCAACTTTATTTTTATTCAGATCAGCTTCAAACTTGCAGGTAACGAGGACAGGCATAAAATCCCGGTTAAGTTCGATTTTGGGCCGAATCGGAATATTGACCTCGGAGTTACGTGACCTTGAGCGACAAAAAATTTGCCCATAGACTTAACATAGGGAAAATGTTGTGACTACGATAGTGACTTGAATTTTTTTCAGATCAGCTTCAAACTTGCAGGTAACGAGGACAGACATAAAATCTCGGTTAAGTTAAATTTTGGGCCGAATCGGATTATTTGCCTTGGAGTTACCTGCCTTTGAGCATAAAAAAATACGTTGTGACCACGATAGCAACTTTATTTTTATTCAGATCAGCTTCAAACTTGCAGGTAACGTGGACAGGCATAAAATCTCAGTTAAGTTCGAATCGGAATATTGACCTCGGAGTTACATGACCTTGAGCGACAAAAAATTTGCCCATAGACTTTACATAGGGAAAATGTTGTGACTACGATAGCGACTTGAATTTTTTTCAGATCATCTTCAAACTTGCAGGTAACGAGGACAGACATAAAATCTCGGTTAAGTTCGATTTTGGGCCGAATCGGATTATTTGCCTTGGAGTTACCTGTCCTTGAGCATAAAAAAATACATTGTGACCACGATAGCAACTTTATTTTTATTCATATCAGCTTCAAACTTGCAGGTAACGAGGACAGGCATAAAATCCCGGTTAAGTTCAATTTTGGGCCGAATCGGAATATTGACCTCGGAGTTACGTGACCTTGAGCGACAAAAAATTTGCCCATAGACTTAATTAGGGAAAATGTTGCGACTACGATAGCGACTTGAATTTTTTTCAGATCAGCTTCAAACTTGCAGGTAACGAGGACAGACATAAAATCTCGGTTAAGTTCGATTTTGGGCCGAATCGGAATATTTGCCTTTGAGTTACTTGCCCTTGAGCATAAAAAAATACGTTGTGACCACGATAGCAACTTCATTTTTATTCATATCAGCTTCAAACTTGCAGGTAACGAGGACAGGCATAAAATCTTGGTTAAGTTCGATTTTGGGCCGAATCGGAATATTGACCTCGGAGTTACGTGACCTTGAGAGACAAAAAAATTTGCCCATAGACTTAACGTAGGGAAAATGTTGTGACAGAAATAGCGACTTGAATTTTTAGCTCACCTGAGCCAAAGGCTCCAGTGAGCCGATAGTATACCAAGGCTCCGGAGTCCGTCGTCTGTCGTCCGTCCATCCGTCATCCACACTTTCAATGAAGCATATCTCAGAAGGCAGTCGACCAATCTTGTTTAAATTTTATGTGTAGCACCATTGGGCAAGGGGAAAGGCTGCATTAGGTTTTGGAGCTAGTCTGGTTCATTTGTTCCTTCATTCTTCTTTCTCTCCATATAGAGATAATAGACCAATGTTAAATTTTTAATCAAAGATTTCTCAGGAACTATAAAAGCTAGAAGCATCAAATTTGGTATTCAATAGAATAATGATGACTTATTTTGTGTAAGAGACATTGGGCTTTCTCAGCTTATTTGTTCCAATGTTAAATTTTCGTCAAAGATTTCTCAGGAACTATAGAAGCTAGAAGTCTCAAACTTGGAATGCAATGCAATAATCATGACTTATATCCTGTAAGGGTCAATGGGCTGGATTCTATTAGCAGATTTAGTAGTCAAGTCTGTGAATTGTTAAAACTTAAGTTCCTCAGGTGAGCGGTTTAGGCTCATTGAGCCTCTTGTATGTGTTGCCATAGCTACAGATAAGGAGGCATACCGAGGATAATTAAGGGATAGTTTTCTTTATTTCTTGTCAGAAATATATTTTTGGGGTACTTGTTAGAATCGCCTTGATTATATTTTTGGGGTACTTGTTAGAATCGCTTGTGGAGGCGATTCTAACAAGTACCCAAAAAATATAATTATGTTTTTGTGGGAAATAAGAAAAAATATCCTTGAATTATCTTCGTTACATCTTATCTGGAGCTATACTACATTTAGGTTAATTTTGAGATAACTGCCACAGATACGAGGACTGTTCAAATATGAATGCAAGTAGAACGTTTTCTCATGCACTAGTGCGAAAATCACCTGGAAATAAATATCACAGCGTAGAAAAACATTTTTCCTATACATTGATACCAAACCTGTTAAAATCCGTCCACTTTAGCCATGTATATCGTTCGGAAAACACTGTCTACTCTTGAATACTAATACAAAACATGGTTGAAATACGGTCCTATATTAAGAATCGTTGTATTCTTGGTATACGGTGCAAAGACATTTTTGATGAAATATGTTCGTTTTATGGGCATATTGAAATGTCTTTTCTGACAGTTTTTCGTTGGTGTAAGAAATTCAGCTGTGGGCTAGGCTCAACAGAAGATGCACCACATGATCGTCGGCCGAAAAGAGCAACATCTGCCAAGATGGTTGCTAGAGTGGAAGATATAGTTGCTACTGATGCACGATACACCACTAAGCAAATAGCTAATATGGTTGGCATCTCATTAGGAGCAGCTCATACAATTCAGAAACGCGATTTGAAAATGAGAAAGATCTGTGCTAGCTGGATTCCCCATCTGTTGACAGATGAGCAGAAAAAGACACGCGTTCAGTGCGCCAAGAAGTTGCTTAAAAAGTTTCCAAATTACAATGCACGGTCTTTCGCTAATGTCGTCACAGGTGACGAGACATGGGTTCACTTTTTTGAGCCAAAACGAAAGATTCAGAACAAAATATGGGCAACAAAGTATTGCAAAAGACCCATGAGCGTCAAGAAGGTAATGTATGCCATATTCTTTTCAAATCAGGGCCCTGCTATTCAGGTTGCTGTGCCTAAAGGCAAATCTGTAAATGCGAAGTTTTACACGAATAAAGTTCTTCAAAAATTGAAGAAATATTTCAAAGAACGAAGACCCGCAACTGGCTTGGCCAATGTCAGATTGCTACATGACAATGTGTCATCGCACAAGGCGTTCATTATGCAAGACTATCTGAAGCAGGAAAAGGTTGTTCAACTCCCTCACCCCACGTATTCCCCTGACCTTGCCGCGTGTGACTTTTTTTTGTTCTCGGGTTGAAAAAATACCTTTCTGGTCAAAAATTTGTACAGCGCAAACACCTCGGTTCTGCAATATTCCAGTGCCTTCATAGTATACCTCGAAAAGACTACCAAAATGAATTCAATGATTGGATCAGAAGACTGAAAGTTTGTATATCTGTTAAAGGGGAATACTTTGAGGGGACAAAATAAATCTTTCATCGAAATCTATCACAGAATCATTTTTATGTGCTTAGTTGCATTCATATTTGAACAGTCCTCGTATACGCATTATGCGTTGTGTCATAGTTTGTTTGATTTGAGGTTTAACGTCCCCGTCAACACTGTGACCAACAGGGTGCAGTGTTTGTGTGTGTGTTTGTTCAAGCTTTTACATCCCACCAACAGTTAAGATCATATGGAGATGGGACCTAGGTTCAAAGATTCATCCAAAAGTTTGGAGAAGCCTGGAATCAAACCCACAAACCCTGGCTTAAGAGGCAAGTAGCTTAACCAATACACCGGAGAGGCCTCTACCACAGGATGAAGTGAACCACACCTGAACTTGGGCTATATGTCCTGGTTCATTGACTTTGGGTCAATTTTTCAGTAACCAAAATGCATAAAGTTGTCTCTAACACTTGGAATACACAACTGGGTGCAGTGAGCCATATTTTATCTTCACTTACATTATGGTTGTCTGAATCATTTAGATGATGATAACTGGTTAAGTTAGTGAGCACTAGTTGTCTGTGCCTACTTAAAGCTTTGAGGGCTCAGATGATACTGGATATGTTGATACCTACTTGCCTTGGGGTTGTGCGTTAGATTCTTGGTTTTTCCAACCTTTTGGAAAAGAGTTATGTACTTTCCTTCGGGTTGTGAGTTACATCCGGGTTTTTCTTACCATTTTGGAAGCGATCTTAAGGGGAACAGATACACCTTCACATTTTATCAGTAAAATCTACTCTTAAAGGAAAGAATTTTTTCTTAACGAGCAAATCCTTTCCTTTAAAAGTAGTCTTTACGAAATCGTGCATATATAAAATTTTCCCCCTTAAACCCCATGTTTGTACAGTTACTGGGGTTTACAGGGGTGTACATTATTTTTCTTATTTCTGCTCAAAAACATAGATTTTGGGTACTCTTTAAAACCACCTTATAGAGGCGGTTCTAACGAGTTCCCACAATCAGTTTTGAGCAGAAAATGAAAGATATCAGAATTTTTTATCTGAAAAGTTTCAATATATTTGAATAGGTGTGTTTTGTAATGTTCCTCTTTGGAGCATCTCAGGTGACATGAAGCAAACAAGAACTAACAAAAATTGCCTCCCCTCTGAAAGAAATGGCAGAATAGTTCAGGTGTATCTATTCTAAATCAATACCTTACCTCCATTTGGCCCCCGCCCATCAGTGCTTGGAGAAATGGATTGGGCTGCATGATGCTTCCATGCAGAACTGAAATCAACCGCACATGAGTACTGGTAAACCTCTTAGATGGTCTAAGCCTGCCCAGGCAAAGCGGTGTGAGTCGGACCGTCCATGCATATGGTGCGAGTCAGACCATTCATGTATATAAACCCTATTGGTTTCATTTGGCGGCAGAGATTGAGATAAAATGTCAGGTGAAAGTCCCACAAAATTGGAAGCAGTATCTCCAAAATGACTTAAATGATGTTGATTGGGACCTTAAACCACAAATCAAACTACAAACAAACAAAAAAAATTTCCATTTTACTTTTGAAAATATGTAAAACATAAATATCCACCTACCCAAGCTAAGATCAAGAAATGGTAATGGATGCTAGTTGTTGGGTCAGTTGTTTATCCATCAACACAAAGTTACTGAGTAATCTAGAAGCCCACTTGACAAATAAGTTATATACACACACATTGCATTTGTACTAAATCAAGGTAATGGTTATTTTTAACAACCCTATTCTTGTCCCTGTTTGGTTACAGTGCTGTGTGAAGAGGGTTATCTGTAAAATCCGGCCCTTAGGTTATAAAACTATTTTATGCTCACGAAATTCGTCCTGCTCATAAATTTGAAAATGCCAACAAATGTTGGCATTTTCAAATTGATGAGCAGGACAAATAACAATCTCTGCTGATCTGAGAAAGGAATTTGCCTCCATTGATTGTATTTTAATATTTATGAGCATTGCAGATTCCAAGCTCAGTTGATGAGTTGAGCATGAAAAAAGTTTTATAACCTTCAGGCCTGAACTCAGCTGATGCTCTGGGACATTGGCAAACACTGTAGACCCAGATCAGAAGCTGCAGAATAGATATTTTAGGTTGAACCAGGCTTGGTTGCTCAGATACTGATGAAGTCACAGGGTCAGTTCCTGCCAGGTAGGCAGTCTTCTTTTATGGGGATTGATAAAGAACTATTTTCTACATACTGTCATTTCTGCCAATGTCTGGCCATATTTTTCCCAGTAGGTTGTAATTTTAAAGGTGTGATAGTTTTTCGATTAGCTTGGATTTCAACATCAGTATAACTGCAAGAAGATTTCACTTATTAAGCATATAATTATGTACTGTCAATCATTATTGCCAGTTGAGCAATAAAAAGTATTTATTTTCTTTTATTTCTTTCCTTATTTATTCTTTCCAGTACAAAAAGTGTATTTGAGATGCCTGGCCATTATCCATTAACCCATTTAGTACTGGAAACCCCAAAACGGGTACCAGGGCAGACAGTGCAGGCCCAGATTCAGACGCCGCATTCTGCGGCGTCTGATCAGGGCCTACACTGTTTGCAAAAAGTTCAGCCATTTTCCTATTCAATTTTGAATAAAACATAACCTGATACCCCTAAATTTTGAAATGGGCTCCTGCTATATATAAGGGAGAAGATTCCATTTGGTACAAAAAGGGTTAACCAGTACATGTCTAGTGTCCCATAATTGGGATATCTGCAAACTGAAGACCCAGATCAGATGCCACAGAAATGAGACACAGCATTCTGTGGCATCTTATCTTGGTTTACAGTGTTCACTTTATGTACTGGCATTTTTGTAAACTTTACCACAAATAAAATAAATCCAACACCTCGATGCTTGGAAATAGACCAGTCCAAAGCTATAACAGAGGACCCTCGTTATAACGACAGTATTTGTTCCCTCATATTTTGCCATGTCATTACTCAAACACGCCTATACAAATACATTGCCACCTTTATCGCCGAAAAAATGAAAATTTCATGATGAAAAATTGTGATATTTTTCTTATTTCTGCTCAAAATATAGATTGTGTGCACTCGTTAGAACCGCCTCATCGAGGCGGTTCTAACGAGTACCCACAATCTACATTTTAGAGTAGAAATAAGAAAAATAAGGTATACCCCCCGGAAACCCTAGTTTTACCATATAAAAGTGGGGTTCAAGGGGGTCAAAATTATATAGGCGTGTTTTTGTGATGTAGGAGTATGACAGGGAATAAAGGGCCTTTTCTCCTTCATTATACCCCCGCAAACGAAGTTTGAAGGGGGTATATAGGAGTCAGCTTGTCGTCGTCTGTCGTCGGTCCATTACAAAGTCCGTTACAAAAAACTTTAACATTGCTCATAACTTCCTTATTCTTTGACCGATTTCTTTAATATTCACACACCACACACCTTGCCACTAGTACTTAAGATTGATATACACAAACCTGACCTTGACCTTTACGTTGACCTTCCTCAAGGTCAAATACTTGAAAAAATTTGTCGTCGGTCCGTTACAAAGTCTGTTACAAAAAACTTTAACATTGCTCATAACTTCCTTATTCTTTGACCGATTTCTTTAATATTCACACACCACACACCTTGCCACTAGTACTTAAGATTGATATACACAAACCTGACCTTGACCTTTACGTTGACCTTCCTCAAGGTCAAATACTTGTAAAAATTTGTCGGTAGCGGGGGTATAATTGGCGCCCGTTAGGCGGCAGCTCTAGTTACTCCAAGAAACAAATGTTCTAGACATTTGTTAGACTCGCCTCAGTGAGGTGATTCTAACAGATATCTATAACATTTGTTTCTTTGAGTATTCGAAAACAAAAATCTGTAAATGACTATGGATTCGATATGGGCGTTTCCAACCTGAGGGAATTAAGCCCACCCTGATCTGAAATGAGGCTAAGACTTGAGCTAAGGATCCATACCATGGAAATTTATGACAAGTTTTGTCGTTATAACGAATGTCAGTATAAAGAGGGTTGACTGTAGGTCAATTCTATTGCCTCATGGGTTAAGAAAACACTCAGTTGTGAGATAAACCTGCTTTCCTTTGGGATCATTGATTCCATTGTGGAATTTTGAAAATATTTGAGGGTCACTGATGCGGCCTAATTGGCCGAAACTAGCTAGTCTGGCCCAGAAAACATGTACACTTCACATTTTCCAGTTCTGTTGTGTATTCCTTGCTTCCGGAGGATAACCTTTTATAGAACATATTTCTATCATTTTCAGTATTTTAGCTCACCTAAGCACAAAGTGCTCTTGCTGAGCTGTTGTGATCAATCAGTGGTCAGTATCCTCTCTGGGTTTTCTGCCATATGGTGTCAACAATTTGTTTAAAATGACAACTCTTTCTAAATCCTTGGGCCAATTTCATGCAATTTAACCTTTTTTGCACCAAATGGAATCTTCCACCTTATATATAGCACAAGTCCATTTAAAAAATTAGGAGTGTCAGGTTGTGTTTTCTTTACAATTCATTTTGAAAAATGGTTTGAAATTTTTTTTTGCAAACAGTGTAGACTGTGATCAGATGTTGCTCTGGGCCTGCACTGTTAGCCAGGGTACCCGTTTTGGAGTTTCTGGTTCAAAATGGGTTAAAAATCATAGAACAGTTGTCTAGGTGGGTCTTATATCAGCTAATTTTAAATGCTTCCACTGCATTGAAAAAGATGGCCCCCCAGCTTAACCCATTTAGTACTGGAAACCCCAAAACGGGTTGTTGGCAAACAGTGCAGGCCCAGATCAGATGCCGCAGAACGCGGCGTCTGATCAGGGCCTCCACTGTTTGCTAAAAGTTCAGTCATTTTTAGGGATGTAACGATAGTCAGAAAATGACTATTGCGATAGTATTGACATTGCAGGAATAACCATTGCGATACTATTACTATTGCTGACTACTATTGCAATACTATTGCGATACTATTGCCTGAAACATATTTTCTTGTTTGAGAAGGAAATAAAAACTATTCAATCCTTCAAACTGTTTTCTGTATGCTTTATCTGCATACAAGAAATAAACAAGATAATTTACACAAGAGGGACACCTGTTGTAAACTCCTGTTTGCTTTTCTGTCTGCCCTGCATGAAGAGGAAACAGCTCCCCAGGCGGTGAGTCGAAAAACCCAAATCTACCCAAATCCACTGTATTTACCCAAATCCACCCAAATCCACCTGCTAATTACCCATATCCACCTATAGCTGGCCCATTTAAAGTCAAATAAGTTGTTTTTAATGTTTATATGATAGAATATATCACTTAGGACAAATAAATAATCAAATTAAGTAACTTGTAACAATTTAACTCGCACTATAGATAAATGCGTGTAGTGTGACGAAACATCTTTCAGTTGGTTGCCTAGGGTTACCACTGTAATAATCATAGTTCACACACGTCTATTATAAATAATGTCAGATAATTATAAACCTCAAAAAAATATTTATTTATTTATTTTATTAAGAAAGGAAGAAAGGAAAGAAAAATAAATAGACAAGTGAATGTTTGACGGTTGAGTGAAAAAAAAAACATGCAGAATATCGCAGAATATACGACCTTATTAAACACAACTTTTTATAATGTAAGGCTTTGTTTTACAGGGGAATATATTATTTTTATTAGTTCTGCTGAAAAACACAACTTTTTATAAAGCAAGGCTTTGGTTTACAGGGGAACATTATTTTTATTAGTTCTGTTAAAAAACATATATCGTCGACATAGAGTGTGGGTATTCTTTGGACCCCCCACCCCACACCACAATCGGTGCTATAAGAAACTGATTGGGCTGCATCTCTGAAATGCTTCCACGCTGAGCTGAAACGGAACCCGCGTTAAACCTCCATTCAAGCAAACAAACACTCTTATTTAGAACCGCCTCATCGAGGCGTTGAGGCGGTTCTAACGAGTTGCAAAAATCCATGCTTTGAGCCGATATGAAAAAAAAAGAAAAATAGTTGAAAATTTCATTGTGATGAATATATTTCGGCCCATAAATTCCAATAGGTGTGTTTTTGAAAGAAAGACGGAAAGAAAGAAAGACAGAAAGAAAGAAATGAAAGAAAGAAAGAAAGAAAAGAAAGAAAAGAATTAAATAGACTGGAAATTGTATCCACCAAAATGAAAATTCCCAGAAACAAAATCCGATATTCATCACTTGAACAAGTCCGTGAAATGAAGACCCCCTAAACCCCACTTTATATAGAGAACTGGGATTTACGGGGGTAAACATTATTTTTCTTATTACTGTTCCAAGACATAGGTTGTGAGTACTCGTTGGAACCGCCTCATTGAGGCGGTTCTAACGAGCACCCTCAACCTAAGTTTTGAACATTTATAACAAAAATATGGATTTTCATCAGAAAAGTAGCCATTTTGGATATGTGAAAAATGCACTAAGTCGCACGGGTGTGTTATCGTAATGTTAATTTTTCTCCTCAAAACCCCGTTAGCCCAAATTCACCGTAAAAAGCCCTAATCAACCATAATATTGGAGTCGTTGCTTCCGATTTTGTGGGACTTTTACCAGACACATTGAAATGAAATGACTTCTCAAGCCCTGCCACCCAATTTATATGCATGGACGGTCCGACTCGCACCACTTTTCTTGGGTAGGCTTAGAGCCTCGAAGTGGTCGGTTTCAGCTCTGCGTGGAAGCATCATGTAGCGCTATCTATTTTTAAGCCCCGATGGGCGGGGGGCGGGACACTATTGATAAGCGTCTATCTATATTTATTATCATCATTATTTGTGACGAAGAATAGGTACTTCAAGTCAGAATCATCAGAATAATTCTTGCCTAACTCAGGAACAAATGGAAAGGAACTTACCTGCATGGGCCATAGACAGTAGCAGTTATGTGCAGGCTGAGTAAATGCAATGCACACAAATGTGTTTTATGTGAGAAACTTTTTGGAAATGTGTAATAACATTTCTGTCTAAACGTATTAAATCTTTGGGAGTCTGCATAACTGCTACTGTCAGTCAGTAATCGACGAAAATGTATCTATTAACCTTAGAATTAAGACAATGTAAGTGGTCGTAGCCCAGAAGTATGCTCGAAACACAGCGGTGAGAGACCAAGTGATTAAGAGTCAGCGCTCTTACCCACAAGGTCACGGAGGCCAAGGGTATATGCAAAAAAAAAACCTTTTAAAATGTATACTAAAGCATCGGTCAAGCACATTCTGCTCTTCACAATCTAATTTATGTTCATAACAAAATGGATTTAAACTGAGTCGGCATTCATTCATTTACTCACGTGAACAAGTCCGTAAAATGAACATTCCATAAACTCCACTTCATATAGAAAAAGGTATACATAAATAGAGGATATTTACCTTTTTTTGTTTGATTTGAGGTTTAACGTCCCCGTCAACACTGTAAAGGTCATTTTGGAGACGTTGCTTCCAATTTTGTGGGACTTTTACCCGACATTGAGATGAAATGACATCTCAAGCCATGTCGTCTAATAAAACCAATAGGGTTTATAAGCACTGGTCCCGAGGAAGTAATTTTGGGCTCAGGATTTCTCTTTTACATCACGAAAACACGCCTATATAATTTTTACCCCCTTGAACCACACTGTTACATAGTAAAACTGGGGTTCACAGGGGTATACCTTATTTGTCTTATTTCTGCTCTCAAATATAGGTTGTGGTTACTCGTTAGAACCGCCTCGATGAGGCGGTTCTAACGAATACTCACAAGCTATTTTTTGAACAGAAATGATATAAATATCACGATTTTTCATCTTAAAATAATCATTTTATCGGCGGTAAAGTTTATAATATATTCGGGCTCGGGTTATATGAAATGCTGCTGCTGCTGCTGCTTAGTGGGTGAGGGATATCTCAGACGCTATCAAAAATTATTAATAAAATATTAAATTGAGAGGGACGGTTAATTCACATTCACTTAAACTGCTAGTCTATTGGCCCCTGCAGTGCCAGCGGGGCGTGACTTGACACATTTGCTTTGGGTATGAAGCGTTCTGATTGGCGAGGATTTTTGTTCAAATAAACACAGTGCTTGACCACTGGGCGTGACTTAAAGCTTTCTAAAGGTTTTTGTCTGATTAGAAAAAAAGATAATACAGAAAGAAGGACATTATTCATTTATATTTTAAACGTGCGTCTTTATAAATAAATAAACAAAACAAACCAAAAAAAAAAAAAAAAAAAAAACATACAAACAAACAAACAAATAAATAAATAAATAAAACGATAATAATGAATTACAATACCACTACTACTACTTCTAATAATAATAATATTTATAATATATTTTTTCTTGACTATAGACGTATTTTAGTTTTATGTCTTAGCTTTTGACCTTACTGTTCAAGTGACAATGCGTATTTAAATATTTAACAGCCTAGAAAAGTCAGACACATCATGAAAACAGGCCAAAATAATCTTGACCCTTTTATATAGTTAAACTGGGGTGTTCAGGGGTAAACATTATTCTTCTTATTTCTGCTTAAAAAATAAATTGTGGGTACTCAATAGAGCTGCCTGTCGAGTCCCCGCAAACTAATTTTTGAGCAGAAATAAGAAAACTATCAGAATTTTTATCAGAAAAAAAAATTTGGTGGTAACTGTTTTCACTACATTTGTATAGGCGTGTTTTCTGCATGGAATTCAACAAGCAGCCCTGTTTAGTGTTTACCCCACATTATGAAGAGAAAAGTGGAGTTTACAATGTGTTCTTTATTATCCAAAATATCAATATTGTACAGGTTGCTCTTACGGGCACCTACAATCTACGGAATTAAAAGAATGAATGAAAAAAAAAAAAAAAAAAAAAAAAAAAACGGCAAAATTCAAATATTATTTCAAGAGACTTCTGAATTCACAACAGCAATTTCAGTTTTGATTGTTTGAGATGAGGTTTTAAGTCCCCGTCAACACTATTAAGGTCATTTTGGAGACATTGCTTCCGATTTTGTGGGACTTTTGCCCGACATTGAGATGAAATGACATCTCAAGCCCTACCGCCCATAGTAACCGCTAGGGTTTAAGGAGCGGTCCGACTCGCATCACTTTTCCTGGGCAAGCTCAGACCTAAGCTGTTTACCAGTACTCCAGTTGGGTCGGTTTCAGCTCCGCGCGGAAGCACTGTGCAGCCCAATCTATTTCTCCAGGCCCCGATGGGCGGGGGCGCAAAAGCAATATCAGGAAAAGTTTTTGAAGCCGGGGCGTGAAGTCAGTTTTTGTTCGATAAATATTTTTTTTTTTTCATATTTCTTCTCCGAACAAAGATTGCGGGAACACGCTAGAACCGCCTCGATGAGGCCGCTTTAACGAGTACCCACAATTAATGTTTTTCAGCAGATGTCACATGGACATTTACAGCAAAAGTCTTATGTGCTTAGTAATGTTGGGTTGACTAAGAACAACCTAAATGGGTCGACTGGCACCAATCTAACCAACCCATAACATGCGTCAAAAACTACATGTAACAAGTTTGTGTTAGCTGGCAATGTTGCAATGGGGCGTTTCAGGCCTGTGTGAATCTGGTGTGTAATTTTTCAAAACGAAGCATCTAGTCAATTGAAATAAATTTTAAAACATCACCAGCAGCAGCAGCAATAACAACCGCAAAAAAAGGAAAAAAAAAAACAAAAACAATAATGATAATAATGAAAAAGTTCTAGATGTTTGTGACTCGACCATCATCTTCTGCAAAGACTATTCTGGACAGGCCCCTATTTTCATTTGCCGGTTTCAGAGTGGAAGACAACAACTTTTGGTAAATAACTTCCTTCTGTTTGAAGGATTTATCATGCCAAACAGTGGAATCCACAACAAAGGAGTCGAAAGGCCCAAACAGCCTAAAGTCGCCCTCACTATAAATTGCACGACGCAAATTCAGCAGTTGCATGTTGGAAACACGTTCAAGCTTTGAAAGAATTTCTGGCAGTGTATACTGCTTCCAATCTGCGACCTGCTTTATTCGGTGGTTCATAGATTCTGAATTATTGTTTGTCCACAGTTTAGAGATATGACCATTTTTCAGTGGGTCATAGAAATCTTTCCCAGTAACTTGCAAATTTTGGGTATTTCTCAAAATAGGGCTGCAAATCATCACAGTGCTTTGAATACTGAAGATCACCATCGCTGAAGACAATACCGCCCTCACCGAAAATGATATCAAGTATTCTTTCTCTGCCCTTAAGATCAGAACCATGGTTTTCTAGATAATGTCGAATATTATCTTTACCCCGTATTGGGGGGTAAACATTTCAGACTCGTGCTTGCAAAATTTGTTCGTTCATTTGTTGAATAATCTTTTCTTTCTTTCATTCTTTCTATCATTTTTTCTTTCTATTCAAACATCATATATTCGTTTATTTACTAATTTTGGCATTCATTCGTTCTTATTTTATTGTCTTTCAATATAAGTAAAATTTTGTTGACTTGGATGGAAAACCAAAATGCACAGAAGCGAGTAAATACTATTTCTTTTTTCATCCTTTCTATTCTTCCTGTCTTTCTCTCGTATAACGGCTAAAAACATAGATTGTGGGTACTCATTAGAACCGACTCGACGAGGCAGTTCTTTTGTGTATCACAATCAATGTTTTTGATCAGAACTAAAAAATAATAATCTTTGTTCCTGTGAACCCCAATTTTAGTGTATCATAGTGGGGCTCTAGCGGACAAAATTACATAGCCATGTTTCCGGGATGCTTTCTTTCTTTCTTTCTTTCTTTCTTTCTTTCTTTCTTTCTTTCTTTCGTATTTGCTTGGTTATAATCTAAAATACAGAAATAAAGAGACAGGTAATGGTGATCTCTGTGCGTGCTATGATCATAGGACAGCCTAAGGCAATCTGTGTATTCTGACTTGAAGATGTTTTGTCGCACTACACCTGCCTATAGTAGGTGGGTATCTTAAAAAAAGATAAATAAATGACATTTTATTAATTTAATCGTCAATAGAATATCAAATTAAATTCGTAATGTTTAAGACCTGTTTGATTACACATTGAGTTCAAACCCTTTCCATATCAGCAACAGAAAATTGATTCATATTCATGAGCGGGGTGAGGTATGTGCGGTAAATAGTTATTGTGTAATTATCATCCACCTAAATATCAAAGTCACTAAATTTGATTATTTATTTGTCCTAAGTAATATATTCTATCATATAAACATTAAAAACAACTTTTTTGACTTTAAATAGGCCAGCTATAGGTGGATATGGGTAATTATCAGGTGGATTTGGGTAAATACAGTGGATTTGGGTAAATACAGTGGATTTGGGTAGATTTGGGTTTTTCGACTCACCCCATCTTTTTTCCTTTAAGTGTAAATCCTTCTGGAAGAGCCGGGAAACTCATTTTAATAGAAGTAGCCAAGTAAAATGTATCAATTCACAGTGAGAATGTGAAATCAGTTTCTTAATCAAAATAAATGTAAGCTCTTCACGAAGGCAATGAAATCTTTGCTTGTCTTCAAACACACTTCAGGCTTGACAATGTGACTAAATACACCTTAACCTCGTTATAACACTGAACTTTGGGTCCAACCAAACCGACCATGTTAGTTAAACGAATCGTGTAATAAACGCCGGATATGCAGTCTATTCTATAATTACACTGTAAACAAAAGCCTCCGACGTTACCGATAAGCCTATAATGTTCCGCGTGACAAGGTGTGAAAATAAGATCAAGTTATGTCTCTAATTTGCATTTATCCCTCAATCATAGAATTTAATCCACAATCAAATCGCTCCAAAGACGATTAGCTTCATCTATCGGTAGATGTATGCATATTAATAAAAACAGACTATTCTACTGCCTCGTGCATGGCTATGTTTTGGCGCCAAAATAGCAGACGCTTGGCGGGAAAAGTCGAACGCTTTAATTTGTGTAAACACATCTGTATGCTGTTGTTGGTGACACGGATCGAGCTTACGGGTATGAATCGGGGATTGTGCAGGGCGCTGTTTTCTATCCACCTCTATCCACAACCGTTTAGCTATTGAGAAAATATGTTTTACCGGTTATGAAAGAAATACGCTGCATTAAAATAAATAGTAGATAGCTGAAAAACTATGTCAGCAATGCATATGATTCAGAATCAGAATTGTTACCGATGACACGTATACGTCAAACGAATCCATACACCAGAACCTGTGTTTTGGGAAGTTAGATTTGAATGCTAAGACCGAAAATCTGAGGAAATTTTTAATATAAGTCTCAGTGTTTTCGGTACACAATCGATCGCATGCGTTTGTTAACGGAACACCTTTGAGATCAGGGCTAAAGAATTTTTATATCCAAATCGGCCCCGGTCGACCGATGACATCATCAGTAACGTGCCGAACACGCCTTACAATGTCAACCCGACATTCTTGCATCTGCCAACTTATCTAATTTTCCATCATTTTCATTGTGTAATGTTTTTTTTTTTTCCAAACATCATTTGTATTTTCCTTTTGTTGTTTGGTAAAATCTTTTGAAATATTTTAGCAATACAAATGAACAGTATATCATACCATGTTTTTATTTTCTTTAATTGTTTTCTAGTGCGGTATTTCCCTTACTCGGTGTCCAAGATTCAAAATTAATTCCTCGGCTGTATAAACATGTCTGGATGCCCAAATAATAAACGATCTTTGCAGGACGAAACGTATTTCATTTCCTTTGATGTCTGTTATTGACAAAATAAGAATCCTCTAAAACATCAACCAGAACATTTTTTTTGCATCTTTTGAAGCGGTAGTGACACGTGCGGACTTTCCATGCTTCATGTGCTAATAAATGCGGGCGGCACCCTTTGATAATAAATACCACTGTGTAAACACGCATTAATTATCGCTTTTCTTATCACTGGCTTACAGACAGCTTGCAGATTAGCGTAATCAAAATATGGGTGGTGGACCGTGTCAATTATTTCGAAATCAAATAACATCAAAGTGCTGTTGAAATATACTTCAGAAAGTTGTAAATTTACCAGTTCAATGTAGGAATATTCAGCGTTCTGACCTTATACGGACATTGGGTGATAAGTTGATAATGTGTAACAAAATAGGATGCATAAACACAGTGTACCTGCAGGCTACCGCCAAATCACGACCGCCAAATCACGATTCGGTTGGAATTTTATTGCCTGTATCTGGCGACAAGCAGCCGTTGTCTCCCGTACACAGGAGATTATTGGTTTATAGTTAGGACAATGTACAGTTTGACGCTTGACCGGGTACAAGACGTAGATGGTAATAAAGAATATAAATTATATTAGAATGAAAACAACTTCGGGAATTATCTGAAAAACTTGTGATATAGAAAACTATCGAAACTATCGATAGTTCAAAACACTATCGGCGATAGTCATCGATGTTTAACTTTACCATCGATGCAGTACTATCGGCCCAGTGCCTATCGCAATGCATCGATGGTCCGATGCATCGTTACACTCCTAGTCATTTTCCAAATAAATTTTTTACAAAACACAATCTGACCACCCCAAATTTTGAAATGAACTCCTGCTATATATAAGGAGGAAGATTCCATTTGGTACAAAAAGGGTTAAAATAGAAAACAAAATCTTTATATGACCACCACAACAGTTACTATGTTGATGTACTACCGGTAATAGGCAATCACAACTAATCTGATTTTGGATTGGTTATCACTATTATGCAGATGCTTTGAAACAAAACTGGCCACAACAGTGACAAGGCAGTGTCACTGCCTTGTCACTGCTGTGGTCAGTTTTGTATACTGGTATTTTAAGTTTTCTGGACAGCATTGTCACTGCTGTCCAGGAAACTTAAAATAACAGTAATCCAGTATAACAAATTGAAACTCCTCCCAAATACGTGGGTCAATCTCATTCAAACTTCATAGGAATGCTGCATAAGTGACCTCTAACAAACAGCTAAAATGAATCTGCTCCATTTACAATTTTTTAGAGCTAAAAAAAAGGAACAAATCTTCTAATTAGATGTACTTGGACCATTTTCATTCAAACTTCATAGGAATGTTCCTAGGTGACTACCAAAAGTGCTAAAACTTTCTGCTCCATTGAACAAGGTGGTTGCCAGAGCTAAAGACCTGAATAGGCCCGCAATGACTAGTCTATCAGTATCGTTACATTGGGTCATGATAGCCATCTTGGCTATCAGATCAGATTGCATTTTGCATTTCTGAATCTGCACGTTTATTGCCTATATGTCCATGATTAGGTTTCTGAACAATTAAGGATTCAGAAAAAGATGATGTTCGTGCAGAGTGGAAGGTGCAGATTTCGTCCTTTGAAGAATTACAAAATGGCCATCATGGCCATCATCTTGGATATTGTTAGGCAATGATTTAAGCAACTTTGAATCTCGATGGCATCCCAATGCCTCCCACCAAGTTTCGACTCGATCCGACTGAACGTTCAGGAGCAGATGTGGTTTAAAGATTTTCAAGATGATTGATTCGGTGTTGGGCACTGGTGGAGGGAAGACGTAGTTTTTAGAGCTCTGTAAAAATGTTTTAAAATATTAAAAAAAAAAAAAAACAAAAAAACTTTTAGAACTAGCTGGTGAAGGAAGTTTAAAGTAGTTGTAATTATGTTCTGCTGTAAATAATTGGTGAAGGTGGTAAGACTACTGTGAAATTTGCAGTGACGGAGAAAAGAAAATTACTACGCAGCAACGCAAGTTGATCGCGTGACTTGGTCGCCATCTTGAAATTTGCTAACAATAGTGAATGAAAGAGAGTTGCAAAACTTAAACAGATATCACAGTGTTAACGCCGCATGGCGAGTGTGTACATATATATTTGAACTGCACAAACTGTATATATAACCTTCACCAGCACAAATATATATTAATAGCTCATATATTTACCCGTATTGAAATACGGGGTGCCCCGACAAGTCAACAGGGGAACTCTACGTCACAACAGAACAGATGGCCACCATGACGGCCATCTTGGATATCTGAACAGTATGATTTTAGCAATTCTGAACCCTCATGTTGCCCTAATGTTTCTACCACATTTCATCTCAATCCAACTTATAGTTAGTTTGGGAGCAGATTTCCTTTGAAGAGGCCATCAAGGATATTTGAACAGAATGATTTTAACAAGTCTGAATCTCCGGGTCGTCCTATTGCATCCAACCAAATTTCGGCTGGTATAGTTTTACCAAACATTACAAGCAGAATTATATGGTTTAAAAACTTTAAAGATGGTAGCTAATTGTGCGGAAAAAAAATGATTTTAGCAATTAATTCTGATTTTTCATGTTGCTCCACATTACGATAACACACCCGTGCGACATAGTGCATTTTTTCACACCTCCAAAGTGGTCATTTTCCTGATGAAAATCCGTGATATTTTTCTTATAAATACTGCAAACATAGGTTGTGGGTGCTCGATAGAACCGCCTCATTGAGGCGGTTCTAACGAGTACCCACAACCTTTGTCTTGGAGCAAAAATAAGACAAATAATGAATACCCCCTAAACCCTCGTTTTCTCTATATAAAGTGGGGTATAGGGGGGTCTTCATTTCACGGACTTGTTCACGTGATGAGTGCCTCGAATCCCATCAAGTTTCAGCTCAGTTCAACTTCTTAACCCTTCTCTTGCTGAATATTCATTTAAGCCACACCCATTTCTGTCTTTCAACCAATCAAATTACTTGATATAATTTTTTGCTACAAATTCATAAACTGAATGCCAAACAGTGTAGATCCTGATCAGATGGCTTCTTCAGAAGCCATCTGATCTGGATCTACACTGTTTTCAAAGATATGGGTTGTCGCGAACAGCATGATAAGAGTTAATTGGGAGATGATGAAGTTTGAAGAATTTCAAGATGGCCATCTTGAACATCTGAATGCAGAGATAAGCAATTCTGAATTAAGCTCCATGTGTCACACCAGTGTCTTCCAAGAAGTTTGGATTCAATCCGACATGCTGTTTAGGAGCATGCAGATGTGGTTTGATGAATTTCAAGATGGCCACTTTGGCATCAGCTATGATATCTTGGTTACTTTAGCAATGTTAATTCCCATGCCGCCTGGACGCAATCCGACTTTCAGTTTGGAAGCAGATATGGTTTGAAGATTTTCAAGATGGCGACCATGGTGACCATCTTGGACATGGGAACCAAATGATTTAGCAATTTTTAATCTTCATGACGCCATGAAGCCTCACATTAAGTTTTATAGCTTAACCCTTATCTTGCTGTTCACGACAACCCCTATCTTTGCAAACAGTGTAGATCTACACTGTTTGGTACCCAGTTTATGAATTTTTAGCAATAAATTACATCAAGTAATTTGATTAGTTGATAGACAGGAATGGGTGGGGCTTAAATGAATATTCAGCAAGATAAGGGTTAATCCCAGTTTTGGTTTGGGAAGAGATGCCATTTGAAGAATTTAAAGAGGGTCACCATGGCAGCCATCTTGGATATTGGACTAGAATGCTTTAAGCAATTCAGAATCTTCATGTTGCCCCGATGCCTCCCAACAAGTTTCAGCTCAGTCCAATGTTTAGTGCTGCACCAAATAATGAAGATGATAAAACCAATGGAGATGATGGTATTGTTGTTGTTGTTGTTGATCATTATGGTGTTGATGGGAATTGCTGAAGATGGCTTAATTAAATACTTGTTTTAACCATTAATTATCAACAGGAATGTATCAATGAGGATTATGTTTGATGATGATGATGATAATGATGATGATGATTATGATGATTGATTTTTAGCTCACCTGAGCAAAGCTCAAGGCGAGCTTTTGTGATCACCTTTTTGTCGCGCCTGCTATTAGCATGGCGTGATATAGGCGCCCGGTTTTCCGTCCGTTCGTTCGTCCATCCGTTCGTCAAGGCGTCAACATTTGCGACCACCCTAGCGTTCACCCTAAGGTTCAAGTTTACCACAGGCGCGACATAGCCTTCGGCGGAATTCTTGTTCTGTTGTATTTACCATTTACCTTGTTCATCCTCTAGAGACCACAATTTTGCTTCAATCATCATAACTTTACCAGAATGTTTGACGTGATAATACCTTGGCCAAGTTCAAATATGGGTCATGTCAGGTCAAAAACTAGGTCACTAGGTCAAATTCCTTGAAAACCTTTCTGCCCTCTAGAGACCACAATTTTGCTTCAATCTTCATGAAACTTTACTAAACTGTTTGTCTTGATGATCTCTGGGTCAAGTTTGAATATGGGTCATGTCAGGTCAAAAACTAGGTCACTAGGTCAAATTTCATCCTCTTGAGACCACAATTTTTGCTTCAATCTTCATGAAACTTTACCAGGCTGTTTGTCTTGATGATATTCGGGTCAAGTTTGAATATGGGTCATGTCAGGTAAAAAACTACATCACTAGGTCAAATTCCTTGAAACCTTTTTGCCCTCTAGAGACCACAATTTTGCTTCAATCTTCATGAAACTTTACTAAACTGTTTGTCTTGATGATCTCTGGGTCAAGTTTGAATATGGGTCATGTCAGGTCAAAAACTAGGTCACTAGGTCATATTTCTTGAAAACCTTGTTCACCCTCTAGAGACTTCAATTTCACTTCAATCTTCATGCAAATTTACCAGAATGTTTGTCTTGATGACATCTGGGTCAAGTTTGAATATGGCTTATGTCAGGTCAAAAACTAGGTCACTAGGTCAAATTCCTTGAAAACCTTGTTCACTCTCTCGAGACCAAAATTTTGCTTCAATCTTAATGAAACTGTACCAGAATGTTTGTCTTGATGGTATCTGGGTCAAGTTCGAATATGGCTCATGTCAGGTCAAAAGCTAGGTCACTGGGTCAAATTTCTTGCAAACCTTGTTTAGCTCTAGAGATCACAATTTTGCTTCAATCTTCATGAAACTTTACAAGAATGTTTGTCTATATGTTATCTAAGCAAGGGTGGAATATGGTTCATGTTGGGTCAAAAACTAGGTCACTAGGTCAAATTGCTTTGACACCATGTTTATGCTCCAGATCCCACAGTTTTGCTTCAATGTTCCTTGTCTTCATTTATATGGAAGGTGAACAAAGAGTGGAATAGCGCTGCAAAAAAATTTCCCAGGGGCATGTCTAGGGGTCACCAGAGGTTAAATAGTAGGATGACAGGTACTATTTTTTGATTATCACACAACTCCTAGGCCTTTTGATGTAGAATCTTGAAATTATCACAGGTATTGACCCTATGGAAGAGGACTGGAGGAACATATTAAAAAATTGATGTGACTCCCCACTAGGGTAGGGGCCGTAACCCCGCCCATAGGGTCAAAAATATATTTTGTAGAAACATAATCATGTTGCATATCAAATTGAAGGTAATGAAGAGTAGAATATAGTGGAGGCATGTCAAGGTCACCCGAGGTAAACAAGAAGTATTTGGGGTCTTTTTATTGTGACATGATTTTCACAGCATGGCAATATGCATTGGCGTGCCATCGACCTGCACTAGTTAGTTGTTTCAATTTAATTTAAATGGCCCGTTCAACACTATTTAGGTGATTTTGAGCCGGTCAGTTTACTTATCCACACTTCCATAGCAGGCTTATATATAAGCAGTTAAACAGTGCAGTGCATATTTTTTTCATCAGAAACCAACAACTGCTCGTATTGAATCAGCATAAGGGAAAGAATGGCTGCAGAAAAGATCTTATGATCATTAATCTCCATGAAAGAATGTTGCTGACTGTGGCAGGTATCAAACCAACATCATCCTGATCACCAGGCGTGCATCTGACTTAGCCACCCAGAAATTCCATAAACAACATTTCCTAAGCCTTTGAACACATCCTAGTCAGTCTTGACTAAAATTATCTTTGGGTGGTCCTCTTTCAAATGTGTTAAATCCTTCCGCTCAATAAATCCTTCCGCTCACTGCAGAACTGTAGTTGCCATGGCAACAAATAGCGCAAAATTAATATTAACCTTTTAAAACCTTCTTATCTGAAAATCGAAAGTCAAGGCGACAGGTATTTGATATGTGACCTCTTCCAAAGTTGCTACAATAATAGGTCTGTGGTCAAAATTGGCTCTACCCTCTGAGTCACATATTTTATTTAGACACCAGGAAAATCCAAAAAGGGCCCACAATTTTGACATGACATATATGGAAAACCAATAAAAATCTTCCTGTCTGAAACTATAAGGCCTTGGCCTTTTATATTTGGTTTGCAGCTTCATCTAAACCTTTTGCTCTAAAATCAGGAAGCTTGATATTTGACTTCGTCTAGTAGACCTCTACCAAGATTGTTCAGATAATATCCCTAGCGTCAAAAACCTCATAGCATCTACCATGTCAAACTTAAATATTAAGGATGTAAATCTCTCAGCTCAGGTGAGCGATTTAGGACCATCATGATCTTGTTCTTTTTGTTGATGACAATCTATGAGGAGGAGGATTCTGTTTGATGATCGATGGTGATGATGCACCTGTATATTATGGAAATTGCTGAAGATGACTTAATGAAATACTTATTTTAACCATTAATAAATATTATCAACAGAAATGTATCAATGAGGATTCAGATCAATTTTTCTGTTTGATGATGATGAAATATAAGGAGGAGAATTCTGTTTGATGATGATGGGGGAAGTTTCTGTTTGATGAAGATGAAGATATTGATGATGATGATGATTCTGTTTGCCAATGATCATTGTGTCGATGATGTCATGAGGATGATGAAATGTATGATGATCATGATGGAGGTGGTAATGATGATGATGATGATGATGATGATGCTTGTGGTGACCTGCAGATTATGCAATAAAATTGCTAAAGATGCCTGTTAGTGATATACATATTTTGATCACTTATTATCAACAGAGATGTATCAATGAGGATTCTGTTTGATGATGATGATGATGATTCTGTTTGATGGTGACCTGAAGATCATGCATTAAAATTGCTAAAGATGACTGTTAGTGATATACATATTTTGACCACTTATTATCAACAGAAATGCATCATTGAGATTTCTGTTTGATGATGATGATGATGATGATGATGATGATGATGATGATGATGTATGCTGATGATCATAATGGTGATGATGATGTCACCAGGATGATGAAA